>CM022300.1:83311534-84511534 GCA_011799875.1 Thinopyrum elongatum | reverse complement strand
CAGCTTGTCTTTGAGTGTTTGAAAACTTTCCTGACATTTTTCTGTCCATTCAAACTTAACGCCTTTGTGAAGCTGATCAGTTAGAGGCTGAGCAATCTTTGAGAAATTCTCGACAAAGCGACGGCAATAGCTTGCAAGGCCGAGAAAACTTCTGACTTGCTTGACATTCTTCGGTGGAGTCCATTCAAGAATAGCCTGAACTCGTTCTGGGTTAACGGCAATGCCTTCTTTCGAAATCACATGGCCGAGATATGTCACTTCAGATAACCAGAACTCGCACTTGGAATACTTGGCATACAGTTGATGTTCACGCAGCTTCTCCAGTACAAGCCGAAGATGTTCGGCATGTTCTTCTTCATTCTTTGAATAAACCAGAATATCATCCAGATATACCACGACGAATTTGTCGAGATAATCCATGAAGATGTAATTCATTAACCGGGAGAAGGTAGCTGCAGCATTAGTCAGGCCGAAAGACATGACAGTGTACTCATAAGAGCCATAGCGAGTACCGAATGCTGTCTTCGGAATATCCTCTTCGCGAACTCGGATCTGGTGGTATCCCAATCTCAAATCAAGCTTAGAGAATACTGAGGAACCAGCAAGTTGATCATACAGATCGTTGATTCTGGGAAGCGGATACTTGTTCTGAATTGTTGCTTGGTTGATAGGTCGGTAATCTTGAACTAACCGATTCGTACCATCCTTCTTCTTGACAAAGAGGGAAGGTGCTCCCCAAGCAGATGAACTGGGGCGGATGAAACCCTTCTTAAGTGACTTGTCGATTTCTTCCTTAAGTTTAATAAGGTGATGCGGAGGCATCTTATACGGACGCTTTGCAATAGGAGTAGTGCCAGGCTTCAAGTCGATGACAAACTCGACAGCTCTAGCAGGGGGTATTCCTGGAAGTTCCTCTGGAAAGACATCTTGGAAATCACGAACAACTGGAACATTCTCGATGCCTTCAAGGGGTGAAGCATTCAATGCATTCAGAACATATATCTGATTCTCGGCATCCTGAGCTGTCTGAGCTGAGTATCTGACTGTCTGGCCGGAAGGATGAGTGAGCTGGATTGTCTTAGCAGCACAGTCAATCAAAGCATTATGGGTTGTCAACCAATCCATACCAAGAATGACGTCTATGTCGGAAGGTCCAAGTACAATGAGAGAAACCGGAAAAAGTAGACCTCCAATCTCGATGTGGTTGTGAGGGCTTACCATTGTGGTTTGCCACTTGGATCTCGGGGACTGAATCATTAAAGGAGTGGGTAATTTTTCCAGGTATAACTCATGTGACTAAGCAAATTGTTGTGACACAAAAGCATGCGATGCTCCAGAATCAAAGAGAACAGAGGCTGGTACTGAATTCACAGAGAGTGTTCCCGACACGATAGTCGGTTCCTTCTGAGCCTTTTCTGCATCGACGTGATTGGCATCGCCAAGTGCAACAGCAGATGGTATGACATTACGGTTTCTGAATCGGCGGTTTCGGCAGCTCTTCTTACAACCAACAGGAGGACAAGAAGCATTCTGCGGCTGACCCTGGAGGCAATCAAGGGTAAGGTGTCCTGATTGTCCACACTTGCGGCATAAACCATCATTTTGGGGGGAGCCATGGTATTGAACTGTCCACTCTGAGTCGTTAGCTGTCTCGGCGGCGGAGGCAGACGAGGTGCAACATAAGACGGTCTTGGTGTTGGGGCAGGTCGGTGATGAATATTGTGTGGAATCCAAACCCGACGTTTCTGAACAGGCTGACCCGAGGATGAGCGTACATCACGAGTGCGTTTGAGCGACTCCTGATATTTAGCCAGACCAGTTTCAACTCGGTAGGCTTGACTGACAAGCGTCGCAAAGTCCTCACAATCATGGACAAGAAGTGCGAGCTATATATCGGAACGCAGTCCTTCATGGAATTTCTCCTGCTTACGTGCGTCAGTGTCGACATCATCTTTAGCATAGCGGGATAATTTGAGAAATTTCCTCTGATATTCATCCACAGTCATCGTGCCCTGGGTGAGTTTACGGAACTCCTGCTTCTTCTGGTCGATCAGACCTTGAGGAATGTACCGTGCATGAAAAGCTGACTAGAATTCTTGCCAAGTGGGTATAGATTCAGCAGGCATCATACCCTTGTGGCTTTCCCACCATTGAGCAGCTGGTCCCTTCAAGTGAAATGTCGCAAAGGTGACATAATTGGCAGGGGCAACGTTAGCTGACTCCATCTCAAACATGATGTCACGAAGCCAATCATCAGCATCCATAGGATTGGTGGAGCTGCGGAAAACAGACGGGTTGAGGCACACGAATTCTGGCAGAGTTATTGGAGCAGTCTATTGCTGAGCATTTTGAGTTGGGAACTGAGCCAATACTCCGGTCATAAACTGACGGTTGAGTTCAAACAGCTGCCTCATTTCAGCAATATAAGATGGAGGTGGAGGATCGTCAGCCATCCTGCCAAATCAACAGGGGCAGTTTAGCAAGAAAAACTGCAGGTGTATGGAATGATTCATGAAGTAAGGTGCATAACAGAAGGAAGTGCGATAGATACTTCATAATATTCGCACCAGACATTCAAATCCACACATAGCCTCGGTTACCAACTGTCATTACGACAGCTGAAAGGGGAAGGCTAGACAACTAGGCGGCGCGCAGGCACGCGGTAAGGAAGTACACGACGAGACATAGCAAAGGCTACATCAACGTCGGAGAAAACTGTTGGAGCGAGGAATCTGCAAGTGACAACACAGGGTGCCCTCGATAAAAGGATCCTGTAAGCAGAACCTGGCCCATAATCTCGAAGCAAGGGGGGATATTTCAGAACTCCGGGTGGATGTGATTACGAGATCCTAATGTCAGAGTTAGTAAAATCTTTAGCCCGAAGGGAAGAGAGAACAGAGTCCCAGAGTAAAGACGAGGAATAAAAGATCATAATACCACCCATTCGGCAACGTGGGCCCGTAAGCCACACAGCCAAGTTAGTAAAACAGTTTTCGGACCACTAGACTCAACTTCGGCCAAGGAGTTGGAAGGGGGTTCCTAGAGGCAGTCGGCTCTGATACCAACCTGTGACGCCCCCGGCTCAATCATGTATGATTAGTGCACGATTGAGCCGGGGGCGTCACATAATTATGGTAATCCTTCTTATAATAATAATAATAGGAACACCTCTGATCTTGAGAATAATATTAAAGAATTTAGCAATGCTCAAAAGGTTTTCAATAATACGATAGAAGAAAAGTTGAATAAGATTGATGATATGTCTAGAAGCATTGATAGAATTTCTCATGATGTAGAAAATCTCAAGTTGAAAGCTTTTGTGCCTAAGGTTGAAGAATCAATTAAAGCTTTATATGTTTCTATGGATGAAAGTAAGAAAAGAACCGCTATGCTTAGAGCTAGAAGAGAATTTTTAGAAAAAGCGTTTTCTAGTGATTGCCTTCACAGAAATCATGAAGATCTTAAAATGATTGGTGTTTCTTCTATTGATTCCTTGTTTAGTAAAATTAAGATTGATGATAAAGGACTGAATAAGAGTCAACTTTAGCTAGAAGGTGTCCCGATAATTTGGAGGGTGAAAATCTTGTTGAAAAAATTGATAAAAGTGGGTTTGGAGAGGTCAAAACTTTAACTAGTGATATGCCCACTCTTTTGGGTTACAAAAACTTTAATTATGATAGTTGCTCTTTGATTGATTGTATTTCTTTGTTGCAATCCATGATAAATTCACCCCATGCCTATGAACAAAATAAAGCTTTTACTAAACATATTGTTGATGCGATGATCAAAGCTTTTGAAGAAAAGTTGGAATTATAAATTTCAATTCCTACAAAATTACATGATGAATGGGAACCTACTATCAAATTCAAGATTAAAAATTATGAGTGTTTTGCTTTATGTGACTTGGGTGCTAGTGTTTCCACAATTCCGAAGTCTTTATGTGATGTGCTTGGTCTTACCAATATTGAAGAGTGTTCTTTAAATTTGCACTTGGCGGATTCTACTATTAAAAAGCCTTTGGAAAGAATTAATGATGTTCTTATTCTTGCAAATAGGAATTATGTGCCCATAGATTTTATTGTTCTTGACATTGATTGCAATCCGTCATGCCCAATTATACTTGGTAGACCGTTTTTACGTACTATTGGTGCCGTGATTGATATGAAAGAAGGCAATATTAAATTTCAATTTCCACTAAGGAAGGGTATGGAACTCTTCCCTAGAACAAGTATTAAGCCTCCATATGAATCAATCATGAGGGCATCCTATGGATCTAGAAACAAAGATGACAATACTTGAATCTATGCCTTATGCCTAGATAAGGGCGTAAAACGATAGCGCTTGTTGGGAGGCAACCCAATGAATAAAATTTATTTTTGCCTTTTTATTTCTGTTCTTGAGTGTTTGCATAATTTTTCCGCTGTTATGATTGTGTTTTTTATGTTTTAATTAGTGTTTGTGCCAAGTAAAGCCTTTGGGATAGTTCTGGTGATAGTTGATTTGATCTTGTTGGAAAACAGAAACTTTTGCGTCCAGTAAAATAATTGTTTAAAATCACACAAGAGACTAAAAATTATGATTTTTTTACACAAGATTTATGTACAAATTTACTCTGCTTTCCTAATTTTTCATAAATTTTGGAGTTACATAATTATGATAACAATTCGCATATTTACAGACTGTTCTGTTTTTGACAGATCCTGTTTTCTTTGCATTGTGTGCTTATTTTGATGAATCTATGGTTTGTATCGGGGGGGTATAAGCCATGGTAAAGTTAGAATACATTAGATATAATGCAATAACAAAATTTGAATTGGTTTTCTACAGTACTTAAAGTAAAGTTTGGTTTTCTTATACTAACGGATCTCACAAAAGTTTTGTTGAGTTTTGTGTGATTGAAGTTTTCATGTTTTGGGTGAGATCACGATGGATGAAGGAATAAGGAGTAAGAAGAGCCTAATCTTGGGGATGCCCCATGGCACCCCAAGCCATTATCCAAAGAGAAACAAGCAACTAAGTTTTGGGATGCCCCCGAGTGGCATCCCCTCTTTCTTCTAACGACCATCGGTATTTTACTTGGAGCTATATTTTTATTCGTCACATATCATGAGTTTTGCTTGGAGCGTCTTGTGCTATATGAGTCTTGCTTGTTTTTCTTTTTAGTTTGTGTCATCTATCCTTACTGAACACACCTATTTGGGAGAGCCAAAATTGTACTATGATTTGTTAGAATTGCTCTATATGCTTCACTTAAATTTTTTGAGCTATGGAATTGCTCTAGTGCTTCACTTATATATTTTTGAGCATGGTGTGCTTTAGTAATTTTGAAGAAATTCTCTCATGCTTCACTTATATTACTTTGAGAGAAGAAAATTTTATGCTCGTGTTCTTCACTTAGATTTGTTTGAGCTATCAAAAGCAACTTATGAAATTAGTCCCAAAGTGATAGATATTCAAGAGGGATATAATAAAAACTTTCATGAAGATCATTGGACAAAATAAACTTGATTCTTTGTAATAGTTTTGCGATATGATGATATAATATGTGAGTCATGTTGATGAGTAATTGTGCTTTAGTAAGAATATTGGTGTTAAGGTTTGTGATTCCCTATGCAAGCACGAAAGCCAATAGTTATGTAATGAAATTACATCCTACTTGTGGTGCAATTTTCGGTGTTAGTTATGCTTAATGCTCGCTTATGAGATTTCTAGTTTCTTGGTTGGATGCTTCTCAATCTTTTTGCTAGCCTTCACTTGTACTAAGTAGGAATACTACTTGTGCATCCAAAATTCTTAAAACCTAGTTTTGCCATATGAGTACACTATACCTACCTATATGTGGCATTTTCGTGCCGTTCTAAGCAAATTTGTATGTGCCATCTCTAATTTTCAAAATAAATTTCCTTTTTGTGTGCTCGTACCGCTCATGAAACGGTAGGGGGTGGCTGATATTTTTCCATGCTAGATGTGTTATTCTCAAGATGAGTGTTTATTCACTTGTCATTGCACAAGAGTACGACAAAGGTATTAGGGATGCCCAGTCCCGAAATGAAAAATGAATTTACTTTATGTTGTCAAATAATAAATTCCTTGGAAAGTGTTGGTATGGACGGTACCCGTGGATACGGCTAGCCATGGAATGTGAAAGTATGGTGTAAAAAGGAATAAACTTTATTTTCTGTTTGGGAACCGCCTATGATATATCTAGCATGCAAAATATTGGGAACTACTCGATCGTTTTCATTGACAGGAAAAGCATGCCACCCAAAATGTTTTATCTCTATCTTTTTCGCTTTGATCTCTGGCACCTCTACAAATCCCTACTTCCCTCTGCGAAGGGCCTTTCTATTTACTTTATGCAATTTATTTGTTTATTTGAGTCTCCATCTTCTCTTATAAAGCACCGGCACTATGATCGTACTTGAGCATTGGGTGTAGCTAATATGCGAGTGTGTTTCATGAATGGATCAACGATTGAGCATAATGGGCTAGGGATAACTTGCTTTAGTGTTGATATTTTGAAAGACATGGTTGCTTGTTAATATGCTTGAGTATTGAAATCTTAGACTATTGCTTTGAATCATATAAAAGTCCAAATGTCCATGCTACAAAAGAAAAGAAAATGTGATGAACATGTTAGGCAGCATTCCACATCAAAAATTCTGTTTTTATCATTTACCTACTCGAGGACGAGTAGGAATTAAGCTTGGGGATGCTGATATGTCTCCAACGTATCTATAATTTTTGCTTGTTCCATGCTGTTATATAATCATTCTTGAATGTTTTACAATCATTTTATAGCAACTTTATATCATTTTTTGGGACTAACCTATTGACATAGTGCCTAGTGCCAGTTCCTATTTTTTCCTTGTTTTTTACTTCGTAGAAAATCAATACCAAACGGAGTCCAAACGCAACGAAACTTTTTGGATATTTTTTATGGACCAGAAAGAACAACTTGGGCCGAAGAAGTACCAGAGGGGTGCCCCGAGGGGGGCACAACCCACCTAGGCGCGTCTGGGGGCCCAGGCACGCCCTGGTGGGTTGTGCCCACCTCGGTAGCCTCCCGCACCACCTCTTTGCTCTATAAATACCCCAATATTCCAAAAACCCTAGGGGAGTCGACGAAACACAATTCCAGCCGCCGCAAGTTCCAGAAACACCATATCCAATCTAGACACCATCACGGAGGGGTTCATCATCCTCATTGGTGCCTCTCCGATGATGCATGAGTAGTTCATTGTAGACCTTCGGGTCCGTAGTTAGTAGCTAGATGGCTTCCTCTCTCTCTTTTGATTCTCAATACAATGGTCTCTTGGAGATCTATTTGATGTAACTCTTTTTGCGGTGTGTTTGTTGGGATCCGATGAACTTTGAGTTTCTTTGATCTCTTATATGCATGATTACTTATAGGCTCATATTTCTTCTTCGAATTTTTTTTAGTTAGGCCGACTAGATCGATTTTTCTTGCCATGGGAAGAGGTTGTTTATGATGGGTTCGATCTTACGGTGCTCAATCCCAGTGATAGAAGGGGACATGACACGTATGTATCGTTGCTATTAAGGATAACAAGATGGGGTCTATTCCTACATGAATAGATCTTGTCTACATCATGTCATTGTTCTTATTGCATTACCCCGTTTCTCCATGAACTTAATACACTAGATGCATGCTGGATAGCGGTCGATGTGCGGAGTAATAGTAGTAGATGCAGGAAGGAGTCGGTCTACTAATCTTGGACGTGATGCCTATATAATGATCATTGCCTGGATATCGTCATGATTATTTGAAGTTCTATCAATTGCCCAACAGTAGTTTGTTTACCCGTCGTATGCTATTTTTCTCGAGAGAAGCCACTAGTGAAATCTACGGCCCCCGGGTCTATTCTTGTTCTTATTTGCTTTCCGATCTATTATTTGTTACTTTTATTTTCAGATCTATATTTCTAAAAACCCAAAAATACCTTGCTGCACTTTTTTATTTACTTCTTTTATTTCGCGTTTATTTGAGATCGATTTATCCAATCTATCATAATTTTTCTCCCGTCAACTCGCCAATTTCTGGCACCGTTACCCGAAAGGGATTGACAATCCCTTTAACACGTCGGGTTGCAAGTATTTGTTATTTGTGTGCAGGTACCATTTACATAGTGTTGCTTGGTTCTCCTACAGGTTCGATAATCTTGGTCTCATCACTGAGGGAAATACCTACTGTAGCTGTGCTACATCATCCCTTCCTCTTTGGGGAAATACCGACGTAGTTCAAGCGACATCATCCCCCTGGCGGAATCGCTCAGCCGGAGGGCAAAAGTGCTCCTGCCCAAGTTCCGCCTTGAGACGGTGGCGCTTCATCCCGAAAGTCCTCTCCTTATTTTTTCTAGGTCAAAATGACTTATATACCAGAAGAGGGGCACCGGAGGTGGGCCGAGGAGGGCACAACCCACCAGGGCGCGCCTGGGCTCCCTGGCGCGCCCAGGTGGGTTGTGCCCACCTGGTGGGCCCCCTCTGGTAGTTATTTGCTCCAATATTCTTCAAATATTCCAAAACAATTCTCTGTAAATTTTCAGCTCATTTGGAGATGTGCAGAATAGGTAACTCTGACGTAGCTTTTCCAGATCCAGAATTCCAGCTGTCGGCATTCTCCCTCTTTGTGTAAACCTTGCATAATATGAGAGAAAAGGCATTAGAAATACTACAAAAGGCATTATTATGCATAAAAACATTATAAATAATAGTAGGAAAACATGATGCAAAATGGACGCATCACACCTTGCCGGAGGGGGATTCGATCACGGAGGGCCTCTACATCAACCTTGCTACCCTTTCGATGAAGCGTGAGTAGATTACCACAGACCTATGGGTCCATAGCTTGTAGCTAGATGGCTTCTTCTCTCTCTTTGATCTTCAATACAATGTTCTCCTCGATGTTCTTGGAGTTCTATCCGATGTAATATTCTTTTGCGGTGTGTTTGCCGAGATCCGATGAATTGTGGATTTATGATCAGATTATCTATGAATATTATTTGAGTCTTTTCTGAACTCTTTTATGCATGATTAAATATCTTTGCATTTCTCTTTGAATTATCAGGTTGGTTTGGCCAACTAGATTGGTTCTTCTTGCAATGGGAGAGGTGCTTAGTTTTGGGTTCAATCTTGCGGTGTCCTCACCCAGTGACAAAGTAGGGGTAGCAAGGCGCGTATTGTATTGTTGCCATCAAGGGTAAAAGATGGGGGTTTTATCATATTGCTTGAGTTTATCCCTCCACATCATGTCATCTTACTTAAGGCATTACTCCGTTCTTATGAACTTAATACTCTAGATGCATGCTGGATAGCGGCCGATGTATGGAGTAATAGTAGTAGATGCAGGCAGGAGTTGGTCTACTTGACACGGACGTGATGCCTATATTCACAATCAT
The DNA here is from genome assembly GCA_011799875.1 of Thinopyrum elongatum. Taxonomy (NCBI): domain Eukaryota; kingdom Viridiplantae; phylum Streptophyta; class Magnoliopsida; order Poales; family Poaceae; genus Thinopyrum; species Thinopyrum elongatum. The sequence continues at coordinate 84,502,115 of CM022300.1, read as the reverse complement.
TGCCTTGGATATCGTCATAACTTTGCGCTTTTCTATCAATTGCTCGACAGTAATTTGTTCACACACCGTATGTTTTCTTTCAAGAGAGAAGCCTCTAGTGAAACCTCTGGCCCCCGGGTCTATTTTCCATCATATATTTTCAGATCTATAAACCAAAAAACCCAAAAATACCTTGCTGGAATTTATTTGTTTTTACTTTATTTTACGTTTTAGTAATCTTTTATATCTATCTCTATCAGATCTCATCCATGCAAGTGACCGTAAAGGGATTGACAACCCCTTTATCGTGTTGGGTGCAAGTGTTTGATTGTTTGTGCAGGTGCATAGATTGGAGACTTGCTTGTACCTCCTACTGGATTGATACCTTGGTTGTCAAACTGAGGGAAATACTTATCTCTACTTTGCTGCATCATCCTTTCCTCTTCAAGGGAAAAACCAACGCAAGCTCAAGAAGTAGCAGTGGTCACCGAACCCGTACAAATGGTGACCCTTGGGGGGCATCACCGAACCCGTACAAATTTCTTGGGGTAATCTCCACAACTTAATTGGTGACCCCAAAGCTTGCCCGGAGTTTTACACCACAATGATTGAGGTCCTCGACACCACCGACTGTCTAGGGCGCCCAGGCACGCAAGAGGCATGATACGTCTCCAACGTATCTATAATTTTTGATTGTTCCATGCTATTATAGTATCAATCTTGGATGTTTGATATGCAATTATATATTATTTTTTGGGACTAACCTATTAACCCAGTGCCAAGTGCTAGTTCTTTTGTGTGCCTATTTTTGGTTTTCAAGGAAATCAGTACCAAACGAAGTCCAAATGCTACGAAACTTTTTGACGATTTTTTTTTCTGGACAAGAGAGGCCCTAGAAGCTTCGGGAGGAGACCGGAAGGCAATCAAGGAGACGACAAGGCAACAGGGTGCGCCCAGGGGGGGTAGGCACACCTTGATGCCTTGTGGGCTCCTCGTGGCTCCGTCTGGCCTAATTCCACCTCTATAAATTCTCTAAAATCGGGAAACCAACACAGAGCCACCCAAATTACTTTTTCCTCCACCGCAAGTCTTTGTTTTTCCGCAATCCTATCTGGAGGCCTTTTCCGGTACTCTGCCGGAGGGGGAATCGATCACGGAGGGCTTCTACATCAACCTTGTTGCCCTTCGGATGATGTGTGAGTAGATCACCACAGACCTACAAGTCCTTAGCTAGTAGCTAGATGGCTTCTTCTCTCTCTCTCTTTGATCTTCAATACAATGTTCTCCTTGATGTTCTTGGAGTTCTATCCGATGTAAACTTCTTTTGCGGTGTGTTTGTTGGGATCCGATGAATTGTGCGTTTATGATCAGATTATTCATGAATATTATTTGACTTGTCTCTGAACTTTTTTTGCATGATTGTTATAGCTTTGTATTTCTCTGCGATCTATCCGTTTGGTTTGGCCAACTAGATTGATTTATCTTGCAATGGAGAGGTGCTTTGTAATGGGTTCAATCTTGCGGTGTTCTATATCCCTGTGACATAGTAGGGGACAAGACACATATTTGTATTGTTGCCATTAAGGGGGAAACGATCGGGTTTAGTCATATTGGTTGGATTTACTTTGTTTGCATCATGTCATCTTGCTTAAGGCGTTACTCTGTTTTACACTTAATACCCTAGATGCATGCTGGATAGCGGTTGATGGGTGGACTAATAGTAGTAGATGCAGGCAGGAGTCGGTCTACTTGTCTCGGACGTGATGCCTATATACATGATCATTGCCTTGAATATCGTCATAACTATGCGCTTTTCTATCAATTGCCCAACAGTAATTTGTTTACCCACCGTATGCTTTGTGTTTGAGAGAGAAGCCTCTAGTGAAAACTATGGCCCATGGGTCTACTTTTATCATAGATAAAATCTGAAAATACCTTGCTATAATTTTATTACCGTTATTTTATTTTGCAATTTATTTTATCTATCTACCACTACGAGATTTGATCCTTACAAATAACTACCAAGGGGATTGACAACCCCCTTGATCGCGTTGGGTGCACGTATTTGCTTTTGTGTGTGTAGGTGTTGCTAACTAGGTTCTGCGTGGTTCCCCTACTGGATTGATAACCTTGGTTCTTAACTGAGGGAAATACTTATCTCTACTGTACTGCCTCATCCTCTCCTCTTCGAGGAAATCCAAACGCAACTCACAAGTAGCAAGGCACAAGCTTTAGGGGTGCCCAAACGTCCGAGTGTAGTAAGCTTCTCAACTTTCACTTCCACGTATCACCATGGAGAACTCAAATCGATGCAACTAATGCAATGGCAAGAACACACAAAGTGCTCAACTCCCACACTCTCAAATCCCACCAAAGCAACAAAGCTATGGACGAATATGAGAGGGAGAACAAAAAAGAACACAAAAGAACTCCAAGATCTAGATCCACAAGGTTTCCCTCACATAGAGGAGATGTGGATTGGTGAAAATGTAGATCTAGATCTCCTCTCTCTTCTCCCTCAAAGAGGTGCAAGATTCTTGGGAGGAATAGAGAGAAGTCAAAGCTTTTGGAGGTCAACAATGGAGGAGAAAGCTTGCTCAGTAACTGCCGGGGGCAATGGGGAAGAAAACCCCCTTTTATAGTGGGGGGGGGGGTAAAAATCCAACCATTATGTTCTGCCTGTACTTAAGTGGTAGAAACGCTCAGGGGAGCGGTACTACCGCTAAACACCGGGAAGTAGCTGATACCCATAGTGGACCAGCATGTAACTGGTGCGGTAGTACTGCCAGAGCGGTACTACCGCCTCTAATAAGTGGTACTACCGCAAATTAGCTGGCAGGTAACAGAAACTTCCACGATAGTATGCGCGGTACTCCAGCGGAAGTAACACACAAGTGGTACTACCACTAGGAGCAAGCGGTACTACCACTAGGAGCAAGCGGTACTACTGCAAATTCCAGACGGGTAACACAAAAATCCACGGTAGTCCGCGCAGTACTCCGGCGGCAGTACCACACAAGTGGTACTACCGTGAATTCCTGGAGGGTAACAAAGACCCTCCCGGTAGCAACCGCGGCACACCAGCAGAAGTACCGCACAAGTGGTACTATCGCCAACTACCAGCAAGAAAGATCATGACCGAACAGAAGAATCAAGTAAGACCCAAACTGTCATAACTACTACAAACGAACTCCAAAATCAGCAAACTCAAGCTTGTTGGATAGATGACGACAAGCTTTCTGGATATATTAAGAAATAGCAATGGAGAAGAAATGCCAATAGAATAAGGAAGAGAACCTTCCCCAAATATGAACTGATGACCCACAAGTATAGGGGATCTATCGTAGTCCTTTCGATAAGTAAGAGTGTCGAACCCAACAAGGAGCAGAAGGAAATGACAAGCGATTTTCAACAAGGTATTCTCTGCAAGCACTGAAATTATCGGTAACAGATAGTTGTGTGATAAGATAATTCGTAATGGGTACCAAGTAACAAAAGTAACTAAGGTGCAGCAAGGTGGTCCAATCCTTTTTGTAGCAAAGGACAAGCCTGGACGAACTCTTATATAAAGCAAAGCGCTCCCGAGGACACATGGGAATTGTTGTCAAGCTAGTTTTCATCATGCTCATATGATTCGCGTTCGTTACTTTGATAATTTGATATGTGGGTGGACCAGTGCTTGGGTGCTGCCCTTCCTTGGACAAGCCTCCCACTTATGATTAAACCCTCTTGCAAGCATCCGCAACTACGAAACAAGAATTAAGATAAATCTAACCATAGCATGAAACATATGGATCCAAATCAGCCCCTTACGAAGCAACGCATAAACTAGGGTTTAAGCTTCTGTCACTCTAGCAACCCATCATCTACTTATTACTTCCCAATGCCTTCCCCTAGGCCCAAATCATGGTGAAGTGTCATGTAGTCGACGTTCACATAATACCACTAGAGGAAAGACAACATACATCTCATCAAAATATCGAACGAATACCAAATTCACATGATTACTTATAACAAGACTTCTCCCATGTCCTCAGGAACAAACAAAACTACTGACAAAGCATATTCATGTTCATAATCAGAGGAGTATTAATTATCATTAAGGATCTGAACATATGATCTTCCATCGAATAAACCAACTAGCATCAACTACAAGGAGTAATCAACACTACTAGCAACCCACAGGTACCAATCTAAGGTTTGGAGACAAAGATCGGATACAAGAGATGAACTAGGGTTTAAGAGGAGATGGTGCTGGTGAAGATGTTGATGGACATTGACCCCCTCTCGATGAGAGGATCGTTGGTGATGACGATGGCTTCGATTTCCCCCTCCCGGAGGGAAGTTTCCCCGGCAGAACAGCTCCGCCGGAGCCCTAGATTGGTTCTGCCTAGGTTCCGCCTCGAGATGGCGGCGCTTCATCCCAAAAGCTTCTTCTTGATTTTTTCCAGGTCAAAACACACCATATAGCAGAAGATGGGCATCGGGGGCCTGCCAGGTGGCCCACAAGGCAGGGGGCGCGCCCAGGGGGTAGGGCGCGCCCTCCACCCTTGTGGATGGCTGGTGGCCCCTCTCTGGTGCTTTCTTCGCCCAATATTTTTTATTAATTCCAAAATGACTCTCCGTGAAGTTTCAGGACTTTTGGAGTTGTGCAGAATAGGTCTCTAATATTTGCTCCTTTTCCAGCCCAGAATTCCAGCTGCCGGCATTCTCCCTCTTCATGTAAATCCTGTAAAATAAGAGAGAAAAGGCATACGTATTGTGCCATAATGTGTAATAACAGCCCATAATGCAATAAATATGAACATAAAAGCATGATGCAAAATGGACGTATCAACTCCCCCGAGCTTAGACCTCGCTTGTCCTCAAGCGAAAGCCGAAATCGAAAAATATGTCCACATGTTTAGAGATAGAGGTGTCGATAAAATAAAATACGGACATGAGGGCACCATGATCATCTTTAGAACAGCAACATATATTGTCATATAATTTCTTATGCCTAACAATTCGTTCACAAGGTAAAGTATAAATCAGAAACCTCATTGAAAACCAACAAACTATGATCTCAGTCATTGGAGCAATTGCAATTTATCATAACATCGGAAAGAGTCAATTTAAGAGCTTTTCAGCAAGTCCACATACTCAACTATCATTTAGTCTTTCACAATTGCTAACACTCACGCGATACTTATGGGTTCAAAGCTTCAGTCGGACACAGAGAAAGATAGGGGCTTATAGTTTCGCCTCCCAACCTTTTACCTCAAGGGTAATGTCAACAATAATACTTTATGATGACATACATCCGAGTGGATATATATATCTGAATCTTTCTCCAACACATAGTGCTTGCCAAAAGGAAAAAAGTGTAAAAAGGAAATGTGAAGATCACCATGACTCTTGTATAAGGGTAGAAGATAAAAGTAAAAGATAGGCCCTTCGCAGAGGGAAGCAGAGGTTGTCATGCGCTTTTATGGTTGGATGTACAAAATCTTAATGCAAAAGAACGTCACTTTATATTGCCGCTTGTGATAAAGAACTTTATTATGCAGTCCGTCGCTTTTATTTCTTCCATATCACAAGTTCGTATAAAGCTTATTTTCTTCACACTAATAGATCATACATATTTAGAGAGCAATTTTTATTGCTTGCACCGATGACAACTTACTTGAAGGATCATACTCAATCCATAGGTAGGTATGGTGGACTCTCATGGCAAAATTGGGTTTAGTGATGTTTGGATGCACAAGTAGTATCTCTACTTGGTGCAAATAATTTGGCTAGCATAAGAGAGAAAAGCAAGCTCAACATGTTGGAGGATCCATGACAATATAACTTCTATTCGAATATAAGAAAACATAACCCATTATGTTGTCTTCCTTGTCCAACATCAACTTTTTAGCATGTCATATTTTAATGAGTGCTCACAATCACAAATGATGTCCAAGATAGTATATTTGTATATGAAACCTCTCTTTCTTTATTACTTCCTATTAATTGCAACAATGACCAAAACTATGTTTGTCAACTCCCAACAAATTTTATTCATCATACGCTTTATATGTGAAGTCATTACTCTCCATAAGATCTATATATGATCTCTTTATTTCCTTTTACTTCTTTCTCTTATTTTTATTCCCTCAAGATCATAGGAAGAAAGTAAAGCCCTCAACTCAAAACTACTCTTTATTATATATAGCTCACGGACTCGATTACATAGATAGAACATAAAGCAAAACTCAAAGCTAGATCATACTAAAACTTTATTCTACTAGATCAAGATATAACCAAAAGGATCGAACTAAGAAAAATGATAGAAGTAAAGGTGTGATAGTGTGATACGATACCTGGGCAACTCCCCCAAGCTTGGCAGTTGCCAAGGGGAGAGCCCATACCCATGTATTTATGTTTCTTTCTTCGGAGGTGGCGATGTGATATTCTTGGCGATGATGCCTCTTAGGATGCGATTCTCCTCCTCGAGCTTATTATTTTGCTGCTTAAGATCCATTATTTCCTTGCAAAGTTTACCCATGATGGCTAGAGATCCCATCACCCATGGATGTTTCATAGCTGCGGGGGGAAAAGGCAACACTCTTTTTCATATTTTCATAAGAGAGAAATCTAGCATTGGGAGGAATGACCGAATTTGGAATTGCTGAGCTCTGAAGTTCCTCCAGCATGAATCCAGCTTGAAGATGAGAGGTAACTTCTTGATCCTCCTCCATGGCATCCACCCTTTTCAAGTCAGCCTCCATCTCTTCCTCCGTTGATTGCCCGAAGTGGTCGGCTTCGCTGTTTGCTTTTGGCCCCGGTGTCGAATGAGAGACACGACTCTCTCCGACCGACTCTTGCGAAGACATCTTGCTCCAAATCTGCTACTGAAACAACTAAAAACGAAAACAGGGGATTTTGACGTGGTACTGTGGTCAAAACCTCCGGGAGATTATATAATGAATTTTTACCGACCAAAAGAAGTATAGTGCAAGAAAACGGAGTCCGGAGGGCACACGAGGTGGCCACAAGGCAGGGGGGCGTGCCCAGGGGGGTAGGGCGCGTCCTCCACCCTTGTGGTCTCCTCGTGCAACTTTCGGACTACTTTTAATTTTCGTAATTTTTTAAATATTCCAAAACAGAGAAAAATTATCATTGGAAATGTTTTGGAGTCGGTTTACTTACCGCACCACATACATATTCCTTTTCGGAGTCTGAAACGTTTTGGAAAGTGTCCCTTATGTACTCCTCCGGTGTTATGGTGTCAATTATATTGGTCTCAACATTTATGGGATTACCTGAGATATAATGTTTGATTCTTTGACCATTTACCACCTTCGGATTTGTGCCTTCGGTGTTGTTGATTTTTATGGCACCGGAACGATAGACCTCCTCGATAATGTAAGGACCTTCCCATTTGGAGAGAAGCTTTCCTGCAAAAAATCTTAAACGAGAGTTGTATAGCAAAACATGATCACCTACATTAAACTCACGCTTTTGTATCCTTTTGTCGTGCCATCTTTTAACTTTTTCTTTAAACAACTTGGCATTCTCATAGGCTTGGGTTCTCCATTCATCAAGCGAGCTTATGTCAAATAACCTCTTCTCACCGGCAAGTTTGAAATCATAGTTGAGCTCTTTGATTGCCCAATAAGCTTTGTGTTCTAGTTCAAGAGGTAAGTGACAAGCCTTTCCATAAACCATTTTATATGGAGACATACCCATTGGGTTTTTATAAGCAGTTCTATAAGCCCATAATGCATCATCAAGTTTCTTAGACCAATTCTTTCTAGATCTATTAACAGTCTTTTGCAAATCAATTTAATCTCTCTATTGCTCAATTCTACTTGACCGCTAGACTGAGGATGATATGGAGATGCAATTCTATGGTTAACATCATATTTAGCAAGCATTTTACGGAAAGCACCATGAATAAAATGTGAACCACCATCAGTCATCAAATATCTAGGGACTCCAAACCTCGAAAAAATAACCTCTTTTAAGCATCTTAATAGAAGTGTTATGATCAGCACTACTAGTTGGAATAGCTTCTACCCACTTAGTAACGTAATCAACAGCAACTAAAATATATGTATACCCATTAGAGGAAGGAAAAGGTCCCATATAATCAAAGCCCCAAACATCGAATGGTTCAATAACAAGTGAATAATTCATAGGCATTTCCTGACGTCTACTAATATTACCAATTCTCTGGCATTCATCACAAGACAAGACAAACTTACAAGCATCCTTGAAGAGAGTAGGCCAATAAAAACCGGATTGTAATACCTTGTGTTCAGTTCTATCTCCAGCGTGGTGTCCTCCGTAAGACTCGGAGTGGCACTTGCGTAGGATCTGTTCTTGTTCATGCTCAGGTACACAACGTCTAATAACACCATCTACTCCTTTATAAAGGTGTGGGTCATCCCAAAAGTAATGTCTTAAATCATAGAAAAACTTTTTCTTTTGCTGGTATGAGAAACTAGGTGGTATAAATTTAGCAACAATGTAATTAGCATAATCAGCATACCATGGAGTATTATGAGAAGCATTTATGACAGCTAATTGTTCATCAAGAATGCTATCATCAATAGGCAGTGGGTCATCAAGAACATTTTCTAACCTAGACAAGTTGTCTGCAATGGGGTTCTCAGCTCCCTTTCTATCAATAATATGCAAATCAAATTCTTGTAGCAAGAGAACCCATCTAATATGTCTAGGTTTAGCATCTTTCTTTTCCATAAGATATTTAATAGCAGTATGATCAGTGTGAACAGTTACTTTGGAATCAACAATATAAGATCTGAACTTATCACAAGCAAAGACAACTGCTAAAAATTCTTTTTCAGTAGTAGCATAATTTCTCTGGGCACTGTCTAGAGTTTTACTAGCATAATGAATAACATTCAATTTCTTATCAACTCTTTGCCCTAGAACAGCACCAACAGCATAATCACTAGCATCACACATAATTTCAAAGGGTAAATTCCAATTAGGCGGTTGAACAATAGGTGCTGAAATCAAGGCTTTCTTAAGTATTTCAAATGCTTCTACACAATCATCATAAAAAACAAAAGGAACATCTTTTTGTAAGAGATTGGTGAGAGGCCTAGAAATTTTAGAGAAGTCTTTAATAAACCTCCTATAGAAACCAGCATGGCCAAGGAAACTTCTTATACCTTTGATATCTTTAGGACACGACATCTTTTCAATAGCATCTACTTTAGCTTTATCAACTTCAATACCTCTTTCAGAAATTTTATGCCCCAAGACAATACCTTCATTAACCATAAAGTGGCACTTCTCCCAATTCAAGACAAGATTAGTTTCTTCACATCTCTGCAAAACTCGATCAAGGTTGCTTAAGCAATCATCAAAAGAAGTTCCGTAAATGGAGAAATCATCCATGAAAACCTCAACAATCTTTTCACAAAAATCAGAGAATATAGCAGTCATACATCTTTGAAAGGTAGCAAGTGCATTGCATAAACCAAAAGGCATACGTCTATAAGCAAAGGTACCAAAAGGGCAAGTAAAAGTGGTTTTTTCCTGATCATCTTTTGACATAGGTATTTGGGAAAAACCAGAATAACCATCTAGAAAGCAAAAATGTGTATGTTTGGATAGTCTTTCTAGCATTTGATCAATAAAAGGTAGAGGGTAATGATCTTTTCTAGTAGCTTTATTTAATTTGCGAAAATCAATTACCATTCTATAACCTATAACAATTCTTTGTGGAATCAATTCATTCTTATCATTTGGAACAACAGTAATACCTCCCTTCTTAGGGACACAATGAACGGGACTTACCCATCTACTATCACCAATAGGATAAATTATACCTGCCTCCAGAAGCTTTAGTATTTCATTTCTTACCACTTCTTTCATCTTAGGATTTAACCGTCATTGGTGATCAACAACTGGTTTAGCATCATGCTCCAAATTAATTTTGTGCTAACATAGAGTGGGACTAATGCCCTTAAGATCATCAAGAGTATATCCAATAGCGGCACGGTGCTTCTTCAGAGTTTTCAATAATTTCTTTTCTTCATGCTCTGAAAGGTTAGCACTAATAATAACAGGATATATCTTCTTTTCATCAAGATAAGCATATTTCAAAGTATCAGGTAATTGTTTAAGCTCAAACACAGGATCTCCCTTGGGTGGAGGAGGATCCCCAAGGATTTCAACAGGCAAGTTGTGTTTCAAAACAGGCCCTTGATTAAAGAATATTTCATCTATTTCCCATCTTTCATTCATAAACATATCATTTTAATGGTCTAGCAAATATTGTTCTAAGGGATCAGTAGGAGGCACGGCAATAGAAGCAAGACCAATAATCTCATCCTTACTAGGCAATTCTTTATCATGGGGTTGTCTACGAAATTTAGAGAAATTAAAATCATGAGACATATCCCCTAAACCAACAATAACAATATCTTTCTCGTAGTCTATCTTAGCATTAACGGTATTCAAGAAAGGTCTACCAAATATAATGGGACAAAAGCCATCTTGTGGGGAAGCAAGAACAAGAAAATCGGTAGGGTATTTTAGTTTCCCACACAAGACTTCAACATCTCTAACAATCCCAATTGGTGATATAGTATCTCTATTGGCAAGCTTAATAGTAACATCAATATCCTCTATCTCAGCAGGTGCAATATCATTCATAATTTCTTGATATAATATATAAGGAATTGCACTCACACTAGCACCCACATCACATAAGCCATGATAACAATGATCTCCTATTTTAACAGAAACAACCGGCATGCCAACAACAGGTCTATGTTTATCTTTAATACCGGGTTTAGCAATTCTAGCAGCTTCATCACAGAAGTAAATAACATGCCCATCAATATTATCAACCAAGAGATCTTTAACCATAGCAATGCTAGGTTCAACTTTGATTTGTTCAGGGGGTGTAGGTGTTCTAGTATAACTCTTATGAACCACAGTTAAAGCTTTAGCATGATCCTTTATTCTAACAGGAAAAGGTGGTTTCTCAATATAAGCAGTAGGAACAATAGGATCAACATTATAAGTAATAGTTTCTTCTTCAACTTTAATAGGTTCAACTACTTTAGCTTCAATGGGAGGATGATATTTAAACCACTCGTCCTTAGGGAGATCAACATGAGTAGCAAATGATTCACAGAAAGAAGCTACTATCTTAGAGTCAAGTCCATATTTAGTGCTAAAATCACGAAAAGCATCGGTATCCATAAAATATTTAACACAATCAAACTTAAGGTTTATACCTGACTCCTTACCTTCGTCGAGTTCCCAATCTTCAGAGTTGCATTTAATTCTTTCCAATAAATCCCATTTGAATTCAATATCCTTCTTCATAAAAGAACCAGTACAAGAAGTATCGAGCATGGATCGATCATTATGAGAAAGCCGAGCATAATTTTTTTGAATAATAATTTCTCTTGAGAGCTCATGATTGGGGCATAAATATAACATTAACTCAAGCCTCCCCCAAGCTTGAGCGATACATTCTCCTTCACGAGGCCAAAAATTATAAATATAATTCCGATCACGATGAACCAGATGCATAGGATAAAACTTCTGATGAAATTCCAATTTCAATCGGTTGTAGTTCCATGATCCAATATCATCACATAGACTATACCATGTCAATGCCTTCTCCTTCAAAGATAAAGGGAAGACCTTCTTCTTGACTTCATCCCCGGGCAAACCTGCAAGCTTAAATAATCCACAAACTTCATCCACATAGATTAGATGCATATCAGGATGTAGTGTTCCATCTCCTGTATAAGGATTAGCTAGTAGTTTCTCTATCATACCCGAAGGAATTTCATAATAAATATTTTCAATAGGTGCAGTAGGTTGAGCGGCAACTCTTTGCTCTTCCGGTCGGGGTGAAGATACCCCAAACAAACCCCTCAAAGGATTATTTTCCATAGTAAAAAGTAATAGTAAATTTCAGCACACTATATAAATGTTTCCTTACCAAATTCCACTTACCAAAGACGCTTCACTCCCCAGCAACGGCGCCAGAAAAGAGTCTTGATGACCCACAAGTATAGGGGATCTATCGTAGTCCTTTCGATAAGTAAGAGTGTCGAACCCAACGAGGAGCAGAAGGAAATGACAAGTGGTTTTTAGCAAGGTATTCTCTGCAAGCACTGAAATTATCGGTAACAGATAGTTGTGTGATAAGATAATTCGTAACGGGTAACAAGTAACAAAAGTAACTAAGGTACAGCAAGGTGGACCAATCCTTTTTGTAGCAAAGGACAAGCCTGGACGAACTCTTATATAAAGCAAAGCGCTCCCAAGGACACATGGGAATTGTTGTCAAGCTAGTTTTCATCATGCTCATATGATTCGCGTTCGTTACTTTGATAATTTGATATGTGGGTGGACCGGTGCTTCGGTGCTGCCCTTCCTTGGACAAGCCTCCCACTTATGATTAAACCCTCTTGCAAGCATCCACAACTATGAAACAAGAATTAAGATAAATCTAACCATAGCATGAAACATATGGATCCAAATCAGCCCTTTATGAAGCAACGCATAAACTAGGGTTTAAGCTTCTGTCACTCTAGCAACCCATCATCTACTTATTACTTCCCAATGCCTTCCCCTAGGCCCAAATCATGGTGAAGTGTCATGTAGTCGACATTCACATAACACCACTAGAGGAAAGACAACATACATCTCATCAAAATATCGAACGAATACCAAATTCACATGATTACTTATAACAAGACTTCTCCCATGTCCTCGGGAACAAACGTAACTACTGACAAAGCATATTCATGTTCATAATCAGATGAGTATTAATTATCATTAAGGATCTGAACATATGATCTTCCACCGAATAAACCAACTAGCATCAACTACAAGGAGTAATCAACACTACTAGCAACCCACAGGTACCAATCTGAGGTTTTGAGACAAAGATCGGATACAAGAGATGAACTAGGGTTTAAGAGGAGATGGTGCTGGTGAAGATGTTGATGAAGATTGACCCCCTCTCGATGAGAGGATCGTTGGTGATGACGATGGCTTCGATTTCCCCCTCCCGGAGGGAAGTTTCCCCGGCAGAACAGCTCCGCCGGAGCCCTAGATTGGTTCTGCCCAGGTTCCACCTTGAGACGGCGGCGCTTCGTCCTGAAAGCTTCTTCTTGATTTTTTCCAGGTCAAAACACACCATATAGCAGAAGATGGGCATCGGGGGCCTGCCAGGTGGCCCACAAGGCAGGGGGCGTGCCCAGGGGGGTAGGGCGCGCCCTCCACCCTTGTGGATGGCTGGTGGCCCCCCTCTGGTGCTTTCTTCGCCCAATATTTTTTATTAATTCCAAAATGACTCCGTGAAGTTTCAGGACTTTTGGAGTTGTGCAGAATAGGTCTCTAATATTTTCTCCTTTTCCAGCCCAGAATTCCAGCTACCGGCATTCTCCCTCTTCATGTAAATCCTGTAAAATAAGAGAGAAAAGGCATAAGTATTGTGCCATAATGTGTAATAACAGCCCATAATGCAATAAATATCAACATAAAAGCATGATGCAAAATGGACGTATCATGAACCGCCAAAATCTCCAACACCGAAAACGCAAGGATGATGCATACGATCCGTTCTTAATGAACTTGAGTTTGACAAGAAGACGAACACAAACTCTAAAACCTCACATAGAGAAAAACTAAAAATCAATAAAGATGATGCCAAGGATGCAATGGTTTGAGATCTCTACGAATGATACAATCAAGCTACTCACTCGAGATCCCCTCTTGATAGTACGAAAATCAATCCTATAACCGGTCTCCCAACTAACATCATGAGACCGGTAAAATAGAAAACTTATCAAGGACAAATATTTTCCTTGCGCGTAATCCACTTGAGCTAGATGATGATGATCATGCCCACCTCAAGTTGGAACATCTTTCTTCTTAGCGCACGCTTGGTGAAGACTCGTAATTTTCTCCCCCATACTCCACTATGGGAGAGACACTCTTAGGCACATCTCCAGGAGACCATTATCACCAAATGGTCGGCAAGCTTCAAGCATATGATCTCCTCGTGATGCTCCTCTTGAACTTGCACCGCAACCTTGATGATGATCACCACTTGATGTCATCCTGCATGGGTTATATGAGATCTTACTTTTGATGCAAACCCATGGAATGATACCTAACCCCACATAGAAATCTCACATAGATCATGAGTTAGTACACAAAGCGTAATGGACAATGTTTACCATACCATGGGATCAGTTGATCCCACTTGGTACATCTTCTACACTTTGTGTGTTGATCAACTTGAATCCTTTCTTAGCACTTAGTCTTGATCAACCCTGTATCATATCTTCTCTCTTCATTAAGATGATGTCTTGAAGGTAAACATGAATGTTCACACAATCTTATTTTTCAAGACATGCTTGCAATAGGCTCAAACTTTCACAAGACCAATCTTTGGATAACTCCATGAATAACACCTTGGTCATCACATATTGTCCTTCTTTCAACCTTGAAGCGAACATATGGTCTTCGAGCATTGCATATGGACAAACCCTTCAAATATAACTCAAGGCAACCATTAGTCCATTGGGATTGCCATCAACTACCAAAATCAAACATGGATGCACCATGCTCTTTCATGTTGTTTGATTTGTAGGAATGCACTAATTGGAATCATTCCTATGAAAATTTCCCTAGTTTACTTCACAGGAAATTTTGCATTAAGTCTGTGAGCTATGGAGAAAATTCCTATGAACCCATCAAACACACACTTGCGCCAGTTCCCTTGTTTTTTAATTCCATGGGATTCCAATGGACACGACATACCAATCCTTCATTTTTCACATTCCTTCATTTTTACTATCCTATGAATCAAAGGAGCCCCTACATTACTTGATTACTAGTGTTTACTTTGGCTAGTGCAAAGTAGTACAACATCATCTCGAAAGGAAAAAAAGTAGAGCTAACGATAATAGTGCGTACTTGCATGAAGGACTTTCTTGCAAAAAAGAAAACTGCAATGGTGGATATCAATTCAAATGTTCCCAAGTTAAGAACTCATGTGCCTCAAGTAAGGAATATCAACTATATAAAATACAGTGCTCGCAATGTTTTTGCGTTGTGACATTGTTGAAGGCAGAATCTGACATTTAGTGGTTGAATCCGATGACGGTGGCGCTTAAGCGTCGTTTTCAAGAAGAAGACAATTCTTTTGAAGAGCCCTTGTGGTGTGAAGACATTGTTGGTGTGGATATGGTAGTTGTTATAGTATGTCGATCGTTGTTTTTGATCATTTTTTTTCTTTTCCAGGCTAAGGCATAGCTTCGGCCTTGTATGACTTTGCTATTTGTCGACGTTGTGTGTGTGCATTGTGTTGGTTGTGTCAATCCTAACTATGCAGAGAACATGTGTAGTCATTGTGTTATGTATCTACTTGATGGTTCATTTTGAGTTAATAAAATTCACCCATTGTCGAAAAATGCATAATTGCATCAGAGGAACAATGCATAACTTCCCTCAAAGTATTAGGTCCATGATATTATTCTCATAACATCAAAGCAATTGTTTCTATGAGGTTTGATCAAATATTCCTTGAAGGGGAGTGTAAAATCGACCAGACAGAAAATCATAGCGTTTACAAAACTAGAAGACTCACATGAAAAAAAATCTTTGAGCAATTGAATTCTTCCAAATATGAAATTCTTTTAAAGAAAAGAGAGCCTATGTAGGTCCAAATAGTTGGGATTATTAGCTAACCATTTTCAATTAATAATGATTGTTTCGGGCTCCTTTGATTCATTGGATTTTTGCACGATTTCGTATAATTGTGATCTTATTTAATTTTCCCTACAAGTGTTGTTTGATTTGTAGGAATACAATCATTGGGAATCACCCCTATGGAAATTGCCCTGGTCTATTTCGTAGGAAATTAAGTCTGAGCTTTGTAGAAAATTCCTATTCATCAATCAAACACACACTTGTGCCAATCCCTTTGCTTTTGAATTCCATAGGATTCAAATGGACACGACACATCAATCCTTCATTTTTCATGTTCCTTCATTTTCCTATCCTATGAATCAAAGGAACCCCGATATTACTCGATTACTAGTGTTTACTAGTAGAACGCCCGTGCGTTGCTACGGGCTACAATACATACTTCAGTATAAATGAATCAAACAAATGATTAAAGTTGTCTCCAGGGTCGAAGCTCATTTCTTCCTCATACATTTGGGCGTGTCCAGGCATCAAACGGGCGCCCAACAGGCTCCCAAAATTCAACCGTCTGACAGTTCAGGCTCCCCGAATCCAGACCATACGTAAAGGAGAAATGTGGTTGTCCAGACTATTCACCATGTTATCTCAAACACGCGGGCCCAATACAAAAACCCCATGCAACGACACCCTTGCCTTTTCCTGCCACACTCTCCCCTTCCCACTTGATTTTTCGTCATAGTGAAACATTTCTAGATGGAGCCCTATCCTTTAAACCGGATGACGCCCACCTCACGTTGTCCATTGCACTCTATGTTCTTCACCCTTTAAAACCCGATGACGCCCACCTCACCTTCGACATGGTGCCCTATGTTCTTCACCCTTTAAAACGGGATGACGCCCACCTCACCTTCAACATGGTGCCCTATGTTCTTCACCCTTTAAAACAGGATGACGCCCATCTCACCTTTGCCATGGCGCCCTATGTTCTTCACCCCGCCAGCCGCCCCGCTCTCCGCCCTGATCCTCTCTCCCGTGTTTGTGCTGATCCACCACCGCCATAAGGGGGAGGAGGTGTGCGCCGCCCGTGATGCCCTCCGAGCCAAGAAGGCAGATCTATTGCCTCTTGAGCCACGAAAAAAATTGATGTTTGTTGTTGGGATACAAAATGTAGTTAATTGCCCGTGAGTTGCAATGATGACATAAATATTACCGGTGAAATCAATTTACCTGTAGCAAATCACTATGGAGAAGAGGCAAGAAAAGATCATGCCGAGTTTACAACTGCAAAATAAACTATTTGCATTGAGCATGTAATAAGTCACGGCCATGTAACACGAACGCATTATAATTTGGATGTAACAGGAACATCCATGTTTTTCAAAATTTGCAGCAATCCATGGGAAGGGATAAGAGCTACCCCTAACGTTACAAATTTTGTAGGTATGAATATATCTCTACCCCCCTAACATGGTGCACAAAAATCTCATAACTGGTCAGTTGAGAAGAGCAATCACCAGATAACCTTTTTCTTGCCAAGAAGCTTTGGAGAACTACCATGAAATTCTGCCCTCAGAACGCACGACGGAGAAGAGTAAATTAATCAAAACTCCTACCTAGATAAATCAGAAATTTGAGCGACAAAACGGCCATGGAAAAAATATTTCAACAATTGCGAACAATTAATCAGAGGGCATGCCCTACAGTGGTCAGACTAAGGTCTCGGCAGTGCACAGATTACCGGCCAGGAAAATAGCAGCAACACACCAAGGACAACGACAGTCAAGAATGGCATCTCCTTCGGCCATACGGTGGTCCATACTCTTTGAAATCCTGGAAGAACAAGAAACCTTGCAAATTTGGAATCGAGAGTAAAGAACATAACAAAAGAGTTCAGAAATATAAAGGAGAAAATTCAATAGTCAGTACAAAAAAAGGTCTCTGTATCATAAACTCTAAACATCCAAATCGCTAGGGAGATCCACCGCTCGACTACTCCTGCATGGCCGTATGGCATGCGCTACACCTCTTACTTCTAAACACAAGAACTCAACATATGTATGTGCTGAATGAAAAGATCCTCATGAAAAGTTAAAATATTCTATCAAGGTTTACCTGTTACTACATCCTTCTTAACTGAGTCCTTGCATAGAATATTCGCGTTCTAACAACATATTGTATCATGTAGAAATCACATTCTTCATGAGAGACGCCCCTCACAATAGAAAATCCATGTCATACCAGAAATTACAAGTTGCCTTGATGAGAATATACTAATGGTCAAATCGGGCATCACCTTCATCACAGTTCAAGCCTTTACCGTCATTCCTCATATTGTGCAGCATCTCCTATGATTCTGCTTTCAGCTCTCCATTCGCTCCTTCCACGCAATGCAACCATAACCATATGCAGCGAGACCCTTTGACAGGTCCATAGACCTCGGTTACACTGCAAGAAAACAATGTCGACATTTCTGAATTCCACATAAGTGCTAAAAAGTTAGCAAGGCAGAATGAAAGTTTTCTAGGCTTTTACTCATTGCATTTATGCAACTATTTTTTTTTCTCTATAGAATGTAGGATACACACTCAGATATAAGATGTTAATGCACCTCCAAGATCTATTTATGTATCGGAGGCAGGAAATGTAGAACTTTGATATTCTGTATTGCAAATGACAATAAAAAATAAGCCAGGATGAATCAACTAAACTAATTGGACAGAATCATCTTCATTATTGTTCAAAGGAGAGAAAGAAAATAGAAAGCCTTTAATCAAAATTTGGTAGTCAACAACCATTGCACAAATTTCAGTTTTAGAAAGTACAATAGTTCATTTTGCATAAAGCAAGATGGCAACATTCTAGAAACAAAGATGTGTTCGTGTTCATCTAAAGTACAGTTGACATAATTTTTTCAGCTTGCAACTACATTCTTTTGATACTTTCGTGGGCACTAAAATCTAAAAACGGGTTGGATTCAAGGGCAAGCCTACTCGATCCTCTAATTCCCCCCAAATTTGCAAGCATTGCTGACATACGTGAATCAGCTTCCACCTAATAAGATCAGTTTTAAACCCATCAAATAGATCGACAAATGGAAAGGATGTGAGCAACTGAACATACGCCGAGACAATTTAATAAGAATCAAGAAATATGGAGAAGGGAGTAGGCGGCGTAGTGTCTCGGGTTCCCTCCATCCATGGCGTAGGATGTGCCGGAGTGGGGACGACAGCGAGGCTTTCCAGTGAGTGCTGCCGGACGGGAGAAATGGCCAGGCCGTGCCAGAGGTGCCCCAAGCCTGAGGGCCCCGTCGTTGCCACCTGCCGTGCCAAGGGCGATGGCCAGGGCAGCAACAGCACCGAAGATGCCGCGCCGGGACACGCTGCGCTTGGCGAAGTAGACAAGGAGGTCACCGGCGGTTCTTTCAGACCTCGATGCCACTGATGGGGGTGGCATGCCCCTCCAGTAGCGACGCAACGCTGTCGGTGGTGAGAAGGCGCGACCACGCCAGCCGCCCTCGTTCCTCTCGGCGCCATCGCTCACAGACAGAGAGATATGAGAAGGGAAGGACTTCCATGGGAGAGAAGAGAGGATGCGTTGATCTGTGGAGCTCGCCGTCAGCCCGTCACCCTGCGTCACGTATGTCGCCGTCGCCGTCAAACAATTTTTATTGAACCAGTCAAACAAAAAATACATCCCAATATTTTTGTTCCTACTTGCATTGGTTTCTGCTACTCGTAAGCACTTTACTGTAGTTTCATTTCACTTATTAATTTCAGACGTAAGGGCTTCACACCCATGGTGGCCATTGCTGTCGGTTTGTCACTGTTGTGGAATAACCAAATGCACATTTCACACATACAAACATTAGTTAAGAAGAAGAGTAGTAACAATTTTGGATGGATCACATCACCCTTGGGAAAGAAAAATCAAATAAGAATTCCCATCCCAATTGCTCAACATCACCTAAGACGTGCAACTTAAAAGGCAGTAGACTTTTCTACAACAGGACCCTTCAGGCTTAGTCGTGTATACATCACTTTCTCCGAATAATAACATCATTGTACTCATCATGCTCTTATAAGCACCTAAAGTTAGAATGCCCTCCATATAAAGGCTTTGACCAACACAAATTCAGAACACTACCTGTCATTTTTGTCTGTTTATCCATTTTGTGTGTTCAAGTTAAGATTTTGTTTTGTTTTGTCTTCATCACACAAATGCCGCAGAAATCACACTCTTGCTTTCAAAAAAACCCTAGGTGGAAAAAAATAGCTACGCATTTTTGTTGTAAAATATGGAAGATATATTGTCTAGAAAAAAAGTCCTAAATCAACAACTACTGACATGAGGAGTAAACCATACTCACATCAAGCATGTGATCCAAGAACGGTATCCCTGTGCTGCAGTTTGCAACACCAGTGCCGTCCAGGTTGATCTTGACATGTACATTTGTCTCCTTGGTTACCCTCTTGACCTTTCCCAGCCTAGACGATACTAAAAACATTGAACAATAAGAGATAGCTAGTAGGGAAGCTGAACAGCGGTGAGTTTGTCAATCATAATAGAGGTACAAACCACTGTGGAGTCCTCAGGTGCCATCGGAGAGTCGTTCCCGCCGACGCCGGTGGCAGCCATGAAAGGCGACCTCAGGCGAAGCGATCGTCCGTATAGCCGCACAGGGAACACAACCACGCTCTGCACTGGTTGGCGGCGTCTGCGTCGCCCGTGGAGATCCGTGGCGGCGGCGGGCATGTTGCCGTACCAGTACGGGGCACGGCCGTGCGGCGGCGGGGCGAGGCCTACGACGGAGTAACTGCCGCAGCTGCAGAGCTCGACCTCCTCGGTGTTCGAGGACTTGTCCACGTCGGAGGCTGTGGAGGCGCTCCCATATGCGGCGCGC
Organism: Thinopyrum elongatum; assembly: GCA_011799875.1. Lineage (NCBI taxonomy): Eukaryota > Viridiplantae > Streptophyta > Magnoliopsida > Poales > Poaceae > Thinopyrum > Thinopyrum elongatum. The sequence goes on along the minus strand of CM022300.1, from coordinate 84,481,543 downwards.
AGCGGCACCGACGCGCGCGGCACGTGGCCGCTCCTGAACTTCTCCGGCGGTGTCATGAGGCCGCCGCTGCCCGCTCACCTTCCGCACCAACTTGAGCGCGTCCCAGTCCAGGCCCTCCGTGAACAACATCGCCGGCATCCAAATCCCCAGCCGTCCTGGCACACCACCAACAAATCCACACACCAAATCAGCGAGACACCCAAATGCCGCGGCCATAAAATCGCGGCGACCGAAAAGAAAACTCCTCAGAATGCTGGTGGGTGAGACTGGCGCATATGGAGAGTTGTATATGGAGAGTTTTGATTACAAGGAAAGTGTTGATATTTGGTCGTTTCCTTGGTTGATTGGTGTTCGCTGATTAGAAGGAAAGTGTTGATTAGAACGAAAGAGTTTTGATCTTTGATTGTTCGCTGATTAGAAGGAAATTGTTGATTAGAAAAACCGATGGGGAAGGCTAGCGCGCTAGAAAACCGGTGTGGGATGCCCGCGATAGATAAAAATCGGTGGGAAAGGCTCTCGTTCTTTTCTATGTGCGGGGTGGGGTATCGGTTTCGACAGAAAAAATCGATAGGACGAAAAACCAGGGGTGGTGGGATGTGGAGGCGAAAATAAACCGTGAGGCGAGACTACCAACTCAGACATTAGGAATAGAGACTTTGGCTAGCGCAAATTAGTACAACATCATTTTGAAAGGAAAAAAGATAGAGCTAATGACAATACTGCGTACTTGCATTAGGGCCTGTCTTGCGAAAAGGAGAACTGCACTAGTGGAATATCAATTCAAATGTTCGCAAGTTAAGAACTCCTGCGGCTCAAGTAAGGAATATCAGCTATAAAACATGGGTGCGATTTCTGGACGATAACACGGAAAGTAGTAAAGGTGAGGAGGAGCAAAGCAAATATGTAAAGGCCAAGGAAGGGATGGGGTTCCATGACCATGAGGTGGGACGCAACGCAAATGCAGCAGGCGAGGGTGAGGTGGCTAACCAAAGCGGCCAGGCCCAAAGCCAGCACCCAGTCGGGACATGGACAGTGACAGACTAAAGAGCGGGAAAAAGAACGAAAGAGAGGGAGGAGATGTAAAGTGTGGCTGAGACTGGGAGAGGCGCCGGTTGCCAAAGGTCGGGCTTGACCGGCTCACCTCATCTCGCCGACGATCGCTTTGGCCGCTGCTCAAATCAGGCAAAGCGATGCGACGCGCCACGTAACAAACAGTGCTGGCTCTCCTCCGTCCGCGGCCGGCCATGGCCTGACCTGACCTGGAGCTGGAGCTGCAGCCGGATTGGACGACAGCGGCAGCGGCAGCATGCAGACGGGACTCGGACGAATCACGGATCGCGTGCACCGGGAACAATCGGTCCGTGGATGGTTCATGTCATCGTGCCCATCAGAGCGCACAGCAATGGAGGAAACCTTTGAGCCGATCGAACCTCACGGACCAGCTACTCGGAGTACGTTTCATCGGGAGTTGAAGCTAGCACAGCGATAGTAGAAAAGAAAACCTGTTGCGGATACTCCCAATTTCTATTGATTGACGTGCTCGACAGCTAGACCAGAACGCCACGCGAGGTGCATGCCGCGTTGGAAATTCTGAGGTGGTCGGGCTCGTTCGCCACCCTGGTGTTCCGCATACTCGCAGCACCAGTAGTCGCCAGAGCCCCTGAAAACTCAGGACACGTCAGTCAGACACGACCAGTTGCAAGCAAAGGGCCGGGCATTGCCAATGGACGGCGGGCGCCCGACCGGCCACTCCATCACTCTGCAACAGTGATGGGATATGATCTCCATCTGTTGCTGTATGCTGCATGCGACTCGCTGCTTCTCAGGCTTGCAGATGCTGGGGTGACAATCAGACACACCCGGTCCATCGCGCGCAGGGCGTACTATAGTTTACGTACTTGCAGCTCCCCTGCTCTCCTGCCCGCCTGCTGCATGGCATTGCCGTGCACGTTTTTCCGTGTGCCTGACTGCCTGTGCCTGGGTAAATGCATTGGTGAATGATTGTGTCCCGCGCTCGGCCTACACGGGGAACTGTTGGGGAGGAATGGAAGGGGAGGGGGCAAGGCCGCCGGGTCGTGCGCCGCTGGTTGGACCGGACTGGCTCTTGTTTTTCTTTTGACCATGTGTATGTTGTGGTGCTCATTTATTTAGAAATTGGTATTTCTGATGAAGTGGACGATCTTAAACGTTGATTTTTATCTACAATGGTTTTGATATTGCAGTGACGGTGAATCGACCTATTCATGGCAATCGATGATGAATGGCCATTGTTTTACAGCAGCGACGTGTATGCGTGGGCCGGGAACGGAAGGAATCATTGGCGCTTTGTAGACTGTTTTTTTTTTAATGTTGGTAGTTGATCTATCAAATTCATTGATCAGGGAGAAAGTGTAACAGGAGCGCCGAAGAAGGCAAAGACATCAAAGAAACAATGCCATTAAAAGGAAAAAAGATGTACAAAAGGGCCATCAACCCGGGTCAAAAGGAATTCCAGCTCCTGCCATGTTCCACATAGTGATTTCGTCCTTCAGTTGCTGCACGAAGGTGCGCATGTCCATCCGTAAGTCCTGGAAAATCCATAGGTTGCGCTCACGCCATAGCTCCCAGGAGACTAAATGAATCAAAGATAGAACTCCTTTCCTCTTATCAGACGCGGCCTTACTCCAGCAAGACGCCATCCATTCCTTGATATTGCTCGTGGCCGCCCAACTATCAGTCTGCATGGAAGGTAGATTCGCCAGCCCAGCGAGTCTATCCCAGGCGCCGCGCGACCAAGGGCACTCAACTAGCAAGTGATATGCCGTCTCAAGGCTTCGTTCACAAAGCGGGCAAAAGTAGTTATTATCCCATCCTCGCCGTTGGAGCAGGTCAGTGTGATGCTCGCCTGCAAAGCTTTATTTCCCAAGCTATTGCGCGTCTGCGTGGTGCATGCCATGCATGATCCTGAACAAAGCACCTCTGCAACGAAAAGAGATAGACGATGGGGACACTAGTAGAAAAACGACTTTACGTGAGCCCCATTAGTTCCGGTTTGACAACGGTCCGATACTAATGTGACCATTAGTCCCGGTTCGTGGCGTGTATCATTAGTCCCGGTTCGTGGCGTGCCTCTAGTCCCGGTTCGTGACTAAAGGTTGCGTCACATTTAGTCCCGGTTCGTGTCTCCAACCGGGACTAAAGGGTTGAGGCTTTAGTCCCGGTTGGAGACACGAACCGGGACTAAAGGGGTTCTGAAAGTTTCTGTTTTTAGTTTCTATTTTAAATTGCTTATATCTTTTAGGATAATTGATGTTTTTGAGTGATTCTTTTTGCATTAGATTCAAAAAAATTTCTAGTTTCTGTTTGTGCCATTAGTTTTCAAATTTGAATGGTTTAAATATGAATTTGTTCAAATATGCTTCAAACTCTAGATTGTGAATAACTTGAGTTTAAAAATAGTTTTTAATTTAATTCTTTTTGCTCCTAGTCACATGTTAGATTATTGTCACAATAAGATTTATTTGGTTATTTTTAGAATAATTTAAATTAGGATTTTAATTAAAACAGTACTGTTTTGCTTATATAGTTGTTTTAGTTATTTAATTGTTGTTTTCTATTATTTTTAGTTAGTTCTTTCTGTAGATTTTAACATGTTTTAGTATGGTGCATATTGAATGCATAAAAAGTAAAGAGTTGAAATAAGTTTAAAACAATGAAATGCCTTTGTAACAGATGGGTTTTCGTCCGAAACCTTGATACTTCAAAGGAGATGGTCCAGTTTGTACACGAAGTGCATCCAGTTTTTGCTGTAACCCTCTCAACTTTTTAGCACATGCTATGTGGGTGAAATAATGATACCATGCCAAGTTTCAACCTTTTCACCGTTCGTTTGTGGTGCTTTTCAATTTCAAGGTCATTTAGCTCAAAAAAATCATTAAATGCATGAAAAATAGCAAATGAAGTTAGAAAGGGTTGAAATTTAAGAATGTGGCTTTGAATGGTGCATATTGAATGCACAAAAAGTCTAGAGTTGAAATAAGTTTAAAACAATGAAATGCCTTTGTAACAGATGAGTTTTCGTCCGAAACCTTGATACTTCGAAGGAGATGGTCCAGTTTGTACACGAAGTGTATCCAGTTTTTGCCGTAACCTTCTCAACTTTTTAGCACAAGCTATGTGGGTGAAATGATGATACCATGCCAAGTTTCAACCTTTTTCAGAGTTCATTTGTAGTGCTTTTCAATTTCAGGGTCATCTAGCTCAAAAAAATTATTAAATGCATGAAAAATAGCAAATGAAGTTAGAAAGGGTTGACTCTGGCTGGGACGGTGCTAGTAGATGTAGTCGACGGTAGGATTGGATGGACACCAACCCGGACAAAAGGGGTATTGAAATTTTCAAACTCTACCCCCCTGGTATCGCCTTTTCAGTTTTGAAAAAAACAAAAGAAAATGATAAAAACTTCAAAAATTAAAATCCTTCGAGATGTAGTTATGTTACTACATCTACTAGTTAGGAAAATTTAAAAACATAAATTTTGACATGTTTTGCAAAAAAGTGTTATGAAAAGGTAAAACGACCATAACTTTTCCATACGATGTCGAAAAAAACGCATATATCAAAATGTTCAGCATGAAAAGCCGATTCCGATTTCGACCACCATAGGCCGTTTTGCAAATTTTTAGAATCCTCAAATTCTGAAAGGAAAAAAAGTTATCCTCAAATTTAAGTTTTTTTGAATTTTAAAATTAAAAAATAAATAAATGATGTCATACTTGGATTCCTCACATTTTTTTGATAATAATGGATATATTATTTGTCAAATTTCGATTTACAGATTTAAAGATATTAATTATGCCATATTAAATGAATAAATGGCAAAAAATGAATAAAATAATATTATTACTTATTTTATTTTCATTGAAATTCAATATTATTATTACTTATTTTGTTTATTTTAATAATTGTTTGGAATTCAAAAAATTAAATCATGTGACATCAAGACCTAAGGGTTAATAGGATTGATAGCTTACTATTGTCAGGAAAACAACAAGTGCAGACTTGGAAACTAGGAGGAACAGAACTCGGAAGTTAAGCGTGCTCAGGCTGGAGTAGTGAGAGGATCGGTGACCGGCTGGGAAGTTAGACGATTTGAAACGAGTGCTCCACACTTGAGCAGTGATGAGGGGTGATTAGAGATTAAATTGTTCGGAATTTTTTTTTTCAAAAAAATAAAAAAAATTTAAAAAAAATTCTAAAATTTTTTTTTCCGAAAAAATTCCTTTAGTCCCGGTTGGTGTTACCAACCGGGACTAAAGGTCCCCCAGCCCCAGCACACGAGCGCAGCCACGTGGAGGGACTTTAGTGCCGGGCCGTGTTGAACCGGGACTAAAGGGGGGGGGGGACCTTTAGTCCCCATCCTTTAGTGCCGGTTGCTGAACCGGCACTAAAGGCCCTTACGAACCGGCACTAAAGCCCGGTTTTCTACTAGTGGGAGACAGTAGAGATGGATTCTTTCACCGGCCTGGCTGTATTCTGTACTTCCACCGTTCCTAAATATATGTCTTTTTAGAGATTTTAATATAAACTACAAACGGATGAATAAAATCGTATTTTAAAGTGTAGATTCATTCATTTTGCTCCGTATGTACTATATATTGGAATCTCTAAAAGGACTCATATTTAGAAACGGAGGGAGTACTATATATATTGACCCTTTGCCTAATCAATGAACTTGGTGATTTTAACCCTACTAGGAGCCTTCCCTTGGGAACTATCTACTTGATCTTGTTCTCGTGGTTCGCCTGATTTTGGCTGGCAAATTTCAAGACTTGAATCAAACACGAACTCTTGGTGGTACGCCATGGTTCATGACGGCTTCGGGCGTCGTATGGCTATGGGTTCTATTACAATGCTTGTGTCTTGGGAGGCAACGCAAGGATCTTCAACAACAAATTTGCCACGTCGACAGTTATCATGGCCAAAATCCAGTGCGAGGCGAGGAATTGGGGGCTTGCGGGCGCAACTCATTTGTGTAATCTTATGCCGGGAGAGTAGGCTTTTGTATTACCGGCTACTTGCCCTAGGGTGCCAAACTTGTTTCTAAAACTCTCTCTTAATTAATGAATGCGGCAAGTCTTTTGCCCTTTAAAAAAAAAAATCCCGTTGGGCAATAGTATGAACCAACCGATCTTGCATCTTGATTGAAACCGCGCGTCTTAGTAGGACCGAGTTGAATTCAAACACCCGCAAAAAAAAAAAGAATTCAAACGATAGGTACGTTGCCTTGTGCCCGGCCCGCCGCTTTACATATTCCTTTTGTAGGAAGTTTCGGCATGCAGCTTCGTGCCATGAGTAGTGCACATGCATGGGAAAGTGTGAGCTCAAATGAAACAAAAAGGAATCTTTGGGGACTGCAATTTTGATCGCCAGATCTGTAGCCTCATAAGAGCATCTCCATCCAATAGATTTGGTTGTGTAAGATTAGTTTTAGGTATAGGCGATGTAAGAAATTAAGATTTTTTTTTGTTGTTGCAAAAATGCTACACCTACGAATTTCAAAACATCTTCTTTCCTAACCCCCACTAATCTACCCCCTGAATTTCAGGGCGAGGCCCCGTGCAATCCAATCAAACAACCACACGTCACCATTTACGTAGATTTTCGTAGCTACTTTACGTAACTATAGCAAAGCTCATATTTTTCCTCTCGTCCAGCAGAGGACCTAAACCTCGTTATGTATTTTTTCTAGACACTGCCATATGGACCCCCGTTGGTCAGTGACTCTTCCCATTCATTCCTTCCATAATAGTAGTACTCTTGCTGGATGCGAAGCATGTCGGCAGATGGTGCGGAACGGGCGGGACATGCGGTGCGATGCGATCGATGTGGTGTGGGAGGGCGGCGTGGTGGTGCCAGTGGCGGACCCAGGAATGGGCCAAGCCCCAGGCAGGCTTTGTTACTGTAGCACTCTAGTTATAGTAAATGCTACAGTTAACAAATAAATTGGGCCTCACGCCTGAATCCGCCCATGGGTGATGCAGTGATATGGTAGTGCGGAGAAGGGGTGGGAGTAGGAGGGAGAGAGAGGCGGAAGTGAGGGTGGTTGCCGGGGTGGTGGCCGATTGCGGTGGATGAGATGGAGGCGGTTGTTGCCGGGGAGCGAGCACGAAGAATGCGTGACGCTGTGAGGGACAGCAGCGAATGGCGGGGACAGTGTTGGGACGCCTCCAGAGAGAATGTGCTAGGGTGGTAGGGGTGCGGGACGACAAATTTAGTCTAATACCTAAATTTTTAGGTATTGCAAACTAAATAGATAAATCTCTTCCTTTTTGCGAACAAAACTAGGTTAATGATCTGTTGGAGCATTTTTTTTTAGCGATTTTAGCAGTTTACATCTATTGGAGATGCTATAAGAAGGTATCGCACAGTTTTGACATGACGTGCATAACTTATCCTCGCACTATTTAATTTGACGGTACACCTATAGCTAAACTCCAAGTAACCATGCGCACTAGTACATAAGATAATCCAAAGTGAGGATGCTAAAGAACATAAAGAGGCGAGATAAAGATTGAGATTAATTTGCAGGTTCGGATCCCATCCCGCTTGATCGAAGGGAAAGCGAAAACCTATAAAGAGCCATGGGACCAACATGCAATCGCATGCAGAGATCGAGCCCCCACACAGCTACCGCATGCATGGGAAAGCGTGCATTTGGTAGGTATCATACGGGCTCCCGTCCGATCTCTCGTATCCTGCCGGCCGGCCTTCCAGCTCTCTCTCCTCTCTTTCCCTTTAGTTTTTGCTGCTTCTGCTTTTGCAAAGCCATCTCCATGGATCTCTCTCCCCCCTTCGCTCTTTCTGCTAGTGTATGGTCCTGCTGCTCGTATGTACGTACCGTGCTGTGCCGTGTCTCCACTCTAGTAGCTAGCTAGGCTAATGGAACGGAACACGAAATCGGAGGGGCCGCTTTGCAGAAGCTCGATCGCTTTCGTTGTCTTCAGTCGTCGGAGGAAGGTCCCTTCCTTCAAGGGTGGCTAACCTTTTGTATTTTACTGTGCGTGGCTCAGAGATCACATGCAGTTTTACACAAGCTAGGTCGATTCGTGGTTATAGGCAGCGTCGCCGACTTGATTGGATGCTCACTCCAGCAGAAAACTCTCGTGTGGTCACTGGTTTGGATTCGTAATCTGGACGAAAAGCTTGCACACCAGCGCATGCATGATAGAGTGCACAGCATACACGGCATGTATGTTCAGTGCTAGTATGCGTTTGGCTAACTATAATGCTAGGCTGGCATGCATGCACGTAAGCAGTACTGCACGTAAGACATGGGTCGCCGATCGTGCATCCACTCTTCGTCCCTGTTAAAAATACAGTGTACTGATTAACATACTCCTACTCCATGCTACTAGCTTTTGCTAAAGCCTTGCATTTTCAGTTGCACACGTTCACGGACTAGGATTGAACGATCAATCACGAACTTGGTAAATTTGTTTATCTCCGTGAATGCGTGAATATTCACGTAAGGTCCCTACGACGTACTATCTTTGCCGGTTTAATGTTTACCTTTGCCGCTGCTTCTGCTGTGGGTCTAAGCGCATGTGATGCCAGCTCTAAAAGATACCTAAGCTTTGCCGATTTTACTTCTCAGTTATATCATGTTCTCATCACACGGGTAGCTTGTACCTCGTGTACATGTCGTCCATCGATCGGCATGTGCGACCCTGAGAACAAAGGGACCGCCTAGGCGGAAATTCGTAGGGCCACACACCCAGTGGCGGAGACAGGCCCCAGGCAGCCCGGGCCGCTGCCTGGGGCATGGGTGCTGATTCCTTCGTTGACTGTAGCTACAGTGTGGCACTGTAACTACAGTGCTCCGAAGGTTGCCTGGGTCGGCCTGGGGCGTATGGTATTCCTGGCGCCGCCGCTGCACACACCTGCTATACCATGCGAGCTGCCCGATTACCTCACAATCCGCAAAGTCACTAGATCCCGCACGAAGGCTCAACAAGTTTTAAGTTTTAGTTTTTAAAACATAGATTTTGTCGATCGCGGTTTCTGAAACTTAGGATGTTGTCGGTTGCTCGTACCAACTTTCGGAAGTTAAAACTTAACGAAATTTAAAAACTTATCAAAACTATTTAAAATGGATCTCTCTTGAAAGCCCTCGTCGCCAGAAACACAAATATGAAAAGAAAAATTAATTTGGACTTTTGGTTCAAAAGATATAAAAGATTGAAATAAAAACTCAAGAAAAAGGGGGTTGCGTGCCCCCACACCTGCGTGCACAACCTGAGAAGGATGTCATTCAAAAAACGTATAGGCTTGCAAATTTTTTGAGGTGGGATACATCATCCTTTAACTAAGCTTGCAGTGCGCGAACGTGTAAGTAGCATGGATCGCCGCCTGTGAGTAAATTAAACCTTATACAGATAGTGCTTGTTGCTTTATTTATAGGGATAATTAATTCAGTGCCCTTAGTTGTGTCTCCCTCGGCAGGTTTACCCCTAGTTTCCGAAAACACTCGTTCCTGCCCAAACCACTTTGCTCGTCTTATGCTTTTGCCCTTTGACCGTTTGACCATCACTTTGAAAAAATCATAACAAATTCATACTAACTCAGAAAAAAATGAATAAGATATCAAAATGTTCATAAAGACATCACTTATATGTGCATGTCATTTTCATTCATGACCAATGTGTTAGAAGGTCCCCATCTCAGATTGAGCTCCTATAATCCCAGCATGAAAAGTAAAATCCGAAAAAATTGAAAACAAATTCTATAAATTCTAAAAAAATTAGGTGGCAAACATTGACCAATGTTTTGAGATCTTGCCAAGTTTCATAAGGGAATGACATTCGTGGAAGTCATGGTGAATAAAACAAAACCGATGCTCGAAAACAAAAGCATTTTGGAGTGCTAATTTTGTTTTTAGGCCACGACTTCCATGAATATCATTCCCTGATGAAATTTGGCATGCACTAAAAACATTGTCCAATGTTTGCCACAAAAAATTTAAGAATTTTTTGAATTGTTTTTCAGTTTTTTCAGATTTTATTGTTTGTGTTGAGGTCATATAAGCTCAAACTGACATGGGGACATCCCAACACTTTTTTCATGAGTGCAAATCACATGTACATATAGGTGACGTTTTTCTTAACATTTTGATATCTTATTTGCATTTTTCTGAGTTAGTATGAATTTGTTATGATTTTTTTGAAATGATGGTCAAACGGTCAAAGGGCAAAAGCACAAGACAAACAAAGTGGTTTGGGCATGAACGAGTGTTTTCGCAAACTAGGGGTAAACCTGCCGAGTGTGACCCAACTAGGGGTATAAAATCAATTATCCCTTATTTATAATTTGTTTGAGTGGACGGTCCAATATTATTAATAAATAGGCATAGTACATCAGATTGAACAAACTAAAGCATAGACACAACAAAAATCCCCGATAAATGCAAATTTACAACAAAGACCTTTGAAGTCGTCATCTCTAGTTGTGTCTTTGCTTCTTGACGTTTCCCCATAACTCCTGTAAAATTTCCATGATTGACCAAGCTTGGCCGAGATGGAATAACAATAAAAGTGTTGAAGTGCCGCTCTAATCATTTACTCCGATAAATGAAAAATCTAAACTGTTGAACATGATATCGTCCCAGGCACACCCCTTGAACGAAGCTCCCCCTTGAAAGGCAAACTATGGAACCACTGATTTTTAGGCGTGTTACCATGCAAGAGCATATGAGCTAAAAATAAAGAAACATGAGAACCACTGACCATATCAAATTTGATACCATTATTAGCACCATTGCCACCAATAGGCGCGGGTGTACCCGACCCAGACAACAAACCACTTGACCTAGAGTTGTTATTTCACCAGAAAAAAAACCATAGGCTCGGCGGTGTCAACCCTGTCGACCGCAACAATCACACTAGGCTGCATGATGCCATCTTCATCGTGGAAACTATGACAGCAATCCACACAAACCCAAGTTTGAAGAGAAAAATGGTGCACTTTCTTATCTATCATTACCCTAGCAATATTACTCTAATGTTCCATGATTTCAGGGGCAAATTTTCTGTATTTCCCTTCTATTACGCTAGAACAACTCATACCATGGAAAAAGGTGCTATGAAACCAGTGTGAGCGTAACACTAAAAGGGAAATCAGTGTGAATACCCTTGACAAGGAAAGGAAGATGCCGAACAACAGAAGGTGGAGATTGACAGTGTTCAGCCGGGCATGCTATGCATCTTTTCCTCTTGCAAACTTCAAATCACATTCACATGAATTACTTTCAAGACAAGAAACCGAATCAAATTATTTACGGGTCAGAAATGATTGATCAGCAAGTGCTTGCTTTGTTCCCACTTTTCAGGGTTTCCATATAGATGGGTGATCTTTGCTCAGTGTACTTCGTGGCCAGTTCAATCCACCGAAATTATTAGGTGCAATCAGCCAATCACACAGAAAGATTGGAGCTTTTGAAGTGAGTTTTCTCGATCTGAAGCAAGCTGCTGGAGTGAGTGATCAATCGATGGAAAGGAAAAGAAGAAAGGCGATAGGTGATATAAAGAGCACCAAGCCATGCTAAAGCAAAACAAGGGCATATGTTTGGCCTCTTTAACCCTCTTTAGACCAAGTAAGAACCATGCATTCACTTTATAACAGAGGTTTCTAGCAGGAGTCTTCTAGCTAGCCAGGACAAACATCTTTAGCTGGAAGGTGCATGCCATTGCCAGCTCTGTCTCTCACCATCATCACTAGACGGATCGATAAAACAGCTTTGTGCATGCAAGGTAATCCCATGTTGTCAGTAGAACACGTACGATCCCATGCATGCATGGCGAACTTCAGCTTCAAGCTGTATGTTAGATTACCGTTTGATCAACATTTTTCTTAACACAGTACAATCGAAGTCGTTCATGCACACTCACCCACCGTTTGATCAACGTTGGAAACCTTTGATGGTCTGGCAAAGGCGTACATGGCAAATAAATGTAGTATGAAGATCGGATTTGTTATTAAACTGAAGGATCGAAAGGGCATCTCCAACGGCAACTGGCAAATTTCCTTTCGCATTTGTCCACGAACAGGGGGGCCAGTCCGCGGACATGGATGCGGGAGGCCGCCATCCAACGCTAGCCGTGTATATTTTGACAATATTTTAAACTAATCGGACGAAATTCGTTCAAACACGACCGGATTTTATATAAACATGATGGATTTCATACAAACACAGTGGATTTCCATTACATTTTGAACATATAGAACAGAAAAAAGACCCGGCCCTAAACTTATCCTATGGCGGTGGTGCCCAGCGTCCAAACCCGCGTCATCCTCCATCCGCCGTCTTCATGACCACCGACGATAAGGCCGATGAAGGTGAAGGTGGGTCTCCGGTGACGAAGAGTAGAACACGGGAGACGGCCCGACCCACATGGGACACAACGCACCGCCGCCTCCCGTGGCCTACTCATCCTCGGAGGAGTCTGCGACCTGTCCGTCACCGGTGGACATGAGGTCCATGATGGAAATGATGGCGCTGACGCTGTCTTCGTCCCACCGGGCCGGCTGATGGTTCGTCGGCGACGCGTAGGAGGCGCAGCTGGCGTTGTTCTCCTCCGCGATCGCCAGCAGCTGTGCCTCCGCGGCGGCCGCTTCCTGGCATGCGGCGGCTTGAGCGCAGACAGCATCGTAGATGGCACGCTGCTCCATGACGAAGTTGGGGTTCGCCACGGCCCTGGCCACCAGCCCTCCTCGCTTGACGCTCGACGTAGATCTTTCCCTCCATCAGCCGGTGCTGCTCCAGGAGGAACAGATTGTACCGCTGCTCCTCCTCCATCTGCTGGAACGCCGACAGAGGGGCCGACGCAGGCTGCATCTCCGTCATGGCGGCGTTGTAGTGTGCCTGCGCCTGCTCCATGGTGAAGCCGATGTGCACAGGAGGCGCAGGAGCCGGGGCGGTGTCGTCGAAGCCCGTCTCTATTGTGGTCTCGTCCTTGTCGTCGGAGACCTCGGGCGAGCTGGCTGGCAAGCCTGCCTCGATCAGCCTGGCACGGCGGCTCTGCCAGGCGGCGGCCAGGGTGGCCACGACGTGCTTCATCTCCGTGGAAAGGCTCTCCCACACAGCTTCGCCGCCTGCAGTCATGGCGGATGCAGTGGAAGGGAGGAGGATGGGGATGGGCTTGTGTTGTGGTGTGGAGTTAGGCGGGTGTGGCCGCCTTTATATAGCGGATTCCGATGAGGCGAGGCGTGCGGGTGCGTCAATGCGCGGAGCCGGAGTGGGTTTCTCGGCCGGTGAGCCTGCTTATTGGCGGCATACGGACGAACAACAGCGTTGAACGGGCGTGGTAGATATCCATCCGTCCCGTGCACTCACGCGTCTCCGGCATTGAACAGGCATGGACACCGAGACGCATCGCGGGCGGCGCCCTCGGTCGACGCGCCGCTTCAATGACGGAGGCAATGAGAGATCGTGTCCGCCCTGAGCCGTCTCTAATATTGAGCGGCGCGCTATAAACGACATGAATGCGGGCAGCTGGCACCGGGCGAGAACGCGCTCGGGCGAGGGAGGAGGGGTTTTGGTGGGCCGGGGGGGGGGGGGGGGTCAGAAAAGGGCGTAGGATCGGTCCGGACTCCCGCAAAGACCCCACCTTTGTCTCCGGTTTGCGGGAAAATCGCGTCCGGACCGTCTCGTGAACCGATACAAGCCCGCATTGGTCCGGACACATGCGAAATATTTGCGGGTCGGCGTTGGAGTTACCCTAATTACCCTTTTTTTTTCCTTATCGAGGGACACTGGATTTATTGAGTGTAACGGGTAAAGTTGGGGTCGTCGTCCTATATATACTTCTGACTGTCCAATCGATCATCGATGTAGTACGCACGTAGCATATAGGAGTACAATACAAAGAAGATATGCACACGTCCCGAGTATGATGGTGGCTCTGTTGGATTTCTAATTTTTTGAGTGTCAGCTCCTAGCAGCAGAGAACGCTTTGCCTGGCCACTCGATCCCCACTCACTTGAGGATCATGCCAACTTGGGACCTTTTCAGTTTTATATCAGCTCTAGTGCATCTGTGCACCCATATTATCAGTCTTTTAGTTCACAAAGAAATGGTTATCAGTCTTTTACGGCACATAACTAAGCAACACGAGCCATCCATTCAGCTGATCCGACATCCGATGGACTAGATCGACCCATGCTACTGGACAGTGTGAGTAGTGATTCTCGTTTAAGGCGCACAATCGGGATACATGGCAAACCAATACCTCCACTCTACACGTAAAAATAATAATATAACACCACTCTATATAGAGAAAAAAAAAGGGAAACAGTGTGTTTTAGTTGTCCTAATTCGCCATTCCTTGCCGGCGGTTCCATCACTTGAGAGAATATCACATGGAACCAACATTCGATGAAAATCACGTGAAAAAGATGTTTTAAAGTTTTGAAAAAATATTAAAAAAATACGGGATGTTGAGGGTGATGTTCTATTGCCATATGAAAATCCAGGTTCGAACACATTACGGAATGTGAGCTACGAAAAATACAAAATCAACACTGAATAGGGCCGAAGAGAATGTCACTATTTATTGCTTAACTTGTTTCTTCATAACTTGCATCCTGTAGTGTGTTTCAACTTAGAATTTCACATGGCAATATAGAAATAGAACATCACCCTCCCAACATCCCGTATTTTTTTAGTTTTTTTTTGAAACTTTTAAACGTGGTTTCCACGAAGTTTTCATTAACTGGGCCACCTCACTCAGTGGTGCCACTCCTCAGTCATTTGCCTCCTTCTTCCGTCGCCACTCCACAACTATCTTCCACCTTCTCCATCGCCACCACACCCACCCTCATCGTTCATGTTGCAGTGGTCGTCCTCCTCGTCAACCTTACCCTAATGAGACCGAAGAGGAATGCGTTGAGAGATAGTTCAGAGATTCGGCGTGAGACTACTCCTAGTGGGTCGAGAAGGACGAGCTCCGTAATACTGAATCAACCATTGTCCCGTCGCTACTTTGCCTGCATGTCGGCAACACCTTTGGCAAAAATGAATGTCGCACTCACACAGGGCTACGAAGTTGTGTCCTTCTCCCCCAGCGTGGACACGTAGGTGATCATTGACCGCATGGATGTGAAAGTCAAGACAGCCGAAGTATCCCCTCTTGCTAGGTCACTTACAAACGAAGGAAGAGCCTATAGTTGAAATTGTAGTAGAATCCTAATAGTAATCGTAGTTGAAATGATTGTTGAAATCAAGTTTGAAAACACTGTCATTGTTTTTTCATGAGATGGGAAAGGAAGAGATATTTTTTTAGGGAAGGCCATCATGGATAGGTTTATTAACTTGGATCAAACTTGCATAATTCACTAGACTATTGACAATACATCCCGGAGGTTCATCAATCAAATTATCAGAACATTTATTACAAAAACTAAATTTAGCCAGCTCATGAGGTGTGGTATTAGCCGCACAAAAACAATGCTTAAAGTTGACATTCCCAATCGAAGTAACCATATCCAGACAGTCTACGAACACCGCTAGTGATTCATTCCACCACTGATGGTTTCAAAAGAATCTGATTTCGCTTCAACTCGATTAAATCCTAAGGAGTTTGCAAGTTGTAAACCATCACGCATGTCCACAACCTCCATTGTCATAGCATTCGAAGTAATTTCAACATATCTTCAGTGAGATGCCAAGAAGTGTCCTTTATCATCTCTGATTATTGCAGTTGTTGCTCCAACAGCTATGTCCCCATGGTGTTGGAAATATGCCCTAGAGGCAATAATAAAGTTGGTATTTTCATATTTCCTTGTTATTGATAAATTTTTATTATCCATGCTATAATTGTATTGACCAGAAACTTAAATACATGTGTGGATATATAAATAGACATCGTGTCCCTAGTGGGCCTCTACTAGACTAGCTCGTTGATTAAAGATGGTTAAGGATTCCTAACCATAGACATGAGTTGTCATTTAATAACAGGATCACATCATTAGGAGAATGGTGTGATGGACAGACTCAACCGTAAGCTTAGCATATGATCGTATCACCTAGTTTAATTGCTACAACTTTCTTCATGTCAAGTATTTGTTCCTTAGACCATGAGATTGTGCCACTCCCTAATACCGTAAGAGTGCTTTGTGGGTATCAAACGTCACTTCGTAAATGGGTGATCATAAAGGTGCTCTACATGTATCTTGGATAGTATTTGTTGGGTTGCATGGATCGAGATTGAGATTTGTCACTCCATGTGATGGAGAGATATCTCTAGGCCCTCTTGGTAATACAACATCATGAATAGCTTGCAAGCATGTAACTAATGAGTTTACTCACGGGGATCTTGTATTACGGAACGAGTAAAGAGACTTGTTGGTAACAAGATTGAACTAGGTATGGCGATACCGACGATCGAATCTCAGACAAGTAATCATGTCTTGGAGGTCATGTTGTTGGACAACGGTGAAACTATGAACTATGAGGAAGCGATGATGAGCCCGGATTCTGACAAATGGCTTGAGGCCATGAAATCCGAGATAGGATCCATGTACGAAAACCTAGTGTGGACTTTGGCAGACTTACCTGATGACCGTAAGGCCATTGAGAACAAATAGATCTTTAAGAAGAGGACATACGCTAATGGTAATATCACCGTCTATAAAGCTCGACTTGCCACAAAAAGTTTTTGACAAATTCAAGAGGTTGACTATGATGTTACTTTCTCACCCGTAGCGTGCTGGAGTTTATTACGATTATGTTAGCAATTGCTGCATTTTTTTATTATGAAATCTGGCAGATGAACATCAAAACAACGTTCCTTAATGGTTTCCTCGTGGAAGAGTTGTATATGATGCAACCCGAAGATTTTGTCGATCCTTAGGATGCTAATAAGGTATCCAAACTCCAGCGTTCCATTTATGTACTGGTTGGAATCTTCACTTTGATGAGGTGATCAAAGCTTTTGAGTGGTGAGTTATGTAGAATTTCTAATACTGTATGTGGATGGCATATTATTGACTGGAAATGATATATAACTTTTGGAAAGCATAAATGGTTATTTGAACAAGAGCTTTTCAATGAAAGACCTCAGTGAACCAGCTTATATATTGGGCATCAAGATCTATAGAGATAGATCAAAATGCCTGATAGGACTTTCACAAAGTAAATACCTTAACAAAGTTTTGAAGAAGTTCAAAATGAACTAGTCAGAGAAGGGGTTCTTACCCATGTTGCAAGGTATGAAGTTGAGTAAGATTCAATGCCTAGCCATGACAGAAGATAGAGAAAGGACAAGGGTCGTCCCATATACCTCAGCCATAGGCTCTATCATGTATGTCATGCTGATCACTGGACCTGATGTGTGCTTTGCCATAAGTATGGCTGGTAGGTACCAGAGTGATCCAGGAGTGGAACACTGGACAATGGTCAAAGTATCCTTAAGTACCTAAAGAGGACTAAGGAAATGTTTGTCGTTTATGGAGGTGATAAAGAGCTCATCATAAAAGGTTACATCGATGCTAGCTTTGACACTGATCCGGATGACTCAAAGTCTCAACACTACAAAAAACCACTTCCGTGATAATACGTGTTAGTCACAGTAGGTCACTGATACGTCTCCAATGTATCTATAATTTTTTATTGTTCCATGCTATTATATTATCTGTTTTGGATGTTTTATATACATTAATATGCTATTTTATATTATTTTTGGGACTAACTTATTAACCTAGTGCCCAGTGCCAGTTTCTGTTTTTTCCTTGTTTTTGCCTTTTACAGAAAAAGAATACCAAACGGAATAAAACTTTACGGTGATTTTTCTTGGACCAGAAGAAACCCACGAGACTTGGAGAGGAGGCTAGAAGACCCACGAGGAGGCCACAAGCCGTAGGGGCGCGCCCCCAGGGCTTGTGGGCCCCTCGGAGACCTTCCAACCCTAATTCCACAACTACAAATCCTCAAATATTCCCCCTATACCAGAGGGCACACCAAAAATACTTTTCCGTCGCCGCAAGCATCTGTTCCCATGAGATCCCATCTTGGGGCTTTTTCCGGCACTCCGCCGGAGGGGGATTCGATCACGGAGGACCTCTACACCAACCTTGCTGCCCTTCCGACGATGTGTGGAGTAATAGTAGTAGATGGAGGCAGGAGTCGGTCTACTTGTTACGGACGTGATGCCTATATTCATGATCATTGCCTTAGATATCTTCATAATTATGCGTTGTTCTATCAATTGCTCAACAATATTTTTTTTACCCAACGTATGTTTTCTTCAAGAGAGAAGAATCTAGTGAAACCTATGGCCCCCGGGTCTATTTTCCATCATATATTTGCAGATCTATAAACCAAAAAACCCAAAAATACCTTGCTGCACTTTATTTATATTTACTTTATTTTAATCTTTTATTTATTTTTTATACCGATTTGTATTAGATCTCACTCTTGTTCGTGACCGTGAAGGGATTGACAACCCCTTTTTCGCGTTGTGTGCATGTGTTTGTTAGTTTGTGCAGGTGCATATATTGTTGACTTGCTTGTGCCTCCTACTGGATTGATACCTTGGTTCTTAACTGAGGGAAATACTTATCTCTACTTTGCTGCATCACCCTTTCCTCTTCAAGGGAAAAATCAACGCAAGCTCAAGAAGTAGCAGGAAGAATTTCTGGTGCCATTGCCGGGGAGGTTCTACATCAAGCCTACCAAGTACCCATCATAAACTCTCATCTCTTGCACTTACATTATTTTCCATTTGCCTCTCGTTTTCCTCTCCCATACTTCTAAAACGTTTTCATAAAAACACAAAAATGTTTGCATTTTTATTCGCCTTCTTTCGTTCGTCTTTTCGTTTGCTTGTGCGCTAGATTGCTTGCTTTGTCACGATGTCTCAAGAGAATACCTAGTTGTGTGACTTTTCCAACACTAATAATAATGATTTTATTAGTACTCCGATTGCTCCCGCCACTAGTGCGGAATCTTATGAAATTAATGCCACTTTGTTGAATCTTGTTATGAAAGATCAATTTTCTGGTAGTCCTAATGAAGATGCTGCATCCCATCTAAATACTTTCGTTGAGTTGTGTGATATGCAAAAGAAAAAAGGTGTGTATAATGATATTGTTAAATTGAAGCTATTTCCGTTCTCACTACGAGACCGTGCTAAAACTTGGTTTTCATCTTTGCCTAAAAATAGTATTGATTCATGGAACAAGTGTAAAGATGCTTTTATTTCCAAGTAATTTCCTCCTGCTAAGATCATCTCCCTTAGGAACGATATAATAAATTTTAAGCAACTTGATCATGAACATGTTGCACAATCTTGGGAAAGAATGAAATTGATGATAAGAAATTGCCGTACTCATGGTTTAAGTTTATGGATGATCATACAATTTTTTTATGCCGGGTTGAATTTTGCATCTAGAAGTCTTTTAGATTCCGCCGCGGGAGGTACTTTTATGGAAATCACATTAGGAGAAGCTACTAAACTGCTAGATAATATTATGGCAAATTACTCTCAATGGCATACTGAAAGATCTTCTACTAGTAAAAAAGTGCATGTGATTGAAGAAATTAATATTTTGAGTGGAAAGATGGATGAACTTATGAAATTGATTACTAGTAAGAGTGCTCCTATTGATACTAATGATATGCCTTTGTCCACTTTGATTGAGAATAATAATGAATATATGGATGTGAATTTTGTTGGTAGGAACAATTTTGGTAATAACGCGTATAGAGGTAATTTCAACCCTAGGCTGTTTCCTAGTAATTCCTCTAATAATTATGGTAATTCCTACAACAATTCTTATAAAAATTATAATAAAATACCCTCTGATCTTGAGAATAATATTAAAGATTTCATTAATTCTCAAAAGAATTTTAATGCTATGGTAGAAGAAAAATTGCTTAAGACTGATGATTTGGCTAGGAACGTTGATAGAATTTCTCATGAGATTGTTTCTTTTAAGATTAGATCTATGCCACCTAAGATTGATATTAATGAGTCTCTGAAAGCTATTAAAATTTCTATGAATGAATGTAAAGAGAGAACTGCTGGATGCGTGCTAAGAGAGATTGGCTAGAAAAACATGTTCTTCTAGTGTTTGTGATAATAATGATGAAGATCTTAAAGTGATTGGTTTGACTCCTATTGAATCTTTGTTTGCTAATATAAAACTTGATAAATATGGGACTGGAGATGAGTCAACTTTAGCTAGAATGCGTCCCAATAATTTGGAGGGTGAAGATCTTAATGAAAAATTTGATAAAAGTGGGATTGGCGAGGTCAAGACTTTAACTAGCGATGAACCCACTCTTTTGGATTTCAAGGACTTTAATTATGATAATTGTTCTTTAATAGATTGTATTTCCTTGTTGCAATCCATGCTTAATTCACCTCATGCTTATAATCAAAATAAAGTTTTTACTAAACATATTGTTGATGCTATGATGAAATCTTTTAAAGAAAAACTTGAGTTGGAAGTTTCAATCCCTAGAAAGCTTTATGATGAGTGGGAACGTACTATTAAGATTAAAATTAAAGATTATGAGTGCAATGCTTTGTGTGATTTGGGTGCTAGCATTTCCACTATTCCAAAAACTTTATGTGATGTGCTAGGGTTCCATAAAATTGATGATTGTTCTTTGAATTTGCATCTAGCGGATTCCACTATTAAGAAGCCTATGGGAAGGATTAATGATGTTATTATTATTTCAAATAGGAATTATGTGCCCATAGATTTTATTGTGCTTGATATAGATTACAATCCTACATGTCCTATTATTCTTGGTAGACCTTTCCTTAGAACGATTGGTGCAATTATTGATATGAAAGAAGGAAACATTAGATTTTAATTTCCGTTAAGGAAGGGCATGGAACACTTTCCAAGAAAGAAAATTAAGTTGCCATATGAATCTATTATGAGGGCCACTTATGGATTGCATACCAAAGATGATAATACCTAGATCTATGTTTTATGCCTAGCTAGGGGCGTTAAACAATAGCGCTTGTTGGAAGGCAACCCAATTTTTATTTTGTGTTTTTTGTTTTTTCTCCTGTTTTTCAATAATTTTTTTTGGTGTTTTAATTAGTGTTTGAGCCAAGTAAGACGTTTGGGATGGTGTATGGTGATAGCTGATTTGATCTTGCTGAAAAACAGAAACTTTTGCGCTCATTACCAG
This sequence comes from Thinopyrum elongatum, assembly GCA_011799875.1. NCBI lineage: Eukaryota > Viridiplantae > Streptophyta > Magnoliopsida > Poales > Poaceae > Thinopyrum > Thinopyrum elongatum. The sequence continues at coordinate 84,460,359 of CM022300.1, read as the reverse complement.
AAATTTAAAAAATCACAGAGATGTGATTTTGATCTGAATTTTTTACAAAAGATTGATATACAAATTGTCTAGGTTTTCCTAATTTTTCAGAATTTTTGGAGTTACAGAAGTATACGAAATTTCCATATTAGGACAGACTGTTCTATTTTTGACAGATTCTGTTTTCTATGTGTTGTTTGCTTATTTTGATGAATCTATGGGTAGTAATGGGGGGTATGAACCTTGGAGAAGTTGGAATACAGTAGATATAACACCAATATAAATTTATAATGAGTTCACAACAGTACCTTGAGTGGTGATTTATTTTATTATACTAATGGATCTTACAAGTTTTCTGTTGAGTTTTGTGTTGTGAAGTTTTCAAGTTTTGGGTGAAGTTTTGATGGACCATGGAATAAGGAGTGGCAAGAGCCTAAGCTTGGGGATTCCCAAGGCACCCCAAGGTTATATTCAAGGACAACCAAGTATCTAAGCTTGGGGATGCCCCGGATGGCATCCCCTCTTTTGTCTTCAATCCATTGGTAAATGTACTTGAGGCTATATTTTTATTCACCACATGATATATGTTTTGCTTGGAGCGTCTTGTATGATATGTGATGAGGACATCCCTACTATTGTTCCATCTCCACCTCATGATGTTGAATAACCAATTGCTACAAAGAAGAAGTCCAATGATGAAATCAGAATTGGACCTATTACAAGAGCCCGTGCAAAGCTAATAGAACAACAGGTGAATTTGCTCCTAATAGAATCTGATTACTGTCTTAATGAGAATTGTTTACTGCCTAAATCTTTGTATATTTGTATGGTCAGATTCATTGGAGAAGAAGGCATAGCACAAGGGAGCGAGGAGAAGCAGCATTTGGAGCTAGACATGGAGTACAAGCAAGAAGGGAGCGCGAGGGAGGAGAGGGAGGCCGGCGCTCAAGCTTGCAAGGAGAACACCACGTGAGGAGTACCTGGCACGCCACCACATATGCTGCCGTGCGCCATAGTGTGTTGGGCCTGCGTGTCCATATGGCTGAACCCAACATGGGTCAGTTTGTATCTTAATTAGTTGGGTCGAACCAAGTTGAGTTCTGGTCCAGGTCGGCTGCCCCAAGGCCAGCCGCCCCTCACCCCTTAAATACCTCTCTAGGCGCATAGGAGAGATTAGACCACATTAAAATTAAACCCTAGTTTCATTGAACTTGCTATCAAGCATTCATCTGAAATTGCATCTCCAATTCGTATCGATCTGGAGATTTGAACTACAAGTTGAGTGTAATCTGCTGTTCCATTGGGAATTAGTGAATTGCAATTACCCCATTTCGTGGTCGACGGCTACGTTGCGCAAGTGTGTGGAGTCGTGAATATCCGAAGGGTAGAGAGCTGTTGCATTGGCATCAGGGATCTAGCGAGGAGAGATCATCGGCGACACCAAGTTATCTATCATCATCATCATCATTACCACCACTAGCTTACTGAGAAGATCGGGCCACCCCATATCATCTTGGTATCAGATTTCCAGTGTTGCGTCGGTAAGCATCCACCAAATCCATCCATTGTCTAGTTCTGTTTTCGTCCTATACAGAAAAAGCCTCACAAAAAATATTAGGGTTCTTAGATTTGTGACATAGCCTAGATTGCATCGAAGTCCTTGTTTTAGTCTACTGGTCGTTGTGTTCTTCCTTGTTGATTCGATCTATTTTTCTATAGGAGTCTAGGTTTCCAAGTTGTTTTCTTTTTCGTTGTTGGTTTGGAGTCCGAGTTGAACCCTAGCTGCAGCGCGTACGTCCTATTTTGTTGGCCGAGTTCTTAACCGAGTCGGTCTGCCACAACTGCCAATTCTTTTCCTTTCTACTCTTCCCTGTTCTAGTCCGTTGCAAATTTAGCCACAGCCTTTCGATACATAGGTGACTAGGAGCTTTCCTATGAGATTAGTTTCTTCCGCTCGACAGGCTGCTCATTAGGTTTATCAGTGCATCATTTTCTGCCGTGTTGAAAAAAATTTAGCCAGAGCCTCGGGCTGCCAATTTTTTTTAGTTTTACTGTTCACGCGACCCAAAGTAAAAAAACAGAGGAAAAAGAGTAAAAAAAAAGAGAAAACAGAGAGAAAAGAGATACAAAAGAGAACAAAAAGAGCAATATCAAAGTGGTGACATTGGGAGGCCTGGTTCATTTTTGTGCACTTGTAGATTGAGCAATCTTGTGCCTATGTTTTAAGCTTAACTAGCGTCTCTCTTGTGCATCGCAACATCAATTTTCATAGTTGCTTTGCCCCATTTATCTCCACTGCATGAGTTTCCTTGGGTGTGTATCACACAATCAGCACTAGGACTTGTCTTCGGTGTAGTTAGGATACCATACCTATAGCTCCACCATATAATCCTGCTTTGTCGTGTGATTGCTCTTATACCCTGGTATTCACTTCATCACATCCGTGCACTGGTCATCTATCCGAACGGGTACGCATTACTATTCACTTTGGAACGGTAAGATTCACCTTTCTTGTCAGTTTTTGAGTGAGTTGTGAGTGTTCCACCAAAACGATTTTTGATTTAGTGCACTAACCTGCTAATCATGTCTGAGAATGGTGTTGATGTCATGCAGAAAAAGGATGGTGACGAGTGTGTTACATGGAGGGAATATGAAGCTCTCTGCGATCATTTGACAGGGGTTATCAATAGATCCACTAACAATATTGATGCTGATATTCAAGCTATACAAATGAAAGTGGATGCAACCGAAACTACAGTCAATGCTATGCAAACACAAGTCAATGATCTCCAAACAAGCATACAACAATTGACAACTTCAGTCAATGGGCTGCATGTAGCTATTGTGCAACGCCAACATGAGGGCCATGGAGATGATGATAGTGTCCATGGAGACAATGAAAACATGATGGGCAATAATGGCCGTGGGCGTGGCTTTCAAGGGCATGGTCGCCCACCACCACTTGGTGTTCGGCGTGTATCACTTCAGGAGGAGGATGGCTTGGGCAAGCCTAAGTTCACAATTCCCAGATTTGAAGGCTCCACTAATGTAGAAGAGTACCTCACTTGGGAGCTCAAGATGGAGAAATTATGGCGTTTGCATGACTACACTGAAGATAGGAAGATCAAGCTTGCTTCCTCAGAATTTGATGGTTATGCTTTGCGTTGGTGGGATAGCATTGTGCGCGAACGACGAGAAGACAGTGAGTTACCTATTCTTACATGGCGCAATATGAAGTAGATCATGCGAGCTTGTTTTGTTCCCACTAATTACTTGCGGACAGTTTATGATAAATTGACACAATTGAAGCAAGGTTCCATGATGGTTGATGCATGTTACATGGAGATGGAGATGTTGCTGCAGCGTGCATGAGTTAGAGAATCTGCTGAGATGACTATGCAACATTTTCTCCATGGGCTGAAATATAACATCAAGGGTATTGTTAGGCATCACCAATACAATACAATGAACGAGCTGCTACATCATGAAAGAGAAGCTGAGTCCCAGTTGGCCGAAGAAGCTCAAATTAAAGCCTGTTATGCTACAGCTGGGCGGTTCTCCAACAGAACACATCCATCCCCTTACATGCCTAGTGAGGGCGCTGCCAACCGCCCCTCTTCTTCTGCAACAAAACCAGCCTCCACTGTTTCACAATCAAAGAAACCTGCTACTCCTGCTGCTAGCTCAGGTTCCAACATGTCTACAGCTCGTAATCAAGATATGCTATGTCATACATGTGGAGGCAAGGGACACTTCAAGAGAGAGTGCCCAAACAGAAAAGTGATGATTGTTAATGATGACAATGAGTATGAGACTGGAGATGATGCTGATCCTTATGCTTCCGATGAAGATGATTATTCTAGTGAGGTCGGCATGGATGCTTTTGCTTCTCTAGCACCTACTATTGTTGTATCACAGCGTGCTCTAGTGTGCAGCCACATGCTGATTCCCAGCGTTGTAATCTGTTCCAAACAAAAGCACTAGTTGGTCATAACAAAGCTTGCAAAGTAATTATTGATTGAGGTAGCTGCCGCAATCTTGCAAGCAAAGAATTATGTGCCAAGCTGAATTTGAAGTATTTGCCTCATCCAAACCCATACTACATACAATGGCTGAGTGACAATGGAGAGATGAAGGTGAATCATATGGTGCGTGTGAATTTTGAGATAGGGCCATACAAGGATTCCATTGAGTTTGATGTGGTTCCTATGACTGTTTGCCATCTATTGTTGGGTCGGCCATGGCTGTATGATCGCCATGTGCAACACAATGGCCACGCCAACACTTATCACTTGGAGTTCAAGGGCAAGAAAATAAATCTACAGCCTATGTCACCGCAGCAAATTGTGAATCAGTCTCGGTAGAAAACAGAAGTGAATATCGAACAGCCACCTACACGAGAGAACAATGTAATAGCCATGAGTGACAATATAACGAAAAGTGTGAGAGAGCCTAGTTTGCTTATATTAGCCACCAAAGAAGACATGAGAGAATTTAGAGAGGATCCTACAGCCATGCCACTTGTGCTATGTACAAAGACGAGGTTTTAGTTTCTAATGATATGCAACCTGTGTCTCTTGGTGTGTCTACTGTTTTGCAGGAATATGTCGATGTGTTTCCGGAGGAGGTACCAGTGGGGCTGCCACCATTGCGTGGAATTAAGCACCAAATTGATCTCATACCAGGCGTCACCCTCCCCAACCGAGCGCCATACAGGACCAACCGCGAAGAAACGAAGGAAATACAGAAGCAAGTGCAAGCACTACTAGACAAATGGTATATTCGTGTTTCTCTTAGTCCTTGTGTTGTTCCTGTTATTTTGGTGCCTAAGAAAGATGGTACATGGCGCATGTGCGTACATTGTGGAGCTATTAACAACATCACTATTCGATATCGTCATCCTATTCCACGCTTAGAGGATATGTTAGATGAATTGAGTGGTGCTGCTGTTTTCTCTAAAATTGATTTGCGTAGTGGTTATCATCAAATTAGGATGAAAGAAGGGGATGAATGGAAAACTGCTTTCAAAACTAAATTTGGTTTATATGAGTGGCTAGTTATTCCTTTTGGTCTTACTAATGCACCTAGTACATTCATGAGATTAATGAATCAAGTTTTGAGAGAGTTTATTGGTCGTTTTGTGGTTGTATATTTTGATGACATACTTATTTACAGCCGTAATGAATCTGAACATTGTGATCATATTAGACAAGTTTTGCAACTGTTGTGTGATGCTAAATTGTATGCTAATCTTGAGAAGTGCACATTTGCAAAAGATAAGGTCATATTTCTGGGATACGTTGTATCTAAGCATGGAGTAGAAGTAGATTCATCTAAAATTGAAGCAATTCAAACTTGGCCTACTCCCATGAATGTTAGTCAAGTACGAAGTTTTCACGGTCTTGCTGGTTTCTATCGGCGTTTTGTGAAAGACTTTAGTACTATTGCTGCACCATTGAGTGAATTAACTAAGAAAGGAGTGCCTTTTGTTTGGGGCACTGCACAAGATCATGCATTTGATGAGCTGAAATGTTTGCTTACTTCTGCACCATTACTTGCACTAGCAGATTTTTCTAAGCAATTTGAAGTTGAATGTGATGCTAGTGGTATTGGAATTGGTGGTGTGTTGATGCAAGAAGGTAGACCTATTGCTTATTTCAGCGAGAAACTTTCTGGTGCTAGATTGAATTATCCTGTTTATGACAAAGAATTGTATGTGCTTGTTAGAGTTCTTGAGGTTTGGCAACATTATTTGTGGCCAAAAGAATTTATCATACATTCTGATCATGAAGCTTTAAAGTATCTAAAAGCTCAATCTAACTTGCATAGGCGCCTAGCTAAGTGGGTTGAGTTCATTGAGTCGTTTCCCTACATAATTAAGCATAAGAAAGGGAAAGATAATGTTGTTGCTGATGCTCTATCTAGGAAGAACATTTTATTGACACATCTAGATGTTAAAATTCCTGGTTTAGAGAGCTTGTGTGATTTGTATACAACTGATCATGATTTTGCTGAACCATATCATTTGTGTACGCTTAGAAACGCATGGGACAAGTATCACATACATGCTAGATTTTTGTTTCGTGCTAACAAACTATGTGTTCCAGAATCGTCGATGCGTTTGCTCTTGTTGTAGGAATCACATGCAGGAGGATTGATGGGTCACTTTGGGCATGAGAAGACGTTGCTCATGCTCGCTGATCATTTTTATTGGCCCAAGATGAGGCGCGAGGTGGACAGATTTGTTAGGCGCTGCATTGTATGCAACACGTCCAAGTCCAAGCTGAAGCCTCACGGTTTGTATACGCCACTACCTGCTTCTACCACACCATGGGAAGATCTTAGTATGGATTTTGTGTTAGGTTTGCCACGCACTAAAAGAGGTCATGATAGTATATTTGTGGTAGTGGATAGATTCTCTAAGATGGCACACTTTATTGCATGCCACAAAAGCGATGATGCGTCGCACATTGCTAATCTGTTTTTCAGGGACATTGTATGCTTGCATGGAGTGCCCAAGACAATTGTTTCTAACAGGAACGTGAAGTTTATGAGCTACTTCTAGAAGACACTATGGGGCAAGCTGGGAACGAAGTTGCTGTTCAGCACTACATGTCATCCCCAAACTGATGGTCAAACGGAGGTGGTGAATAGAACATTGTCACAATTGCTGCGAGGTATGATCAAGAAAAATCTGCGTGAGTGGGAGGAGTGTTTGCCACATGTTGAGTTTGCATATAACAGAGCGGTGCACACTACTACCCAACTTTGTCCTTTTGAGGTGGTGTATGGTTTCAAACCAATCACACCACTAGATTTGCTGCCTCTTCCATTGCATGAGAGAGTAAATATGGAGGCATCAAAAAGAGCAGATTATGTGAAGAAAATTCATGAGAAGACACGAGAGGTTATTGAGAAGAAAGGCAAGAACATTGCTGCTGCAAGAAACCGATCAAGAAAGCAAGTTTTCTTTCAGCCTGGAGATATAGTTTGGGTGCATCTGCGCAAGGATAGGTTCCCACAGCTGAGGCGTTCTAAGTTGCGGCCGCGTGGTGCTGGTCCTTACAAGGTGCTCGCCAAGATAAATGGCAATGCCTACTCGATTGATATTCCTATTGCTGAGTTTGGTGGCGTTAGCAACAACTTCAACGTTGCTGATTTATCACCATATGATGGAGAAGACCTTGGAGCGTCGAGGTCGACGCCTTTTGAAGGGGGGGGGGGAGATGATGAGGACATCCCTACTATTGTTCCATCTCCACCTCATGATGTTGAACAACCAATTGCTGCAAAGAAGAAGTCCAATGATGAAATCAGAATTGGACCTATTACAAGAGCCCGTGCAAAGCTAATAGAACAACAGGTGAATTTGCTCCTAATAGAATCTGATTACTGTCTTAATGAGAATTGTTTACTGCCTAAATCTTTGTATATTTGTATGGTCAGATTCATTGGAGAAGAAGGCATAGCACAAGGGAGCGAGGAGAAGCAACATTTGGAGCTAGACATGGAGTACAAGCAAGAAGGGAGCGCGAGGGAGGAGAGGGAGGCCGGCACTCAAGCTTGCAAGGAGAACACCACGTGAGGAGTACCTGGCACGCCACCACATATGCTGCCGCGCGCCATAGTGTGTTGGGCCTGCGTGTCCATATGGCTGAACCCAACATGGGTCAGTTTGTATCTTAATTAGTTGGGTCGAACCAAGTTGAGTTCTGGTCCAGGTCGGCTGCCCCAAGGCCAGCCGCCCCTCACCCCTTAAATACCTCTCTAGGCGCATAGGAGAGATTAGACCACGTTAAAATTAAACCCTAGTTTCGTTGAACTTGCTATCAAGCATTCGTCTGAAATTGCATCTCCAATTCGTATCGATCTGGAGATTTGAACTACAAGTTGAGTGTAATCTACTATTCCATTGGGAATTAGTGAATTGCAATTACCCCATTTCGTGGTCGACGGCTACGTTGCACAAGTGTGTGGAGTCGTGAATATCCGAAGGGTAGAGAGCTGTTGCATTGGCATCAGGGATCTAGCGAGGAGAGATCATCAGCGACACCAAGTTATCTATCATCATCATCATTACCACCACCAGCTTACTAAGAAGATCGGGCCACCCCATATCAATATGAGTCTTTGCTTTTTAGTTTGCCACAATCATCCTTGCTGTACACACCTTTTGAGAGGGACACACATTAATCGTGAATTTATTAGAATACTATATGTGCTTCACTTATATCTTTTGAGCTAGGTAGTTGCTCTAGTGCTTCGCTTATATCTTTTTAGAGCACGGCGGTGGTTTTATTTTATTGAAATTGATGAACTCTCATGCTTCACTTATATTATTTTGAGAGTCTTTAAACAACATGGTAATTTTCTTAGGTTATGAATTTAGTCCTTATATGATGGGCATCCAAGAGGGATATACCAAAAACTTTCATATAAGAGCATTGAATAATATGAGAAGTTTGATTCTTTACATTTGTTTTGAGATATAAAGATGGTGATATTAAAGTGATGCTAGTGAGTAATTGTGGATTGGTAGAATTACTTGTGTTAAAGTTTGTGATTTCCGAAGCATGCACGTATGGTGAACCGTTATGTGATGAAGTCGGAGCATGATTTTTTTTTATTGTCTTCCTTATGAGTGACGGTCGGGGATGAGCGATGGTCTTTTCCTACCAATCTATCCCCTAGGAGCATGCGTATTAGTACTTTGCTTTGATGGCTAATAATTTTTTGCAATAAGTATGTGAGTTCTTTATGACTAATGTTGAGTCCATGGATTATACGCACTCTCACCCTTCCACCATTGCTAGCCTCTCTAGTACCGCTCAACGTTCGCCGGTGCATTAAACCCACCATATACCCTTCCTCAAAACAGCCACCATACCTACCTATTATGGCATTTCCATAGTCATTCTGAGATATATTGCCATGCAACTTCCACCGTTCCATTTATTATGACACATACCATCATTGTCATATTGCTTTGCATGATCATGTAGTTGGCATAGTATTTGTGGCTTGGCCACCGTTCATATTTTTTATACATGTCACTCTTGATCATTGCACATCCCGGTACACTGCCGGAGGCATTCATATAGAGTCATATTTTGCTCTAGTATCGAGTTGTAATTCTTGAGTTGTAAGTAAATAAAATTGTGATGATCATCATTAGAGCATTGTCCCGTGTGAGGAAAGGATGATGGAAGCTATGATTCCCTCACAAGTTGGGATGAGACTCCAGACTTAAAAATAAATAAAAGAGGCTAAAGAGCCCAAAATAAAAAAAAGAGGCCAAAGAGCCCAAACAAAAAAATATGAGAGAAAAGAGAGAAGGGACAATGTTACTATCCTTATTCCACACTTGTGCTTCAAAGCAGCACCTTGTTCTTCATGATAGAGACTCTCCTATTTTGTCACTTTCATATACTAGTGGGAATTTTTCATTATAGAACTTGGCTTGTATATTCCAATGATGAGCTTCATCAAATTGCCCTAGGTCTTCATGAGCAAGCAAGTTGGATGCACACCCACTTAGTTTCTTTTTGAGCTTTCATACACTTATAGCTCTAGTGCATCCATTGCATGGCAATCCCTACTCACTTGCATCGATATCAATTGATGGGCATCTCCATAGCCCATTAATTTGCCTAGTTGATGTGAGACTTTCTCCTTTTTGTATTCTCCTCACAACCTCCACCATATTCAATTCCACCTATAGTGCTATATCCATGGCTCACGCTCATGTATTGCGTGAAAATTGAAAAAGCTTGAGAACATTAAAAGTATGAAACAATTGCTTGGCTTGTCATTGGGGTTGTGCATGATGAAATATTTTGTGTGATGAAGATAGAGCATAGCCCGACTATATGATTTTGTAGGGATACCTTTCTTTGGCCATGTTATTTTGAGAAGACATGATTGCTTTATTAGTATGCTTGAAGTATTATTGTTTTTATGTCAATATTAAACTTTTGTTTTGAATCTTATGGATCTGAATATTCTTGCCACAATAAAGAAATTTGCATTGATAAATATGTTAGGTAGCATTTCACATCAAAAATTCTGTTTTTATCATTTACCTACTCGAGGATGAGCAGGAATTAAGCTTGGGGATGCTTGATACGTCTCCAACGTATCTATAATTTTTTATTGTTCCAAGCTATTATATTATCTATTTTGGATGTTTTATATGCATTAATATGCTATTTTATATTATTTTTGGGACTAACTTATTAACCTAGTGCCCAGTGCCAGTTTCTGTTTTTCCTTGTTTTTGACTTTTACAGAAAAGGAATACCAAACGGAGTCCAAACGGAATAAAACTTTACGGTGATTTTTCTTGGACCAGAAGAAACCCACGAGACTTGGAAAGGAGGCCAGAAGACCCACAAGGAGGCCACAAGCCATAGGGGAGCGCCCCAGGGCTTGTGGGCCCCTCGGAGACCTTCCAACCCTAATTCCAGCACTATAAATCCTCAAATATTCCCCCTATACCAGAGGGCACACCAAAAATACTTTTCCGCCGCTGCAAGCCTCTGTTCCCGTGAGATCCGATCTTGGGGCCTTTTCCGGTACTCCGCCGGAGGGGGGTTCGATCGCGGAGGACCTCTACACCAACCTTGCTGCCCTTCCGACGATGTGTGAGTAATAGTAGTAGATGCATGCAGGAGTCTGTCTACTTGTCACGGACGTGATGCCTATATTCATGATCATCGCCTTAGATGTCTTCATAATTATGCACTTTTCTATCAATTGCTTAACAGTAATTTGTTTACCCACCGTATGTTTTCTTCAAGAGAGAAGTCTCTTGTGAAACCTATGGCCCCCGGGTCTATTTTCCATCATATATTTTCAGATCTATAAACCAAAAAACCCCAAAATACCTTGCTGCACTTTATTTATATTTACTTTATTTTGATCTTTTATTTATCTTTTAGACCTATCTCTATTAGATCTCACTCTTGTTCGTGACCGTGAAGGGATTGACAACCCCTTTTTCGCGTTGTGTGCAAGTGTTTGTTAGTTTGTGCAGGTGCATATATTGGAGACTTGCTTGTGCCTCCTACTGGATTGATACCTTGGTTCTTAACTGATGGAAATACTTATCTCTACTTTGCTGCATCACCCGTTCCTCTTCAAGGGAAAAATCAACGCAAGCTCAAGAAGTAGCAATCACGTTTTCTGTCATGCATGTACATCCATGACGATTTTATGACATAATCAAGATAGGCATACTTGTGCTGTCGTAGAAATGTTCCATGACAATACTCAAAATATCATAATGGAAGTGTCCACTTCCATGATGATAAATACCGCGTCATGGAAGTGTTTTCGTCAAGGATAACTGACACGTGGCATCCACCGCAATAGGGTCGCCGTTAAGCAATTGGGTCCGGTTTTGGATCCGATAACCCATTAACAGCCACGACCAATGGCGATTTTCCACGTGTAAAATTATCAGTGGCCGAAGGAACCACGTGTCAGCTCCACGTTGGGACAGATGTCATCCATCCAATTGATGAGATGCGCCTATGATACCTCGACACATGGCACGGCCCAACAGAGGCTCATATTGTTTAAAAAGGCCGGCCCGTTTGACTTGGTCAAAAGCTAGCGGGTCGGCCCATGGAAAGCCTGTTAACGGTCTATTTGCATATAGCCCATTTACGGCCCGGTAATTCAAGGCCCGTTGTGGCCTTTCCGAATTCGGCCCAGCAACGTCATGTGAGTCGTCCAATATAATTCCTGCCCGTTGTAACTTCCGGCCCGTGTATGGCCCATGGCGTGTTTCGGCCCATATGAGGCCCTTGGTAACTCGTGGCCCTTTAATGGACCGGGGTGAATCTGGCCCATAATGTACTGTAAATCACATTACACCCATTAACGACCCATTGTACAGTAAATCTCTCTTGGCTGTTTCCAGCCCGTGTTCTCTTTCGGCCTTCTAAGGGCCCATTTATTCTTGGGCTCATTTCCAGCCCTCGATTACTTACGGTCCGTTACTGGCCTACTTCGCTAATGGGCCAAATTCAGCCCACGGTTACAGTCGGCCCGTTTGTGGGCCATTAAGCCATTGGGTCATTTTCATACCCGTCATGTATTTCGGCCCATTAACGACCCGTTATGCCTGTCGATAGAATTAAGCATGTGATTCAACTGGCCTATTAACGGCCTGTTATGGTTGGGCCCATAAATGGATGATTCCTATTTTAGCCCATTTACGGTCCATATTGCGGTCCGTTATTGGACCACGAATAGTACGGCCCATGTTTGGCCAGTCGATCATATGGTTGTAGAAGGCCCATGGATCATACGGCCCGTAGAAGGCCCATGAATCCTACGGACCGTAGAAGGCCCATGGATCGTACAGCCCATAGGAAGCCAATGGTCAATACAACAGGTAGCAGGACCATGGTTACAACGGTCCGTATGTGGCCCATGGTTATTGTGGCCTAGTTCTCCAAAAAAGGTTATTGTGGCCACTAGCAACCCGCGGAAAAAGAACTTCAGTGACTACAAGCAAGCAAATAAACAAGAAAATAAGGAAATAAATAAGCAAGCAACTTACGCTAGGCTATTACGGCTATTATAGATATTACATTCACTAGGCATCAAAGTTCGCCACCAGTGCAAATATAGGGAACAAAGTAGCATATTAGATACAGTGGGCGTCTTGGCCACCAGTGCAAATAAACGCGGCAGCAAAACAAGTCCATAACTGAAACAACTTCAAAACAACTCAAGAAATGTTATCCTGGGTATCCACCATGCTGGCAATAAGCTTAGCAAGCTTATTAGTTTTCTCTTGTTTGGTGCTAAAATCCTCCAACGCTTGATGTTGCACCAGAAAGTATGCATCTGAATTCTGTAGGGACTTCCTCAGTCCTTCGGCTTCTTGTCGCAACACAGCTGATCGATGTCTTTTAGCTAGTAGTTGAGACTGAAGAAACCGAACTGATTCAGACAGTGAGTTCAAAGAGCTTGTGCCAGCAATAGTGGCCAGTAACTCGAACACTACGTCAAGACAGGACTTTGGGGTTGTCTCAGTGTCTTCAAGATAGTTTTCCTTATCTGTTTTGTCAGCTTTGTTGGAGACCAACAAGGCTATCTCACTATCCTGAACCTTATCTCCATTATTTCCTTTACCATTGCTTAATGGGGTACTCTTCTCCAATATTCTGTCAGCATTCTAAAACAAGAAACAAGCAGACACATAACAGGTTTAGCATGTAGTATATGAAACTCATTTTGGTGAACAAGTTCAATAGTAAGGTGGATAGGATTAAACTAACAAGTCTTCTATTGCGAAGTAGTGCATAATAAAAGCATCAAACAAAAATATATCTATGTGCTATGGCCACTGCATTGTCTTGCCAAATCAAAATAGAGACACAGTTCAAATCATATCTGTTCAAGACAAAGTAGCATTGAAAAAATATAAGTGTGGGAAACTACACGGCACCACAAGATTTCAGATGGGTACCACGGGTATACATGTACAACTAACAACACTATTGGCTCTGTTTTGCTGCTAGTAATGTGCATGAAATGAGAAGACAACTGTCTACACAATTGAAATTGAAATCAACATAGAGCAATTTAGAAGAGCAAACGAGTTAAAGAAACATGTTTAAACATACCTGTTGTGCCATTCGAGTTTTGATTGGATAATTAAACTTAAAAATTAGTTGGTATGAGTAAATACAGTGATACAAGGGTAAAGCAGTATGCACCATAGCTATGGAATCTTACCTGAGAACAATTGTTCTTCAGGTTTAAGCACTTGTTCTACAAGAACAAAGTACAGTAAGACGCAGGCATATAGTACTTCAAAATGAAATATGATCTCATAGACCCTACCAGATTCGTGGGTCTGGACCAGTACAGAACAAGGCATTCCCAGTCATCACCCCTTAAATGTGTCTCTGGAGAAAGTAAGGGAATTTAATGAGTTTCCTTACTAGTGAAGTATGTTTTCTTCAGGTAATTCTGATACTGCCGCAAATCATTCTTGAAGATAGCACAACTATTAGCACAGGTTACCTCATCCTGAGTTTCCAAATCGGTCCTTCTCTATAGAGAAAAATGGGAACATTTGATGTGTTATAACCAGCAGGGAGGTAGAATCTATGGGACAAAGGAAAGTAGTTGCCATGAATAACATTACTTACACATAACTCCTGGAGGAACACCTGCAACTAGCTTTTCCTTCATCTTCAGTATAATATTTCCATGATGGGAAGATACACACATAGGATTTAACAACATCAAATACGATAGACACTAAACTACGGATGACTAGTTGTGCTTCGTCCACAGGAATAGGTGTACTAACTGGTGGAGTTGGGGTTCATCGTGGTATTCCTGGCGCTTTGGGCACTGGAGCTGCCTTACTAATTGCTCTTGTTTGGGAGCTCTGTGGTGGAGATGGTGATGTGTCAACTGGAACTGGGTTACTATGTGCTGGGGTTGGGGTTAGATTGGGTGAAGCTGGTTCTCTGTCCATCGGAGTAGTGGTACAATCTGCAAGAGTCTAGGTTATGTGTGGTAGGGCAGGTTTTTGTGCAAGTACAACCGGGGTGCTATCTCCATCGACAAGTAGCACTGTTTTATTTGAAGACCATGTTTTTACTCTGCTAGATACTGCCATCACTCCCTCCAATTCAAATGGCTGATAAACAAGAAAAGTAATTGAATGTACAGACCTTGTATGAGAGACAGATGCAATAGATAGTGAGGAACACAGAGGGCATGAAATAGTTCACATATATGTTGTTTAACTAAACAGGAAAACATGACATAATTTCACATATATGATGTCTATCTAAACACCATAGCATGACATGATTCGAAGATATGATGACTAACTAAACAGGATGGCATGAGATAATTAAATGATGTCTTTAGTAAACAGGTTTGCATGATATAATTCACATACATGTTATCTAAGCAAACAGGATGGCATGATATAATTCACATATGTGATTTATATACTAAGCAGATGGCATTCGCATATATGATGTCTGAACTAAGCACATGCTATTGAATATTGTGTATATGATGTCTAAACTATGCAATGCAAGACACCATATGCATGATACGAGCAGTATAACCCTGCCAAGTTATAGCATACACCTTAGGGGGGGATAGGACTGGTCATCTATCTCTGAATCCTCCTCTGAGGAGCTATCTAGACTCAACAAGAAATCTGCTTCGACGGGTAGCACTGTCTGCTCTGAAAACCTTGTTTTCACTCTAGTTTTTTTTCCATCACCCACTCAAATGGCTGATTCACAGGAAGAATAGTTGAATGTACAAACATTGTCGACCAATGGAAATATAATGAAAAAATGAATGGCAAGATATAATTCAAATATATGATGCCTGGCTAAACAGGATGGCATTGCATATTTCACATATATTATGGCTGGCTAAAAAAGATGACATTGCATAATTCACATATATGATATAGAAACTAAACAGGTGGCATTACAGGACATGTCTAAACTAAGCAAATGATATATATGATGTCGAAAGTAAGCAATGCAAGGCACCATATGCATGATATGACTAACATCATCATGCCAAGTTAGAGCAAACACCTCGGGGGTAAATAGGACTGGCCCGTTCCCTCTGAATCCACCTCTGAACAACTATCTTCCTCTGGATTACAATCTGAAGGAGGGGGAGGGTGTTCCATTCCACCCACAATGGAGCGATGTCTGCATGACATTTTATTGCCGTGCAAGACTCTTCTCTTTTTCTCTACATGTTCAACATGACTATGTACAATAACTGACATGCATACAAAAAAATATAGTGAGATTCTGTAAGGAGAGCATGCAGAAATCTAGAGTGATGGTAACAACCAGTGGATAGATCCAAAAATAATAATAGCAGGCTGATGATAGCTTTAGTTTAATAAAAAGGCACATGATGGTTACTTTACTGTTTGTTTCCCACCCAAGATGAACCACATAGTACATACCCTAGATGAACCAGATAGTAGACAGAGATACTATTCATCGCTGCCTCGATATGTGCCCCACAATCATTTTAAAACTCAAGTTTGAACATTAATTTGGACCTGACTTGGAGTCTAATGGGTGAACAGGATGATAAAGTAGCAGGTAATATTAAGCAATGCATAACGTAAGCAGAAACATAAGAGTGCGACCTCTCTTGCAGACCCGTGTACTCCTCAGGTTCATCTGCTGAGTCGATGATGGTGATGTAGTTGCGGTGCCTGCCGGCGGCGGGGAAGGAGATCTGAGGCAGCGAAAGACGGTCAGGAGTCGTGATGTCTAGTATGGTGGACGCTTCTGTCGATGGAGCAGCTCAGGTGAGGTGGACGACGGCGCGACAGGAGCAGGACAAACCACACAAAGTTTTCTTCGACACCTATCAGTAACTGAAGTAATTCTGTAAGGGCTCCTTTGGCTTGCAGGATTCTAAAAATACATGGATAAGAAAAACACCAGAATAGGATAGGAATGCACGTGGAAAACAGAGCATTTGTAAACATAGGATTTTTGTCAACATGAATCGGAAGAGCACAGGAATGCAAAGAAACATGGCCAAATTAAAGTCAAACCACATGAAAATGTGTATTGTTAAAATGTTATTACGCCATTAATGCACTTAGTCTTGTTTTCATGCATAGGATTTTCAAAAGTAAGTCAAGTGTATGTTAAAATTTCTATGTTTTTCCTTTGAAAAGACACGAAAGGAAAAAAATACTTCAATTTTGTTTTGCTCCATTCATTTCAACCAAATGCATGAATAATTGAATAGTAGAGTACCATAGAAAAATTTCCTATTGCTATGTTTTTCCTTCACTTTTTCCTTTGAACCAAAATAGCCCTAAGGAATCGACATGAATGTAGACTAATAAGTGATGCAACAAGTGTACAACCTCTTTGGCGTAGCCGTGTCGACCTCAGCATCATTGGGTTGGTCGCTGAAGATGTTGCGGCAGAGGTGGTTGTCGGAGGTGTGGAAGAAGATCTGAGGCATCTGTAGATGACGTCAAGGGTACTGCTCTGTTGTGATGGATGGTTCGGTCGTTGGAGCAGCTCCGGCGAGGTGTACGACATCGAGGCTGAAGCAATACAAGACATACATCGTTAATCTGAAGTGGGATTCTAATAGCATCTCCAATAGATGATGTAAAATACATTACCAAAAAGTGCTAGATTTAACATTTACATCAACCAAAAACACCTAACTCCAACAGATGATGTAAAAACTGTTGACTCTGAACTTAACTGTCAAACTAAATTTTACTGTCAAAACTGAATTTTATTGTCGAAATTGAACACACTAGTAGCAGAAAAGCACTTCATAGATAGTTTAGGCCGCTCGAGCACTAGTAGCAGAGAAGCAGTGATCTAAATCAGCAACTGCTCGACAGGAAACGCACTAGCAGGTAGCAGCCGGAGCAGCAGCGCGAACAAGAGACAGAGCAGCAACTCGTGTAGCTGTAGTAGCCCGTGTACTAGCATCAGTAGCACGAGCGAGAGCAAGAGCAGAGCAGCAGCACGAGCGAGAGGAAGAGCAGAGCAGCAACACGAGTGAGAGCTGAAGCAGCAGTAGTAGCTCCGACCGGTATGGATGGGGGAACTGATGGACCCTCGCACTGGGGGATAGCCACCATGGAGGATGTCACCGGCGGCGCCGGAGTCGAGGGAGCCGCGCCATGGCGGAGCGGGATCGAGCATAGGCGGCGCCGTGAGGTCGAGTTAAGGAGAAGATGTGATGCGATGAGTGTACAACCTCTTTGGTGGCGTCGAGTAGGCCTTGGCTTCATCCGAGGAGTCAGTGAGGATGCTACGGTTCCAGTGGGCAGATTAAGGTGACGCTGTGGGGATGGAGTGATAACCCCACAAGTATAGGGGATCAAATGTAGCCTTTCTCGATAAGTAAGAGTGTCGAACCTAACGAGGAGCTAAAGGTAGAGTTTATATTCTCTTCAATTTCTATCGCCCACCGATACAACTCTACGTACACTTAACATTCGCTTTACCTAGAACAAGTATGAAACTATTTTGCAGGTAATAGGATAGCTTTGCAAGAATAAAACTAGATGTACTTAGCGAGAATAAAACTACGAGTAATTTGCAAGATAATACTATAAGTTAGTTGTTTAGTAGAAAGCTTTTGTAACACAGGAGAAGGATTTGTCCCTAGGCAATCGATAACTAGACCGGTAATCATTATTGCAATTTTACATGAGGGAGAGGCATGAGCTAACATACTTTCCGTACTTGGATCATATGCACTTATGATTGAAAATCTAGCAAGTATCCGCAACTACTAAAGATCATTAAGGTAAAACCCAACCATAGCATTAAGTAACAAGTCCTCTTTACTCCCATACACAACAACCCCCTTACGCTGGTGTAAGCTTCTGTCACTCTAGCCTCCCACTATAAGCGAATTATGAACATATTGCGACACCCTACAGTGGTAATCCTACACGCTTGCGTGACACGGAGGGCACCACAGGACAACACCAAAATAAAACGTACAACTCAAATCAATCCTACAGCAAAAGAAGGGCAGCAACCAACTTACGAGGGGCCCACCAGCCACCTGGGCGCGCCCAACCCCCCAGGGCGCACCCTGGTGCCTTATGGGCCCCTCGGGCACCGTCTTGCATTGATTCCTCTTCCCAAAAATCACATATATTCCAAAATAAATCTCCATAAATTTTTATCGTGATTGGACTTCGTTTGATATGGATATTCTGTGAAACATAAAGCATGCAACAAACAGGAACTGGCACTGGGCACTGGATCAATATGTTAGTCCCAAAAATAATATAAAATGTTGCCAAAAGTATATGAAAGTTGTAGAATATTGGCATGAAACAATCAAAAATTATAGATACAACAGAGACGTATCAACATCTCCAACCTTAATTCCTGCTCGTCCTCGAGTAGGTAAATGATAAAAAAGGATAATTTTTTATGTAGAATGCTACCTAGCATAATCTTGATCATATAATCTAATCATAGCATGAATATTAAGACACGAGTGATTCAAAGCAATAGTCTATAATTACATATAAAGACATCAATACTCAGGCATACCAACAAACAATCGTGCCTTTTAGAATAAAAATGCTAAAGAATGCTATCCCTAAAAAATCATATAGTCTTGTCATTCTCCATCTTCTTAACACAAAGTATTTATCATGAACAACCCCGATGACAAGCCGAGCAATTGGGTCATACTTTTTAACGCGCTTCAACTTTTTCATCCCCCGCGCAATACATGAGCGCAAGCCATGGATATAGTAGTATGGGTGGAATAGAGTATAGTGATATAGATGATATGGAGAAGACAAAAAGGAAGATAGTCTCACATCGACGCGGTTAATCAACGGGCTATGGAGATGCCCATCAATTGATGTCAATGTGAGTAGTAGGGATTGCCATGTAATAGATTCACTAAGAGCTATAAGTGTATGAAAGCTAAAAAATAAAACTAAGTGGGTGTGCATCCAACTTGCTTACTCATGAAGACCTCGGGCAATTGAGGAAGCCCATCATTGGAATACACAAGCCAAGTTCTATAACGAAAAATTCCCACTAGTATATGAAAGTGACAACATAGGAGACTCTCTATATGAAAAACATGGTGCTACTCTGAAGCACAAGTGTGGAAAAGGATAGTAACATTGCCCATTCTCTCATTTTCTCTCATTTTTTGTTTTCTCTTTTTTTGTTGGGCTCTTTTTAGCCTCTCTTTTTTTTGTTTCTCGTCCAGAGTCTCATCCCGACTTGTGGGGGAATCATAGTCTCCATCATCCTTTCCTCACTGGGATAATGCTGTAATAATGATGATCATCACACTTTTATTTACTTATAACTCAATATCTAGGACAATATGACTCTATATGAATGCCTCTGGCAGTGTACCAGGAAGTGCAATGATACTAGCGTAACATGTATAATAATGATGAACAGTGGCTGAGCCACAAATACTATGTCAGCTATATGATCATGCAAAGCAATATGACAACGAATGCTCAGGTTATGTATATGATGATGATGGAAGTTGCATGGCAATATATCACGGAATGGCTATGGAAATGCCATGATAGGTAGGTATGGTGGCTGTTTTGAGGAAGATATAAGGAGGCTTATGTGTGATAGAGTGTATCATATCACGGGGTTTGGATTCCCTGGCGAAGTTTGCACCGACTCTCGAGGTGAGAAAGTGCAATGCACGGTGCCGAAGAGGCTAGCAAATTGTGGAAAGGTGAGAGTGCTTATAATCCATGGACTCACATTAGTCATAAAGAACTCACATACTTATTGCGAAATATTATTAGCCCTCGAAGCAAAGTACTCCTACGCATGCCCCTAGGGTGGGTAGATTGGTAGGAAAAGACCATCGTTCATCCCCGACCGCCACTCATAAGGAAGACAACCAATAATAAATCATGCTCCAACTTCTTAGCATAACGAAAGACTATACGTGCATGCTTCGGGAATCACAAACCTTAACACCAATATTCTTACTAAACAACAATCATTCACTAGTACCTCCCACATATTATCATCTCTATATCGCAATACTATTGCAAGGAATCAAACATATCATATTCAGTGATCTACAAGTTTTATGTAGGATTTAATGACTAACCATGTGAATGGCCACTTCCTGTTGACTCTCTAAATAGATATAATTGAAGCATGAGAGTTTAATTCTTTCTTCAAAAGACCACACTCTAATAAATATAAGTGAAGCAAAAGAGCATTCTATAAATAATGGTTTTCCTATGTAGAGAAACATGCATCCAAACTTCAAATGATATAAGTGAAGCAGATGAAGCATTCTATAAAGCCATAATCAAAAGATATACGTGAAGTGCAAAGAGCATTCTATAAATCAACCAAGGACTATTTCATACCAACATGGTGCATCACTAAAAGAAAAATAAAAAGCACACGACACTCCAAGAATTTACGCATATCATGTGAACAAAACAAAAACCGAAACATACCGATAATTGTCGAAGAAAGATGGGATGCCTTCCGGTGCATCCCCAAGCTTAGACGATTGAGTCTCCTTGAATATTTACTTGGGGTGCCTTGGGAATCCCGAAGCTTGAACTCTTGCCTCTCCTTATTCTCCTCATATTGATACCTCCTCGATCTTCGAAAACTTCATCTACAAAAAACTTAACCGAACTTTTTATTAGAGGGGTTAGTACATATAACATCAAATCCCATCATGTCCTTCTGTAAAATTATTGTATAATTATAGTCAAACATTACCCACTATATGCTATCACAATTCTATGGCTCCCAAGTCAACTGGGCTCAACAAGATTTCAAACATACGCAAATAAAGAAACTATATCAGCAATCTGTGAAAACAAGACAGTCTGTAAAGATGCAAATGGTACGCATACTTCTGTAACTCCAAAAATTCTGAAAATATAGGACATAATAAAAACTTTTCATATCAGTACTGTGTAAAAAATTAAGAATTTTTCCATGTTCCAGTAAATTATCAAAATTCAAACACTACAGGAAAAGTTTCTGTTTTTGCACTGCACATACCAAACAAGCAATTTAAGCACCCTAAACGTAAATCTTGGCACATTATTTTTATAATACAATGTATTTGTACAAGGGGATAATTATTTTTGCAAGAAACTTTCATGAAAAAATTTACATTGCTTCCATGAGCATGAACACAAGTGTTCAAGGTCGACCCTCACTTATCCAATGCAAAACCTTCCAATTGCTTCTCTTTTTGAAAAAAAATTTAGGTTCCCCTATATATTTTTTTGTTTTAAAACTTTTTTTAAGAACACAACAGAATAAAATGCCTCCCTAAAACTTCCGGGTTGATTCCCTGGCAGCGCTTCCTTTAAAGCCATTAAGCTAGGCATATAGTGCTAAGTAATTGATCCACCCGGATCCCAAGGTATATCAAAGCCAATTATAATTAACAATGATTTGTAATTTAGTTGTGAGCACAAAGTAACATATATCATGTAACAACGAAGTCTAACTCTCTTCCTATGCATTGGCATGTCATAAAAGAACAATTCATGCACATCAAGTAAAGGCCAATGCATAGTATAAACAGTTTCTTGCAATTTTATCGTATTGGAAACATAGAGAGGTGGAGATATGGTTCTTCTCTCATAATAATTTAAAGTAGGAGCATCAAGCACATGCATATTATATTCATCAAAATCATCATGCGTAATGGTAAAACGCAACCCATCATTATAATCCTTAATAAGCGCAAACTTCTCCGGTATAGTGCAGTTGGGAGAATTCAAAAAGATAATAGGACTATCATGTGTGGGTGCAATAGCAACAATTTCATGTTTAACATAAGAAACTATAGCAAGTTCATCACCATAAGCATCATTCATATTGGCATCTTGGCCACACGCATAGCAAGCTTCAAGTTCATCAAAAAGTGATATTTCAAATGAATCCAAGGGATCATAGCATCCATCCTTCGGTAAGCACGAAGGGTAATTAAAAATGTATGATTTGAAGAGTTACTCTCATTACAAGGTGGGCACGGGTAGCTAATCCGCTTTTCCTCCATTTGTTCTTCGCTCTCCTCCTCATCTTTTTCATCTAATGAGCTCACAGTTTCAACAATTTCTTCTTCCATAGTTTCTTGCAAAATATTAGTCTCTTCTTGGGTAGTGGACACTTTCTCAATAAATTGTTTAACATAAGCATTAGAAGCATAGTTTTCATAGCAATATTAAAGTATGACAAAATTTTCAGATTTGTAAAGAGTGACATCATACTTTTCAATCAAAGAAGAAATTTCATAGGCACCCATAAAAGAAACAAATTCTTTAATTTGTTCAATATCATAGTAATTAAAAACACCTTTGGCATAAGAAGATAAGATTGCATTATCCTTAAACTCACATTGGAAGGGAAGATGGCTTTTAGGGTCTTCAGAACAACAAGTAAGATCATGTATTTCGCATAAATTCCAAGCATAGCAATGCAAATTATTAATATGATGCCATAAGAGTTTCCCTTTTTGAGATAAGCGGTGTTGCACAAAACAAGCATGTTCATTTAATGATTTTCCCTCAACTAAGCTAGTTGGGTTTTCAGCACGAGCACAAATGGATCGAAGATGATCCAAGTAGAAAGCTTCAGCAGTATGATATATTTTGGGTGGTTCTTCAACCATTGGTTTAGTAGGTACAACTATTTTTTTTGGTATTTTACATTTCCTACCCATAACTAAAGATAAAAAACAAGAGCACAAAATAAAATCTACTTAGTGATAAAGCAAACAAGCACACACGAGAATATTCACCCCACGCTATTGATGCCCAGCAACGGCGCCAGAAAAAGGTCTTGATAACCCACAAGTATAGGGGATCGGTTGTAGCTTTTTCGATAAATAAGAGTGTCGAACCCAAGAGGAGCTAAAGGTAGAATTTATATTCCCTTCAAGTTCTATCGACCACCGATACAACTCTACACACACTTAACGTTCGCTTTACCTAGAACAAGTATGAAACTATTTTGTAGGAGATAGGATAGGTTTGCAAGAATAAAACTAGAATTACTTAGCGGAAATAAAACTACGAGTAAATTGGAAGGTAATAAAAGTTAATTGTTTAGTAGAGAGCTTTTTGTAACACAAGAGAAGGATTTGTCCCTAGGCAATCGATAACTAGACCAGTAATCATTATTGCAATTTTATATGAGGGAGAGGCATGAGCTAACATGCTTTCTGTACTTGGATCATATGCACTTATGATTGGAACTCTAGCAAGCATCCACAACTACTAAAGATCATTAAGGTAAAACCCAACCATAGCATTAAGAAACAAGTCCTCTTTACTCCCATACGCAACAATCCCCTTACTCTTGTGTAAGCTTCTGTCACTCTAGCCGCCCACTATAAGCAAATTATGAACGTATTCCAACACCCTACAACGGTAATCCCACATGCTTGCGCGACACGGAGGGCACCATAGGAAAGCAACAAAATAAAACATACAACTCAAATCAATCGCGATCATCAATCAACCCATAGGACAAAATGAATCTACGCAAACATCATAGGATAGCCATACATCATTGGATAATAATATATAGCATTAAGCACCATGTTTAAGTAGAGACTACAACGGGGAAAAGAGGTGTTACACCACTGCATAGAGGGGGAGAGAGTTGGTGATGATGGTGGCAACGTTGTTGGTGTAGATCGCCGCACGATGATTGCCCCGGCGGCGTTCCGGCACCACCGGGAGAGAGGGGGAGAGAGCCCCCTCCTCTTTCTTCTTGCTTGGTCTCCCCCCTAGATGGGAGGAGAGTTTACCCTCTTGTCCATGATCTCCATGGCTCCCGAAGGGTAGGACACCCTCCGAGATTGAATCTCTCTCTCTCTGTTCTCTTCTGTTTCGCGTTGTTGTTTTCTGGCCGAATACCGTTTCTTAAATTCCCGGAGACTCGTAATCCGATTGGGCTTAAATTTTGAGGGGATTTTTATCCGGGTATTATCTTTCTTGCGGCAGAATAAGGGCCCCAACTGCCTTATAGGGGCGCCACAAGCCTACCCGACGCACCCTGGGTAGGGGGGCACCCCTCGGGCTTGTGGGCTGCTACTTCTTGAGCTTGTGTTGGTTTTTCCTTGAAGAGGAAATGATGATGCAGCAAAGTAGAGATAAGTATTTCCCTCAGTTTTAGAACCAAGGTATCAATCCAATAGGAGGAACACACAAGTTTCCAATGATAGCACCTACACAAACAAACAAATACTTGCACCCAACGCGATAAATGGGTTGTCAATCCCTTCACGATTATTTGCAAAGATGAGATCTGATAAAGATAGGTATAAAAGATAAATAAAAGTGCAAAACTAAATAAAAGTAAATAAATTGCAGCAAGGTATTTTTGTCTTTTTGGTTTTGTAGATCTGAAAATAATATGATAAAAATAGACCCGAGGGCCATAGTTATCACTAGAGACTTCTCTCTTGAAAGAAAGCATACAGTGGGTAAACAAATTACTGTTGAGCAATTGATAGAAAAGCGCATAGTTATGACGATATCTAAGGCAATGATCATGAATATACGCATCACGTCCGTGACAAGTAGGCCGACTCCTGCCTGCATCTACTACTATTACTCCACACATCGACCACTATCCAGGATGCATCTAGTGTATTAAGATAACAAGAACGGAGTAACGCCTTAAGCAAGATGACATGATGTAGAGGGATAGATCCAATCAATATGGTAAAAAAACCATATTTTTATCCTTAATGGCAACAATACAAATACGTGCCTCGCTGCCCCTTCTCTCATTGGGTGAGGATACCGCAAGATTGAACCCAAAACAAAGCACCTCTCCCATTGCAAGATAGATCAATCTAGTTGGCCAAACCAAATCAATAGATCAGAGAGAAATACAAAGCTATCTTAATCATGCATAAAAGAGTTCATAGGAGACTCAAATAATATTCATAGATAATCTGATCATAAATCCACAATTCATCGGATCTCAGCAAACGCACCGCAAAAGAAGATTACATCGAATAGAACTCCAAGAACATCGAGGAGAACATTGTATTGAAGATCAAAGAGAGAGAAGAAGCCATCTAGCTACTAGCCATGGACCCATAGGTCTGTGGTAAACTACTCACACATCATCGGAAGGGCATCAAGGTTGGTGTAGAGGCCCTCCGTGATCGAATCCCCCTCCGGCAGAGTGCCGAAAAAGGCCCCAAGATGGGATCTCACAAGAACAGAAGCTTGCGGTGGCGGAAAAGTATTTTTGGTGTGCCCTCTGGTATAAGGGGAATATTTGGATATTTATAGAGCTGAGATTAGGGTAAGAGGGGCTACGGGGGCCCACAAGCTCATAGGGCGCCCCCTAGGGCGCGCCTGGTGAGCTTGTGGCTCACCCGTGGCTCTTCTGGCCTCCTCCCGAAGCTTTGTGGGTGTCTTCTTGTCCAAGAAAATCGTCAAAAAGTTTCGTTCCATTTGGTATTGATTTTCTGTAAAAGACAAAAACAAGGAAAAAACAGCAACTGGCACTGGGCACTAGGTTAATAGATTAGTCCCAAAAAATGATATAAAATAGCATAATAATGCATATAGAACATCCAAGATGGATAATATAATAGCATGGAACAATAAAAAATTATAGATACGTTGGAGACGTATCAAGCATCCCCAAGCTTAATTCCTGCTCGTCCTCGAGTAGGTAAATGACAAAAATAGAATTTTTGATGTGGTATGCTACCTAACATGTTTATCATGTAATCTTTCTTTATTATGGTATGAATACTCAGATCCATAAGATTCAATACAAAAGTTTAATATTGACATAAAAACAATAATACTTCAAGCATACTAAATAAAGCAGTCATGTCTTCTCAAAATATTATGGCTAAAGAAAGTTATCCCTACAAAATCATATAAGCTTGTCATGATCTATCTTCATCACACAAAGTATTTATCATGCACAACCCCGATGACAAGCCAAGCAATTGTTTCATACTTTTAATGTTCTCATGCTTTTTCAACTCTCACGCAATACATGAGCGTGAGCCATGGATATAGCACTATAGGTGAAATAGAATATGATGGTGGAGGTTTTGTGGAGAAGACAAAAAAGGTGAAAGTCTCACATTGATGAGGCTAATCAATGGGCTATGGAGATGCCCATCAATTGATGTCGATGCAAGAAGTAGGGATTGCCATGCAACGGATGCACTAGAGCTATAAGTGTATGAAAGCTCAAAAGAAAACTAAGTGGTCGTGCATCCAACCCGCTTGCTGACGAAGACCTAGGGTAATTTGAGGAAGCCTATCATTGGAATATACAAGCCAAGTTCTATAATGAAAAATTCCCACTAGTAATATATGAAAGTGACAAAATAGGAGACTCTCTATATGAAGAACATGGTGCTACTTTGAAGCACAAGTGTGGAAAAGGATAGTAACATTGTCCCTTCTCTCTTTTTCTCTTTTTTTTTATTTTGGGCTCTTTGGCTCTTTTTATTTTAAGTCCGGAGTCTCATCCCGACTTGTGGGGGAATCATAGTCTCCATCATCCTTTCCTCACATGGGACAATGTTCTAATAATGATGATCATCACACTTTTATTTACTTACAACTCAAGAATTACAACTTGATACTAGAACAAAAATATGACTCTATATGAATGCCTCCGGCGGTGTACCGGGATGTGAAATGATCTAGCGTGACATGTATGAAAAATATGAATGGTGGCCAAGCCACAAATACTATGACAACTATATGATCATGCAAAGCAATATGACAATGATGGTGTGTGTCATAATAAAATGGAACGGTGGAAGTTGCATGGCAATATATCTCGGAATGACTATGGAAATGCCATAATAGGTAGGTGTGGTGGCTGTTTTGAGGAAGATATAAGGTGGCTTATGTGTGAAAAAGCGTATCATATCACGGGATTTGGATGCACCGGCAAAGTTTGCACCAACTCTCAAGGTGAGAAAGGGCAGTGCACGGTACCGAAGAGGCTAGCAATGGTGGAAGGGTGAGAGTGCGTATAATCCATGGACTCAACATTAGTCATAAAGAACTCACATACTTATTGCAAAAGTTTATTAGCCATCGAAGCAAAGTACTAATACGCATGCTCCTAGGGGGATAGATTGGTAGGAAAAGACCATCGCTCGTCCCCGACCGCCACTCATAAGGAAGACAATAAAAAATAAATCATGCTCCAACTTCATCGCATAATGAGAGACCATACGTGCATGCTTCAGGAATCACAAACCTTAACACAAATATTCTTACTAATCTACAATTACTCACTAGCATGACTCTAATATCACCATCTTTATATCTCAAAACAAATGCAAGGAACCAAACTTATCATATATTCAATGATCTTCATGAAAGTTTTTATTATATCCCTCTTGAATACCCATCATATTAGGACTAAATTCATAACCTAAGCAAATTGCCATACTATTTATAAGACTTGCAAAATAACATAAGTGAAGCATGGGAGTTCATCAATTTCTTCAAAATAAAACCACTGTCGTTCTCTGAAAAGATATAAGTGAAGCACTAGAGCAACTACCTAGCTCAAAAGATATAAGTGAAGCACATAGTGTATTCTAATAAATTCACGATTAATGTGTGTCCCTCTCAAAAGTTGTGTTCAGAAAGGATGATTGTGGCAAAATAAAAAGCAAAAACTCATATAATACAAGACGCTCCAAGCAAAACACATATCATGTGGTGAATAAAAATATAGCCTCAAGTAGTTTTACCGATAGATTGAAGACAAAAGAGGGGATGCCGTCCGGAGCATCCCCAAGCTTAGATGCTTGGTTGTCCTTGAATATGACCTTGGGGTTCCTTGGGCATCCCCAAGCTTAGTCTCTTGCCACTCCTTATTCCGTAGTCCATCAAAACTTCACCCAAAACTTGAAAACTTTACAACACAAAACTCAACAAAAAAACTCGTGAGATCCGTTAGTATGATAAAACAAATCTCCACTTTTAAGTATGTTTGTGAACTCATTCCAATTTTATATTTGCATTATAACTACTGTATTCTAACTTCTCCATGGCCCATACCCCCCGATACTACCCATAGATTCATCAAAATAAGCAAACAACACATCAAAAACAGAATCTGTCAAAAACAGAGCAGTCTGTAAAGACCAGAATTATATTCATACTTCTGTAACCCCAAAAATTCTGAAAACTTAGTACAACATAGTAAATTCATATATCAATCCTGCGTATTTTTTTTAGCATTTTTACATGTTCTAGTGAATTTTAACAATTTTTCTACTGGAATCAAAAGTTTCTGTTTTTCAGCAAAATCAAATCAACGATCTACCAAAGCATCCCAAAGGTCTTACTTGGCTCAAACACTAAGTAAAATACTAAAACACAATTATTACAGAGGTAATATTGCAAATTTTTCAAGAACAGAAGCAAAAACATAAAAATAAAATTGGGTTGCCTCCCAACAAGCGCTATTGTTTTACGCTCCTTGCTAGGCATATTGCATAGATCTATGTATTGTCATCTTTGGTATGCAATTCCTCAATTGCACATCCATACTTCCTAGGGATTCCATTAGGTTTGTTGATAATCACACTCCTAGGTAGGAAATCAAGAAATTCGTTTGTAGGAATTTGTTCCTTTATAATATTGATAAAGCTAGGGTAAATACTTATCATC
Organism: Thinopyrum elongatum; assembly: GCA_011799875.1. NCBI lineage: Eukaryota > Viridiplantae > Streptophyta > Magnoliopsida > Poales > Poaceae > Thinopyrum > Thinopyrum elongatum. The sequence goes on along the minus strand of CM022300.1, from coordinate 84,431,150 downwards.
TTAAGATCTTCGTTTCCTTTACTCGATGATCCACCCTTATTTTTAGGAACATAAATAAACTTAGTAGTTTTATTAGGAGGAAATTTTGGAGTAGTCTTCACAGCGGCAAAGGCGGAACCCAGATTGGTAATAATATCCTCTAACTTATTGATTCTAGCAGAACCTTGTTCTACCCTCTCATGAATTATAGGTTCTTTCTCCTTTAGAGTTTTTAAATTGATTCCTACCTTAGATCCAATTTGAGTAACATGATTATGAATCTTTTTATCCAAATTTTCAATATGTTCCATGGTGAAAATCTTATTCTCAATAATATCAAGCCTTTGCATCACATGTTCCAAAGTTAAAGCTGTTTCATTAATCATGATTGGTGGTGATCCCACTAAATTTCCCATAGCATTAAAAGCATCCATAGGGTGACCACCCAAGAAATTACCCCCGGTAATAGTGTCTAGCACATATCTATACCAAGTAGTAATACCCACATAAAAATTTCGAAGAAGAACTGTAGTGGATTGCTTACGGGTAGATCTATTATGAGCATCGCAAATTCTATACCAATCATCTTCTAAATTTGCTCCCCCCTCCTTTGTTTAAAATTAAGAACCTCGCTTTCCGGGGTACTAACTACGATAGAAGGACTAACCATGATAGCAAAGCAAGCAATCTAACACACAAGCAAACAAAAATACAAACGGAACGAAGGCAAATATTTTTGTGTTTTTCTGAAAACATTTAGAAGTGGGGGAGAGGAAAACGAGAGGCAAATGGTGAATAATGTATTGCAAGAGATGAGAGTTTATGATGGGTACTTTGTAGGCTTGATGTAGAACCTCCCTGGCAACGGTGCCAGAAATTCTTCCTGCTCTTCTTGAGCTTGCATTGGTTTTTCCCTTGAAGAGGAAAGGGTGATGCAGCAAAGTAGAGATAAGTATTTCCCTTAGTTTGAGAACCAAGGTATCAATCCAGTAGGAGGATCACACAAGTCTCCAATGATAGCACCTACACAAACGAACAAATACTTGCACCCAACACGATAAAGGCGTTGTCAATCCCATCACGGTTATTTGCAAGGATGAGATCTGATAGAGATAGGTATAAAAGATAAATAAAAGTGCAAAACTAAATAAAAGTAAATAAATTGCAGCAAGGTATTTTTGTGTTTTTGGTTTTGTAGATCTGAAAATAATATACTGAAAATAGACTCGGGGGCTATAGTTTTCACTAGAGGCTTCTCTCTTGAAAGAAAGCATACGGTGGGTAAACAAATTATTGTTGAGCAATTGATAGAAAAGTGCGTAGTTATGACGATATCTAAGGCAATGATCATGAATATAGGCATCACGTCTGTGACAAGTAGACCGACTCCTGCCTGCATCTACTACTATTACTCCACACATCGACCACTATCCAGCATGCATCTAGTGTATTAAGTTAACAAGAACGAAGTAACGCCTTAAGCAAGATGACATGATGTAGAGGGATAGATCCAATCAATATGGTAAAAATCCCATCTTTTTATCCTTAATGGCAACAATACAAATACATGCCTCGCTACCCCTTCTATCACTGGGTGAGGACACCGCAAGATTGAACCCAAAAAAAAGCACCTCTCCCATTGCAAGATAGATCAATCTAGTTGGCCAAACCAAATCAATAGATCAAAGAGAAATACAAAGCTATCTTAATCATGCATAAAAGAGTTCAGAGGAGACTCAAATAATATTCATAGATGATCTGTTCATAAATCCACAATTCATCGGATCTCAACAAACGCACCGCAAAAGAAGATTACATCGAATAGAACTACAAGAACATCAAGGAGAACATTATATTGAAGATCAAAGAGAGAGAAGAAGCCATCTAGCTACTAGCTATGGACCCGTAGGCCGTCCATGATCAAATCCCCCTCCGGCAGAGTGCCGGAAAAAGGCCCCAAGATGGGATCTCACGAGAACATAAGCTTGAGGTGGCAGAAAAGTATTTTTGGTGTGCCCTCTGTTATACGGAGAATATTTGGGTATTTATAGAGCTGAGATTAGGGTTAGAGGGGCTACGGGGGGTCCACGAGCTCATAGGGCGCCCCCTAGGGCACGCCTAGTGAGCTTGTGGCTCACCCGTGGCTGTTCTGGCCTCCTCCTAAAGCTTCGTGGGTGTCTTCTTGTCCAAGAAAAATCGTCAAAAAGTTTCGTTCCATTTGGACTCCATTTGGTATTGATTTTCTGTAAAAGACAAAAACAAGGAAAAAAAACAGCAACTGGCACTGGGCACTAGGTTAATAGGTTAGTCCCAAAAAATGATATAAAATAGCATAATAATGCATATAAAACATCCAAGATGGATAATATAATAGCATGGAACAATAATAAATTATAGATACGTTGGAGACGTGTTATGGGCCCTCGAGCATCGTCTCGCGTTGATTATTTTTCCCAAAAATCACATATATTCCAAAATAAATGTCCATAAAGTTTTATCGTGTTTGGACTTCGTTTCATATGGATATTCTACAAAACAAAAAGCATGCAACAAACATGAACTGGCACTCGACACTGGATCAATATGTTAGTCCCAAAAATAATCTAAAGTGTTGCCAAAAATATGTGAAAGTTGTAGAATAATGGCATGAAACAATCAAAACTTATAGATACGATGGAGACATATCATGGAGCTGCCGTGATAGACGAGGCAATCGTTGGAGCAGCTTCCTGGAGGTGGAGGACGGGGCGGCTGAACCGGCGGGACGATGACATTGACGACAAATCCTCATCCGGGACGGTGGATGAGGGACGTCGAGCTGTTGCGGTGGACGACGTCTTCGAGGAAGAGGCTACGACTGGGCAATGGTGGGGTGGCAGACGAAGGAGGGTGGGTTTCGCGCTGGAGCAGAGAGGTTGTAGCGGCCTGGGTTTTCTAATGGACAAATGGAGGTGATGGGAGGGGGGAACCATGACTTAGGGACACGCTTGTCCGAAATGTAGGGTGCGTTACAAAAGTACCCCCACCGATTTGAACTAGCGGCCCTTTCGGATCAGGGTTAGAATGGGGATTTCACATGTCGGGATTCTGCAGCAAGAGGGCATTTTCGCGCATGTTGTAATTTCGGGATAGCAAGGCACGGGTTGAGAAGGAGCGAGTTTTTGGAGCACAAAGAGACAAATAAATATCTGAAATTTTGGAATAACAAGGCGTGAGTTGAAATTTCGGGACAAGCCTAACGTGTATTGTACCAAATCAATTCGTACTTCCCTCAATGAAAAAACAAAAAAATCTATTCGCGCCACACAAGAAAGAGTCTTGTCCCGTTTTACTGTATGGATTATTACAAATGCCATTCAAAACTTTGAATCCATGTTATGTCTAATTAAAAAAATTCGCTAGGTGTATAATGCATGTAACCTACTCAGATGAACATTTTAGTGCATTCCAAATGTATATACTACTGCTGCAATTCGAACTAAATTTGAATTCGTTTCTCTATTTGAATAAGAATCTACAATCATCATTGTTGCCAAGTTAAACCATCATCTGTATATTATCTTCACAACACACCACATGATTACTGTCAAGTTAGATATGAACTATGTGTACTATATGAACTCGAATTCAAAAAAATTTAATCCACTTGATGTTGATTCTAAATAATAGTACATTTGAAGCGCTAGCTAGATCTTTATAATCTAAACCATGTTTCATATGTATAATGTATTTATCACACAATATATAGTGCCTCGCCCCCTACATTATGACAAGTATTTTAGCTGTGAGCTACAAAAGCCACACATTATCACAAATTCAAATAAATGTTATATATATTATAACATGACATGTTCATAACCACACCATGCATATCACCATTATATTCATGCATGCGTGGGTTTAAAACTGTATGATCTCTTATTCAAATATCCAAATCCACTTTTATAATGAATTATGATCTCTGTTAGTCTTTTACAACCATACAATCCTCTTCTCTTTGTAGCTAGCACTAACTTTCTCTCATGCATGCACACGCCCGCCTCGCCCTCCCCCTCCCTCAGCTTTCTCTCCATCGCGCACATTTATTATTTTTCTTTAGGTCGTTCTCCCACGGTGTTTGTAGGTCTCCCTAGCTCCTTCTTTCCGGCACACACCGATCGATATACCTCTCTAGCCAGGTCTTCCTACCACAAACACACGCTTTCCCTCTTCTCTTCTCACCTTCCATGCCTCCCTATGTCTAATACGGTCCCACATACATGCACACTCTCACCCATCTTTTCATCGATCTCGCACTCGCACACTCCCACCCTCTATATAGTAGGCCTCTCGCACCACCTCCTAGCCGCATCTCTCTCTCTCTCTCTCTATCCATCTCTCCGGACCTTATTTGCCTCTAACACATGCATCAATACATATAGCTAGGCCGACTATAACTCTTTTCCTCCATGCACCGATTGATCTACCTCACTAGTTATGTCTCTACCTTTCTCCGACACGCGACGATTGATCTACCTATCTAGTTAGGTCTTCTTACCACAGACATATCGTCCCCCCTCATCGTCCATGCATGCCTCCCGACTCGTCTCTCACACACACACACGCACACAGACATCCCCTATCTTATTGATACAGCGGTCGTACCATCCTTTGTCTAGTAGGCCTCTCCTGCCATCTTCGAGAAGCAAATCGCCCACCACCCCTCCAGCACTCTAGCTCTGTCTCTCTTCCAACCTTATTCCTCTCCTACACATATGCATGTATGGATGCCGATCGATCTCCCTTAATACATAGCTAGGTCTCTCCTTCTCCACCCATATACCTGTCGATCCACCTCTCTAGTTAGGTCTCTGCCTCCCCCCCAACACACACACACAATCACAAACACACACACACACACACACACACACACACTGATAGTCAAATGCTCTAGTTATGTCCCCGTTGCACACACAAACTGCACCTCCGACCTCTCCCCTCTCATGTTCCAGTAAGGCCAACCACCCTATATCTTTGACATGAGCACACACAATTTCGCTGGCTATCTTTATCGATCTCACACCCATACACTTCATCCCTCTCTTCGATTCTTTCGATATCTCACACCGATGATCCCTCCCCTCTCTTGTCGTGGATCGCCCCCTTTATATATGATATATCTAGGCCTCTGTTTCACACATATGTTACATTGTTTTTATATATCATCGACACATATTCCCTGTCTATCTCCCATGCACACTAATACACTTACGAAATCCCACCACCCACCCAAAAAATAGTCATGAACGCACACACCGTCTCTCTCTAGGTTTGGATCTCTCACACACACCCACGTAGGTGGGGTACGTGCACGAAGAGAAGAGCTGCACTCACGATGCAGGTACTCTTTGCCTCTTTCCCTAACACACACGCGCGGGTACATGATGGAGGTCATTTCTGTTCGAAAAGGCAGCCCACGTGATAATTTGACGCGTGTAGCGGTTGTTCACTTGAAGGAGGGTCGTGTACCACGCGTGAATGAAAAAAAGTGCGACTGGATGTGTTGGGGCGTTATTTTTAAATAAAGTTATATTCCTTAGTGGGACGCAAAGAATATAAAATGATTGTTATCAACAACAAAGAAAACAGCTCGTACTATATAATACACTAGTAGGCAGGAGCCTCCATGCTTGCTTGATGGGGTTGGTCTCACTCTCTCACACAAGACGGTGGTGGCCTCTCTCTCTCTCACCGTTGTTCATTGATCCGTCTGGATCCCGGCCGGTCAACGGAAAAGGGAGGATGTGCAGTGTTGCTCCGTTCGACGGCGTCGATGCAGGAAACCCACTGTTGGCTCGTCCCAATGTGTGGTACCCACCGTTCTCTCTAACCAAGCTCCGACGCGATAGGGCCTTTGCCCCTTGCTCGCTGCCGCAGTATGGGCTGATGCCGCCCGCCAGTGCCCTCCTAGTTACATCCCGACGACCCTCAGGTATAGCTTCCTCCTGCCTTGCTCCACTGCCAATCTTCCCACATCCCTGCAAGTGGAAAATATTGCATCTGGATCTTCTTTAGTTCTTTGCCTAAAACATAGCTCGACCGGCATACTTTCCATCTTGTAATCTCATCCTCACACTTTTTAGATAAACCACCGTGCTGCTATCTTTCCCTTAGGACAAGGAGCATGCTTCTTTTTTGTCGGCGTATGTGTTATCAACTATTACTGGCCAGTAATTGTTTCCTTTCTACCTCTTTTTGCAAACAGGGCTATCCAATTCATCTTGTTGCTATTGCGACCTTTTGGTGAACTGCACAAGTCATTTTTTTTCATAAGAGTGTCTTCTGCAGTTCTACTAAAATGTCACACGGGAAACATTTCTACACTTCAGTGGGACTTCACAACGGGAGATTGGTTTTGCTATCCTCCTCATCCAGCTCCGAGCCTAATCTTCTCCAACAAGTAGTTAGTCTTAAGAGAGATTGCAAAGGTGATTGGCTTCTATTTGTGTGTGTATGTTTCATCAACTGGTACCACTATTATTGTAATCGCACTTATTCAATATCTTTGCAAACAGGGATGATCAGCTCGATTTTAGTGGAACTGCACAAAATGATTGGATTGTCATGTCCTCCATACACCTCTTTCTTGGCTACAGAACTGCATAAAACTAGACGCCAACCAATGAACACCGTGGCCAGGAAATGGAACCATGCTTACAGACAACATCGATCAATTTATATTTTTCTTTATTTGTACACCTTCTCACAACTTTGTCTTTAGTTGTGATGTAAATATTGGCGCTGATCTACGAATCATTCAGATGCATTAGCAGCCATGTTAGTTTCATTTGTGTTTGATGAAATGCTGTAACGAGACAACCTTGAGGCAAGAGGACACATGAAACCAAAGTTGAAGCCTTTTTTTTTGCGTGAACCAAGTTGAAACCTTCATAGCATTACAGTACAATTTCATTATGCTGGAAAATTATGCGTACATATAAACAAATCCTGAAAGCTTGATAGCAATGCCAGAAACCATTCAACTTCATTTTGTCGACATGTGGGACATCCTACATCCGGCTCCACCTACCATGCACCGATATTGAGTGCACAACTGTAGGGGAGATTCACCCCGGTTGTTGCACCGTAGTAATAATGACTAGTGAGTAGTCAAATCATAGAGCTCCACCTTTGCCATAGTAAGTTGCTCGGACGAAGCAACCATCATTTCACTCTTCATTGAATTCGCTCGTACTCCAATATTCCCAAAGTAAGTTGCTCAGACGAAGCAACCATCACTTCAACTTTCCCATAGTAAGCACCTCCTTTTTTTATTCTAGAAACCACCACAAGCGAATATTGGTGGTAGCAGCACAACATCAAGTGTACTATGGGTTTATGGGACTCAATTCAATAATTGAAACCAACCAATGAACTACTAGATGGTGAGCATTTACTAGTATCATGTAGTATTAATCGCAACGCATGCATGCATGAGGAGTACAATGACCAGGAACATTTACATGCATTGGTTAATTTTCTCTTAATCATTGCACGCAACAATTTAATGCACTTTGAAATCTAAACATGTGAATGTGACCAATAAAATTGAGACTGACAAAGTGGTACTCCCTCTGTACCGGTGTGGGGAAAACGAGACAACTTATGATATTTATTTGCTAACTAGTACCATTTCATGCAGAGAATTGACTACTGCATGTTATGCTAAGTACGTAGTACCATAATATAAGAACATTTTTTACACAAGTGTAGTGTAAAAAACGCTCTTATATTACGGGATGGAGGGAGTACCTAATCCTGGTTTATTGTCCCCCTTTGTATTTTGTGCCAAATTTTGATTATGAATTTAATTAACAACATGTTAATGCATGTCATAAAAAATAGTATCAATGGAAACTATGTTCAAGTACAAATCCAACTATATATATTTTTATAACATGCATTAAAATTTTGTCAATTAGTAAATCTATGGTCAAATTTTGACACAAAATACGAAGAGGACCAATAAATTAGGACGGAGGTAGTAGTCTCAAGTCATTGAATGCATAAATGCCCCACGTCTTCTACTGGCTGATTTCTTTTTTCATGGCAAAAAACAGGGAACAAGGTGAGTAGTTAATGCACCGCGCCTAAGAGTTTTGGGATTATTTGGTCTTCGTAATGTGACTTATGCACCGGCACAGAGGGTGTACTCCAGATGCGATTGACACAGTAAATTGTAGTAGGACGGTTGACGGGATTAGCAGAAAGCGAAGATCCTTTTTAGCGGGGATTTGCATCAATCTACGAAGGTGCAAAACCAGGTGTTACTACTACACCAAACAAGTTCAAAACGAGAAACTGGACCCACTCACTGCACGACATGCCTTCTTGTTTGGTCCGTCGGTCAAAGCGCTTCCTCTTGGCATATCACTATAGTATTTCTTAGAGTGCTCTTAACATGTGGGAGTGTGTGTGTGTAAACCGACCTCAATAAATGGCAAAATTGCCAGCCTGCCGCACTTTGAGAGAGACGAGGAGCGAGAAGCGATACGGGCTAGTGGATTACTAGAGCTAGGTGTCGCACGGAGGCCAAGAAATATGGTGATAGCGTGAGGTGGGCCATGTATGATGTAACTACACTGGGATGCCGTGTTTCAGACTCTTCCGGTCTATATGTGGAGAAGATTGGGTTGATTTTATATCACTGAATATAAAATATAAAGAGTGCAGATGCTCCACCGCGAGGTTCCTTGCTCCTTCTCAGTCATCGGAAAGTGTTCTTCTTCCTTTTGCCGACACATGGGACATCCAACATCCAGGTCCTTGTGTCATGCAAGAAAATGGAGATAAGTAGTAGGAGTACTAAAGTGAGACTCACCAACGGTCATGAACATAGGTGGAGTACGTGCACGAATCACCCGAAAAAAGGAGTACATGCACGAATCACCCAAAAAAAGGAGTACATGCACGAAGAGAAGAGGTGCACGCACCGACGCTAGTATGCTTTGCCTCTTTCCCTAACACTCACACGCGGGTACACGGTGAGCTCATTTCTATACGAAGAGGCAGCTCACGTGATAATTTGATGAGTGTAGTAGTTGGTCACTTAGTGGAGTGTCGGGAACCACGCATGAACGAATCAAAGTTCGATCATGACGCGGTGGCGCGTTATTTATAAATTAAGTTATTCTCTTCGATGGCACGCACGCAATATTTTTTCTTCAATCGAACGTGAATCGTGCACGTACTCAATGACGGAGCACGGGATGGTAGCCATCAACATGGTCGGCCCTTTTTGGAGACTACACTACTACTTTGATGTGTCCCGTCAACTCGTAGAACGAGGAGAAGCTTGCTTAATACGCTCTCTCCCTCACCCACACGTGCGCGATGGCTCGCAGGACGTGGAGAAGCTTTTGCTTTACAATAGTGGGCTTATACACGCGATGGACGTGTAGCAGTTCATTCGTTGTCAGATTGCTAGAAGTATATATTGTAGTACCATATATCATCATTGTTCGACTTCCTAAAGAGGCGAAGAGCCAAGCACAAGGTCACCTACTTAGTAGTACAGCCAGCTCCCAGCTCTATTCTTGTGGCACATCATTTAGAGCAAGTACTCCCTCTGTTTCTTTTCTTTGATTCATACTAGGATTCATAAAACACAGGAATAGGAAAAATAAAGGATTGGAGTGGCATGTCCACTTGAATGCCATAGGATTAGCACTGAGTGTTTGATGCCATAGGAAAAACAAAGGAAGTGAAAAAAAAGTTGGAGTGGATGCTAGATTTCCAATGAAATGTAGTAGTATACGTGATTCCATAGTAAAAAAATCCTATAGGATTCAATCCTATGAATCAAACGACCAATGTAGTAAAAATTCCTAAGGATTCTAACCCTCAGAAAATCCTATGAAATCCCTTTGAATCAAAGGATCCCTAAGGTCTGCATATAAAATTGTATCAAAGTCAAGTTTTGTAAAGTTTGACTAACTTTGTAGAAAAAAATATCACGGGGGTCTCTCCGAGAGTGTTCCTTGGCTCACACCTAGCATCACAGGGGTCAAACTCGGAGCCATTCATCTGGTACATGTGGCATCTCAGATCTGGACACAAGGTGACGTACACGGTCAAGGCGGCACAGGGCGGATGTGACCTCTCACTGCGTCCGCCATTGAAGTGGCGCGCTGGTCGAGGGCGGCAGGGTGCCACCCGCTGCACGCCCGACTGAACACGCCTCCTCACTGCATTCAAACGGCTACATTAAACCCGCATGGAATCCGAGAAACCTACTCCGGCCACACATCCATTCAGGAGTGGGACGCCGGCCAAGCTCCTCCTTCCACCATTTTCTCCACTCTTTCGATCGGCATCCGACGAGCAGGAAGAGCAGTACTCCGGCATAAAAGCCGGCTGGGTGGCCCGCCGAGCCCGATGTTACGACCGAGGCAGCTCGCTGCTCCACCTCCCTCGCCTAGCCCGACTGAGCCAGTTGCCGCCCTAAGCCAGTGCGTGGTTCTGCAACTGGCCGCTCCAGTCTAGCTCGAGGAGGAGTGGCAAGTTGCTCCACACCGGCACAGCGGGGAGCACGGGCATCGTAGCTGCCATCGATGATGTCGCGTCGTACTGCGCCTCCAGTGCCTGCGACTGCGCCATCCGTCGTCGAGATGCGCATAGCCGCGCCATGCAGGCACAGAAAGAAGCCAGCTGCACGGATGTCAACGAGGTTACGGCCAGCACGTCTGCGCCCGCTGCCATCATCAAGGAGAAGTAGGACACGGGAGGCCGCCGCCGCTTGTATCCCATGAAGGCCACCATCGAGTCCACGCCGGCGTAAACATCCGGTGTCTTGCATGATTCTTCTTCAGCGCAGACCATCGTCGACCCCGCATGGGCTTCACGGAAGCGGAGCAACCCCCTTCCCCTCCGGCTGAAGCACCAGTCGGGCGTTCCACTCTGATGAGTGGTGGGGAAGCGAACCATCCTTTGCACTGAAGCATATACCTCTGGGGCTCCCGGCAGTCCGGTGATCGGGCAGCTGGACATAAGGAAGACAAAGAGATCGGCTGGCTACCATTTGGGTTAGGTATTAATTCTACCTTTAGCCCTGGACTAGCACCGCTTATTTGATGTAAATGTAATGAAATCCGTCATGTTTATATGAAATCCGGCCGTATTTGCATGAATTTGTTTACGTACAATCTGAGTGGATTGCTCCAGTGGTCATCACACATGAGCCAATATTTTTTTGCGCATGCATCTTTAGTTGTTGATATCGCACCCTTCCGCGCACCATTTTGTCTTGCGTTAATATTTCTTCATCCAGCTTGCTGACAAGTGGGCCCCATGCTCATGTATGCCAACGTGGCAGTCAATTTTTTGGTCAGAGTCAGTGATCACACTCTTCCGGTGCCACGTAAACGAATCCACTAGAAACTAGTCTTAGGCCTTGTTCGGTTCAACCGCCTCCCACGGGGTTTGGAGAGGATTGGAGGGGAATTTGGCTGAAACCTGAAGAACAATTGTTTTCGACTAGATCTACAACCTCAGGGATTTAAAGTTGAGGGTTTGTTTCCGACTAGCTCTACAACCTCAAGGTTAAGATCGGACTTCACTCTCCCCTCACGCACACATGCGGGTACACTCATGGTGGAGCGTATTTGCACACGAAGAGGCGGGCAACGTGATAATTTGACACATCTAGTTGCCCACTTAATGTAGGGTCTGAGACCACATGTGAGCCATACGAAGTTCAACCTGAACGCGGTGGTGTGGTTATTGATCGAGTTTCTTTTTACTGGTACGTTAAATGAAAAGATGGCTCCGCGCGTATTCAGTTTAAAATGATCGCTATGGAGAGAAAAACAATTACTCCACTTCGGGACTTGCTTGCTAGGGTTGCTCTCTTCTTCTCACTCTCTCACCCTCTCCAGATCTAAACAAGTCGGTGGTGTCCACTCTCTCTGTCTCTCTCTCTATCTTCCCACCGGTCATCACAGATCCGGCCGGATCGCTTCCGCTGGGTAGGGGAGGAGGTGCAATGTTGATGCAGTCGCTGTTGGCGAGCGAGGAAGCCGACGCGCGCCATCTTCTCTGACCTGGCGCCAGCATGGGAGGTCCTCCGCACCCTTGCTCACCGCCGTCATGTTGGCAGATCCCGCCGCTTGCCTTGCCACATCCCGTCGACCGGAGGTATAACTTCTTTTAGAACCGGCCTTGTTCTAATGGCCCAGCTCCCCACGTCACTACATCCTTTTTTATCAAGTTAGTATTGCTCCTCACATTGCTGCATCCTGCATGTGGATATTCTTCTACTCCATTTAGCTAGCTCCGTCGGCTTGTAGAACACTCGAGCACCACCTAAAATTTTACTATTAGAGGAATAAAGGTACTGCAGCGACAGGCTAATGAACCGATCTCTTGTTTGAAAAGGGAAATAAAGTGGGGTTGGGGCGAAGTACTAGTAAGATGCTAGCCTGACTGGTCTCTTGGTTGAAAAAGGAAAGAAAGTGAGGGGGTGTTTGGTCGACAATGCAACTGAGAATGAGCATGTCTAGATTTCCTGCGGTCACATAGGAAAAGGTCACTGACGAGAATAAAAATGGCACAAATCCAGACATGCTTGCATGTTTGCCCCTCTCGGAAACCACCTCTGCCTCACCACTTTATGCCTCAGTCGAGGTAAAACATGCTTGTGCATCCCCTGTTCCTATTCCCTTACTGCTGCTGTTAATCTAATATCACAGGTAAAATGAAACAATACCACTGTTAATGTGATGCTTCTATTAAGTAATGTTGTTGTCAATCTATTGCCATTGATAAACTGAAGCAATGTCACCACCATTTTATCAAATGCTTTTGTCTTGCTTTATTTCCCATGAAGAGGTTTTGGGCCATTACACTTAAATCTGACACCGGTAACATACCTCCATCTCAGTGGAACTGCACAAAATTTAATTACACAATGGTTGATACAATGATGTGTTTCTCCTTTTCGTATCACCCTTTGTTAGAACGATCGTTCCTATTAACCATGCACGTAGCTACTGATCATGTGCTATTGTCATCACAAAGTAATAATGCAATTGTTATGCATCTTAATGTTAGCCCCCGTTAATCTAGTGCCAGTGTTGATTTGATGTGATAGCACTTCCTAGTTAATGGCACTCTTTCATACTGTCAACATAATGCCATTGATAACATATGATATGCTATTGTTAATCATATGCCACTGCAAAAAAATGACACTGAAATAACCCTATTACATATTTGTGCAAACAGGGTTGTCTATCTCCATATGGTGTCTATTTGTGCAAACATAAGCACAAACCTTAATTTTAGTGGAACCTGCTGTCAATTGACCTCACGGTGCTCTAGGTATTCCTACATTCATAACTAGGTAGAATGACCAATGCAAGATGAAATAAACTTATTCGTATGTTGACTTGCTGATTGCAGTGTGGAACGAGCCTGTCATGTGTGGAGGAGCAAACAAGCACTGCAGCCATGCCGTCCACGCAAGATAAAAGAGACTGAGTCATCGATGGCCTGGCCGGCGAGTAGGGGTCGGGCAAATAGTGGTGCATTATTTTAGTGGAACTGCACAAAAAGGATATTGGGGTGAGTCAATTTTTTTTTCTACAGCCACACGTAAGGAATTGCACTCATCGATTGGATAGAATTTCCTCCATGGCATCATAGGAGATCCCAAGGTGGAAATCAACTAACCACTTATAAAATTATGCATAATCTTCCTCGTGCAGGTCGGTATCCCCTTCGTCCAGATGATTGTGTTTTGTCATGCCAAGTTATTGATATGTGCTACTGTTTTGCAACACTATTTAAGTACAGCTATTGCTTTCCTATCTTTTCACATTCAAGACAATGAAGATGATTTTAGTGGAACTGCACAAAATGGTCTGTTGTTGAGTGATCTCTATTTCCTCCTCTATTTGCTGCAATGTGTCAGCGTCAATTGCAAGATGAGCCAGCAAGCTAGCTGTGGAGTTGCCAACATGCTCAAAGTGCACGCAACATTGCGAAGAAAGAAGCATGCCCAGGAAATCAATGTGTGCGTAGGGAGGCCCTTTGCTCAGAGAAGCATCTTTATTTCTACACCTTCTCATAGCTTTGTTGTGGTTATAGTCTGGTGAATCATTGAGATGCATAAACATGCTGAACTTATGTTCTTGTGAATGTTAGCTAGTATGCATACCGTATCTTTTGAAGCTTAGTTTAATGTGAATGTTGACTAGCGTGTGAACGTTTACAATCCATATTGTGGGCCTGTTATTTGACACCTCATTTTGCCGTGCTACAACCAGTGTGAGCGTCTGCATGCAGCACCACATCCTCTAATTTGGTGGATGCCCAGCGGGCCCGAGAAGGAGCCACAAGTTTTCTTAAAGTTGAAAAAGGTTACCGAGGAGGAGCCATAAGATGGAGGGCGTCTCTTTTTTTCTTTCGAATGGGCAATAAGCTAGAGAGTGTCACTAATGGGCTGCCTCTAGTATTAAGACCGTCCAGTACGAAACACGGCAGCCGACTAGGATGATACAAAAGTCAATCCGTCGTAAAGCCCATTTATTTATTTATTTTGCGAGGAAAAGCCCATATTTATTGAAGAGGGGCGCTCCCAAAAAAACCTCCTTCCTCCTCGCTTCCACTTACTGCAGCTCGATGGACTCTCCCCCTTCCGTCGCCCCCCAATTCCCCCCGCTCCCCTTGTTCCTCACTCGTACAGAAAACCCCCGCTCCCTTTCTTCCTCACTCGTACAAAAAAGCCTGCTCCCCTTCTTCCTCACTCCTACAGAAAACCCCAGCCCTCCTTCTTCCCCACTAGTGTTGCCACTAGGCTCGTCTCTCGCTACTCTGCTCAAGCCCGTGAGCTCGACATGAAGCCCGCAAGGAAAATGGAGTCAGTTGGCCCCAGTGCCAAGAAGATGAGGATCCCGCAGTGGCGACACCGGTTGTAGACCCGCACCTGGCAGCGCGGGGAGAAGCGGTGAGGCCCCCCTCCCCTGGATCTGAGGAACCCATAGAATCTCGGGCGGACCGCATCAGCGATCTCCCGGACGCCATCCTTGGGGAGATCATATCACTTCTCCCCACCAAGGATGGCTGCCGCACACCCGTCCTCGCATATCGGTGGCGCCCTCTGTGGCACACCGCGCCTCTTAATCTCAACTATCGTCAACTATCTGTCGTTCATTTTGAACTCCCCAGAGCCATCATCTCCTCCCACCAGGGCTTTGCTCAACGCCTCTACATACCAACATGCTACCTGCTGTACATACCCGGCACGGTGGATGCCTGATTGACATCCCGTGAATTCGAAAAACTCCAGCAACTTGAGTTCTACCATTATTACGAAAAATACATACCGCGAACCGAACACCATGTATTTGTGCCCACACCACCATTGTCCATCTCATGGTTTTCCTCCTCTCTCCACACCGCCACCTTCGCCAGGTGCCATGTACCAAACAATCTGGTACAAAAGCTTCGACTCCCGCTGCTAAAAAAACTTTCGCTTGTGGTGGTTGATTTGTCTAAGGCCTCACTACACAGCATCATCCACTCCAGTTGCCCTGCCCTGAAGCGCTTGCTGCTTGTTTTCAGAATAGAAATCTGTATCCATTCTCTCCAAATAAAGTCGTCTCACCTTAAAAGCATTGGAATTTGTTTTGAAGGACAGGAGCTCATCATCGAAGATGACCCTTCACTTCAAAGGGTTCTCCTTGATTGTTGTTATGCACCTTCACAAATAAATGTCGTCTCTGCGCCTAAACTAGAGACCTTGGGTGTAATTCGTGATCCGTTTAATGATCACGAGATGTGTTTGGCTCCACACTTATTCAGGTACTGTATATTATCATCTACACTTCTGTAATCATAAGCTGCATTTTTCATTTATGCGCATAAGTTTTATATCATCTTGGAGTACACTTGTGGTACTAATATTATGTTTTATGCTCAATGAAGAGTTTGTCGATAGCCTATCAATGGTGCTGGATGTTGGAAATATGCCCTAGAGGCAATAATAAAATGGTTATTATTATATTTCCTTGTTCATGATAATTGTCTATTGTTCATGCTGTAATTGTATTAACTGGAAACCGTAATACATGTGTGAATACATAGATCACAGCATGTCCCTAGTAAGCCTCTAGTTGACTAGCTCGTTGATCAATAGATGGTTATGGTTTCCTAACCATGGACATTGGATGTCATTAATAACGGGATCACATCATTAGGAGAATGATGTGATGGACAAGACCCAATCCTAAGCATAGCACTAGATCGTGTAGTTCGTCTGCTAAAGCTTTTCTAATGTCAAGTATCATTTCCTTAGACCATGAGATTGTGCAACTCCCGGATACCGTAGGAATGCTTTGGGTGTATCAAACGTCACAACGTAACTGGGTGACCATAAAGGTGCACTACAGGTATCTCCGAAAGTGTCTGTTGGGTTGGCACGAATCGAGACTGGGATTTGTCACTCCGTATGACGGAGAGGTATCTCTGGGCCCACTCGGTAATGCATCATAATAATGAGCTCAATGTGACTAAAGAGTTAGCCACGGGATCATGCGTTACGGAACGAGTAAAGAGACTTGCCAGTAATGAGATTGAATAAGGTATAGGGATACCGACGATCGAATCTCGGACAAGTATCATACCGGTAGACAAAGGGAATTGTGTACGGGATTAATTGAATCCCCGACATCGTGGTTCATCCGATGAGATCATCGTGGAACATGTGGGAGCCAACATGGGTATCCAGATCCCGCTGTTGGTTATTGACCGGAGAGATGTCTCGGTCATGTCTACATGCCTCCCGAACCCGTAGGGTCTACACACTTAAGGTTCGATGACGCTAGGGTTATAGGGAAAGTTTGTACGTGGTTACCGAATGTTGTTCGGAGTCCCGGATGAGATCCCGGACGTCACGAGGAGTTCCGGAATGGTCCGGAGGTAAAGAATAATATATAGGAAGTGAGGTTTTGGTCACCGGAAGTGTTTCGGGCGTCACCGGTAATGTACCGGGACCACCGGAAGGGTTCCGGGGGTCCACCAGGTGGGGCCACAAGCCCTGGAGGCTTGCATGGGCCAAGAGTGGGAAGGGACCAGCCCCTGAGTGGGCTGGTGCGCCTCCCACCAAAGGCCCAAGGCGTAGCAAAAGGGGAGAAGGGGGAAACCCTAGGCGCAGATGGGCCTAAGGCCCACCCTAGGGCGCGCCCCCCCTCTCTCCCCCTCTTGGCCGCCCCCCTCCAACCCATCTAGGGCTGCCGCCCCCCCTAGGGTGGGAACCCTAGAGGGGGCGCACCCCCCTCCCCTCCTCCTATATATAGTTGGGGTTTTGGGGCTGCCAGGGATACGAATCTCTCTCCCTCTTGGTGCAGCCCTACCTCTCCACCTCCTCGTCTTTCGTAGTGCTTGGCGAAGCCCTGCTGGAGAACCACGCTGCTCCAACACCACCACGCCATCGTGCTGCTGCTGGAGTTGTCTTCCCCAACCTCTCCCTCCTCCTTGCTGGATCAAGGCGCGGGAGACGTCACCGGGCTGCACGTGTGTTGAACGCGGAGGCGCCGTTGTTCGGCGCTTAGATCGGAATCGACCGCGATCTGAATCGCTGCGTGTACGACTCCTCCAACCACATTCTTGCAATGCTTCCGCATCGCGATCTTCAAGGGTATGAAGATGCACTCCTCTCTCTCTCATTGCTAGTCTCTCCATAGATTGATCTTGGTGATGCGTAAGAAATTTTTTTGATTTACTACTACGTTCCCCAACAGTGGCATCATGAGCTAGGTCTATGCGTAGTTTCTTGCACGAGTAGAACACAAGTTGTTGTGGGCATCGATTTTGTCAATTTTCTTGCCGTTACTAGTCTTATCTTGATTCGGCGGCATCGTGGGATGAAGCGGCCCGGACCGACCTTACACGTACGCTTACGTGAGACAGGTTCCACCGACTGACATGCACTAGTTGCATAAGGTGGCTAGTGGGTGTCTGTCTCTCCCACTTTAGTCGGATCGGATTCGATGAAAAGGGTCCTTATGAAGGGTAAATAGAAATTGACATATCACGTTGTGGTTGTGGCGTAGGTAAGAAACGTTCTTGCTAGAAACCTATAGCAGCCACGTAAAACATTTTGCAACAACAATTAGAGGACGTCTAACTTGTTCTTGCAGCATATGCCGTGTGATGTGATATGGCCAAAAGGATGTGATGAATGATATATGTGATGTATGAGATTGATCATGTTCTTGTAATAGGAATCACGACTTGCATGTCGATGAGTATGACAACCGGCAGGAGCCATAGGAGTTGTCTTAATTTATTGTATGACCTGCGTGTCAATGAAAAACGCCATGTAATTACTTTACTTTATTGCTAACCGTTAGCCATAGTAGTAGAAGTAATAGTTGGCGAGGCAACTTCATGAAGACACGATGATGGAGATCATGATGATGGAGATCATGGTTTCATGCCGGTGACGATGATGATCATGGTGCCCCGAAGATGGAGATCAAAAGGAGCAAAATGATATTGGCCATATCATGTCACTATTTGATTGCATGTGATGTTTATCATGTTTACATCTTATTTGCTTAGAACGACGGTAGCATAAATAAGATGATCCCTCGCTAAAATTTCAAGAAAGTGTTCCCCCTAACTGTGCACCGTTGCGAAGGTTCGTTGTTTCGAAGCACCACGTGATGATCGGGTGTGATAGATTCTAACATTCGAATACAACGGGTGTAAGCCAGATTTACACATGCAAAACACTTAGGTTGACTTGACGAGCCTAGCATGTACAGACATGGCCTCGGAACACGGAAGACCGAAAGGTCGAACATGAGTCATATAGAAGATACAATCAACATAGAGATGTTCACCGTTGATGACTAGTCCGTCTCACGTGATGACCGGACACGGCCTAGCCGATTCGGATCATGTAACACTTAGATGACTAGAGGGATGTCTATCTGAGTGGGAGTTCATTGAATAATTTGATTAGATGAACTTAATTATCATGAACATAGTCAAAGTGTCTTTGCAAATTATGTTGTAGATAGCTCGCGCTGTAGCTCCCTTGTTTTATTGATACGTTCCTAGAGAAAAGTAAGTTGAAAGATGATGGTAGCAATAATGCGGACTGGGTCCGTGGTCTGAGGATTGTCCTCATTACTGCATAGAAGGCTTATGTCCTTAATGCACCGCTCGATGCGCCACCCCTCAAGCGTCGTCTGTAGATGTTTTGAACATCTGACAGGCACGTTCTGATGACTACTTGATAGTTCAGTGCATCATGCAATACGGCTTAGAATTGAGGCTCCAAAACGTTTTGAATGTCACGGAACATATGAGATGTTCTAAGAGCTGAAATTGGGATTTCAGGCTCATGCCCGCGTTGAGAGGTATGAGACCTCCAACAATATTATTTGCCTGCAAGATGAAGGAGAATAGCTCAATCAGTGAGCATATGCTCAGATTGTCTGGGTACTACGATCACTTGAATCGAGTGGGAGTTTATCTTCCAGATAAGATAGTGATTAATATAGTTCTCCAAGTCACTGCCACCTAGCTACTAGAACTTCATGATGAACTATAACATGCCAGGGATGGATAAGATGATCCCTGAGCTGTTCGCGATGTTTAACACCGCGAAGGTAGAAATCAAGAAGGAGCATCAAGTGTTGATGGTTAATAAAACCACTAGTTTCACAAAGGGCAAGGGCAAGAAGGGAAACTTCATGGATGGCAAGTCAGTTGCTGCTCCAGTGAAGAAACCCAAGGTTAAACCCAAACCTGAGACTAGGTGCTTCTGTTATGAGGAGAACGGTCGCTGAAGTGGAACAACCCTAGATACTTGGTAGATAAGAAAGCTGGCAACGTCGATAGAAGTATATTTGATATACGTGTTATTGATGTGTACCTTGCTAGTACTCCTAGTAGCACCTGTGTATTGGATACCGGTTCGGTTGCTAAATGTTAGTAACTCGAAATAAAAGCTATGGAATAAACGGAGGCTAGCTAAGGGTGAGGTGACGATGTGTGTGTTTCCAAGGTTGATGTGATCACCATCGCACACTATCTCGGGATTAGGGATGAACCTAAATAAATGTTATTTGGTGTTTGTGTTGAGCATGAACGTGATTAGATCGTGTTTATTGCAATACGGTTATTCATTTAAGTTAGAGAATAATGGTTATTCTGTTTACATGAATAATACCTTCAATGGTCATGCACCCAATGTGAATGGTTTATAGAATCTCGATCGTAGTAATACACATGTTCATAAAAGATGCAAAATTGATAATGATAGTACCACATACTTGTGGCACTGCCGCTGAAGGTCATATTGGTGTAAAGCGCATGAAGAAACTCCATGCTGATGGATCTTTGGACTCACTCGATTTCGAATCGGTTGCGACATGCGTACCATGCCTCTTAGGCAAGATGACTAAGACCCCGTTTCCGGTATGATGGAGTGGGCTAGTAACTTATTGGAGAAAATACATGTTGATGTATGCGGTCCAATGAGTGTTGTAACATGCAGTGGATATCGTTATTTTCTTACCTTCACTGATGATTTGAGTGGATATGAGTATATTTACTTAATGAAACACAAGTCTAAAACGTTTGAAAAGTTCAAACAAATTCAGAGTGAAGTCTAAGATAATCGTGACAAGAAGATAAAAATGTCTACGATATGATCGTGGAGGTGAATATCTGAGTTACAAGTTTTGTATACAACTTAAGACAATGTGAAAGTTGTTTCACAACTCACGCCACCAGGAACACCATAGTGTGATGGTGTGTCCGAACGTCGTAGTCGTACTCTATTGGATATGGTGCGTACTATGATGTCTCTTATCGATTTGCCACTATCGTTTTGGGGTTAAGCATTAGAGACAACAACATTCACTTTAAATAGGGCACCATCTAAGTCCGTTGAGATAACACCGTATGGTTTGGCAGAAACCTAAGCTGTCATTTCTCAGAGTTTGGGAATACGACGCTTATGTCTGATAAGCTCGAACCCAAAGCGGAAATATGCATCTTCATAGAATACCCTAAGGAAACATTTAGGTATGCCTTCTATCTCAGATCCGCAAAGTATTTGTTGCTAAAAACGGGTCCTTTCTCGAGAAAAGGTTTCTCTCGAAAGAATTGAGTGGGAGGAAGATAAAACTTGATGAGGTTGTTGAACCTTTGTTTCAACTAAAGAGTAGCGCATCACAGAAAGATGTTTCTGTGGAACCTACGTCAGTTGAAGAGGAAGTTAATGGTGATGATCATGAAGCTTCGGATCAAGTTACTATCGAACTTTGTAGGTCGACAAAGACGCGTACTGCTGCTGAGTGGTACGGCAACCCTGTCTTGGAGGTCATGTTGTTGGACAACAATGAACCTACAAACTATGGAGAAGCGATGATGGGCCCGGATTCCAACAAATGGTTAGAGGCCATGAAATCCGAGAAAGGATCCATGTATGAAAACCAAGTATGGACTTTGGTAGACTTGCCCGTTGAATGGCAGGTCGTTGAGTACAAATGGACCTTTAAGAAGAAGACAGACACTGATGGTAAATGTTACCATTTATAAAGCTCGACTTGCCGCAAACAAGTTTCTGACAAGTTCAAGGAGTTGACTACGATGAGTCTTTCTCACCCGTAGCGATGCTAAAGTCTGTTGGATTTCAAAACATCGTTCCCTTGAGGAAAGGTTGTATGTGATACAACCAGAAGGTTTTGTCGATCCTAAGGATGCTAAAAGGTATGCAAGCTCCAGCAATCCTTCGATGGACAGGAGCAAGCATCTCGGAGTTGGAATATACGCTTTGATGAGGTGATCAAAGTTTTTGAGTTTATACAAAGTTTATGAGAAACTCGTATTTACAAGAAAGTGAGTGGGAGCACTATAGAATTTCTTATGAGTATATGTGGATGACATATTGTTGATCGGAAATGATGTAGAATTTCTAGAAAGCATAAATGGTTGTTTGAAAAGAGTTTTTCAAAGGAAGACCTGGATAAAGCTACCTAATTGATGGGCATCAAGATCTATAGAGATAGATCAAGATGCTTGATGAGACTTTCAATGAGTACATACCTAGACAAGATTTTGAAAGAGTTCAAAATTGATCAGTCAAAGAAAGGAGTTCTTTCCTGATTTGAAAGGTGTGGAGTTGAGTGAGACTCAAAGCTCGACCGCGGTGGATCAAACAGATAGGACGAAGGTCGTCCCCTATGCTTTATCCATAGGCTCTGTATAATATGCCATGCTGTGTACCGCACATATGTGTGCCTTGCCATGAGTCTGTCAAGGGGTACGAGAGTGATCCAGGAATGGATCACTGGACAGCGGTCAAGATTATCCTTAGTAACTAGAGGACTAAGGAAATATTTCTCGGTTATGGAGGTGATAAAGAGTTCGTCGTAAAGAGTTACGTCGATGCAAGCTTTAACACCAATCCAGATGACTCTGAGTAGCAATCCAGATATGTATAGTGGAGCAGCCATTTGGAATAGCTCCAAGTGGAGTGTGGTAGCAGTGTCTACAGTATGACATAGAGGTTTGCAAAGTACACACAGATCTGAATGTCGCAGACCCGTTGACTAAAGACCTCTCTCACATGCAAAGCATGATCGAACCCCAGAACTCACTGGGTGTTAGATTCATAACAATGCAAATCACATGGTGATGTGAACTAGATTATTGACTCTAGTGCAAGTGGGAGACTATTGGAAATATGCCCTAGAGGCAATAATAAAATGGTTATTATTATATTTCCTTGTTCATGATAATTGTCTATTGTTCATGCTGTAATTGTATTAACCGGAAATCGTAATACATGTGTGAATACATAGATCATAGCATGTCCCTAGTAAGCCTCTAGTTGACTAGCTCATTGATCAATAGATGGTTATGGTTTCCTAACCATGGACATTGGATGTCATTGATAACAGGATCACATCATTAGGAGAATGATGTGATGGACAAGACCCAATCCTAAGCATAGCACTAGATCATGTAGTTCGTCTGCTAAAGCTTTTCTAATGTCAAGTATCATTTCCTTAGACCATGAGATTGTGCAACTCCCGGATACCGTAGGAATGCTTTGGGTGTATCAAACATCACAACGTAACTGGGTGACCATAAAGGTGCACTACAGGTATCTCCGAAAGTGTCTGTTGGGTTGGCACGAATCGAGACTGGGATTTGTCACTCCGTATGACGGAGAGGTATCTCTGGGCCCACTCGGTAATGCATCATCATAATGAGCTCAATGTGACTAAAGAGTTAGCCACGGGATCATGCGTTACGGAACGAGTAAAGAGACTTGCCGGTAATGAGATTGAAGAAGGTATAGGGATACCGACGATCGAATCTCGGGCAAGTATCATACCGCTAGACAAAGGGAATTGTGTACGGGATTAATTGAATCCCCGACATCGTGGTTCATCCGATGAGATCATCGTGGAACATGTGGGAGCCAACATGGGTATCCAGATCCCGCTGTTGGTTATTGACCGGAGAGATGTCTCGGTCATGTCTACATGCCTCCCGAACCCGTAGGGTCTACACACTTAAGGTTCGATGACGCTAGGGTTATAGGGAAAGTTTGTACGTGGTTACCGAATGTTGTTCGGAGTCCCGGATGAGATCCCGGACGTCACGAGGAGTTCCGGAATGGTCCGGAGGTAAAGAATAATATATAGGAAGTGAGGTTTTGGTCACCGGAAGTGTTTCGGGCGTCACCGGTAATGTACCGGGACCACTGGAAGGGTTCCGGGGGTCCACCGGGTGGGGCCACAAGCCCCGGAGGCTTGCATGGGCCAAGAGTGGGAAGGGACCAGCCCCTGAGTGGGCTGGTGCGCCTCCCACCAAAGGCCCAAGACGCAGCAAAAGGGGAGAAGGGGGAAACCCTAGGCGCAGATGGGCCTAAGGCCCACCCTAGGGCGCGCCCCCCCCTCTCTCCCCCTCTTGGCCGCCCCCCTCCAACCCATCTAGGGCTGCCGCCCCCCCTAGGGTGGGAACCCTAGAGGGGGCGCACCCCCCTCCCCTCCTCCTATATATAGTTGGGGTTTTGGGGCTGCCAGGGACACGAATCTCTCTCCCTCTTGGTGCAGCCCTACCTCTCCACCTCCTCGTCTTTCGTAGTGCTTGGCGAAGCCCTGCTGGAGAACCACGCTGCTCCAACACCACCACGCCGTCGTGCTGCTGCTGGAGTTGTCTTCCCCAACCTCTCCCTCCTCCTTGCTGGATCAAGGCGCGGGAGATGTCACCGGGCTGCACGTGTGTTGAACGCGGAGGCGCCGTTGTTCGGCGCTTAGATCGGAATCGACCGCGATCTGAATCGCTGCGTGTACGACTCCTTCAACCGCGTTCTTGCAACGCTTCCGCATCGCGATCTTCAAGGGTATGAAGATGCACTCCTCTCTCTCTCGTTGCTAGTCTCTCCATAGATTGATCTTGGTGATGCGTCGGAATTTTTTTTGATTTACTACTACGTTCCCCAACACTGAACTCTGTCAAGATCTAATATATCTGGATGTTTAGTTTTGATCTGAACACATTGAAAGCCCACATATATTGAACTAGAATTAACCATTCAGTTGTCACTCTTTTGTCATACTCTTTTTTAGACCTTGACTGTTTTCAATCTTCATGTCTATTTAGGCACAAACACGTGCAGAAAAATGTATAACCAATCGGTGGCGTAATAAGAACCAGGATTTTCTCAGTTCTCATGACATTTGTTTGAGGACAATAACGATGGAAGGATATGCATCCAACCAGGCAAACACTAGCTTTGTCACATTCTTCCTATTGAATGCGAGGGTACTATTGTCCATGAGGCTTAAGTTTTTCAACAAGAAATTTCTCACGGATGGATATGTTGAACAGCAAAAAAGAAGCTTCAGGTGGACAAAAGGACTTGTTGTCATAGTCCAGTAAATTTTTTGGCACAGGATGTTGATTTTATGGATCAGATTGATCCATTTGATTGTGACTGCCAAAAACAGTGGTTGAGTTAGATGTTATTGCCATGTTCAATCTGGGTTTTGTCTAAACCTGATGAACAATTAATCCTTGTGCTTTTGTACCGTTTGTAAGCTAGAGTTAGATGTTGTTGCCCTTTTCAACTCGACTGTCACTGTCATATTTTCTTCGAAACAAGGCAAATGGCTTGCCATTTCTTTAATTAAGAGAGAAATATTGTAGCAAATCCCAACCAAGGGAAATAAACAAGAGAATTACACAACGAGCGGCTGACACCAGGGACCCAGCAGCTCAGGAAGTTGTTTTTTAGTTTTAGAGACGGAGCAGGGTATCAACGAGGCTGTGCGGGGTTGTGGCCCGTCTAGCCTAGGCTTTTATTTTACGTTTACCACATGATGAGCCCAGTCGTTTTTTTCCTTTCTGAAAATGGATAGCCCAGTTTAATTTTTTTTACAAAATACCCAACCGAGGCCTACTTGCTTTTCTCAGCCCTGCTGGGCTACAAATCTTTCAAGACAAGGAGGGATGTATTCGCTTGCCCAGAAAATGGGCTATAAGTAGTAAGAAATGGGGTGTAAATTTTAAAAACACAGCAAACCGGCAATTAGTTTCAAATTTCTTTTTTAGGATTTCGAGATTGTAAATTTCATTGATTTTTTTGCGGGGAAAATTATGTTGGATTTTAAATTGATATAAATTTATTTTTCAAATTAGTTTGAATGTGACTCAAAATTTCGGGATTAAAAACAGTTTGGACCGCACCGAAATATGCAAATTTTTGTTGAATTTTTTAATCGTGGCCAGAATATGGGCTGCAATGCTAGAAAAAGAATATGGGCTCCAAAAAATCCTTAAGAATTAGCAAATTGATTGTAAATTATTAGAAATAATGGTAGATGGGTTGTATGCTATTTTCCACAAATTTGAGGCTGACTTGTGGGCCTACAAGGTTGACGTTTGCGCTTTCCTAAAAAATAGGTTGACGTGTACACAAGGTTGTGTCAACTTAGTCAACACACGAGAGCAGTGACTGTTGGATGTCCATCCAGTGGTCGTCGTGCTTCTTCAATCTCTGATCTTCTTGCACCAGCCGCCCAAACCAGCGCTGGCGGGACTGCCTGCTCCCTCCTCCCATGGCCAGATGTGCTGCCGCGCTGGCCTTACTGGCCCACCCTACTCCTACCGCTGGCCAGGCCATCCCTACCCACCCGCACCTCCTGTTATTTTCCGGCGACGACAGTCTCACCCCGTAGCCGAACCAGTCAGCCCTCATACTCCCCTCAGCATTGGCATCCACTGTTGTGGCTTCGTCGGCTCTGGGCAGTTCCCTTCCTGGGCCTCGCCGTCGTCCACCGCGTTGATGCTCTCGGCATGGTGTGGTCAACTTAGTCAACAAACGACAGCCATCGGAAGAGGGATGTACGTGGAGCGGCTGAATGTAGGGACCCACATGGTCCATGGCCGCACACAAGCAAGTGCCTCATTACGAGAAAAAATGATTCCTCCCACTGACAGGCGGGACCCACCAGCTACATCTTCACACGCAAGGAAGTGCCTCCTTATTACGCGGGGAAAAAAGTTTCCTCCCCCTGACAGCTGAGACCCACCAGCTACATATTCACACGCAAGGAAGTGCCTCCTTATTACGCGCAAGAAAAATGATTCCTCCCGCTGCTAGCTGGGACCCATTAGATTTGGAGGCTGACTTGTGGGCCTACTAAGTTGACGTGTATGCATGGCTTTGTCAACTAAGTCAACAAACGATTCTAGCAGTAGTGACCAAACCATCAGTGCTGCTTCTTCAACCTCTGATCTTCTTACTCCAGCCACCCAAACTAGCGTCGGCCGTACCGCCTGCTCCTGCCTCCCGTGGCAGGCTGTGCTGCCGCGTAGACCTCACCGCCCCATCCTACTCCCACCGCTGGCCAGGCCTTCCCTTTACACACCCACACCTCCTGTTATTTTCCAGCAACGGCAGCCTCACACCACAGCTGAACTAGTCAACCCTTGTACTCCCTTCCACGTGGGAAACCACTGCGATGTCTTCCCCGGCTCTAGGTCATTCCCTTCCTAGGCCTCGCCATTGTCCACCGCATTGGTGCTCTCGCTGCGGCGCGGTCAACATGATCAACGAATGACAACCATCGAAAGAGGACTGTACATGGTGAGGCTGACAGCTGGACCCACCAGGTACATCTTCACACGTGGAAGTGCCTCCTTATTATGGGCACAAAATGATTCCTCCCCCTGACAGCTGGGACCCGGCAACTATATGTTTGCATGCAAGGAAGTGCCTCCTTATCATCCCTGACAGCTAGGACCTACACGGTCGAAGTGTACGTAGCGTTGTCTGTCTGGTCGCAAATGTGTACATACATATTGGTCGATTGGTTTGTCTGCCATGATGAACCGTGGCCGAGTAAGGAGTAGTAGTAGTTCAGGCAGTCCCGTGTAAATTATGTACACATACGTACAACCATGCTGCAAAAAAACGGCCACGTACGTACATACGGGCGTGGTCTCGAACGCGTACAGTGATGACGTCTTGTTCATCGGCAGCTAACCGGTTGGGTCGGAATGGAGAAACAGCCTCGTGTTCATCGGGAGGCAAGCGACTGGGTCAGAATGCATCCTATTAATCGGGAGCCAACCGGCTTGGACGGAACAGCCGAAACGGGCCTGGCATACCGCAAAATAGAGTAAACGGACTTCTGTTCGACCACCTATGGTGGAAACGGGGTCATGTTCATCTGGAGGGGTGTGGCATACCGCAAAATGGAGGAAATGGACTTCTGGCCAACTGCCTATAGTTGAACCGGGATCCTGTTCATCGGGAGGGGTCCGGCGTACCATAAAATGGAGGAAACATATTTCTCACCAACAGACTATGGTTGAAACGGGGTCCTGTTCATCGGGAGGGGTGTAGCATACCGCAAAACGGGACTCCACGGGCTACTATTCATCCACCGACGACTTCCTCCAGCCTCCACCTGCTACTGTTCATCCACCGTGACTTCCTCCAGCCTCCACCAGACACTGTTCATCCAGCCTCCACCGACCACTGTTCATCCAGACTCCACGGGGTCCTGTCCATCCACCCCCTAACCAGCTGAGGTGTGGCGGCCTCCTCGGGGTCTTGTTCATCCAGCAGCAACCGCCTACTACCAGGGGATCCTGTTCATCCAGCGGCAACCGCCTACACACGACTGGGGTCTTGTTCATCCAAACCCCACCAGGAACTGTTCATCCACAGCCAACCAACCGGCTGGACTTACCACGTCTCGACTCGTTATACATATCACGTGCATTGCAACAACATGCACTGTTCATCCAGAGGCAGCCCAACCGGCTAGTTACGTCTCGCACGGGGTTTGATTGGCTTCAGTAAGCAGCAACAACGATTGATCGGGTTCAGTTGGCGGCGAAGGAGTCGGTCGAATTCAGTTAGCAACGAAGGAATCGCTCGAGGTCAGTTAGCAGTGAAGGGATCAATCGGCTTCAGTACATAGCTAGTGCGATCGCTTGGGTTCAGTAAGCCAACGCCTCGCTCGGGTTCAGTTAGTGAACGCCTCGCACACACGCGTGTACGAGAGAGAAACGTGCAAATCACACTGCATCGGTTGGCCCTGACCACCCACCATAACCGGGAACTCCCCCCAATTTTCCTCGCCCTCTCTTCAACCACGATTTTTTACATCATGGACGGCCCAGAGAATGTCATGCAGGTGTGTCTCCGGCCCGCCTAGGACAAAAAGCTAATTTTCTATCATAATTTTTTGTCATAGAAGTAGGAGCCCACCACATATATAATGATACGTGTTTTTGTCACAATTATCGTCATAGAAGTTTCATAACCAAGACATAAATAGTTTTCGTTCAGGCCATAATGTCATGGATGTGTCCTTTTTTGTAGTGCAAACCAGATACTTATTTATTTTGAATGGTGGAGCAGTCAGTTAGAGTAGCTCCAAGCAGAGCGTAATAGCACCATCTACATGTGAGGCAGAATATATAGCTGCTTCATAAGCGGCACAGGAAGGAGTCTGGATGAAGGAGTTCATGTCTGGTCTAGGAGTGGTTCCTAGTTCATCGGATCACATGACTATCTATTGTTACAACACTGGTGCCATTGCCATCGCCAAGGATCCCAGGTTTCACAAGAAGACCAAGCATATCAAACGCCGCTTTAACTCCATCCATGATTACATCAAGGAAGGAGATATAGAGATTTGAAAAGTACATATAGATCTGAATGTTGTAGACCCGTTGACTAAACCTCTTCCACGAGCAAAACATGATCATCACCAGAACTCTATGGGTGTTAGATTCATTATGACGTAAACTAGATTATTGACTCTAGTGCAAGTGCGAGACTATTGGAAATATGCCCCAGAGGCGATAATAAAGTTGTTATTATCATATTACCTTGTTCTTGATAAATGTTTGTTATGCATGTTGTAATTGTATTGATCGGAAACTTAAATACATGTGTAGATATATAAATAGACACCGTGTCCCTAGTGAGCCTCTACTAGACTAGCTCGTTGATTAAATATGGTTAAGGATTCCTAACCATAGACATGAGTTGTCATTTAATAACAGGATCACGTCATTAGGAGAACGATGTCACTGGTACAGCGAGGTGCTATACAAACGGTTTTTAACCCCTTTCCGCGACGGCATTTTGAACCGTCGCCAAGTGAGTGTGTGCGATAGGGGGGTCCTACCCACATGACCCAAAAACCGTCGGGGATAGGGAGCCATGATGCATACGTTTTGCATAACTAAGCGTATGCGATGCGGGCATCTATCCGAAACGCGATTATTCACACAACTGTTTGTGATATATCGAATATCCCAAATGCTCCATCTTTGCAACTCGTGTGTGCTGGCATTACCATTGCACACGCTATTACGTGGTGCAACGTTTATGATGCGCACTCCATCACAATCAGTTCATGATTGCCAAGCGTGTGCGATCAGGAGACTATCACACACATTCACTTCCCCCGAACCGTATGCAATCTGGAATTAAGAAGATTACATAATCATTGTATGAGTGTCAGATAGGATTACGAAACATCGGACCGTCGTACTAGTGTTGTACAGGATAACTATCGCACACGCTATTATGTGGTGCAATGTTTACGATGCCTACGACATCCGAAACAGTTCATGATTGTAAAGCATGTACGATAAGGAGACTATCACAAACATTTAGTTTGCTCGCACCATTTGCGATATTGTCTGACATCACACACGCTTCGCGAATGGCAACTGTGTGCAAGGTTGCACACGTTTCCTCTCTGCAAACCATGTTGGAAGTACATGTATATCACACACGTTTGTGCTTTACAGACCATGTGCGCCGTAACGACCTGCATAGCATATTTCGACCCTAATTAAATCGCTGCTATTTAAAATTGTACCGAATTTGAATTTGAAAGTTGGCTATAACTTTATTCATATCCATCAGGTTAAACAACCAATGCATTATTCGATTCACAGATACACATGTTCAAGAATTACATAAGCAGCAAATAAAGAATGATGAACCAGGGTTGTATACTTGTACTATTAAACACGGTAAAGAATGTCGGCGTTCTGGGATCGGGGGTACCCAGAATTGCCTGCCTGCGGCCCAGCGCACGGGCTCATCGACGGCCCGATACGGCCCAAGCTACAAGACCCCCAGGACAAGACCCTCTCGAGGGCCCCGGCCTCGCGAGGGGAGCAACGCCAAGACCTCTAGAGGAGTGGCCTCCCCAGGCTGCCTCTTGAGGAGCGGAGATTTCTATGCATGCCTCCTGCCTCGTGAGGCGTGCGATGATGTGAGCCATGATGACCAAGGCCAGGCGAGCGCCAGCGGGCGCAGAAGGGACATAGTTTCCTCTTCGGTGCTAAGGGGGCAAGGACAGGTGCTGGTTCCCGAGGAAGGCCCCAAAGCTTTCCATTCCAGTGCAACGAGACCAAGACCACGAGCTCGGCAGGACGGATGTCATCACCGAGCCCACCGCTGGGTCATGGCCAGAAGCTTTGCAGGCGAAGACCACCTTTCTTCAGGATAAGATGTACTGCTTGTCCCCTTTCAGAATTGGCCATTGTGGGATCCCTTCCCGCCTAAGCTATGAGGGAAGAGGACCGAGGCCACTATAAATATGGGCTAGCCACCATCGTAGAAGGGATCCCCCCCGGACCGATCCATCCTCACCACCAGAGCCCTCGCGAGGCTGCTCATCCACTGTACTAGTTCATCCCTTACCTCCTCGTGAGGCCAATCCACCAAAAGCAGGAGTAGGGTCTTACACCGCAAGGTGGCCCGAACCTGGGTAAATCTCTATGTTCATCCCTTCTTTACGACCCCAAGCACTCAGCGAGATCAGGCCATGGGCACGGCGAGCTAGCATCGTTGTGAAGCGGGATCCTTCGTTCACGCCCTAGAGTTTGAACCTTCTAGGGTCTGCGGAGCCCTGAATCCGACAAAGAAAGATGCAAAAGACATTTTGGTTGCTGAACAAGGTGAAGCGGAATGCCCGTATTGTGATCTCCTCCATGCAGAAGGCACACACGACTCAGTCCAACCCCTTGTGATGGCCGACCGCCCATCCTTCACTGTCTTCATGACTCATGAGGGCATCTAGATAGTCATTGTGTTATGGTAGAAATACTTTAAACTTTGCATGCCCACCAATCATGTAGTTTGAGAGGTAATCTTGAGTAAACTGCTTCGAGAACCACTGCAAAGGAAAAAGATTCAGACATTGTCATCTAACACAACTCATTATGGGCAGTAAAAAGAAGGCTACAGAGTTCTTACTTACCATGATGCAGTTCACTGTTGTCTTGCATAAAGTGTAAACAAATAGTTCAATTGACATCTTTTGACCCATTTTAATAACAATCTTTATCAGTTTCCTCCCTTGAAGCTGGTTCATGAATATCTCATTGCCCCAAATGCAGAAAGGGTCGAAGCACGGATCTTTACCAATGACATGTACCTAAAAGCACCAAGTTAACATTAGAAGCTAAACAACAATTGAAATATGATGTAGTACAACACTCACTCCGTCCCATTATATAAGATCTTAAAGCATCCAATATATTCACGGCGTGGATGAATAAACATCTTATATTATGGGGCGGAGGGAGTTTATTACATTTCTACAAATATCAGCCAATTAGCTACAGTTAACTGCTGCTGTGTTGTTGGTGTTCTTGCTGCTCTTCTATGTATATCTAGACATCATCAGAACATTAAGGTAACACTCTTGGTTTGACACTACGTTTGCCAAAGGTTGCCACACCTAAGCTTAGGCAAGTTTGACCAACTTAGATGTGTGTTTGGTTCAAGCCACATCTTAGGCAAGCCACACTATGTTCCCACATCACATACACTCAAAAAGTGTGGCAAGATTCTCTTAGACGTGCCAACTTGTGGCTCTCATTTTGAAGAACTAACCCTTTGGCAAGTTTGGCAACATTGTATGGCAAAGTGTGGCACTCCTAGGCCTAGAAAAAATAGCCCTTCCTTGTTGCTGTGTGGCCTAGGATTGCATATTTAGTCATTTAGTACAATGCATCTTGCTATGTAGCCTCAGATATGTTAGATACGACCCTAGGTAACCTACCGATAAATGGGTTGCAGATATATTCAGTTAAATGTCCGATTCAACGATTAATCCCTTATCAGCCCCCGGCCTATATGGTACCAGCTACCGATATCCTTAACAGTGAGTATATATAAGCCATGGGATGAAACTAAACTCGATGGTAAACAGCAGATGTTCCCAATATTGTCCTGTGTAAGTACATCTAAAGGCATGTTAAGCACAACAGGCTAAACATCAACCAAATATATCCATGGTAGAGAACATAATCTCCAAATGATAGCTTCATGGCAAAGGTTTAAGCACACTAGTTAAGGAACACAAGAAGTGGAAAGGTGTGTTATTAACTGCAACATGCCTAATATTTAAAAACAAACAAACATAGTCATTCAAACTTGTATTGTGCAGGTCTAAGTACACTAGTTATTGTTAAATCAAATGGAAAGGCGTGTTAAATACTCCCTTCGGTCCTTTTTACTCTGCATATAAGAATTGTCTGAAGTGAAACTTCATAAAGTTTGACCATATTTGTATAAAAAAATATCAACATCTACCATGCTAAAGTTATAGAATATGAAAATTTAAGTCATGACACATCTACTGATATTGATTTCATATTGTGAATGTTGGTATTTTTTCTATAAAGTTGGTCAAACTTTACGAGGCTTGACTTTAGACAAATCTTAAACTAAAAAGGACCGGAGGGAGTACAACATGCTTAACAGCAACCAAATATAGTCATTCATAGAGTATTAGTATTGATGAAATTGAACTGCACAGTTCATACTAGCACATATAGAACATCACATTGTGAATAGTTGAAATAAACAAGGCATACTATGAACAACCAAAGATGGCAATTGAAACTGGACATATGCTAACTACAAACAACCGAACAACCAAAAACCATAGAAATAAACAAGGCGTAATGCAAACAACCAAATATATCAATAAATATTGGACAGGTTCTCAATACAAAAGGGGTTTGAGAAAACAAATCATGGGATTCCCCCTGTGAAAGTGCAATCATGCCCTTAATCGTATTTTGATGTTGATGATAAGTATACACATAGGGGACTAACAATGTTTGTCAAGTATATCACAGGTTGAGTCCCCTCAGAATCATGTGTGTGGATCATGACTACAGAACATACATATATTGCTCAAGAACGAAGAAACAAGACTACTAGCTTAGGCTATTTATGTTTGCTCTTGAGTATAGGGATCCCGCACTATTAAGAGGGGAACATGGGGTCTCGCGAAGGACTTGCTCAATAATCATCTTCTCATTTCACTATCTGTGCTCTGTCTTTCTTGAATGTCCGATACCTATCGGTCGACCGGTATTCACCAAACGTCCGGTGCTACCTATACAGAGCCAAAACGTCGGATTTCCGTCCTCCACCGGATATCCGGCCTGTCCCTAATAGAGCCAAAATGTCATACTTCCGGTCTCTCTCGGACGTCCGATGCCTCGGACGACCGACGTTCTCCAGAAATCCGACACTCACTAACCCGAGCCAAATTATCGGTCGACCTGTCTTTTCCGGACGTCCGGTACCATCCAAACAGAGTATATATGTTGGATGTTTGGTATTATGTCGGCTGTCCGGTACCTGCCGAGGCCTCAGACGTCCGGTAAGCCTCGGACGTCCGACAGCTGCTGCCCTCCTTTGGCTCCAACGGCCACTTATTATGGGACACTATATATATACCTCTCTCCCATTCCGTGAGAGGGTTGACCATTCACTTTGAACATCCCCAAGAACACATTTCACTCTCTCTCACACTCATACACCAAATCTTAGATCCCTAAGGGATTTGAGAGCATTTGAGAGAAGTTGTCCACTCAAGTGATAGATCCACTCCTTCCCCCTCTTTGCACCAAAGGAATTCGTGATTTGAGCAAGTCTTGAGCTTTTCCCCATTGTTCTTGTTACTCTTGGAGGTTGGAGACTCCTAGGCGGTAGGAGTTCTTCGGAGAGGAATCAACCATTGTGATTACCCCTGGAAAGTTTGTGAGGGTTTGGAGACCACCCCAAGGTCTACCACTGGTGGTTGAGAATCGCCTTAGCGGTGATATCTCAAAGAGAGAATAGGGTGAGCCTTCATGGCGTTGGTGTGCCTTCGTGGTAACACCCACCTCTCTAAACGGTGACGTAGCTTCCCTCCAAGGAAGTGAACATCGGCATACATCCTCGTCTCTTGGAGGTGCGGTTATTCCTAACCCTAACTCCCTACTTGTGGTTAATTGTCTCTTAGTTTTTACTTGTACCATATTGTGCTTGCTTACTCATATACTTGTGGTACTTGTCTACCTTGCTTAGCTCTTAGTATCACACTTGCAATTGTTAGGTTCACTTTCATATTCCGCATTAGTGCCTAAAATTGCTAAGTAAGAATTAAAATTTGTAATTGTACCTATTCACCCCCCCTCTAGGTCCATCTCGATCCTTTCAATTGGTATCAGAGCCTCGTGCTCTATTCTTGTGGCTTAACCGCCCTAGAGCGAGATGAACCCCAATGGGACTCCCCTTGTTGCAGATCCAAAGGAGAAGGGCACGGCTTCTTCGGAAGTCAAGTACTTTAGTTCTGAGGATCTAGAACGGGCCCTTGCTAAGCAAAAGGAGGAGCATGATGCTTCTCTTGAGGCGTTGGTCCAAATGAGGTTAGCCACATTAACCACGATGCTCGCACCAATTTCGAGTGGTGCGGCCTCGAGGCCAACTGTGCCTACTCCTTCACTTGGCCAACAACCTCCTAGCAATGATCAATCTAGTGTTCCATGGCTTTATGCTAGACCTCAAGTAGAGAAACCTAAGTATAATCCTGGAGGAAAACCTCCTCTGCTTGATGACAGTTCCAATTTTGCTTTGTGGAGAGTTGGTATGCAGGACCATCTTAGGTACGCCAATGATGAAATGTTGGACATCCTGGAGCATGGCTACAACCCTGTCGACCCAAAGAATCTCACTCCAAGAGAGATTTATGACAAGCATCTCAATGACACCGCAATCATGTGCATAAGAAAAGGAATGAATGATAAGCAAAGGAGACCTTACATAAACATCACAAGTGCCAAGGAATTATGGGACAACATTGTAAGAACCAAGACCGGTACCTCCACTCTCCGGCTTGCTCAGTATGAAATTGCCAAGGGTCAATTGCAAAACTTTTGTATGGAGAAAGGTGAATCCCCCAAGCAGCTCCTTGAGCGCCTCATGACTCTCACCACCGACATTGAGTCCTGTGACTGTGACAAGACACAAGATGGATTCAACTTGACTAAGCGATTTCTCATGGACAAATTGCTTCATGCTCTTTCTTTGTATCATCACCAAATGGTGTGGGACATAAGGCAACATCATGGATTCAAGGAAATGACTCCAGATGACATCATATCCACTTTTCAACTATTCAAAGAATCCAAGGCAAATGCTACAAAACATCTTGCCATGCATGGTACCTCAACATCAAAGATCAATCTTGCTTTGAAGGCCAAGCAAGTATGTGAGGAAGAACAAAGTGAAGAAGAAGAAGATGATGATGATGGTGATGAGATTGACTCCGATGAGAGCCCTTAATATGAAGACATTGCCCTCTTTGTCAAGAAGTTTAGTGCAGGAAAATTCAAGGGAAGATTACAGAAGAAGAAAGTGAGAAAGTGCTACAACTGTGATTGCCCTTATTAGAAGAGAGAAGATAAACCAAGGTTTCCCAAGACCTTTCCCAAGAAGAAGTTACCAAATCCGTTGAACTCCAAGCTCAAGAAGAGAGATGGGAAAGCAATGGTTGCTCATGAAGAATCTGATCCAGATGATGTTGGTGGTGTTGCTGGAGTAGCTCAAGATTCTCAAAACACCTTGAGGCTAGTAAACAAGAGTGGTGATGTTGTCACCTACAACTACATGAAAGATTACAAGGGCAACGCTCACAAGTGCTTAATGGCAAAGGCCGTGGTAGAAGATGGAGAGGACCTTAACTCTATTGATAAGGTCAAGGTAACCCCACGTGCAAATCCTCCTATTTTCACTCCTTCTACTCCTTGTGATGAGTATCTTGATGCGGAGGATAATTATGATGATGATGATGATATAGATGATCCTTTGCTTGCTAAACTAAATAAGTTCATGTGCTCCCTCAAAGGAAAGAAGCTCACTATGTTCCATATGCTTATGGAGATGGTGAGTAAGCACACCATCACCATTAAGGAACTCGAAACCCTCGCCACCGAGGAAAAGGAAAAATATGAAATCCTTGAGCAGAAAGTCCAATATGAGGAAGCACGAAATGATGAACTATGCTTGAAAATTGGTGCAAACATTGATGTTCATGCTAAAGAACTTGCCTCCTTGAAAAAGGCCAAGGACTCTTGCGAGGAGTTGATGAATGATAAAAGTAAGCTTGCGGAATCTCATGCTTCTCTCTCTAAGGATTGTGAGCTTCTATCCGTGTCCCTCAAGACTAAGGAAGAGGAGCTCACCCTTCTTACAAAGAGTTTTGAGGCGCTCAAACTTACTTATCTTGAAACTCTAGCCAAGGCTTACTCTTCACCTATTATCAATGTTGATGCTTGTACTACTAACTCTAGTGGTGACCTAGCATCTATTCTTGAGGAAAACCGCTTTCTAAAGGCAAAACTCGAGAGAGGACTCATGACATGTGCTCAAGGATAAAAGAACCTTAATGAGGTATTGAGCCGACACAATGAGGTGGTTGGCAAGGAAGGGCTTGGGTTTGACCCAAGCACAAGCAAGAAGAAAATATCCTCTCAAAAGTGCACCACACCTCTCAAGGAGACGTTTGTACGAGAAGGGCACAAGGAGAAGGGTAAGGTTGTGAGTGGGAAGGCCACTAGGGGCATGCCCACTCTCAACA
Source organism: Thinopyrum elongatum (assembly GCA_011799875.1). Taxonomy (NCBI): domain Eukaryota; kingdom Viridiplantae; phylum Streptophyta; class Magnoliopsida; order Poales; family Poaceae; genus Thinopyrum; species Thinopyrum elongatum. The sequence continues at coordinate 84,393,684 of CM022300.1, read as the reverse complement.
AGTCAAAAGAATTCATGCCTCCATCCTATGTACTTCGTAAAACAAAGGATGGAGAAGTTTATGCTAATTTGTTGGTCCTCGTAATGTATTCCGTTTTTATGCTATTTGGGTCCCTAAGACCCTTGTGACTAACTTGAGAGGTCCCATTGCAAAATGGGTGCCTCTAACCAGGTCATAAATTGTGTGTAGGTTGCCTTCTCTGGTGGAGTCAAATGGGTGATCGATAGTGGATGCACGAACCATATGACCAGAGATAGCAAATTGCTTTTTGATTTCATGGAAGCTATTCAACCATTTATGAGCATTGTGTTTGGTGGAGGATCAAAAGGACAGGTACTCGGGTTGGGCAAGGTGGCTATCACAAATTACATGTCTCTTGCAAATGTCATGCTTGTCCAATCCCTTAAATACCATTTGCTTTCAGTTCGCCAATTGGCTTCTGTTGGCTATGATACACTATTTGGACTAACGGATATGAAAGTCTTTAAGAGAGATAATCTTGAAGTGGCCTTTGTTGGAGAGTTGGATGGCAACCTTTACACGGTTGATTTCTCGAAAGAGAGCACATTCCATGCAACTTGTTTGATGGCCAAGGCCGACAAGGGGTGGCTATGGCATCGCCGGCTAGCCCATGTCGGCATGAGAAATCTTCAATATCTCTTAAAGGGTAATCACATCCTTGGACTAACCAATGTCTCTTTTGAGAAAGATCGTGTGTGTAGTGCATGCATAGCCGGGAAGCAACATCAATCAAAGCACCCACCCAAGAATATTGTATCTACTTCAAGGCCTTTGGAGCTCCTTCATGTGGATCTTTTTGGGCCTCCTTCATGGGATAGTCTTGGTGGGAAAAAGTATGGACTTGTAATTGTTCATGATTACTCAAGATACACATGGGTGTTTTTCCTCAAGTCCAAGGACGAGACGAAGATCACCTTCATTGATTTTGCCAAGCAAGCCCAATGCAAGTTTGACAAAGAAATCTTGGCTATAAGAAGTGATAATGGCTCCGAGTTCAAGAACTACACCTTGGAAGAATTTCTTAGTGACGAAGGGATTGAGCATCAATATTCCGCACCCTATACTCCTCAACAAAATGGTGTAGCCGAGAGGAACAGCCGTACACTTGTGGAAATGGCAAGGTCCATGTTGGATGAATACAAGTCACCACATAGCTTTTGGGCCAAGGCTGTCAACACCGCATGCCATGCATCAAACCGGCTCTTCCTCCGCACGATATTGGAGAAGACTCCGTATGAGCTCCTAACCGGGAACAAGCCAAATGTCAAGTACTTTCGTGTATTGGGGTGCAAGTATTTCATCCTCAACAAGAGAGAATGGTTAGCAAAATTTCAATCCAAAACAATCGAGGGGATATTTGTTGGTTATGGATCAAACTCTCACGCCTATAGAGTCTACAACAAATCCAATGGATGTGTTGTAGAAACTTGTGACGTGGTGTTTGATGAATTTAATGGCTCCCATGAGGAGCAAGTTGATCTAAGTGATGTAGGTGAAGAAGATCCCTCTCAAGATATTTTGACCATGGGTGTTGATCCTCTTCTTCCAATGGAACAAGAACCTCATGATGATGATGAAGAAGATGGAAGTTTCTCTCATCCTCAAGCCACTTCAACACCCATACCTCCACAAGATCCTATTGCTCAAACTATGCCCATTGTTCAAGATCAAGGAGAACAAGTCCCTCACCATGATCACATTCAAGAACAAGGTCATCACCAAGAGCAAGAACAAGAAAGTGCAATCATTGATGATGAACCACAACAAATACAACATGAAGACGAAGATCTTCCACCACACATTAATGATCCATATGTTGAGGATGTGGATGATGGAAACGAAGTTGAACCTCGTGAAATCCTAACCTCCATCATGCCATGTGTGGCCGGTCGTGTTGATGTTTATCAAATTCTTAATGGCATATCGGAAGGTAGAGTCACTCGTAAACAATTGACAAACTTTTTTGCTCACTTTTCATTTGTCTCTAGTGTTGATCCACTCAAGGTACAAGATGCATTGATGGACAATGGTTGGCTCGTTGCTATGCAAGAAGAGTTGAATAGTTTTGAACGCAACAAAGTGTGGTCATTAGTCAAGAGACCAATTAAGGAACACAATGTCATTGGAACAAAATGGATTTTCAAGAACAAGCAAGATGAGAATGGCGTAATGATCCACAACAAGGCAAGGTTAGTGGCACAAGGGTACTCACAAGTGGAAGGTTTGGACTTTGATGAGACCTTTGCTCCTGTTGCCCGTCTTGAATCTATTCGCATATTACTTGCCTATGTTGCTTTCAATGGCTTTACATTACATCAAATGGATGTGAAGAGTGCTTTTCTTAATGGTCCTCTACAAGAAGAACTATATGTATCACAACCACCTGGGTTCGTTGATCCCGATCACAAAGACTATGTGTATAAACTTCACAAGGCTTTGTATGGCCTCAAACAAGCACCTCGTGCTTGGTATGATCATCTTAAGAAGTTTCTACTCGATGATGGTTTTGTGAGAGGGGTGATCAATCCCACTCTTTTTACTAAGAGGGAAAAGGGTGATTTGATCTTATGCCAAATCTATGTAGATGACATCATCTTTGGTTCTCCTAACATTCATTTATGCAAGAAGTTTGCGGCCTCCATGACCAAGACTTTTGAGATATCACTCAATGTGGACTTGAAGTTCTTTCTCGGATTTCAAATTCAACAATTTCAAGAAGGAATTTTCTTGTCTCAAACAAAATACCTCAAGGATATTCTAGAGAAGTTTGACATGACAAATGCTAGCCCATGTAAGACACCCATGCCAACAAAACTTGTACTCACTGAAGACACAAACGATATCCCTTTCGACCCATCTCTTTACTGCTCTATGATTGGTTCATTGCTCTATCTTTGTGCATCTAGACCAGACATCATGTTAAGTGTAGGCATATGTGCTAGATTTCAAGCTTCCCCTAGGGAAAGTCATCATAAGGCGGTTAAGCATATTCTTAGATACCTTGTTGACACCCCAAAGTTGGGTCTATGGTACCCCAAGGATGCCAAGTTTGATCTCATTGGGTACACGGATGCAGATTGGGCTGGAGACAAAGTGGGACGGAAGTCCACCTCCGGTGCAAGTCAATTTCTTGGACGCTCCTTGGTAAGTTGGTCCTCGAAGAAGCAAAATTGTGTCTCCCTCTCCACCGCCGAAGCCGAATACATTGCAACCGCCAGTTGTGCAACTCAATTGCTATGGATGAGGCAAACTTTGAAGGATTATGGTATCACCTATAGACATGTGTCTCTTCTATGTGATAATGAAAGTGCCATCAAGATTGCTGAGAATCCCATTGATCATCCTCGCACCAAGCACATTGATATTAGGTATCACTTCTTGAGAGACCATGTGCAAAAGGGTGACATTGATATTGCTCATGTTGGTACAGATATGCAACTTGCAGACATTTTCACCAAACCATTGGATGAAGCAAGGTTTTGTCAACTTAGGCGTGAACTTGGTATCTTGGAGCTTGACAACATTATGTGAAATCTAGTACCCATGCATGCATTTACTTCATGTCTTGTCTTGATGTAGGCATATATTTACTCATGAGTACTCTCATCCTATATAATGCATAAAAAGAACAAACACTCTCAAAGTTACCATGTTCCTCGAACTACGGTGCTTTAAATGATGGAGTAGTGATTTTGAGCCCAAGGATAACATCTTCGCGGCATCACGACACACATACTCACACATGGTGGCCTTTGGCCACCGCCTCTCCTTGAGGGAGGGTTGCTCAATCATGCATGGGGTCCATAATGTGTGTGTCTAGTTAATAATCATATGGTATCATCTCTGACTGGTTGCCCATATATTTATATCTTTCACCTACTCTTGTCTTTTAATTCATCTAGATCCTTCTAAGCGCCATCTGTACAAACCCTTTGCCACCGGTCGTCCGATAATTGTCGGACGTCCGATGACTCACAGCTTCTGGTCGTCCGACGCTGGTCGGATGTCCGGTCGTTGTGCAGAAATTGTTTCACAGGCCTCTTTTTCCCAGGCCTCGGGCATCCGAGGTTGTCCGGTCATCCGTCGCCTGGCACTCTCATCAGTCCCCGGACGTCCGACAACTGTGTGTCGTCCGGTAAAGCCCGCGGCCCATATAAAATCTAGGGACGGGATTGTCCGGGCAGTTACCCTATTCCCCGTCTCGCGCCTCTATCCACCGCCGCGCCGCCTGGGTGCGGCTCCGTCGCTGCCGCCAGGGGAGGACGCGCTGCCGCCTGTTTTCTTCGCCGCCAGGAAGGATCTCTGTCGATCTGACCCTCTCCGTTCGATCCGGCCCGGTATTAACCCTCGGTCCATTGCCCTCTTCTCGCACTGTTGGTTTTCATGCCTTGTTGGTGAACCCCTTTTTCTATCTTGGATGATTCATTAGGTGTGATCAATCTCACGATGCCGAAAATGAAACACACTGCTCACAAGAATACCGGGGGTGTCTCTGCTCGCGCCTCTCGTTGCGGTGGGTCTGATGACTCACAAGAGCATCTACGTCCGCGCAAGCGTGCTGGGAAACATCCTGTGATCAAGGACACCACTTCTACCGAGGGCTCTGACTACGAAGAGGTGTTAGAATATGAGGAGCACATTGAGTATGTGGCTGTTCCAATCCGCCCTTCAGGTTCTTGAAGGGCCACCTACATGCCTACTCCTCCTCCGATACAGCTAAATGCGGATGGTCGCCGCATACCTCTTGAGGCTCCTCAACTTCATGGGCGTGCCCTCAAGGATTTCACCAAAGTGCCCAAGCCTGCATATCTTAAGTTCCATCGCGACATTGATCAATTCGAGGTGGTTCAAGACTCTCTGGATCAATGTTTTCGCACCAATGTTCAGGCAGACATCTACACCTTTGTTGTCCTCCCAAAGGGACTCTCTCTGCACCACTTCATTGACTTGGAGCACATTCGGGCTCATCCCGTGAAGTACCCGGGTGCTATTGAACTCATTGAGTCATCCGGTCTTGCCGCTCCATTTGCATTTCAGCATAATTTTAACCATGCCGCTATACATCAGTTTTATGCCACATGCTTTTTTGGTCCTAACAAGACCGTCACCTGGATGACCTCTGACACCGAGCTCACTGCCACTTATGCTCAGTTTGTCGCTGCCCTTGGCTTTCCTGACATTGAATTCAAGATCCATAAGGATGACCCCAACCATAAACCCAAAGCTGTTGAGGCTTGTGGCTATCTTCTTAAGGACCTGGATGATCTTTCTGAGGAGGATAAGATGAAGGATCTGAATCAAGTCTCTATTTGGAGATCTCCTTTCTACATCATTTATCAATGTGTCATCCGCACCATCTATCCAAGATGGGTGACAAGGGATCTTGCAACAGTTATTGCATTGATCTCATGTCTCGCCTCTATGAGTCTCCCAATTGAAAGATCAATGTTCCTCATTTTCTGTGGCATGAAATCCGTCTTGCTAGCTTTCAGTACAAGCGGGCCTTCCCTCATGCTCCATCCATTTAGGCTCTCATTGAGAGTGTGGCTCCATTCCCTCTTGAACGAACTCATGTGCATGAGAAGTGGATTATTCCTTGTCGCGGGAAACCATGGCCACCTATGGGGCCATCAGCCCCTTGTGGTTCGGCAGGGGGGATGAGCATATTGCACAAAGAGCGGAGAACGTAGCGCAGCACGACAGAGATCACATGGGCAGTTTTTACCCAGGTTCGGGCCACCGCGAGGCGTAAAACCCTACTCCTGCTTTGGTGGATTGGTGGTGGATTGTGGTGGAAACGCAGCGCTCTTGCCCGGCAGGGTTGCCTCGGGGCGAGGGCAGCTACGCGCGTATGAGTGTACATGGGTCCGAATCGTCTGAATCCTTTCTATGGTTGACATGGCCCTCCTTTTATAGATCAAGGGGTCACCACAGTGGCAAATCAGTCATTGTGTACTGATTAGATAGCGAACAGTGCTATCATACCTAACTCTATAGTCAGAGTAGAGCGCATTAAATGCGCCGCTTAGTGTCACATCGTGGCATGCCCGGCAAGCCTTGCCGGGCTGCTCAGCCACCTTTTCGCCTGTCTGTTTGACACGTCTCTGGACGGGTGTCATTTGGAGGTGAATTTCGTAGGAAGTGGCTGCCACGTGCCAAATAACAGCCACTTAGTCACTTGGGAGCTTGACACCGCACCGATCGATGACTTGTGTCGCTGTGAGGTGGAGCGGTGGAGCCTTGGCGGAGTAGTTTGCCCTCGTAGCGCCCGGCAGGCCTGCCAGGACGGTCTTGAGTCTCGACTTCGGGGCCACCTCGTCCTTGCCAGGCTCGCCTGCCCAGCAAGGGAGGTTTCTCCTTAGTGGTGTCTTGCTCATTTAGCTTGTCTTGGTCCTCTAGATCTGCCCTTTGATTCCTCAAGGAGCTGATCTCTCCTTGCTTGGTCTTGTCTTGGATATTGCGAGTTGCCGGGCCAGTGATTTGCTGTCCGTGCACAAGTCAGGGGGAAACATACACCCCTGTTTGTGTACCCCGATAGAAGCCCCCGGGCCTGAGCCATACGTGTCGCTGGGCATGTTGGGTTAGGCCCCAAACAGTGCACGGACACGTGGCAAGAGAATGCTGCGCGCGTAGTGGTTTGTCATGATGACCAGTCAATCCAATGTCCAGTTCCCGTAATTACCGCGGGTCGTGGGGTAGTGGGACTGCAGCAGTTACTGTGAAACGGTAACTTTCTGAAGAGTCGCGCCCTCCCCCATGTCTTTTCCCATAAGAGAAAGAAAAACGCGGAAGGGCTCTGCTCATTCATCGTCTTCCTTGCCCCTTCATCATCTTCTTCTGCAAGCCAAGCGACTGTTCTTCCGTTCCACCCTGCCCACCGCCGATCCTCACCCAATTTTCTTCCCGTCTCCGCTGTAGTTCGAAGAGATGGGGAAGAAAACCACCGCTTCAAAGGGGAAGCGGACGACCGCCGCGAAGGAGGCGGCCGCCGAGGGGAGCAAGAGGGCATCAGAGCTGGATAGGAAGCGAAGGGCAGACGTCGTCTTCTTCCCGTCGAACCTGGACAGCGAAGTGCTGAAGGCAAGGTACGGATATCTGTGGGGGCGGGAGGTCCCAAAGGGGCATGGTGCTCCCAAGGTTCTGGCGGAGGGAAAAAAGGATCCGCCAGATTCATATCGATTCTTCTGCGCATACTTCATTTGCGGCCTCTGTCCTCCTTTCTTGGATTTTTTTGAAGCAATGATGGTGATCTACGGATTCCATCTTCTGGACTTCACGCCAAATGCAATGGCGTGCATGGCAATTTTTGCTCATCTGTGCGAGAACTTCGTCGGAGTTGCCCCCAACGTTGATTTGTTCAGGCACTATTTTGTCCCGTGGGTGGAGAACAAAAACCACCGTTCTGGGAACATAAGTTGGATGCCACGAGTGCCAAGGGAGAACTGGGATTACCTCCCTGGTCAACAGCGCGGCAGATGGGAGGAATGGAGGGGAGATTGGTGCTGGATCCAGGACGAGAAGGCCCCAGATTTTTGCCAGGCGCGGGCAGAGTGCCTCGAGCGCGGCAACGATTGGAGGGAAACCGGCCTTACCGATGATAGGCTCTGCCCGGCAATAAACATGATCACCCGCCTAAAGGTTACCAGGCTAACCATCGGGCACATGAGGGCCGACTTCCTCCTTCGCCGTATTGCGCCATTGCAGAAGAGGGATAGGTTTGCCTGGCGGTATGGGGATGCCGCAGATAGGATGAGGATGTTTCCTGGCCTGGCCAACAATTTGTCAGTCTATGGCCATGCTTGGTTGTGCGAATAATTGTTCGGCAGCCTAGGGCCGTTCAAGTTGCCAGCAAATGTCATCCCTCTGAACATCAACTCTGCCAGGGACTAGATCCTGAAATGGATGCCAGACTGCAACGCACAGGGAGTCTCAGGCGATTGGCAGCTGCCCGGGCTCGACGAAGAGCTTGCGTGGTCCTCCACCTTGGTGGAAAGGGCTACAAGGGTGGAGGCCAACATGTACAAGCGCACCTCCAAGGCGGAGGAGGCGTACATCAAGAGGCGGCTCATGGAGGACAGAGCACTCCGTGCTGCTGCGATGGCGAAGGCCAGGAAGGCAACGAAGGGGAAGGGGGAGGCTAAAGGCAAAGACCCTACCCACGGTAGGAGCGAGGCACAAACCATGGAGGGGGCTGCCAGGGATGAGCTTGCCGGGGATGAGCCTGCCGGGATTGAGGCTCAGTATGCCACGGCAATGGAGGCTCTGGAGGAAGAGGGGGTTGAGAAGGCGGAGTAACCTAAGGAGGAGTGGCTCGCGGAAGGCCCTCAAGCCCCCGAGCCAGACCTGGAACAGCGCCCCCGCAGGCGAGTGGCTAGTCGGGGAGCGGCAGTTCCTGACCCCGCGCCTCCTACCAAGAAAGTGAATAAGACCACCTCCAGGAGCAGCATCCTCGATGCAGTGCGCCGGCAGTCCCCACGGCTTTCTGGGGCTACGGCTTCTCCCGCCAAGCGACCGGCAGCCGCTGGAGGTGACTCCAGCTCCCAGTCCAGCTCGAGTTCTTCACAGAGCTCTTCCTCGACAGAGCCCCCTGTGCCTCAGCAAGGCTTGAAGTTGTCAGGGACCTCCGTTCCCCCGCCTCAGAAGAGGAGCAAGTCGCCCTTGCCACCCATGGAGTTTGAGCTGAGCTCCATGCTCATCGACGAAGAGTAAGAAAGAGCAATTTCCTTTCCTCTTCACCATTTCCGCATATCATCTTGCCTGTTAAATGATCTTTACTTGCCGCCTTTGTCAGGGAGGAGGAGGAAGAAGGCGAGATCCTCATCCACCGGACCAAGCGGCTCAGGCGTGCGGGGCTGCCGAAGACTGTGGAAGGCGTGTGCCCGATAGGGAGCAGCACGGACGACTCGGCACCAAGCCCCCAGCCCAGCCCCCGGCCTGAGAGTGCAGAGCTGGCCCCTCCCTTTGGAGGTGACGGTGGAGAATTCCACACCCCTGCAGCCAGAGGAGGGGAGGGGACTATTCCGGGCGAGTCCTTACAGGAGGGACCCACTCCACCCGTCGATCCAGCCGAGGGATCCCCACCCAAGGTTTCCATGGAAGAGTCCGCCCCGGGCGGCACCGTGGTTTCCTAGGGAGGGGATGGAGATCTTGGCCCAACAACCAAAGTTGCCAGGGAAACTGAAGCTCCTCCACGGCAGGTATCTCCAGGTAATCCATTTATTCCTTCCGTGTCATGCTGCCGTTATCATCCTGCCCCAGGCTCTTGTCTTGTTAAAAATTCTGGATTCTTATCATTGATTGCTGATTCTGCTCATAGCCCTTTTGAGTGAAGAGCCAGATCTGCTAGACGAGGTGGCCAGCATAGGGAAGGACACTGCAGAAGAAGCCGCCAAGATTGCTGCCGTTGAGGGGCAGGAACGCGCTGCCGGGAGTGTCCAGGAACTCCTGGGAGGATCAGAAAAAACCCTTGGCGGCACGTCAGGGTCGGGGGTTGTGGTCGAAGGGAAAATCCCCCTTCAAACCATGGACCCTCTTCCCTTATTTGGCACTTTGGCAGGGGTCCCGCCGCCAACTTCGAGTCAATTGGCGCTGGTACTTGCGCAGCCTGGTCTCGGAGCTCCTGGCTCGTCAGTGGTGACGAGTGCGGAACTCGACGGCGAGCTCCAATGCATCCTCACGTCGCTGTACCAGGGGGTCGAAGAGACAGATGACTCCGCTATCGTCGCCATGGATTTGTCTTTCATGGAGTCCATGGTGGCGGGCATTAAGGAGATGCAAGCTCAGCACACCCAGAAATGGCACGTGCTCAAGGAGCAGCGTGAGTCCTCCAATAAGGTTGATCAGAAGCTGAGGGACAAGGGCGTCGAGCTACGTGAATGGCACAGCAAGCAGTTCCAGGTTTTCATGAGGCAACAAGAGACCATCTCAATGGTGCGGCAGGATGTCATTGCCCGGGAGGCTCGCCTGGCGGACCGCAAGGTACTTCTGGACGCCAGGGAGCGGGATATTTCTCTCCGAGAGGAGAAGCTTGAGGCCACCCTCCGCGCCAAGGATGATAATCTGGAGGCCCTCGTGCTGCAGCGCACGAAGGAGCTAGAGGACAAGCACAAGGCCGCCCTGGATGCCCTCTCTGCCAATTCTGCCGCCCAACTAAAGAGGCTCGCCGACGATCTTGCCGCTGCCTCTTCTGCCAAGGTTGATCTCGACCAGCAGGTGGCCAAGCTGACCGAGGAGCTTGTCGGGAGTGTCAAGGAAGTCGAGGCCCTCAAGGAAGAGGCACGGAAAGCGGAGATCCTTTTGAATGAGGTGCAATCGCAGCTCTCCTCCAAGAGCCAAGGCCTCGAGACTGCCAACGGCACCATTGAAGATCTGAAGGCCAGGATTGGCACCTTGGAGATCTCGGTAGAGTCCAGCAAGGCCCGTGAGGAGCAGTTGACAAAGGACCTGGATACCGCAAGGCGTCTTCGGAAGGATGCAGAGGATAAGCTGGTGAATCATTCTGAGCAGGTCGACCTCTGGATCAAGAGCTTGATCGACATTGCCGAGCGTCTCAATGCTCAGACTGCAGCGATGGGCATGGAAGGGCCAGTCTACTCAGCCAGCAAGCACAAGGTCCCCAGCGTCAAGCTAGGGGTCTTCTTCAACGAGCTGATCGAGAAGCTGAAGGCACATGAAGAGGGAAGGGCCGGCTGCTTCGCGACTGAATCTCGGAAGCTTGCCCGTAATGCCCTCTTCATGGTTCTGAGCAACATCGCCTGCCACCACCCGGACCTCAATCTCGCCGATGGCTTCAAGAAGCCGCCGGAGGGCGCAGACGTTTCGGCTGCCGAAGAAAAGGCCGTCCCTCTCGCCGACAGGGTCCTTGGCATCCCTACCGCTCCACGAGGTCGCCAGGCCCGGCCTTGAACTATCCTTGCCGCTGCGCTGTCCTGTAACAAAACATGATGTATGTCTTGTGTTTAGACACCGTATCGCGTATGTTTGTGTGGAACTAATGTTTTTACTTAATTTCGATTGCATGTTTATCCCTTTAAAGTTCACCCATTGGTGCTCGTACGATTAGTCTCCGTGCTTATTTTAGCTACCTGCCGGTATCGTATTGCCACGATTGTCGCAAGGGTCGGGCCCTTAGCAGTTATCTTGGCGAAGATACGTCCTGGCAGGTTTTTCCTTGACAGTTTTGGCATTGCTACCCATTCTGTGAGCGGGCTCGGAACAGAGTGAGGGTGTAGACAAAAACTGATAAGGTGCCATCCATACGACAGATTTCCTCATACGAACACCTTGGTATCCAAGGGATAAACAAATGTGAAATCTTAAGGTCATGACTGGGCAAGGATTGCATAAACTTAGCTTATTTCTTTGCTTCCTTCTACCCCTTTCAGCCGCCGCCACTCGTCGCATCTGCATGCCTTGGGAAGGATAGCTGTCGTGCGTGTTGTTCTCCGGTTCCCGGCAGGGACCGGTAAGGGATCATTTGTATCTTGCAGGTGGCAGGACATGGTGTAAGGTACGACCGGCCTCTCTCTCCTCCTCTCCACACACTCTAGACAACCTGGTGGCGGCTGGCATAAAAAGTCATGCTAACGCGGACTGTCTTGTTGGGCACACTTGCCGGGGCGCCGATCAATGGATTCGCACCAGCGCTCCACTCAGGATTTCCCTAAGCAAGGTAAATGTTGAACCGAGTTTCGGGCGGTGCTCATCGACATTGACGATGCTAAAACCCAGAGTGGCTCGATTGTCAATAAGTGGGAGTGGTGGAGAGAGAAACCTTGTACCCGTACACTTTGTTCCTTTCCCCTGGACGGGGTTTGCATGGCAATCATGCTGCCCGATCCGTTGAGGTTGGCTTGCCGCCACCATTGCTAGTTTCTGCCGCTGCTGCGGCAGCGGCGGAGGGAGGCGGTGGAGATCAAACGGGGGGGGGGGGGCAAGCGGCATCGCTTCCCCTCTCCACTCCCTCCGTCCTCCGCCTTTTCTTAGACACCGCGGATGGTGAAGCCGTCGATGAAGCAGGTGATGAAGATGACGCCCTGCGTACGCTTCTCGGGTTCGCGCAAGCGCATCCCCCTACCTGGCGCGCCAAAGATGTCGTGGGAAACCATGGCCACCTATGGGGCCATTAGCCCCTTGTGGTTCGGCAGGGGGGATGAGCACATTGCACAAAGAGCGGAGAACGTAGCGCAGCACAGCAGAGATCACACGAGCAGTTTTTACCCAGGTTCGAGCCGCCGCGAGGCGTAAAACCCTACTCCTGCTTTGGTGGATTGGTGGTGGATTGTGGTGGAAACGCAGCGCTCTTGCCCGGCAGGGTTGCCTCGGGGCGAGGGCAGCTACGCGCGTACGAGTGTACAAGGGTCCGAATCGTCCGAATCCTTTCTATGGTTGCCATGGCCCTCCTTTTATAGATCAAGGGGTCAGCACAGTGGCAAATCAGTCATTGTGTACTGATTAGATAGCGAACAGTGCTATCATACCTAATTCTACAGTCAGAGCAGAGCGCATTAAATGCGCCGCTTAGTGTCACATCGTGGCATGCCCGGCAAGCCTTGCCGGGCTGCTCAGCCACCTTTTCGCCTGTCTGTTTGACACGTCTCTGGACGGGTGTCATTTGGAGGCGATTTCCGTAGGTAGTGGCTGCCACGTGCCAAATAACAGCCACTTAGTCACTTGGGAGCTTGACACCGCACCGATCGATGACTTGCGTCACTGTGAGGTGGAGCGGTGGAGCCTTGGTGTGGTAGTTTGCCCTCGTAGCGCCCGATAGGCCTGCCGGGACGGTCTTGAGGCTCGACTTCGGGGCCACCTCGTCCTTGCCAGGCTCGCCTGCCCGGCAAGGGAGGTTTCTCCTTAGTGGTGTCTTGCTCATTTAGCTTGTCTTGGTCCTCTTGATCTGCCCTTTGATTCCTCAAGGAGCTGATCTCTCCTACCCATGTTCGGGCCGCCGCGAGGCATAAAACCCTACTACTGCTTTGGTGGATTGATGGTGGATTGTGGTGGAAACGCAGCGCTCTTGCCTGGCAGGGTTGCCTCGGGGCGAGGGCAGCTACGCGCGTACGAGTGTACAAGGGTCCAAATCCTCTCTATGGTTGCCATAGCCCTCCTTTTATAGATCAAGGGGTCACCATAGTGGCAAATCAGTCATTGTGTACTGATTAGATAGCGAACAGTGCTATCATACCTAACTCTGCAGTCAGAGCAGAGCGCATTAAATGCACCGCTTAGTGTCACATCGTGGCATGCTCGGCCACCTTTTCGCCTGTCTGCTTAACACGTCTCTGGACGGGTGTCATTTGGAGGTGATTTCCGTAGGAAGTGGCTGCCACGTGCCAAATAACAGCCACTTAGTCACTTGGGAGCTTGACACCGCACCGATCAATGACTTGCGTCGTTGTGAGGTGGAGCGGTGGAGCCTTGGCGGGGTAGTTTGCCCCTGTAGTGCCCGGCAGGCCTGCCGGGACGGTCTTGAGGCTCGACTTCGGGGCTACCTCGTCCTCGCCAGGCTCGCCTGCCCAGCAAGGGAGGTTTCTCCTTAGTGGTGTCTTGCTCATTTAGCTTGTCTTGGTCATCTTGATCTGCCCTTTGATTTCTCAAAGAGCTGATCTCTCTTTGCTTGGTCTGGACTTGGACGTTGCGACCTTGCTCTTTCAGGCCTGTGCACGGTCTGGGCAACAGACCCAGGGTTTGTTGAACCGACAGGAGCCCGAACCACAAGGGGCTGATGGCCCCATAGGTGGCCGTGGTTTCCCACGACATCTTTGGCGCGCCAGGTAGGGGATGAACACATTGCACAAAGAGCGGAGAACGTAGCGCAGCACGGCAAAGATCACACGGGCAGTTTTACCCATGTTCGGGCCGCTGCGAGGTGTAAAACCCTACTCCTGCTTTGGTGGATTGATGGTGGATTTGTGGTGGAAATGCTACGCTCTTGCCCGGCAGGGTTGCCTCGGGGCGAGGGCAGCTACGAGCGTATAAGTGTACAAGGGTACGAATCGTCCGAATCCTTTCTATGGTTGCCATGGCCCTCCTTTCATAGATCAAAGGGTCACCACAGTGGCAAATCTGTCATTGTGTACTGATTAGATAGCGAACAGTGCTATCATACCTAACTCTATAGTCAGAGCAGAGCGCATTAAATGCGCCGCTTAGTGTCACATCGTGGCATGCGAGCAGAGCGCATTAAATGCGCCGCTTAGTGTCACATCGTGGCATGCCCGGCAAGCCTTGCCGGGCTACTCAGCCACCTTTTCGCCTGTCTATTTGACACGTCTCTGGACGAGTGTCATTTGGAGGTGATTTCCGTAGGAAGTGGCTGCCACGTGCCAAATAACAGCCACTTAGTCACTTGGGGGCTTGACACCGCACCGATCGATGACTTGCATTGCTGTGAGGTGGCGCGGTGGAGCCTTGGCGGGGTACTTTTCCCCCGTAGCGCCTGGCAGGCCTGCCGGGATGGTCTTGAGGCTCGACTTCGGGGCTACCTCGTCCTCGCCAGGCTCGCCTACCCGGCAAGGGAGGTTTCTCCTTAGTGGTGTCTTGCTCATTTAGCTTGTCTTGGTCTTCTTGATCTGCCCTTTGATTTCTCAAAGAGCTGATCTCTCTTTGCTTGGTCTGGACTTGGACGTTGTGACCTTGCTCTTGCAGGCCTGTGCACGGTCTGGGCAATAGACCCAGGGTTTGTTGCATCGACAGGAGCCCCCGGGCCTGGCCCGAACGCGCTGCCGGGCGTTGTCGGGGTAGCCCCTATCCAGTGCACAGGTAAGAGGAGAGCAGTTGCTTGTCCTTTGAGATCTTCTTTGCTTCTTCATTAATCTGAGCCTAGGTTAGTTTCCGATTCTCCCGCTCATCGCGTAACGCCAATCGTGGTGGGGCCATCCTTGTATTGACCTGTGAATGACTTTAACACACGGGCGAGTAACTGCCAATTCACTCTTCCCACCACGCTCTTATCCCTGGCCACGTATGCTGCATGCATTGAGTGGGGTAGGTAACGGAGGCGCGTGCTGCGGGAGAGCGTCAAGGCAGGGGCCCGGCCTTCTTGGATTGGTGGAGATGGATGGTGGTTACCCACCGATGGATCAGCCCCCAGCCCCCCTATAAAAGGGGGCGGGGGAAAGCGGAAGTGCTCATCCACGCACCTCTTCTCGCCATTTCCTTCTTTCTTCTTGCAATGTTGAGAGGGAGAGACCGGGGCCAGGTCCCGGGCTCGAGCTTGGGGTTGATGACGCCAAAAGCTTGTGTAGGCGCTCGGGGAGTGAGTCTGGTCTGGGGCAGTAAGGGATGCGGCGGTCGAGCCACTCGCATCGCAGGAGGTACCAAGCTTTTCCACTATGGTGGAATGCTTGTCTCCTCTGCTTGGGTCGGCCGTCTGGCGGTGAGCACTAGACCTTGCTGCGAACCGCTGCGGCTTCCTGCCCTGATGCCGGAGCTCCCAGGGCTTCCGGCATCTATCTGGGGTGTAGCGCTCGGGTCCCTTGGTAATCCCAGCACCGCCCCCTTTGGCGAAGTAGGGGCGAATGTCGAAGACGGCGGCATCTTCCTGCCCTCCAAGGTGGGGTGCGATGCTCCTCGCGCGTCTCGGACGCCGTCGTCGCCCTGGTGCGCCAAAGATGTCATGGGAAACCACGGCCACCTATGGGGCCATCAGCCCCTTGTGGTTCGGCAGGGGGGATGAACACATTGCACAAAGAGCGGAGAACGTAGCGTGCTACCTCTTGAGCTTGCGTTGGTCTTTCCCTTGAAGAGGAAAGGGTGATGCAACAAAGTAGAGTAAGTATTTCCCTCAGTTTTGAGAACCAAGGTATCAATCCAGTAGGAGACAACGCGCAAGCCACCGAATACCTGCACAAACAAACACCAACTTGCACCCAACGTGATAAAGGGGTTGTCAATCCCTTCACGGTTATTTGCAAAGTGAGATCTGATAGAGATGGATAAATGGTAAAGTAATATTTTTGGTTTATGGAATGGAAAGTAAAAGATTGCAAAGAAAGTAAATAGGAAACTAAAATTGTAGATCGGAAACTTATATGATGGAAAGTAGAAGATTGTATGATGGAAAATAGAAGATTGTATGATGGAAAATAGACCCGGGGGGCATAGGTTTCACTAGAGGCTTCTCTCAAGATAGAAAATATTATGGTGGGTGAACAAATTACTGCCGAGCAATTGATAGAAAAGCACAAAGTTATGACGATATCTAAGGCAATGATCATGAATATAGGCATCACGTCCGTGTCAAGTAGACCGAAATGATTCTGCATCTACTACTATTACTCCACACATGGACCGCTATCCAGCATGCATCTAGAGTATTAAGTTCATAAAGAACGGAGTAATGCATTAAGTAAGATGACATGATGTAGAGGAATTAACTCAAGCAATATGATGAAAACCCCATCTTTTTATCCTCGATGGCAACAATACAATACGTGCCTTGCTGCCCCTACTGTCACTGGGAAAGGACACCGCAAGATTGAACCCAAAGCTAAGCACTTCTCCCATTGCAAGAAAAACCAATCTAGTTGGCCAAACCAAACCGATAGTTCGAAGAGAATTACAAAGATATCAAATCATGCATAAAACAATTCAGAGAAGATTCAAATAATATTCATAGATAAGCTGATCATAAATCCACAATTCATCGGATCACGGCAAACACACCGTAAAAAAGTATTACATCGAATAGATCTCCAAGAACATCGAGGAGAACATGGTATTGAGAATCAAAGAGAGAGAAAAAGCCATCTAGCTACTAGCTATGGACCCGTAGGTCTGAGGTAAACTACTCATGTTTCATCGAAGAGGCAATGGTTTTGATGTAGAAGCCCTCCATGATCGAATCCCCCTCCGGCAGGATGCCGGAAAAGGCCCCTAGTAGGGATCTCACGGGTACAGAAGGTGGCGGCGATGGAAAAGTGGTTTCGTGGCTCCCCTGATAAGTTTTGGGGTATTTGAGAATATATAGGCAAAGGAACTAGGTCGGTGGAGTCACGAGGGGCCCACAAGGGTGGGGGACGCGCCCTCCAACCTTGTGGCCGCCTCGTGGCCTTCCTGGCATGCACTCCAAGTCCTCTGGATGTCTTCTAGTCCAAGAAAAATCATCACGAAAGTTTTATTCCGTTTGGACTCCATTTGGTATTCCTTTTCTGCGAAACTCTAACACAAGGAAAAAACAGGAACTGGCACTGGGCTCTAGGTTAATAGGTTAGTCCCAAAAATCATATAAAATAGCATATTAATGCATATAAAACATCCAAAACAGATAATATAATAGCATGGAACAATAAAAAATTATAGATATGTTGGAGACGTATCATAGCGCAGCACGACAGAGATCACACGGGCAGTTTTACCCAGGTTCGGGCCACCGTGAGGCATAAAACCCTACTCCTGCTTTGGTGGATTGATGGTGGAATGTGGTGGAAATGCAGCGCTCTTGCCCGGTAGGGTTGCCTCGGGGCGAGGGCAGCTACGCGCGTACGAGTGTACAAGGGTCCGAATCCTTTCTATGGTTACCATGGCCCTCCTTTTATAGATCAAGGGGTCACCACAGTGGCAAATCAGTCATTGTGTACTGATTAGATAGCGAACAGTGCTATCATACCTAACTCTGCAGTCAGAGCAGAGCGCATTAAATGCACCGTTTAGTGTCACATTGTGGCATGCCCGGCAAGCCTTGTCGGGCTGCTCAGCCACCTTTTCGCCTATCTGCTTGACATGTCTCTGGACGGGTCTCATTTGGAGGTGACTTCCGTAGGAAGTGGCTGCCACGTGCCAAATAACAGCCACTTAGTCACTTGGGGGCTTGACACCACACCGATCGATGACTTGCGTCGCTGTGAGGTGGAGCGGTGGAGCCTTGGCGGGGTAGTTTGCCCCCGTAGCGCCCGGCAGGCCTGCCGGGACGGTCTTGAGGCTCGACTTTGGGGCCACCTCATCCTCGCCAGGCTTGCCTGCCCGGCAAGGGAAGTTTCTCCTTAGTGGTGTCTTTCTCATTTAGCTTATCTTGGTCCTTTTGATCTGCCCTTTGATTCCTCAAGGAGCTGATCTCTCCTTGCTTGGTCTGGACTTGGACGTTACGACCTTGCCCTTTCAGGCAGGTGCACGGTCTGGGCAACAGACCCAGGGTTTGTTGCACCGACAGGAGCCCTCGGGCCTGGCATGAATGCGCTGCTGGGCGTCGTCGGGGTAGGCCCTATCCAGTGCACAGGCAAGAGGAGAGACGTTGCTTGTCCTTTGAGATCTTCTTTGCTTCTTCATTAATCTGAGCTGGGATCAGTTTCCAGTTTTCCCGCACGTCGCGTAACGCCAATTGTAGTGGGAGAGATAATGGGCCACGATCCGTGGGGTACCCACGTCCCACGTTCACGGGGCGGTAACCGCCACCCCATTATCCTTCCCGCCCCAAGTGCCTCCGCCACGTGTATTGCATGCAATGCGCAAAGTTGGTGGCGAATGCGGAGGGCGTGGGAATGAGCGCCGTGGTAGAAAGCCGGAGTCGGAGTCGTCATCCTCCCCATCGGCACCGTCGTCATGGCCATCATTGTCCTCCTCATCGCTGTCGCTCGAGGAGGAGCTTTTGTCGTTGGTCGAGCTCTCCGCACAGCACCCTAAGCGAGCACCTGAGCACCCAAAGACCTTGACAGAGAGCAGGTCGGCCTCCATTAATTTAAAATGGAGGACATGCCCGTCCGACAAGCTATGCGTGCGAGTAAAGGTCTTCCAGCCGCGTCGAAAGAACATGACGTGAGGGGCAGGAAAATCCACATCCACCCGCATGCCGCCGTTCCCGCAACCCCTCATGTGAAGCTTCAATGTGTGCGGCTGCTCAAGCTCCATCGCCCTCGCGAATGGATCGGGGAGACGGAGGTGGCCGCGCGGAGGCTTGTACAATCTGATGATGAACTCCAGGGGTTGGTCTCCGACATGGCCTTCCATCGGGGGAGGGGCGGCCGGTGGGGGCGCAATCAGAGCGCCACCCCGTCCTCCTCGGCCCCGGGTGCCACGACGACCATGACCTCGCCCCCTCCCACCTCCTCTCGCGGCGGGCTCTGCCCCCGCATCTTCGGAGGGAGGAGGGAGACGCTGTCGAGCAGAAGTTCTCGTCGCCATCACCGGAGCAACGCCACGCCCCCGACCTCTCGCCATGGTGGGCGAGGACTGCTACAAGAATGGAAGGAGAAGCATGTGTGGAAAAAATGCCTTGCCCCACACTCCCTTTTTATAGGCGAGTGGGGCAGGGGGCTAGATTTTTCCATGGAGGTAGGACGTGAGGCGTTTGATTGGATTCGTGGCTGCACTAAGCAGGTTCATTTCCAAGTCTGCCGAGCGCGCCCTGCCGTTCTTCAAAATCTTGAAGAAGGCAGGACCCGTGGAGTGGACCCCAGAGGGAGACGCTGCACTGCAAGATTTGAAGACCTATCTTTCCTCTGTGCCCACCTTGGTCGCTCCCAAACCACAAGAGCCGTTGCTGCTATACTTAGCGGCAACCAATCAAGTGGTTAGTGCGGCACTGGTGGCGCAGCGGGAAGTGGATGACGCGGCAGCCACAACCACTGTCCCCTCTGAAGAGGAAAGCGAACCCATCCCGGCAAGACCAGAGTCAGTCCAGAGCAAAGAAAGGCAGGGCAGCGGAAGCAGTTCTATGGTTGCGGCAAGGAAGAAAGTGGTGCAGCGCCCAGTGTACTTCGTCAACTCTCTGTTACAAGGAGCTAGATCGAGGTACTCTGACATGCAAAAGTTGATTTTTGGCCTCATCATGGCCTCAAGGAAACTGCGCCACTACTTCCAAGCCCACGAGATCACAGTTGTCACCCCATCTTGTCGGGGTTGGCCTCTATCCCTCGATGAGACACAAAGAAGCCAAGTAGCTTGCCGGAGGGAACTCCAAACACACACTTCTCCGGGTTCAGCTTCAAGTTGATCTTGCGCAGATTAGCTAAGGTTTCTTCCAAATCCTGGATGAGGGTTGATCTGTCCTTGGTCTTGACCACAATATCATCCATGTAAGCTTCAGATAGCAGATGGGGAGCTCAAGGTTACTGGCATGTTCCAAGGAATCAACCTCGGCAGGAGTCGTCCTAAGGGAAAGATCACGCTGCTAGTGACGTTCGGCGGGGGGGGGGGAGTTAAACTACCGGACTGAGAAGATCGTGTTTGACGTGGTTGACCTCCCCTTGCCGTACAACGGAATCCTTGGTCGCCCAGCTCTGGCCAAGTTCATGGTGGCATCCCACTATGCCTACAACACCTTGAAGATGCCAGGGCCGATAGGAGTCATTTCCATTCCGTCGGATCAGAAGGACGCAGTCATATGCGTAGACAAGATGTACCGGGAGGCGGTCGCTGCTGAGGCTGCAGAAACCATTGCTCCCGCCAAGGAAAGTAGGAAAATGAAGAGAGCTAGCAAGGATGCCAGCAAGGAATGGCCCTGATGTCAATGAGCCTGCGCTCGGTGAGGGTGGGTACCTACCTTTCGAGGTTGGGTGCCCCGCCTTCACTCGTGAACTGCAGCAAGTCCATTGGCCATCTTCCCGCACGTTCAAGCCAGAGATACCAGAGAAGTACGATGGGAGATTGAACCCGGCAGAGTTCCTGAGCATCTACACCATCGTTGTTTAGGCTGCCGGGGGAAGAGATGAGAAGGTGTTCGCCAACTACTTCCCTTTGGCAGTCAAGCCAAATGTGAGGTCTTGGCTAATGCACCTGCCGGAGAACCCCATTTCGACCTGGGCTGACCTGTGCCATGAGTTTGTTGGCGCCTTCACGGGCGGCCACCAAAAACCAGGGCGTCCCAGCGATCTGCAGCTCCTCCCGCAGAAGGAAGGAGAAAGTCTACGGAAGTACATGCAAAGGTTCAGTCGAGTGCACAGGAACATCCCAGATATCCACCCGGCAGCTGTGATAGCCGCATTCCAGTCCAATGTGCGCAACCGCAGGATACGTTCTAAAATGAACGTGCGGCTGCCCAAGACTGTGAATGAGTTATACACTCTGGTGTATAAGTGTGTTCGCATAGAGGAGGGAAGGCGACTTCCCGGTGAAGAGGATGGCGTCGACATTGATTCAGATGATGACGACGAGGCCACCAGTCAGAAGAAGAAGAATAAGAAACACAATAAGAAGCGCAAGGAGAAAGTTGTGATGGCCGTCGAAGGATCAAGCACACCTAGTACCGGCAAGAAGGCCAAGGCCGAGGCCCCCGGTAAGGAGGTTGCCGCGTGCACTAATTGCCGGGCGGCCGCCGCTGCCGAGAAGGCTGGGAAGGGTGATGGGCCGTACTGCAAGATCCATAGGACCAAGGGCCACGACCTTCAGGAGTGTCATCAGGTTGAGCAGCTCGTCAAGAAGCAGAGGGCTGAGTATGAGAAGCGTGATAAAGAGAAAAACCAGGATGGTGCTGGCGGGAAGGGCCGAGGCGGCGGAGTAAGTCGCCCCGGCAAGGCTCCTCAGTCCCAAGGGAAGCTCGCCAGAGGCCGTAAGAAGGAGGATTGCAATGATGAGAGTGATGGAGGAGATGAAGAGGAAACCAGTGAGCAGGAGTTCCAGAAAGCCACTGACGCCCTGTGCATTGACGGGGGTGCATCTCTGCACTCCTCTCACCGCCAACTTAAATAGTGGGCGCGTGAAGTCAATGCCGTGGAGCCAGCGGCAGATTCTCGGAAGCCGCTCAAGTGGTCCCACACGCCCATCATCTTTGACGAAGAGGATCACCATAACCGCACCACCGCGGTAGGGTGCTTGCCGTTGTTGGTCTCACCAACAATACGCAACCTCAAAGTCACAAAGATGTTGGTTGACGGCGGGGCCGGGTTGAATCTGATATCTCCAAAGGTTATCAGCAAACTTCAGATAGCAGATGGGGAGCTCAAGGTTACTGGCACGTTCCAAGGAATCAACCCCGACAGGAGTTGTCCTAAGTGAAAGATCACACTGCCAGTGATGTTCGGGGGGGGGGGGGGAGTTAAACTACCGGACTGAGAAGATCGTGTTTGACGTGGTTGACCTCCCCTTGCCGTACAATGGAATCCTTGGTCACCCAGCTCTGGCCAAGTTCATGGTGGCATCCCACTATACCTACAACACCTTGAAGATGCTAGGGCCGATAGGAGTCATTTCCATTCCGTCAGATCAGAAGGACGCAGTCATATGCGTGGACAAGATGTACCGGGAGGCGGTCGCTGCTGAGGCTACAGAAACCACTGCTCCCGCCAAGGAAAGTAATGAAATGAATAGAGCTAGCAAGGATGCCAGCAAGGAATCCGGGAAGCGTGCCTCTCCGGAGTGTTCTGCGCTTGTTGATGACTTGCCGGAGAGTTCCAATAGCAAAAGATCCAAAGCTGCTGCACCAGCTGTGAAGAAGGTCCTGGCAGGGCTGGCTGGCGCTGATGGTACCTTCACTATCAGTGCCATCCATGATGACAAATAGGAAAGCACGCTCGTTACCTTCCTGCGGGCGAATATCGATGTGTTTGCCTGGAAACCATCTGATATCCCCGGTGTTCCCAGGGAAGTAATCGAGCACCACCTTGCTATTTGCCCGCATGCCCGGCCCGTCAAGCAGAAGGTCCAGAAGCAGGCTTTGGAGCAGCAACAGTTCATTGCCGAGGAGATCAAGAAGCTTGAAGCAGCTGGTTTGTTCAGGGGAGTGTTACATCCCACATGGTTAGCAAATCCAGTGGTGGTGCGCAAGGCGAATGGGAAATGGACGCTTTGCATAGACTTCACAGATCTAAACAAGGCATGCCAGAAGGACCCGTTCCCTTTGCCACGCATTGACCAGATTGTGGATTCCACTTCTGGGTGTGACCTGCTTTCCTTTCTGGATGCCTACTCCGGATACCACCAGATCTTCATGTCCAAGGAAGACGAAGAGAATACCGCATTCATAACTCCATGTGGCACGTACTGCTTTGTACGGATGCCCTTCAGGTTAAAGAGCGCCGGATCCACTTTTGCAAGAGCAGTACAGATTGGCTTTGAGTCCCAGCTGCACAGAAATTTTGAAGCTTACATGGATGATAATGTGGTCAAGACCAAGGACAGATCAACCCTCATCCAGGATTTGGAAGAAACCTTTGCTAATTTGTGCAAGATCAACTTGAAGCTGAACCCGGAGAAGTGTGTGTTTGGAGTTCCCTCCGGCAAGCTACTTGGCTTCTTTGTGTCTCATCAAGGGATAGAGGCCAACCCCGACAAGATCAAGGCTATCGAGCAAATTCAAGCACCCAAGACAGTCAAGGACATGAGGCGTTTGACTGGATGCGTGGCTGCACTAAGCAGGTTCATTTCCAAGTCTGCCGAGTGCACCCTGCCGTTCTTCAAAATCTTGAAGAAGGCAGGACCCGTGGAGTGGACCCTAGAGGCAGACGCTGCACTGCAAGATTTGAAGACCTATCTTTCCTCTGTGCCCACCTTGGTCGCTCCCAAACCACAAGAGCCGTTTCTGCTATACTTAGCAGCAACCAATCAAGTGGTTAGTGTGGCACTGGTGGCGCAGCGGGAAGTGGATGACCCGGCAGCCACAACCACTGTCCCCTCTGAAGAGGAAAGCGAACCCGTCCCGGCAAGACCAGAGTCAGTCCAGAGCAAAGAAAGGCAGGGCAGCGGAAGCAGTTCTATGGTTGCGGCAAGGAAGAAAGTGGTGCAGCGCCCAGTGTACTTCGTCAGCTCTCTGTTATAAGGAGCTAGATCGAGGTACTTTGGCATGCAAAAGTTGATTTTTGGCCTCATCATGGCCTCAAGGAAACTGCGCCACTACTTCCAAGCCCACGAGATCACAGTTGTCACCCGCTTCCCCTTGCAGCACATACTCTGAAACTCCGAGGCTACCGGCAGGATTGCGAAATGGGCCTTGGAGTTGTCCAGCTTTGGTTTGAAGTTTGAAAGCACGTCAACTATTCAGAGCAGAGCACTAGCAGAATTCATCGCAGAGTGGACGCCAACTCCTGATGAAGAAGTATTGGAGACGATCATCCCCGGCAAGGAAGCGCCCCAAGAATGGATTATGTATTTCGATGGTGCCTTCTCCCTACAAGGTGCAAGGGCTGGCGTGCTTCTTGTTGCCCCCACTGGGGAGCACCTTAAGTATGTCGTCCAGATGCACTTTCCCCGGGAGGAGGCTACCAACAATACTACAGAGTATGAAGGGCTCCTTGCCGGGCTCAGGATTGCAAGAGAACTGGGAATCAAGAAGCTGATCATCCGCGGAGATTCACAACTTGTGGTGAGACAAGTAAACAAGGATTACCAAAGTCCATTGATGGAGGCATACGTCGAGGAAGTGAGAAAGTTGGAGGAGCGCTTTGACGGATTGCAAATAGAGCACGTGCCCCGTGCGGAAAACAGCATTGCTGATCATCTGTCAAAGTGCGCTGCGCAAAAACTCCCTGTGGAACCAGGGACTTTTGTTCTGCATCTAACTCAGCCCTCCATATCCCCAGCAACAATGGCCAGAAATAGGAGGAAACTGGACTCCGGCAAGCCTCACCCGGCAGAGCCTCCCGAGGCTCCCGGCAGAGAGCTTAGCGGGAACAACTCCCCTTCGATTAGTGAGCTGCACCATCGCGCCAGACCATCGGTCCCTGCAGTCGAGAAGTGCGCTCCTGCGAATGAGGAGGTGCCGCTGGTCCTTGTTGCCGAGCCCCTGGCCCCAACCTGGGCACGGCACATAGTCCATTTCCTCCAAACTGGAGACCTCCCTGAAGAGCAAGAAGAAGCTGAAAGAGTAGCCTGGAGGGCCAGTATGTATCAGTTCGTTGACAACACGCTATACAGAAGGAGGCCCAACGGTGTGAAATTGAAGTGCATTTGCTGGGAGGAAGGAAAGGAACTATTGCAGAGGTACACAAGGGTATGTGCGGCTCACACATTGGATCAAGGGCTCTGGTTGGAAAAGCGTTCCGGCAAGGCTTCTATTGGCCCACAGCCCTCCAAGATGCAGTTGAGCTCGTCACCAAATGTGAAGCCTGCCAGTTCCACTCCAAGAACATCCATCAGCCTGCCCAAGCTTTTCAGACGATCCCTTTGTCATGGCCCTTCTTGGTCTGGGGGCTCGATATCTTGGGCCCCTTCCCCCGTGCAGCTAAGGATCCCAAGCCAGCGTCACAGAATGTGTCCTTCAAAAATGATAAAAGGGGCTCCATGGCGATAAAGGATGGCAAATTGTTCATAACGAGCCGTAGGAGATCAGCGGCAGGGCCATCGATGAGATCGACGGCTGTCGAACCCGAGGGGTTGGGGGTGGGTAACTTAACCTGTGACATAGCCTGCGTCAAGCCATCGCTGTCGACGACCTCGATGTCATAGCCGGCATCCGCGACATGCCAGAATACTCTAGCCCGCTAATTGAAAGGTTGCGTCCAGTCATCATCATCAGCTTCCTCGGCGGCCACCTCGCCGATGTCGGGCGAAGAGGCCACGGTAAAGCTCTTTTGGGCCATTTGCTCCTCGTGCTCCCCGGGAAGCGTAGTCGGGCTTAGGCTCGACGCTCTGGAGTGGGGGAGGGGGTGGGGATGGGGATCTGTGGGAAAGGGGGCGTTTCGTAGGCATCATCTAAGAAACTCAGGGCGGCGACGGTATGTATATCGGTGGGTAACCTGCACGGGCAGACCGGCAGAGATTGAGGATGGAGGTGGCGCGGCGGTGGCGGCGGCGGCGACCTAGCTAGGTTTCGAGCGAGGGAGGGGTGGTGTGTATGTGTGTGAGCGGGGGATTTTGGGGTGAGCGGGGGATTTGGGATGTGTGTGTGGAGGGGGTCCAAGGTGGTGTTTGAGGAAATGCCGCGGGTACTAAAAATTTTACTATGCGGGAGTAAAATGGCGGGGCTACCGAAAATTTGGATCAAGGGATTGAGGTAGAGTGGGGCGGGAGTAACAAACATCACACACAGTTAAAACATAATAATCGTGTGCTATCAAACAGAAAAACACTCCAGCCGAGCAGATATTTTTGAGATTGTGAAGGATGCAGGCGGGAGTAAAATGCTGGGGCTCCAGTTCAAAAAAAATGTCGGGGCTACTGAAAATTTGGATCAGCTGATTGAAGCAGAGCGGGAGTAACAGACATCGCACACGGTCCACACATACGAATCATGTGCTATCAAACAGAAAAACCCTCTACGCGGGTAGATATTTTTGAGATTGTAGGGAGTAGATAATTTCGAGAGCGGGAGGGAATCCTCGTGGAGCCCAATATACTGTGATGGTGTGGGTGACAGGGGCAGGGGCGTGGCACACGGGTAGTCCTAGGGAACTGTGTCTGTTGTGTACCCGATCGCAGACGGTTGCTGCGTCCGACTCGTCTGCTGTTTATAAATTTGGCGAAAAAAACGCGGGAAAGGGTCAGAACATGAACACACTTGCATGTGGACCAAATATATGTATGAAAAGGGTGGTTTGATGTTCAAATACCCAATGAACAACTTTGATGTGGCACCTGTCGCACAAAGCGCATGTTATTATTGCTAGACCCCCCACCCTCCCACAGACACACGCACACACACACACACACTTCGTGTTGGCGGGAGGGGAATCCTAGCTATGAACGCATGCCCCCAAATAGCTAGGTCTGACATCTCACCCTACCGTAACACAAAACCGAAAGGAGTACATCATGGTCAACCCCCCCCCTTGCTTCTGATCAAATGTGGACCGTGTGTGGGCCCACAGATGTGTTCTTGTGGCGTGAGATGGGTGAGACCACATATGAACCACACCTGCGGTATCGCGTATATGTGTGTGTGTGTGTGTGTGTGTGTGTGTGTGGTGTGTGGTGTGGTGTGTGTTGTGTGTGTGTGTGTGTGTGTGTGTGAACGGTGTGGTGTGATATTAAATAACCAATCACAATTTTGATGTGGCACATGTGCATCGCAAATTACCCGGACATCCCCGACCCCACGGAGGTCTCTAGTGCGAAGTAGCACTATGCCCCCCCCCCCCCCCCCAGCACAACACACACACTTTGAGTCGGTGGGAGGGGGCATCTCACCAAGGCGTATCGTAACCTTGGTCGTATAACCTCTCTCGTTGTTGGGTCAAAGTCATGCATGGACGTCCACACGCAGCCCCACAAATAGGCTAGCTGGTCGCCGATAACCACGCGAGGGAGTGCCTGAAGACAACCACTACGTGCATGTGGCCCAAACATATGTATGAAGTGTTATGTGGTGTTTGAATATACCCAATGCACAACTTTGATGTGGCACCGTGCTTTTGGAACCGGAAAGTCCCCAGGCGGAGCGAGGGTTCACGACACGTATACTATATATATAGGGATTCATGTGTATGCATGCATGCCCTCAAACTTAGGTCTCCAATCTCACCATGATCGACGTACGACTATACGGTAACGCAGACCAAGAGAAGAAGAATCCACCCTGGTAACCTCTCTCGCGTTGTTGGTCGAAGTGATGGATGTCCATGCGGGCCCACGAATATATGGGCTGTCGATGATAACCAAGCGAGGGAGAGTGTCCAAAGACAACCACTGCATGCATGTGCCCCAAACATATATATGGACATGTGTGATGCATGCATATATGTTTGAATACCAAAAGCACAACATTTTGATGTGGCGCAATGCGTCGCAAATCGCACAACCCACATAGATCTAGTTCATGATGCATCGCGTGCTCCCCCCCCCCCCACTTTGATCCAGTGGGAGGGATTCATGCGTACACATGCGCTCAAAGTATAATATGTTATCTCTCACATCTGCATGTACCATACCGTATAAGACGAACCAAAATTTAATCCCCTCCTAATTATAAGCCAAATTAACCTCTATCGATGTCGGTCAAAGTGATTGACCAAGCAGCAGGGACACACAGATGGACGAAGCATCTCGCCGATAACCCCGTGAGTGAGTGCTAGAGGACAACCGCCATCGCTTCCATGTGGGCCAAACACATGTATGGAGATGTGTGGTTGTGATGTTTGAATACCTAATATATATGCAGAACTTTGATGTGGCACCTGCCTCGAAAACCTTTAAGTCCCCCACACGAAGCGAGGTTCATGGCGCGCATTATATGCTGGCCCCCCTCCCCTCTTCGATGTGTAATATATACTCCTACATACCGTAACACAACCCGGAAATAATCCTCCTTGTTCGTCAAATTACCTTTTTCGTTGTGTCATATATTAGATGGATGACGACCTCGCAGGCCAATGGAGGGAAGCATCGCAGGAGAGTGAGTGACAACCATCATCTGCACGTGGCCCAAGGTGTTGGTGATGTTTTTAATACCCAATATGCACAACTTCTTTGTGGCATCTGCCTCGGAAACCGAAAAGTCCCCACACAGAGCGAGGTCGTTCATGACGTGTGTGTAGTATGTGCTGCCCCCTCCTCCCCTCTTTGACGCGTACTATATACTCCTACCTCAACACAACCCAAAAAGAAACCTCCTTGTTGGTCAAATTAACCTCTCTCATTGGGTCAAAGTGATGGAGGACGACCTCGCGGGCCCACAGATGGAAGCATCGCACGCAAGTGACTGTCCTATATGACTCGTAGTATATGTTGCCCCCGGCCACCCTCTTCGACACGTACTATATATATACTCCTCCCGTACATAACAAAAACCAAAAAATGACCATCGACGTGTTCGCTACGCAGTGTCACCGGGGGGCGTGCTAATAGCTGTGTGAAATGACGGTAGGCATGCCAGCAGTCCGCTGCGCAGGCTGACAGGGAGGCAAGCCAGCCCTTTGACCACCGCCCACCTCGCTCCCACTGCTCCATATTAATGGCACGCCCGATCCGCCGGTCATAATAGGCGGCTGCACCCCCCGTCCATAGTTATCACCGCCGCATGGAGTGTATTAGGATTTTGCCGAAGCGCACTATCAGAGGGAGTGGCGACGCCGGGGCTGGTGAAGCACCTGCGCAACGCGAAGCTGGGCACAGAGGTTGCTATCGCCGCTACCGAGGTCTCGTGCAGGCAGCAGCGCGACTTTGACTTCGTCGCCGTCGTCGTGCCTCCCCAGCCGGAGCCGGGGGTCCACAACTACTCCGGCAATGACTCCGACTCCGATGGAAAACCAGTTAGTCCCCCCCCCCCTATTTTGTTGGGAATAGAAATCCTTGGTTATATTCACCCAGTCCATGAAATCAGAGTAAGATTCGTTAGATCCGTGTAGTGTATTGATTGTTTGAATGGTATCTATGGTTAGTGATTAATTGTTTGTTCTGTACAAATGATTTTTTTGCTAATAATCTGACTAGGGTTAGCGTGCGTGCTCATAATTCATAGCCAGATCTTGAGAATTGATTTTGAATGTCCTACATATATGTTTGTGCCTTTTTTTCCTTCCAGATATTGAAAATTGATTTTGAATGTCCTATATGTATGTTTCTGCCTTTTTTCAGATTGGTATGTACACAGATGAGGCTCCAGCCAGCGGCACCGCCGGCTGTAGATCCTGCACCCAGCAGCGCGGGCAGAAGCGGCCACGCCCCTGGATCCGAGGAACCCATAGAATATCGGGCGGACCACGTCAGCGATCTCCCGGACGCCATCCTTGGGGTGATCATTTTCCTTCTCCCCACCAAGGATGGCTGCCGCACACAGGTCCTCGCATCTCGGTGGCGCACTCTGTGGCGCGCCGTGCCTCTTAATCTTGACTGTCGCCGGCTATCTGTCGTTCATGATTTTGAACTCCACGGAGCCATCATCTCCTCCCACCAGGGCTCCCTTCAACGCCTATGCATCCCGGCATGCTGCCTGCTGCACATACCCTGCACGGTGGACACATGGCTGACATCCCGTCAATTCAAAAAACTCCAGCATCTTGAGTTCTACCATCACTATGCAAATAGCTTCCCACCAAGCGTTGTAGATATGCCCTCACCACCGATGTCCATCTCATGGTTTTCCTCCTCTCTCCACACCGCCACCTTGGCCTGGTGCCATCTAGCAGACAATCTGGTACAAATGCTTCAACTCCCACTGCTAAAAAAACTCGCGCTTGTGGTGGTCGATCTGTCGGAGGCCTCACTGCACAGCATCATCCACTCCTGCTGCCCTGCCCTGGAGCATCTGCTGCTTGTTTTTGGAAAAGAAATTCATATCCGTTGTCTCCAAATAAAGTTGCCTCACCTTGTAAGCATTGGAATTTGCTCTAAAGGAGAGGAGCTCATCATCAAAGATGCCCCTTCACTCTAAAGGTTGCTCCTTGATTATTGGTGTGCAGCTTCGCAAATAACTGTGGTCTTTGCGCCTAAACTGGAGACCTTGGGTGTAATTCCTAATCCTCTTGAAGGTTACAAGATGGTGGTTGGCTCCACACTTATTCAGGTATTGTATATTATCATCAACACTTTTATAATCATAAGCTGCATTTTTCATTTGTGCGCATAAGTTTTATATCATCAACACTTTTGTAATCATAAGCTGCATTTTTCATTTGTGCGCATAAGTTTTATATCATCAATACTTTTGTAATCATAAGCTGCATTTTTCATTTATGCGCATAAGTTTTATATCATCAACACTTTTGTAATCATAAGCTGCATTTTTCATTTGTGCGCATAAGTTTTATATCATTTTGGAGTACACTTTTGGTACTAATATTATGTTCTATGATCAATGAAGAGTTTGTCCATGGATACCCTATCAATGGTGCTGGATTCTGTCAAGACCTTACATATCAGTATGTGGTGTTTTGATCTGAACACAATTATCGGCTTGCTGCGATGCTTTCCATGTCTGGAGAATTTTTATATACAGGTGATGATTTCAAGCACATTGAAAGCCCATATATAATTTACTAGAATTAACCGTTCAGTTGTCGCTCTTGCGACATACTCTTTTTTTAGACATTAACTGTTTTCAGTCTTCATGTCTATTTAGGCAAAAGCACATGGACAAAAGGTATAACCAATCGGTGGCATAAGAAGCACCGGAATTTTCTCAGTTCTCATGACATTCGTTTGAGGACAATAACGCTGGAAGGATATGCATCCAACTATGCAAACACTAGCTTTGTCACATTCTTCCTGTTGAATGCGAGGGTACTACTGTCCATGAGGATTAAGCATTTTAACAAAAACTTTCTCATGGATGAACACGTTGAACAACATAAAAAGAAGTTCCAGGTGGACAAAAGGGCTTCTAAACATGCTCGGCTTCTATTTACAACAACTTGTCTTCATGTACCAGTACATTTTCTGGCCCAGGATCTTGATTTTATGGATCAGACCGATCCATTTGAGTGTGACTGCTGAAAACTTTGGTTGAGTTAGATGTTATTGTCCTGTTCAATATGGATTTTGTGTAAACCTAATGAACAATTAATCATCGTGCTTTTGTACCTTTTGTAAGCTGGAGTTAGATATTGCTGCGCTTTTCAACTCGGCTTTGACCCATATTTTCTTTCATACAAACCGGAACTTCTATCAAGAAGCCTCATGGTTCCGAGATGGAACTTGGTCACCTGATCTGTGTGCGAAATGACATACGCTGTCCCTTCCCGCCTTGATTTATTTTACAGAGGCAACATGCAACTGTGCTAAAAATATGAAATTATTCAAGGTTCATTTCGCCTTTTTATACATTCATTTTCCTAGTCATTTTTAACAAATAGCCACCACGTTACTATCGCAAATGGTCGTATTAGTCCAACCGTGGGCATTCAACTAACCATTTACTACCGCGGGCAGCTGTTTGATTAGACGGGGCGATTGTGAGCAGTCCGCCGCGCATGCTCATCGTACCGGGAAGCGAGCCACGAACGCTGCAATTTATTGCTGGTTTTGGACTTTTGTTTCGGCTGCCTCGGGAAGGTACGTAGAACAGTCCTCCATTCTCATCTACAAGCACCGCCGCCGAGGATTGTCGCCTGCTGTGAGATGGAGGACGAGCCGGCCAACAAGCGGGGGCGGGTCGAGCCAGAACCGCAAGAGCCTCTGGCGAACATGGACATCATTAGCAGCCTCCCCGATGAGATGTTGGTAACCATCATATCCCACCTCCCCATCAGAAATAATGCATGAAAAAGATTCTGAAGAAGATGAATTTTATTTGTCAGAATAGTTTGAACCTTGTAATCTTTGAATTTGGGCCTTGTAATGCTGAAATTTGAACCTTGCAATATTTATGGTATTTGTTATATAATGTAATTGGATGTTTAATTCGGTTTTGCAATCATGTCCTGTTATAAGTATATTTATGGTATTTTTAATTGGAGTATGTTGTTCTTCTGTAGACAGAGCATAGATGTTGTGCAAACAAAGCATATCACATCGCACGCGGACCACAGTAGAGAACCCGTCGGTGATGAATTCATCAATCGCAGACGAGTGTATACCAGCAAGCGTTTGCCCACAACACACACGACTTATTCCATCACAAACAGCTCGGATGGATCAACTGTATGCCACATATCACACACGCAACTCTAATTTGAATCGTGCTTGATGTATCTACCATCGCTTGCACAGTTCGTCTTATTTGCCACGTATCACTGTGCCGGCCTCTGCTCGCGTCCCTCGACACGCTCTACTCGCCGTTAGGCGCCGCAGCACACTCTGATCACGTCCCTCGGTGCGCTCTGCTTGCCGTTAGGCGCCGCAGTGCACTCTGCTCGCGTACCTACACGCGCTCGGCTTGTCGACAGCTTTTCCTTGCGTGTTCAACTGCTATATGCATATATATGGTTGCTCGCCGTTGAGGCGGCTGCGGAGTGCTCTGCTCATGTCCCTCCGTGCGCGCTCTGCTAGTGGTTGGGGCCGGCGCACGATCACGTTGGGGGCCCCCATATGCATGCGGTTGCGCCGCGCGTGTCGCCACGATGCAGGTACGTGCGGCGCGATGGAGTTACGCGCTGCAATTAGAACCGCCATCCAGGCGTGCCGATATTCCAGGCCGTCCGGCTTCCCCATTAATTCCCATGGCCATTATAACCTTAGTCTCTTCAACCTTTCGATCGCGCCCAACAACACAATAAGCACACCCATGACAACACATACAGAGAGGATATCTAGCGGCGCTCCAATGGAGTTCGGCGAGCATAAAGTGGAGACCCACATGAGGGAGACGGATCTCTCGATGGTGTACACCATCGACCCGGTCGTGGTGGAGGACTACATCAACACCGTGGAGCAGTTGCTTGCTCGAGACAAGTACAAGGTGGTCGGCATCAACCTCCAGTACACCGGCGGTCATCCCGGCAAAGATCAGAAGGTTGCCGTCGCCCAGTTGTGCGCGCGCCATCATGTCCTCATCTACCACTACTGCATGGCCACAGAGCCTTGCGACCATTTCGCCAGGTTTGTCAACAGCACCGACTACAAGTTCGCTATGGTGGAAACCTCCAATGGTGTAAAAGCGCTCATGGTTACGGGCTTGGCCTACAAGAACCTTGTCGAAATCCGTGACCACTATAGGGTCTGGGGCAGCACGAAGAAGGACTCCCTGGTTGAACTCTCCTCGGCCATCATCGACCCCTACTACGAAAAGATGAAGCAGGATGCCAACAGAACAAGTCCCGTATCCTGGCACGGAGCCTGGATGCGGCAACTGGATGAAAATCATCTCAGGTTCGCAGCCAAGAGCGTGTACATATGCTACGAGATGCACAGGCAGATCGTTGACATGAGGAAGTGCCTCGTTCCCAAAATCGACGAGGCCGGATCAAGCCACAAGTAGAGCAGTAGCGGCAAGCGTCACAAGAAGTAGATGATGATCAGATAATCGTTTATCCTAGTTAATTATGCATGTAATATATAGTTTACTTTGGTGTGTGGAAATGTCATGTGTGTAGTAGCCACCTATATAATTATGCATGTAATAGTTTACTTTGGTGTGTGCTAATGTCATGTGTGTAGTAGCCACCTATGTAATTGGATGTTTAATTTGGTTATGTAACCATATCCTTATAAGTGTGTGTGTGTGTGTGTGTGTGTGTGTGTGTGTGTGTGTGTGTGTGTGTGTGTGTTGTTGTTGTTGTTCTGCATGCAATCACATCGCACAACACACATGGTTTGTTAACAGGAATCGTCTGTGTTGTTATCGGTCTTCCCACACATTTCCGATTACAGGCCTGTTTGCCGCATATCACACACATCTTGGTAAGTTGAACCGTTTCTGTTCTATTGGCTCAACACAAACAGTTCACCGAGTTAACTGTATGCTGTATATCGCACACACCTTGATCTGGCTGACTGTTTCTTTTGTGTTGCCTAATCACAAACAGTTCATCCGAGTGAACTGTATGTCGTATATCGCACACACCTTCATCTGGCTGCCCGTTTCTGTTGTTCCGCCTCATCACAAACAGTTCATCGGGGTGAACTGTATGCCGTATATCGCACACACCTTGATCTGGCTGCCCGTTTCTGTTGTTTTGTCTCATCACAAGCAGTTCGTATGGATCAACCGTATGCCCCGCATCGCAAACGCCACGACAGGAATCAACTGATTTGCCATCTACCATGGAAGACGGCAAAGGACCAGAAAGTTGACAGCAAAGGTCTTTGCCGGTAGCCGCGGACGGCAAACATATCCAGCACTGTAAGTTACGGTAATGAGCTTCTTTGCCGTCTGTTTTCACGCAGCGGACGGCAGAGACGTTTGCCGTTAGCTTTCCTAGGGAAGCAAACGGCAAAGAAGGTGGACGGCAAAGAACAGACGTTAGCCATGTTAGGTGGCTAACGGGAAGCTTTGTCGTCTGCCAGCTGACGGAAAACATGCCCTCCCCTTTGCCGTCTGCCATCTGACGTCAGCAGACGCGTCACTCCTCCCCGCTCTTTGCCGTCTACCACAGACGGCAAACCCCCGCTCTTTCCTTAGCGCCTCCTGATCGACTCTAGCCTTAGTATTATCCTTTGACTTCCCCTCTATGCCGAACAATGTACCAAAAAGGGCCCCAGTGATATTCTTTTCAGTGTGCATCACGTCGATGTTGTGTGGGCAAAGGAGGTCTTTGAAGTAAGGCAGATCCCACAAGCATGTCTTGTGAGTCCAGGCGTGTTCCGAAATATATCCCTTGAAATACCCTGGACGCTCTAGATCTGGCTCGAGAGCGTTTAACTGATCCAGGGTCTCTTGGCCTGTCAACGCAGGTGGTGCAGAGTTTTTGAAAACTCTACCTTTGATGAAGTTCTTCTTGTCTTTCCTGAACTTATGGCGAGGATCCAGGAACTGTCTATGCAAGTCGAAGCAAGAAAACTTGCGACCCGCCTGCAGCCAATGAAACTGAAGAGCTGCCTTGCATGTGGGGCACGGGAACCTTCCATGCACACACCAGCCAACGAATAGCGCATACGCCGGCAAGTCATGCATCGAGTACATGTACCAGACACGCATTATGAAGTTCTGTTTGCTAGCGGCGTCGTATGTCTTGAACCCATTATCCCAAGCTTCTTGCAATTCATCCTTTAGTGGTTGCATGTACACATTCATATTCTTCCCCGGATAGTTGGGCCCTGGAATTATCAACGTCAGGAAAATGTTCTTTCTTTGCATAATCTGTCCTGGGGGAGATTGAGTGGAATGACAAATACGGGCCAACAACTGTATTGGGTTGCCGTCAGACCAAACACATTGAACCCATCCATGTTGATGGCAACTCGAGGATGCCTTGGATCTGCCACTTTTTGCTCATATAATGCATCGAAGTGCTTCCACGCAGAACCATCTGATGTGTGTACCATCATCAGATTCCCATCTGCATCTAGTTCGGTTCTTTTGCCCATTTTGTGCCATGTCATCTGTTTGGCCGTCTCTTCGACCATGAAAAGACGTTGAAGTCTTGGTATGATTGGCATATACGAAAGAACATTAACGGGGATTTTGGTCTGCGTCTTCTCACCCATACTGTTGTCTACCACAACATACCTGGAAGACTTGCAAATGGGACAATAGTTCAAGTCTGCATACTCAAGCCTAAATAAGGCACATACTTTCTCACAGGCATGTATCTTCTCATAGGGCATCTTAAGTGCACAGAAGATTTTGTCCGACTGGTACAGGTTTGCAGGCATTACATGGCCTTTGGGTAGAAAGCGTCCAAATACTGTCATCATCGCGTCGTAGCATTCTCTGCCCAAGTTGAATTGAGCCTTCAGAGCCATTACTTGTGAGATGGCATCCAACTGACAAAGCTCAGTATGCTCATGGAGAGGACGTTTTGAAAACTCCAACATTTCATTGAAGGCCTTTGCAGATTCCTCCATCTCATCGTCCGAATCCCGAGCATCATCAAAGTCTTGCACCATGTCTTCCATCCCGGTACCATGCTCGTCGGTGCGACGACGAACCACCTCAGCTCTGGCACATTGGGCAGACTCACCATGAAATGTCCACACCGTATAACCGGGCGTAAAACCACTCTTCTGCAGGTGTTTGCCCATTTCATCCTCTGTCCTCTTGTGCCAATTGTCGCACCGGACACAGGGGCACCAGGTTTTTCTCTGGCCATTTGCAAATGCGGCTCTCACAAACCCCTTGGTTTTTGTTAACCATTCATTGGTCATGTCTTTTTGACTAGTGTGACCGGTGTACATCCACGCACGATCACTCATCTTGCCTAGCTACTCGACACAAAAGAAATATATATAATTCAGCATGTATATTCATGAGTTAATCTAGTTTGTCAATTTTATTACGTCCATGCAACCTACACACTAATAGGTAAAGATAGGTCCTAATCCCACCCGAGTATGTGTAGATTGAGTACGTTCTCCATGCTCTACCCCATTCCGAGACAAAATTTCGGCAGCACCTCCCCATTGTTCTCCAAATACACGTCTCGGCAAAAAGCTGAGAGAATGTGCATCCGGAGAACAACAGGGAGGCGCTGCCGAAATTTTGTCTTGGAATGGGGTAGAGCATGGAGAACGAACCCAATCTACACATCCTCGGGCTGTCCGTGGAAATCGCTAGACAATCCGAATGAGTTACGGTGATAAATATGCAACTGAATGCATATTTATCGATGCAACCCTTTCGGACGGGAGACGCATACTGGTTATGCGACTGTAGTTACCTAGCTAGTGTCATCGGCACAAAGGCCAGAACAGAGCAAAGGAAGGGGGAGGAGGAGGATATAGCTAGCTACCTGCTGCTGTCGACGATGAGGGGATGGAGCCGAGGAGGGTAGCCGAGGGAGGAATCAAGGGGCACCGGCGAGGATCTGCAAGGAGGGGGGATCCGGGGAGGGATAGGTTAGTGACCGGCTAGGGGAGGGATCTGGGGATCTCTACATTAACATTTTATTTGTCCTTTACATCCAGGCAGTGCATTACACTAACTAACTAAACTACACTAAAATAGAACACTAACTAACTACAACTAAACTAGATTAACTAAACTAAACTACACTAACTAAACTACACTACACTACACTAACTAACCAAACTACACTAACTAAAAAACACTAACTAAACTACACTAACTACAATTAACAGAGAAAAAAATTGAAAAAAAGAGAGGGGAGGGGGCTCACCGGAGTGGGGGATGTCGGTGTCAAAACCGGCAGACCTCGGGGTAGGGGGTCCCGAGCTGTGGATCTAAGGTCGATGGGGAACAAGGGACGATGAACACGATGTTTACCCAGGTTCGGGCCCTCTCGAAGAGGTAATACCCTATGTCCTGCTTGATTGTATTGGATGTATAGTATGGTTACAGAGTAGATCTACCTCGAGATCAGTATGAGCTAAACCCTAAGGTGATGAGGTGATGAATATATCTCTGGCCCTAAAAACTACAACCCTCGGTTTATATAGACACCGGTAGGGTTAGGGTTACCGGAGATAGATTACAATAAGGGATAAAGATATCCTGCGCATTCTTGACTTGGAGGGCACACCACGGCTTCACAGATCTCCCGTCATTATACGGCTTCCAGTCTGGCCCATGTTCAATGGGCAGGCACCCCGAGGACCCCTTAGTCCATGACTCCCTCAGTAGCCCCCGAACTTGCCTCCAACGTCGGGGATCGTCCTCTGGAATCTTCATATCATCGGCTTACGAGATGAGTTCTTCCATTCCTTTATTCAGTTTTGGAGCCCTGTTAATCTCGCCGAACACTATCCGGAGCCTGAACTAATGTACTCGGGCCCGGACAGTTTCAAGATTCTAGGATCCGAAGATATCTCGAGATTGAGGTGGGACCATCAGAGTTTATTGCCATTCCTATTGCCATTCCTCGGGGCAAGGGCTTCGTGCACCTTTTCAAAAGGCGTGCGGCCCAATGCAATCCTCCCACAAGCCCGTCCTTCCAGCTTCATGGTGAGACGCTTATTTATAGATCCAAAGGTGCGGGGGACATCTTACCTCCCCCCTTTCGCAAAGAACGACACCGAAGAAATTCCACGACGCCATGGCCGACCTCCCAGGCTCATCCTCGCACCCACACGGCCCACTCCCAGGTGATTGGTCGAGTTGTTCAGTTCCGCACCTTCACCTGAGGCACTTGCAGACGCAGTGCTTCCTCCCTCCGGCTAATTTGGTCCCAGTCCGCGCTGGTCTCATCTCCGTCGACGGCTGCGCCCTTGCCGAGAACTCCCCCGCTCCGAGCAAGGAGGAGAGGGTATGTCTCGTGCCCTTCCTTCTAAGAGGTTTCGGTTTTCCCATCCACCCCTTTTTATGGGGTTTGTTGGAGTTCTATGGGATCCAGCTCCACAACCTCACCCTGGGGTCCATATTGCATATCTCGGGCTTTGTAGCCCTTTGCGAGATATTTTTGAGTTGCGAGGCCCACTTCGATTTGTGGAGGAAGTATTTCTGTCTTGTCCCTCGCCATCGGGAGGGATCCATATTCGAGGTGGGCGGCGCCGAAGTATGGCGTATAGCTGGGACAGGGTACCCAATTGGAACCCCACGAAAAGATCCCGAATGATGGACCTCGGAGTGGTTTTATATTGAAGACGTCCCTCTCACTGACCCAATTCGGCAAGGGTTGCCCGAATACTCAAACGACCTGCCTATAAAGCAGTTCAACTCGTGGCCCAAAGGCCCTTCCCAATAGGATAGCAAAGAGGTACGTTCATTGGCGGCCAAGATCAGGCTGCTAACTAGCAGTAAGCTGACCATGATCGAAGTGATGGCCATTGCTATTACCCGATTCGTGCAACCCCTCCAGCAACGGGGTCATCCTTTATGGTGCTATAACAGGACCAACGATGTAAGCCGCTACCAGCGCCAAGGGCCTGACAATAAGGCGGCTCTGGCCAAGATATTGGCCGATCTCTTCAAGGGAGAGGAGGCAGATTTCGCTCGAATGAGTATTCGGGAAGGCTGCTCCGGATACAATCCAGCGGACTGGGTAAGCCACAATCCATTGTTTTGAGCTCATAGATTACGCCCGAATTCTAACTGATTGTGATTGAACAGGGATGGAAGCGTCAAGTTGCGTCCATTAGTTGCCCTCCTCCTCACCCGGAGGATCATTCTCGTGACGACGATCCTGGGTATCATGACGACCCAGAGGCGTCGATTGATTTTGAAGATGGGGTGTTTTATCAGGAGAGCCTGGATGGCGCCAAGGTCGCTCTGACAGCCGATCATCCTGGGGCTCTTCCCTCTTCCACAGTAAGTGAAAAGAAGACCCTCTCCCGAACTGGGCGCTCATCTTGCACCATTCCCCACGTGCTAACTTCTACTCCCAAGGGTCGCCGCACTACGCGTCGGATCGTCTTGGGGGGAGCGTGGACCGTGCCAGCCTCGGCCCCTAACGGGAAATCAAAGTGGAAGGCTTCCGCCGAAGCGGAAGCACCTGCTTTCTCGACCCAGAGGTGACGTATTTCGGAATTACAGCGAGGGTTGCTTTTAATACCTTTTTATTGAAACTCGCTTAATTTTGCAGAAGATGTGTACCCCTGCATCAGTCCGAAGATTCCCCAGGTGTGCCGAATCGCAACTCCGGTCCTAAGTCTTTGGTATGAGCCGGAGCTTCCTCTGAACACGCGGCAGCCGGCGTGCCTCCGGCGGATTCTGATGATGTTTCGGTTACCAACTCCGAAGTAGAGAGCGTGATGAATCATCGCCGCCGGAGGGAAACTTTACGTCATACTGCCCTTGCCGACCAAGAATTTAGTGCCTTTAATTCGGTGGACGCATACCTTGGGGTGACCCGAACAGGTCTTGAAGGGATCGCCGGTCTATTTGCTGCCAGAATGCAGGTGTGTAACTAAAAATGGCTTGAAAGCAGATCATGTTCCCTAGCCAACTAACCCCCAAGCCTTAATTTGGGCGAGACGGCCGAGTTAAGGATTTCTAACGATATTATTTTTTATAGGCCGCAAGAGAGCAGAGTAAAAAGTTGTCCGAGGACCTTGAGTTGAGCCGGACATAGTTGGTTGAAGCCAAGGCCGAACTAGATGTGGCTCGAAAAGCCAGCAGCGGATTGTTCGGTAAGTAGAAAGAACTTTTTCCAATCGCGTAGAAAGGTATATGGTGTATTCTATGCATTAACACCTTGTTTTCTCCATATAGCCGCGGTGGCCGTAGGCGGGTTACGGAAGGAGCTAGAGGCTGGTAAACGAGTGCTGACGCGAAGTCAGGAGGAGAAAAATGAGCTCAACGAAGAGAATCGGCGGAAAGGCGAGGAAATTGAGAGCTTGAAAACTCAGCTGGCGCAAGCCTTGGAGGAAAACCAGAAGCTGAAATGTGGCATATTTGGTAAGCACTGATCTGACCGGTATGTTGGTCCAGTACCATTGGTGTTTTAATGATGGTATGCGACACCTACTTGCTAGGTCTCCTGACTGGGCGGCCCGAGGAAGAAGTCAGCACCTATGACGGGAACCTTTTAAAGGAGCTGTCGAAGACCTACGAGAGGGCCCGGAAGGCCATGAAGAGTATGGCAAAGGCGTTATGGCCGTCAGAGGTGCCGCCAGAGAGCATGGCCGAACTAGCCAGTCGCTTTAAAGGAGCTCGGCAAAGGTTTGAATTATGGAAGATCTCGGCTTGCTGAGAGGGAGCGCACGAGGCGTGGGCTATGGTAAAGACCCGTTTCACCAAGCTGGACCCGGAGCATATGGCCCGGGTTGGTCCAGTGGGCCCTGACGGCCAAGAGATACCTCTAAGCTTGGTGTATGATGATGTGATGCCGGCCGCTCGTCAGTCTCAGATGGATTGCGCTTTAGAGCAATTGATAGACAACGTGGATCAAGAGTAGTTTTATCAATTCTATGTATCTATGTACTGTACATTGACCGAGCTCAATCCGCGGTCTTATTTTTTAAAAGAATGTTGTCTTAACCGGCCATCGGCTTCTACCTCCCTGATCAGTGATTGGGAAGTGTTTCGTACTACGTGCCGTGGGAAACAAGGCAGCACTTCGGGAACCAGGCAATCCGGCCATTTGGCTCGAACGGACGAAACATGTGCGGAGAGTTATGTTATATTACTGTTTGACGTGAGAAACATCTTCCGATGAAAATAGTTCCTCCTAAGGTTCCTTTCTTCGGGTAAATTTATAGTCCAGATATGTGAAATCAACGGAGACCAATGGCTGCAAAAAAAACCTGGTGATAAGCGCGAGGCTATATTCACTTCCCTTAGGCCGACTTATTGTATTCTGTAAGAACGCTAGCTTTCGGCTTCACCCGTCTGAGGTACGGTCCCGGATGACCTGGTCGTAACAATCGCAGAGGTGCTCCCTTTACTTCCTAACCGAACAATCGGGAACGTAGGGGTAAACACAGGAGCCAGGCAACCCAGCTTGGCAAAGATCTTAGGTCAAATAAGTGCATATGTTGGCTTGAAAGATATGAGAAGGTTGCAAACGAAACGAATGCGATGTATACTGATTATATTATTCGGCTCCTCTAAGGGAGCCCCCCATGCAAAGCTGGGTGTTACATTCCATGACTTATACGGTATTGGCTTGGTATGGTTCGGTTCAGCTGAACACCTACCATGTTAAGGAAAAATAAAAAGAAGGAACAAAGAGAGGTGAGGATGTATGCGGGTGACAATGTCTAACTCAGTCGTAAAAGCACTGCAGCCGGGCTGCGTTCCATAGGTTTGGCTCGAGGCGATCGTCGGACGGGCGGCGAAGGCTGTATGCTCCTCCTGCCAGTACTTCATCGATGATGTACGGACCCTCCCATTTGGGCGAGAGCTTATGCATCTGTTTTTCGGGGAGCCGGTGGACGAGGTCGCCCACGTTGTATGTCTTCGCCCAGACTTGGCGGTTTTGGTAGCGCCGTGCTTGCTGCTGATAAAGTGCGGATCGAGCCCGAGCTATATCCCGTCCTCCCTCAAGAGCGTCCAAGTCATCTTGCCGATCCAACTCGGCTTCCTTTTCTTCATACATGTGCACTCGAGGCGCGTCGTGGATGATATCGCATGGGAGAACGGCTTCCGCACCGTATACCATAAAAATGGTGTGTATCCGGTTGACCGGTTAGGAGTAGTGCGCAACCCCCATAATACGGAATCGAGTTCCTTGACCCAATGGCAGTCTGATTGTTCAAGTGATCGGACCAGGCGGGGCTTGATGCCACTCATAATGAGTCCGTGGGCCCGTTCGACCTGTCCATTGGTCTGTGGGTGATACACTGAAGCATAATCGAGCTTAATGCCCATTTTGCCGCACCAGTCTTTGACTTCCTGGGCGGTGAAGTTAGTACCGTTATCGGTAATTATGTTGTGGGGGACACCATAATGGTGTACGACGTCAGATAAGAACTCGACGACAGGTCCGGATTCTGCCGAAGTGACGGGCCTTGCCTCAATCCACTTGGTGAATTTGTCGACCATGACCAATAGGTACTTCTTTTTCTTTGTACCCCCTTTGAGTGGCCCGACCATGTCGAGACCCCAGACCATGAAAGGCCATGTTATCGGTATCGTCCGAAGGGCTGTGGGGGGCAAGTGGCTTTGATTTGTGAATAGCTGACATCCAACGCAACGTTGGACGAAAGCCCGGGCATCCTCACGGGCGGTAGGCCAAAAGAATCCTGCTCGGAAAGCCTTGCGGACCAAGGCCCGAGCTGCCGCGTGGTGGCCGCCCATGCCCGCGTGTATTTCTTCCAGGAGTTGATACCCCTCTTCTTCGGAGATGCACCTTTGCAAGATTCCTGTGGTGCTTTTTTTGCAAAGCTCGCCTTCATGGACCTTGTATGCTTTTGAACGTCGGACTATATGTCGTGCCTCCATCTGGTCCTCCGGGAGCTGTTGCCGAGTGAGGTAGATGAGTAGAGGTTCTGTCCAAGGGGCAATTATGGCCATGATTTCATGGGCGGAAGGTGTTTCCTTGAGTGCGGAGCCGCCAATGCTATGGTCAGCGGGCTCCTTGTCCAGGGAGGCATTGTGAGCCGGCTCATTGACTAGTGCGTCGGCGTCACCGTCCTGCCATACTACGGAGGGCTTGAAGAGCCGCTCAAGGAAAGTGTTTTTAGGGACCGGGTCGCACTTGGCACCCATGCGGGCGAGTACGTCCGCGGCTTGGTTGTTGTCCCTAGAGACATGGTGGAATTCTAGGCCCTCGAATCGGACCGATATCCAGAGAACCGCATTTCTGTATGCCGCCATCTTGGGGTCCTTGGCGTCGAATTTGCCGTTGACTTGAGAGATAGCTAGGTTTGAATCTCCCCTTACTTCGAGGCGCTGTACCCCCATTGTCATGGCCAGACGAAGACCATGTAGTAGTGCTTCATATTTGGCTGCGTTGTTGGAGTCCGTGTACATTATTTGTAGGACATACCGAACAATGTCGCCTGTGGGGGAGATTAGGATGACCCCAGCCCCCAGTCTGGCTAACATTTTTGAGCCGTCAAAATACATCGTCCAGTGCGAATATGTGCTATATTCTCGGGGTAATTCGGCTTCAGTCCATTCGGCTATAAAATCGGCCAGTACCTGAGATTTAATAGCTCGGCGTGGTTTGTATGATATCTCGAAGGGAAGGAGCTCTATGGCCCATTTGGCGATCCGGCCCATGGCGTCCCTGTTGTTGATTATGTCATTCAAGGGGACCTCTGACGCCACTGTGACCGAGCATTCTTGAAAGTAGTGCCGTAGCTTTCGGGATGCCATAAAAACCGTGTAAGCTATCTTCTGATAGTGGGGGTATCGTGATTTGCATGGCGTAAGTACATCGGACACATAATAGACCGGCTTCTGGACTTGGAACTTGTGGCCCTCAGACTCCCGCTCCACGACGAGCA
Source organism: Thinopyrum elongatum (assembly GCA_011799875.1). Classification (NCBI taxonomy): domain Eukaryota; kingdom Viridiplantae; phylum Streptophyta; class Magnoliopsida; order Poales; family Poaceae; genus Thinopyrum; species Thinopyrum elongatum. Next base: position 84,349,536 of record CM022300.1, on the reverse strand, counting down.
CCGCGCTAACCACCTGATTGGTGGCTGAAATGTATAGTAGCATGGGCTCGCCGACGCTAGGTGCGGCCAGGATGGGGTTGCCAGCGAGAAGTGTTTTAATCTCCTCGAGCGCCGCAGTTGCTTCGTCTATCCATTGGAAGTTCTTGGTCTTTTTAAGTAGTTTGTAGAGTGGGAGCGCCTTTTCTCCGAGGCGAGATATGAAGCGGCTCAAGGCTGCCACGCATCCGGCCAGTTTCTGGACGTGCTTGAGCTCTGTTGGTATTGCGAGCTGGGATAGCGCACTAATTTTGGCCAGGTTGGCCTCGATTCCTCTATGGGAGACGATGAATCCGAGTAACTTTCCGGCGGGGACCCCGAAGACGCATTTTTCGGGTTGAGTCGTATATCATAGGCTCGTAAGTTGTCGAAGGTTTGGCGGGGGTCGTCTATCAGCTGGTCGATGTTTTTGGTTTTGACAACCACATCGTCCACGTATGCCTCCACCGTTCTGCCGATTTGTTTTTGAGGCATGCTTAAATCATGTGTTGGTATGTAGCTCCTGCGTTTTTTAGTCCGAACGGCATGGTGTTGAAGCAGAAAGGTCCGTAAGGAGTGATGAATGCGGTTGCTGCCTGGTCAGACTCCTTCATCTTCATCTGGTGGTATCCGGAGTATGCGTCCATGAAGCATAGCGAGTCGTGTCCGGCGGTGGCATCGATGATCTGGTCTATTCTTGGCAGGGGAAAAGGGTCCTTAGGGCAGGCCTTGTTAAGGTCTTTAAAATCGACACAGAGACGCCAGGATTTGTCCTTTTTGGGTACCATAACCAGGTTTGCTAACCACTCGGGATGCTTGATCTCACGGATGAATCCGGCTTCCAACAGTTTTGCTAGCTCTTCGCCCATGGCCTGCCATTTGGGTTCGGAAAACCGGCGTAGAGTTTGTTTCACCGGCTTGAAGCCTTTTAAGATGTTTAGGCTGTGCTCTGCCAGCCTGCGTGGGATTCCCGGCATGTCTGAGGGGTGCCAGGCGAATATTTCCCAGTTTTCATGCAGGAACATTCTTAACGCCTCGTCAACTGCGGGGTCCAGCTGTGCTCCTATAGATGCCGTTTTATTGGGATCTGTTGGGTGCACTTGAAATTTTACTATTTCATCTGCTGGCTTGAATGATGTGGATTTTTGTCTTTTACTGAGGACCACATCATCCCTGTCGACTGTAGTGCGTAGTGCTGTCAACTCTTTGGCCGCGAGGGCTTCAGATAGTGCCTCTAGGGCGAGGGATGCCGTCTTGTTTTCGGCTCGTAAGGCTTTGCTTGGGTCACTTTTAAGTGAGATTACCCGTTGGGCCCTGGCATTTTGAGCTTCATGTACCCGTAATGCGGTATGGCCTGAAATCTCGAGAATGCCTCACGTCCTAGGAGGGCGTGGTATCTGCTGCGAAAGGGCACAATGTGAAATAGCAAGGGTTCGGATCTGTAGTTATCGGGTGTGCCGAACACAACGTCCAGGGTTATGCGTCCCGAGCAGTGTGCCTCCCTACCGGGTATTATACCTCGGAATGTGGTGTGGCTGTGTTCGATGCGAGATCTGTTGAGCTGCATCTTGTCGAGAGTGTCCTCATAGATGAGGTTGAGGCTGCTGCCTTCGTCCATCAGTACTTTAGTCAGCCGAAAACCATCGATAATGGGGTCCAGGACCAGTGCGGCCAGTGTATGGTTGCTGCGTGGACTTGGGTCGTTCTTCTCGTTGAAGGTAATAGGCGCAGCTGCCCAAGGTTGTGTGACCGTCACTTGATATATCTGACTGAGCTCTCGAAGAGCCTTTTTTCTTTTGTTGTTTGAGGCGAACGTCTCGTATACCGTAAGGACATTATGGTCCTGTGGTGAAGTCGTGGACTGCTTATCTGGAAGTGTAAGGCCCAAGATTGGCTCGCCATATTTGGCCACTTGTCTTACCACCCAACAGGCTCGAAGTCTGTGGGTTGGGTTTGCGTCTAGCAAGACTGAGTGTATTGGGGACGGTTTATCCAGCAACTCGTCCAGCACTGATCTAGGCCTAGTCTTCTTTTCATCAGGCTCGCGTTCCGGTGACCGATTTGTATATGCCCGTTTAGAGCGAGACCTTCCGTGCTGCGCAGCGGGTGGTGGCCCTATGTTCATCTGTTGCGCCCTCCACGTGTTCTCCATGGCGCAATACTTGCGTACCATGTCTGATAGTTTAGTGAAGCTTCGAATTCGGCGACGCGCGAGGGCGTTTAAGAGGCCCTCGTCCTTGCAGTTGAACTGGAAGGCTCTAATTATCTCTTTGTCACAGCATGGCGGCATCCTGTTCTTTACCAGGAGAAATCTAGCCCAATAATGATGGACTGTCTCGTTTGGCAACTGTTTGACATACATGAGGTCCCATATGTCTGGGTTTCCCGAATCTGGGCAGTATTCTGTGTGGCGGGTGGGTGGGAAAAATTCGAGAATCCCTCCTGCAGCGGACCCGGACTATCCTTGATGGGTGGTTGAGTCATGTCTGGTTCTGATCGTGCAGGACTTGGATCCGGACTGGTGCACGGCTAGATCAGCTCGAGGCCGGATCTAGCGTTGGGGCTCGAGTCCGAGCGTATCTCTGGGCTGGTGTCTGACTCCGAACTGGAGACTCGAGTGTACACCGTTCTTAGCTTATAAGGTTGTGGCCCCTCCTGGGCCTCTTCGACTGTAGCGACGAGGTGAGTGACCGGAGGGATGTTGATTTCTCGGTCGTCGGGTTTAAGCCCGATCCGATCATAGGTTGTGGGCCTGATAACGGAGATTCCCATTGCACGGAATAGACTTACCAAGTGGTCTACCGGCTGGGCACACGGGGGTGCCGGACACTCCGGAGATTCGGCGGGAGATCTTGCGGACGGTCTGTCGGAGTTAGGCTTCAAGGCCGGACTCTGAGAGATACCTGACTCTTGAAAGTCTGCTGGTCCCGGGGTTGATGCCCCCGAACCGGTGAGTTCCTCTACGGGGACGAAGCCTTCGATCTGGTCGAGGCGACCAGTGGGATCGGCGCGCACCAATATGCCGCCGAAGAAGAGGAGATGACCAGGGGTGGGGAAGCCCTCGGAGCGGGCGTGGTCTCCAATGACCGATTGAGCCATCGATCCTTTGGGTGATCCAACAGCGGAACTCTCAATGAAAGCACCAATGTCGGTGTCAAAACCGGCAGACCTCGGGGTAGGGGGGTCCCGAGCTGTGGATCTAAGGTCGATGGGGAACAAGGGACGATGAACACGACGTTTACCCAGGTTCGGGCCCTCTCGAAGAGGTAATACCCTACGTCCTGCTTGATTGTATTGGATGTATAGTATGGTTACAGAGTAGATCTACCTCGAGATCAGTATGAGCTAAACCCTAAGGTGATGAGGTGATGAATATATCTCTGGCCCTAAAAACTACAACCATCGGTTTATATAGACACCGGTAGGGTTAGGGTTACCGGAGATAGATTACAATAAGGGATAAAGAGATCTTGCGCATTCTTGACTTGGAGGGCACACCACGGCTTCATAGATCTCCCGTCACTATACGGCTTTTCCAGTCCGGCCCATGTTCAATGGGCCGGCACCCCGAGGACCCCTTAGTCCATGACTCCCTCAGGGGAGGTGGAGGCCGGCGTTGGTGGAGGTGGAGGAGGCCAACGCCGGCGCGCCGGGGCGGCGGGGCGTCGGGGGGGGGGGCATGCCGGGAGTGCAGGGGAGGTGTTGTGGGCGGGGGTGTGTCGGGTGGTGGACGTCGGGGGCGGAGCTGCCGGGGTCGGGTAGGGGGAAGGGGGGATCGAGGAGTCGGGGGCGGTGGGGGTGGTCGGGGCGGCGTGGGGTCGGGGGGCGGCGGTGGTGTGCGGTCGGGGGGCGGCGGCGGTCGGGGCGACGGCGGGGGTCGATCGGGGCGGGGGCGGCATGGGTCGGGGGCGGGCGGCGGCGTGCGGTCGGGGTCGGGGCGACGGCGGGGTGCGGTCGAGGGCAGGGGCGGCATGGGGTCGGAGCGGCGGGCCGAGGCGGCGTGGGGTCGGGGGCGGCGGCGGGGTGCGGTCGGGGAGAGAGATAGAAGAGAGAGAGAGAGAGAGAGAGGAGGGGGTGGGTAACGGGCCGTTAGGTAGTGGCTACTTTGCCACCTTTTTGCCGTTTGCTAGCGGACGACAAAGTTTCTTTGCCATCCGCTAGCGGACGGCAAAGTTTCTTTGCTGTCCGCTAGCAGACGGCAAAGATGTGGCTGATGGCAAATAGTGTCTTTGCCATCAGCTCGTTCGTTGCCGTCTGTTTTTTGTAAGCTAACGGCAAAGACCTTCTTTGCCGTCAGCTAGCAGACGGCAAAGAACTGGCTGATGGCAAATTCTCTGATTCTAGTAGTGCGCAACTAAAATCTGAACCTTGTTTGATGTATCCGCCATCGAAAATGTTTTGCATCTTTTTTGACGGTTTTTTTACATCACCATTTGCGATTAATGCATCGCACACAGTTTCGTCGAAGGGTCTCTGATTGTAGTGTCGCGTTAGCAGCATCCTGTAGTAGTGTGTGATGGACAGACCCAACCGTAAGCTTATCATCTCATCGCATCACCTAGTTTAATTGCTACAACTTTCTCCGTGTCAAGTATATGTTCCTTAGACCATGTGATTGTGCTACTCCCTAATACCGGAAGAGCTATTTGTGGGTATCAAATGTTACTTCATAACTGGGTGATCATAAAGGTGCTCTACAGGTATCTTGGAAAGTATTTGTTGGGTTGCATGGATCGAGACTGGAATTTGTCACTCCGTGTGATGGAGAGATATTTGTGGGCCCTCTCGGTAATACAACATCATGAATTGCTTGCAAGCATGTGACTAATGAGTTTAGTCACGGGGATCTTGTATTACGGAATGAGTAAAGAGACTTGCCGGTAACGAGATTGAACTAGGTACGGCAATATCGACAATCGAATCTCGGGCAAGTAACATATCGCCGGACAAAGTAAATTGTATACGGGATTAACTGAATCCTTGATATCATGGTTCAAACCAATAAAGATATTCGTTGAATATGTGGGATTCAATATGGGCATCCAGGTCCCGCTATTGATTATTGATCGGAGAGGTCTCTTGGTCATGTCTGCATGTTCTCGAACCCACAAGGTCACGCACTTAACGTTCGGTAACGCTAGGGTAGTATTGGGATATTCATAATGGTGAGACCAAATATTGTTCGGAGTCTCGAATATGATCTGGGATATCACCAGGAGCTCTGGAATGGTCCGGAGGTAAATATTTATATATGGAAAATGTTTTCAGGGTTTCGGAAAAGTTCGGGAATTTACGGTAGAGTACCAGGAAGGTTCTACAAGGTTCGAGGGGTTCCACCGTGAGGCCCAATGACCCGGGAAGGGCCCACATGGACTGAGGAGTGGGGCAACGACCCACATGGCTAGTCGCACTAGCCCCCAAGGCCCGTGCCATTTAAATCTAGGGATAAGGTCTTATCTCTAAATTTAAAGGGTTAAATCTAGAGATAAGATCTTATCTCTAAATTTAAAGAGATTTCTCCCTTGTGGCTGGCCCTAGGAGGGTTTTGGCCGCCCCTCCCTGCCCCCTAGCCTATATAAAGAGAGGGGAGGCGCATGGGGAGGGCTTCCCATCCATTGCTAGTCACCGCATCTCCTATCTCCCTCCATCTCCTTGTCTGGTTGCGCTTGGCAAAGCCCTGCCAGAGTTCTGCTGCCACCACCACCACGCCGTTGTGCTGGTTAAGATCCCATCTGCTTCTTCCCTCTCTTGCTGGATCAAGAAGGAGGAGACGTCACCGAGTCGTACGTGTGCACATCTCGGATGTGCCGCTCATGTGATGCTTGGATTGGCTTGGATCGCGATGCGAGTACGACTACGCTAACCATGATCATTAGATCATTAACGCTTCAGGTCTACAAGGATATGTAGACACACTCCCCTCTCGTTGCTAGCATCTCCATATATAAGATCTTGGGTGTTCTGTAGGAATTTTTTTGTTTTCCATGCAACGTTCCCCATCACATGGAAGGTAGCATCTACGTTCAATTTGACGAACCTAATGCTACTTGTGAGCTGCGTTGGGGTTTCCTCGAAGAGGAGAGGATGATGCAGTACAATAAAGATAAGTATTTTCCTCAATTATGAAACCAAGGTTATCAATCCAGTAGGAGAACCAAGCAACACTATGTAAACAGCACCTGCACATAAACAACAAATACTTGCAACCCAACGCGCAAAGGGGTTGTCAATCCCTCGACGGTTACGAGCAAGATTAAATTGTATAGTTTTTGATTGATAGATCAGAAAAAAATACAAAATAAAAGAAAATTGCATCAAGGTATTTTTAGTTTTAATATATGATAAAAGATAGACCCGGGGGCCATAGTTTTCACTAGAGGCTTCTCTCAAGAAAATAGCATACGGTGGGTAAACAAATTATTGTTGGGCAATTGATAGAAAAGCAAATAATTATGACGATATCCAAGGCAATGATCATACATAGGCATCATGTCCGAGACAAGTAGACTGACTCCTGCCTGCATCTACTACTATTACTCCACACATCGACCACTATCCAGCATGCATCTAGTGTATTAAGTTCATGGAAAAACGGAGTAACGCCTTAAGTAAGATGACATGATGTAGACAAGATAAAATCACGTATGAATAAACCCCATCTTTTTACCCTTAATAGAAATGATACATACGTGTCATGTCTCCTTCTTTCACTAGGATTGAACATCGTAAGATCGAACCCATTACAAAGCACGACTTCCCATGGCAAGATAAATCAATCTAGTCGGCCAAACCAAACCAATAAATCGGAGAAGAAATACGACGCTATAGTAATCATGCATAAAAGAGTTCAAAGAAAACTCAAATAATATTCATGGATAGATCTGATCATAAACTCACAATTCATTGGATCCCAACAAACACACCGCAAAAAGTCATTACATCAAATAGATCTCCAAGAACAGCGAGGAGAACATTGTATTGAAGACCAAAAAGAGAGAAGAAGCCATCTAGCTACTAACTATGGACACATAGGTTCGTGGTAAACTACTCACACATCATCGGAGAGGCAGCAAGGATGATGTAGAGCCCCTCCGTGATCAAATCCCACTCCGGCAGAGTGCCGGAAAAGGCCTCCACATGGGATCTCATGTTTTTGGAACTTGCGGCGGCGGAAAAATTATTTCGTGGACTCCTCTGTTGGTTTCACGATTTTAGAGAATTTATAGAGGCAGAGTTAGGTCAAACGGAGCCACATGGGCCCCATAACACACCAGGGCACGCCCTGGTGCCTTGTGGGCCCACAGTCCATCGTCTGGTCTTCGCCTGAAGCTTCTAGTGTCTCTTTTGTCTAGAAAAAATCTCCAAAAAGTTTTGTGGCATTTGGACTTCGTTTGGTATTGATATTCTGCGAAACCAAAAACAAGCAAAAAAAACAGCAACTAGTAGTGGGCACTAAGTTAATAGGTTAGTCCCAAAATATGATATATAATTGCTTGAAATTGTATATAAAACATCAAAGATTGATAGTGTAATAGCATGGAACAATCAAAAATTATAGATACGTTGGAGACGTATCAAGTATCCCCAAGCTTAATTCCTGCTCGTCTTTGAGTAGGTAAATGATAAAAACAGAATTTTTGATGTGGAATGCTACCTAACATATTCATCATATATTCTTTTCTTTTGTAGCATGGATATTTGGACTTGAATGATTCAAAGCAATTGTCTATAATTTGACATGAAGACATCAATACTCAAGCATACTAACAAGCAACCATGTCTTTCAAAATATCAATGCTAAAGAAAGCTATCCCTAGCCCATTATGCTCAATCATTGATCCATTCATGAAACACACTCAAATATTAGCTACATCCAATACACAAATATGACAATAGTGTTCCCTAGTTGGCACTATGTAAGAGAAGATGGAGACTCAAAATAAAAATAAAAATTGCATAAAAGTAAATAGATAGGCCCTTCGCAGAGGGAATCAGAGATTTGCAGAGGTGCTAGAGCTCAAATCTTAAATTGAGAGATAAAATCATTTTGAGAGGCATGCTTTTCCTGTCAACGCTATGACTAAGAGTTCCCAACATCTTCCATGCTAGACAAATCATAGGCGGTTCCCAAACAAAAAATAAAGTTTATTTTCTTTCCACCTTTCTATTCACAAGCCATGGCTAGCCGTATCCATGGGTGCCTTCCATACCAACACTTTCCAAGGAATTTATTATTATCATTAAAAAAATCATTTCAGGACTGGGCATCCCTATTACCTGCCACATTCTCGTGCAATGACAAGTGAATAAACACTCATCATGAGAATAACCCGCCTAGCATGGAAAACATTGGCCACCCCCTGCCGCCACATGAGCGGTACGGGCACACAAAAAGGAAATTTATTTTGAATGATTAGAGTTGGCACATGCAAATTTACTTAGAACGGTATGGAAATACCGCATATAGGTAGGTATGGTGGACTCATTTGGCACAACTTTGGTTAAAGGATTTGGATGCACAAGCAGCATTCTCGCTTAGTACAAATGAAGGCTAGCAAATAGATTGAGAAGCAACCAACTAAAAAACAAAAATGGTCATAAATGTGCATTAAACATAACTAACACTGAATAATGCACCACAAGTAGGATATAACTTTGTTGCATAACTATTGACTTTCGTGCATGCATAGGTAATCACAAACCTTAACACCAATTGAAAGATCGAGGATGTCGCCTAGAGGGGGGGTGAATAGGCGCTTTAAAATAATTACGGTTTAGGCTTGAACAAATGCGGAATAAACCTAGCGGTTAATTTGTCAAGCACAAAACCTACAACAACTAGGCTCACCTATGTGCACCAACAACTTATGCTAAGCAAGATAAACAACTAAGTGATAGCAAGATATATGACAAGAAACAATATGGCTATCACAAAGTAAAGTGCATAAGTAAAAGGGCTCGGGTAAGAGATAACCGAGGCACGCGGAGACGACAATGTATCCCGAAGTTCACACCCTTGCGGATGCTAATCTCCGTTTGGAGCGGTGTGGAGGCACAATGCTCCCCAAGAAGCCACTAGGGCCACCGTAATCTCCTCACGCCCTCACACAATGCAAGATGTCGTGATTCCACTAAGGGACCCTTGAGGGCGGTCACCGAACCCGTACAAATGGCAACCCTTGGGGGCGGTCACCGAACCCGTACACTTTGGCAACCCTTGGGGGCGGTCACCGGAACCCGTCAAATTGCTCGGGGCGATCTCCACAACCTAATTGGAGACCCCGACGCTTGCCCGGAGCTTTACACCACAATGATTAAGCTCCGAACACCAACAACCGTCTAGGGCGCCCAAGCACCCAAGAGGAACAAGCTCAAGGGTACCAAGCACCCAAGAGTAATAAGCTACTCAACTTCACTTCCACGTATCACCGTGGAGAACTCAAACCGATGCACCAAATGCAATGGCAAGGGCACACGAAGTGCCCAAGTCCTTCTCTCCCAAATCCCACCGAAGCAACTAATGCTAGGGAGGAAAATGAGAGGAAGAACAAGAAGGAGAACAGCAAGAACTCCAAGATCTAGATCCAAGGGGTTCCCCTCACATAGAGGAGAAAGTGATTGGTGGAAATGTGGATCTAGATCTCCTCTCTCTTTTCCCCCAAAAACTAGCAAGAATCCATGGAGGGATTGAGAGATAGCAAGCTCGAAGAAGGTCAACAATGGGGGAAGAACGAGAGCTCAAAGAATTAGACTCAATGGGGAAGAAGGCCTCCTTTTATAGGAGGGGAAAAGATCCAACCGTTATCACCTCACTCAGCCCGCGCGACGCGGTACTACCGCACACGGCCGCGGTACTACCGCACAGGGTTGCGGTACTACCGCTGCAGGGTGCGGTACTACCGCTTGCGTGGTAGTGACCAGATGAGGGCCTGTTGCACAGGGCAATGAGCGGTAGAACCGCCGGAGCGGTACTACCGCGCGCCCATACGGTACTACCGTAAGGCAGGCATCAACTGGTACAGAAAATGAACGAAAGTAAAAAATTACTTCCGTGACTACTTCCGCTGAGTTTGGGACGTGCGAAAATCCGACACGGTACTACCGCTCGAAGGGAGCGGTACTACCGCGTAGGGGCGGAAGTAAAAAATTACTTCCGCGCCTACTTCCGTGCGCGCCAGCGTTCTGGGCCAGAGGCAGCGGTACTACCGCTCACCAGGAGCGGTACTACCGCTGGACCCTGCGGTACTACCGCTCCATTGAGCGGTACTACCGCAAGGCCCTGCGGTACTACTGCTCCCTTGAGCAGTACTACCACACGCCACAGAAGCTATAGCACTTGGAAGCCTTCATCTCACAGCTAAAGACAACAGAAGGATACAATAAAACCAGAACTGCCATAACTTCTACAAATGAGCTCCGAATTGAGCAAACTCAAGCTTGTTGGAAAGAAGACAATGAGTAGCATCAAAACAGCGACTGGATATAGTAAGAAGAGGCAGGGGAGGTATGCCTAGCTTATAGAGGAGTGAAACCTCCAACAGAGAAGAACCGGCATAACCTCCAACATCGAAAACATCATAGAAGATGCAAGTGAACTCCGTTTTCGATGAACTCGAGCTTGTCATCAAGATTACCAAAAGCTCTAAGACTCACAAGGAGAACCAAACAAGAACCAATAAAGATGATGCAAGGATGCAATGGTTTGAGCTCTCTACGAACAATACGATCAAGCTACTCATTGAGAGCCCCCCTTGATAGTACGGCAATCGATCCTATAACCCGGTCTCCCAACTACCACCATGAGACCGGTAAAAGAGAAAACCTATCAAGGGCAAACCTTTGCCTTGCACAAAGTCCACTTGAGCTAGATGATGACGACCTTGACTTCCTCAAGTTGGACCACCTTTCTTGATTCCGTTGGCTCGGTGAAGACTAGTTGATTGCTCCCCCATACTCCACTATGGGTGAGCAACTCTTTGGCTCATCTTCACAAGTCCATTGCCACCACAATGGACGGCAAGCTTCAAGCATGTGATCTCTTCGTGATGATCCACTTGAACTTGCACATCGCAACCTAACCCCATAAAGAACTCTCACGAAGACCATGGGTTAGTACACAAAGCGTAATTGACAATGCTTACCATACCATGGGATCGCTTGGTCCCCCTCGGTACATCTTCTACGCTTTGTGTGTTGATCAACTTGATTCACTCTTTGACTTAGTCTTGATCAACCTCTCACATGACCAATCTTTAGGTAATTCCTTGAATAGCATCTTGGTCATCACAAACTCTCCTTGAAACCAACAAATGGACTCCAAGAAAAGCCTATGGACAAATCCTTCAAAAATAACTGAAGGCAACCATTAGTCCATAGAGATTGTCATCAATTACCAAAACCAAACATGGGGGCACCGCATGTTCTTTCACCAATATTCTTACTAAACCACAATTACTCACCAACATGACTCACATATTACTATCTCCATATCGCAAAACTATTGCAAGGATCAAGCTTATCATATCCAATGATCTATATGAATTTTTTTATTATATATTTCTTGGATATCCATCACTTTGGGACCAAATTCATATCTTGTGTAAATTACCATTGCTATTATCAACTCTCAAAAAGATATAAGTGAAGCATGAGAGTGCAAATATTTCTTCAAAAAAATTCTACTCTCAAAATAATATAAGTGAAGCATGAGAGTACATTTCTTTAAAATTTAATCATATCAACTCTCAAAATAATATAATTGAAGCATGAGAGTACATTTCTTTATAATATAACCAGTGTTGTGCTCAAAAAGATTTAAGTGAAGCACTAGAGCAACTGCCTAGCTCAAAAGATTTAAGTGAAGTACTTAGAGCATTCTAACAAATCATGATAAATGTGTGGCTCTCTCAAACAAGTGTGTTCAGCAAGGATGATTGTGACAGACTAAAAAGCAAAACAAGCAAAGACTCATATAATACATGATGCTCCAAGCAAAACTCATGACATGTGACGAATAAAAATATAGCTCCAAGTAAAATTACTGATGGTCGTTAGAAGAAAGAGGGGATGTCTTCCGGGGCATCCCCAAGCTTAGTTGCTTGGGAGTCCTTGAATATTACCTTGGGGTGCCTCAGGCATCCCCAAGCTTAGGCTCTTGCCACTCTTTATTCCTTCATCCATCATGATCTCACCCAAAACTTGAAAACTTCAATCACACAAAACTTAACAAAACCTTCGCGAGATCCGTTAGTATAAGAAAACAAATCACTACTTTAAGTGTTGTTGCAAACCCATTCATATTTTATTTTTTCATTATACCTACTGTACTATAACTTCTCCATGGCTTATACCCCCCGATACAATCCATAGTTCCATCAAAACAAGCAAAACAATGCATCAAAAATAGAATCTGTCAAAAATAGAACAGTCTGTAGAAATCTGAATTATGCTCATACTTATGTAACTCCAAAACTTCTGAAAAATTAGGAAGATGTCGGAAATTTGTATATAAATTAAGTGTAAACAATTCAGAATTTTTCCACCCTGCAGCAAATTTTAACAATTCTTCTACTGGACGCAAAAGTTTATGTTCTTTCACAGAATCAAGTCAACTATCATCCAAACCATCCTAAAGGCTTTACTTGGCAGAAACACTTATTAAAACATAAAAAGACAATCATAATAGTAGCATAATTGTGTGCTTATTGAAAAATAGAAAAGAAACAAAAAAAATAAAGGATAACTATTGGGTTGCCTCCCAACTAGCGCTATTGTTTTATGCCCCTAGCTAGGCATAATGCATAGTTTCAAGTATTGTCATCTTTGGTTTTAGTTCCATAGGTGGCCCTCATGATTGACTCATATGGTGGCTTAATTCTAGTTCTAGGGAAGTGTTCCATACCCTTCTTTAATGGAAACTGAAATTTAATATTCCCTTCTTTCATGTCAATAATGGCACCTATAATTCGTAAGAACGGTCTACCAAGTATTATGGGGCAAGACGGATTGCAATCAATATAAAGTACAATAAAATTAACGGGAACATAGTTCCTGTTTGCAAGAATAAGAACATCATTAATTCTACCCAAAGGCTTTTTGATAGTAGAATCCGCCAAGTGCAAATTATGAGAACATTCATCCATATTGGCAAAACCTAACACATCACATAGAGATTTTGGAATTGTGGAAACACTAGCACCCAAATCACATAAAGCATTGCACTCATAATTTTTAAGTTTGACTTTAATCGTAGGTTCCCACTCATCATATAATTTTCTAGGAATTGAGATATCTAATTCTAGCTTTTCTTCTAAAGCTTTCATCATCGCTTCTACAATATGCTTAGTAAAAGCCTTATTTTGTTCATACGCGTTGGGTGAATTAAGCATGGATTGCAACAAAGAAATACATTCAATCAAGGAACAACTATCATAATTAAAGTCTTTGTAATCCAAGAGAGTGGGCACATCACTAGTTAAAGTTTTTACCTCTCCAAACCCACTTTTATAAATTTTCTTATCAAGATTTTCACCATCTAAATTATGGGGACGCCTTCTAGCTAAAGTTGACTCTTCTTCAGTCCCCTTATCATTAATTTTAACATTACTAAACAAAGAATCAACAGAAGAAACACCAATCATTTTAACATCTTCATCATTACTGGGTACTAATGATTCCGGCTTAGCTGCCATTTGATTTACTACCATAGCTTGTGCATCAAAAAAAATTCTAACAAGTTTTAGTATGGGCAAACTAAGATTGAAGATTAGCAACTTCCTCACTAACATGATCAAGTTGTTTTGTGATAGCATCAAGTAGAATAGAGTCTTCTTTAAGTTCTTCGGTAAAAAATTTGTTATGCCCAAATTACGTAGTCATGTAAGCCTTAGTGTTTTTCCCGATCTCTACCAATATATTAGGATAGGAAATATCATGATAACTTTCTTGAAACATCGTGACCACGCGAACAAGATAACAAGCAAGCAAAGAAACAAACAAGAAAACACGCAAAAAGGCAAATGGAAAATATTTTTGTATTTTTGTAAAAACTTTTTAGAAGTGGGATAGATGAAAACGAGAGGCAAATGGGAAATGATGTAAATGCAAGGAGATGAAAGTTTATGCGTGGGTACTTGATAGTTGTTGATGATGTCTCCCTGGCAACGGCGCCAGAAATTCTTCCTGCTACTTGTGAGCTGCGCTGGGATTTCCTCGAAGAGGAGAGGATGATGCAGTACAGTAGAGATAAGTATTTCCCTTAGTTATGAAACCAAGGTTATCAATCCAGTAGGAGAACCAAGCAACACTATGTAAATAGCACCTGCACACAAACAACAAATACTTGCAACCCAACGCGCAAAGGGGTTGTCAATCCCTCGACGGTTACGAGCAAGATTAAATTGTATAGTTTTTGATAGATAGATCGGACAAAAATACAAAAGAAAATAAATAAAATAAAATTGCATCAAGGTATTTTTAGTTTTAATGTATGATAAAAGATAGACCTGGGGGCCATAGTTTTCACTAGAGGCTTCTCTCAAGAAAATAGCATACGGTGGGTAAACAAATTACTGTTGAGCAATTGATAGAAAAGCAAATAATTATGATGATATCCAAAGCAATGATCATACATAGGCATCACGTCCAAGACAAATAGACCGACTCCTGCCTGCATCTACTACTATTACTCCACACATCGACCACTATCCAGCATGCATCTAGTGTATTAAGTTCATGGAAAAATGGAGTAACGCTTTAAGTGAGATGACATTATGTAGACAAGATAAACTCACGTATGAATAAACCCCATCTTTTTAACCTTAATAGCAACGATACATACGTGTCATGTCCCCTTTTGTCACTGGGATTGAGCACCGTAAGATCGAATCCATAGCAAAGCACCCCTTCCCATGGCAAGATAAATCAATCTAGTTGGCCTAACAAAACCAATAAATCAGAGAAGAATTACGAAGCTATATTAATCATGCATAAAAGAGTTCAGAGAAAACTCAAATAATATTCATGGATAGATCTGATCATAAACTCACAATTCATCGGATCCCAACAAACACACCGCAAAAAGTCATTACCTCAAATAGATCTCCAAGAACACCAAGGAGAACATTGTATTGAAGATCAAAAAGAGAGAAGAAGCCATCTAGCTACTAACTATGGACCCATAGGTCCGTGATAAACTACTCACGCATCATCGGAGAGGCAGCAAGGATGATGTAGAGCCCCTCCGTGATCGAAGCCCCCTCCGATAGAGTGCCGAAAAAGGCCTCCAGATGAGATCTTGTCGTTCTGGAACTTGCGGCGGCGGAAAAAGTATTTCATGGACTCCTCTATTGGTTTCACGATTTTAGAGAATTTATAGAGGCAGAGTTAGGTCAAATGGAGCCACGTGAACCCCACAACACACCAGGGCGCGCCTACCCCCCCCCCCCCCTCGGTGCGCCCTCATGCCTTTTGGGCCCATGGTCCATCGTCTGGTCTTCTCCCGAAGCTTCTAGTGTCTCTTTTATTCAGAGAAAAATCTCCAAAAAGTTTCGTGGCATTTGGACTTCGTTTGGTACTGATATTCTGCGAAACCAAAAACAAGCAAAAAAACAGCAACTGGCACTGGGCACTAAGTTAATAGGTTAGTCCCAAAAAATGATATATAATTGCTTGAAAGTGTATATAAAACATCCAAGATTGATAATATAATAGCATGGAACAATCAAAAATTATAGATATGTTGGATACGTATCACCTAACACCATGCCCCACCCATCTATGTTGTGATACTTCCCTACCTTTCCTAGAAACTCTGTTGTACCCTCGTGTAATTGCCATCACCGAGATGGCCATCTAGATATCGGCGGACTTGGCTCATTGTGTGTTACTGCCCCTACGGATCCACCACAGGTACCAGCACCCCACTGCTATAACATCAATACATCGAGACTTTCCTTCTGCTGAAACAGTGTACTGGGCAAGTTTAGTAGATGTTCTAGGACAACAAAACCCGAGCTGTCAACATGTAGAGCTTTTGTAATCATGTCCAGGAGGCCTAGTCTTTCCCACAACTCTCCTATAGGTATACACTCAAACGGCAGATGGCGATCATCTTCAGCTCTAGCATGGCAGATCGGACATTCTCCACTGACCGAGATATGCCTGTAAGCGAGTATGAACATTAGCGGAACAATTCCATGTAGAATCCGCCAATAGAAAATCTGAACTTTAAGTGGAACTTGAAGTTTCTAGGTGTTGTAGAGCTCCCAGGTCTTCCCAAATCATTTCCATGTCCCTGGTATTTGTGTCTCCACTCAACATGATAAGCAGTTTGTACTGAGGATATGCCACTTATGTTCAAATGCCATGCCACAAAATCACCAAAGCCTTTAAAATGCAAGGGTATTTACAAGATCCTT
This sequence comes from Thinopyrum elongatum, assembly GCA_011799875.1. NCBI lineage: Eukaryota > Viridiplantae > Streptophyta > Magnoliopsida > Poales > Poaceae > Thinopyrum > Thinopyrum elongatum. The sequence goes on along the minus strand of CM022300.1, from coordinate 84,333,103 downwards.
GGGGCATCAACATGGTTGAAATGATCTCGAATTAATTCTTCATCCCATGTTTGGGTCATTGGATCGACTAACTCCACTTCTCTTGTTAATATATACTCATTTCATGAGATGATAATCAATCTATTCAGGCTTGATGGGATCCACGGGACATACGATATGTCCACATTTTCACCAGTACCGATTCTCCATATGTATCTACACTTCAAACTTGATGGCCTGGATATGATGCTCTACCATGTAAGAGATGGTCCCCTTTTCGGCCCTACATGTCTTAAATCAGTATTCAAGTAATATTTTGCCTTCAAGATCCGAGCATTGCAAATATTGGAATGGTTTGAGCAATGGCTTTTAACAAGATCTCTTTGCCTCCAATAAACAATTGTTTCTCCATCCATCCTTTAATTCTCCGCAGAACCCTATCACAAAAATATCTGAAGCAATCCCTCCTATATACACCAACCATATCTGGTAGACCAAGGTATTTGCCAGAAAGTGCTTCAGTGTTTATATTCAACTGTTCACAAATCTCAGCCTTTGTAGCAGCACTAGTGTTTGAGCTAAAATAGATGCTTGACTTTCCCACACTGACCATCTATCCTGAATTGAGCTTGCTGCAAGGAAGAGATATTATTAGCCAATGAAAAACGGGTCTCACATGATTTTTTTTTAATTCTATTTTATGGCGCATCTGATTTTACACATCGCCTCATCAGCCTCTATAATATTACTATGGGCACTATATATATATATATATATATATATATAATGAAAGTTGCCAAATATATATATATAATGAAAGTTGCCAAATATGACAAGCAAAATTTGACCTGCATATTAATGCTTGTCGGTCCAAAGAGTTCCCTTATTTCAGTGCTGAAATGATAACACCGATCTCAGAAGCTCTTATTTTTTCTATTGTAAAGCATCCATGCAATTATGCAACTCTTTGTTAACTAAAACTACTCCTATAATCGCGACCGTTAGGGGACTAGTAATCGATTAAAGCACCTGCAAAGAACAATGTGGTTGGTCCAAGAAAGTGATGCATATAAAATATGTGCAAGTTGATCAATTTCCGGAAGACGAGAAACGATTGCGCAAAGTAGGGTTATGATTCACAATTACTATGTTTAGTCTAAAACCGATGCTATAATGCCCAACTTCAAGGAAGAAAGTAGTATTTCCTTATTTGTGCTCAATGGCGTAGTCACCATTTTGTCAAAGCTTGACCCCATGAGCCAAAGTACCCTCAAATTTCAGTTTGCTCTTTGTGTTTCGCACAGTGTGCAACAGAATTTCTCTTTTTCTTTTCTTTTGTTCCTAACGTGTTTATTATGAAATGATAAATAGCCATTGTGTCAACCTCACAGTTATTTTCGGAAACTTTTAAAACATTGTGGTTGTTCTTCCATGGATTTTTTGGACAACATGTACTTCCCTAGCTTAATAAGTGCGGTGGTGCTACAACAATGCTCTCTCTCACGAGTAATACACAACACTCGCCTATAAGTACCCCAAGGTGGCCTAGCCCAGTATTGGGCTATTCACGCGATATTAGGCCTTTTTGTTCTTTTTTACCTATTTTCAATGTGGTTTCTTATTTGTTTTTTGTCCAGTGCATTTTGGTTCTTTCATCTCAAAACTCGTTTATTATTATTATTATTATTATTATTATTATTATTATTTCATTATTTTTAATATGTTTTAAATTTCCTTTTCCCTTTATTTTTATACAATTTGTTTTCAGAAATAGAAAAATCTTTTCAACTTGTAAACATTTTTTAAAATTCCATGAATATTCTTTTGAAAGTTTTCAAAATTTATGGCATGTTTTATCCAGTGGATATGTTTAAATATGCACATTACTTAAATACATTAGTCCTTTTGAAATTATATGAATCTTTTCTAACATATGTGAACAATTTTGTAACTACAATAGCACTGTAAGTTTCATGAACACCGTTGAACTAGATGAACTATTTTAATGCGTGAATAATTTATTTTTACTTACAAGAATATTTGCTAAAAAGAATATTTTACTGATTAATTGAAAATTTAAAATCTCAAAACATGGTTTATATAGTTGTGATGAATATATATATTTAATGAACATTTGCTAATATTCCCATGAACAATTTTTATACACTTAACTATTTAAAAATTCCATGATAATTTTTAAATAGTAGAACAAGTTTTTGAAATGTCATCAGTTTTTTTTCAAATGTACAAACATTTACTTGAATCATATGAACATGTTTTTAATTCACGATGAACATTTTTTAACCCACAAAGAACAAATTTAAATTCATTATGAATATTATTTTGGAACACATAATGAACATTCTTAGTACATAACTAACATTTTAAAATAACCAATGCACATTTTTACTAAAAAACATTTTTGTAAACTTAGTACAATAAAAACATTTATTGTAAATATACTTTTTCTTAAAAATTACAAAAAAAAATTGAGGGTTGTTCCAAAAATATATAGGAAAGGCAAAATGAAAAGAAAATAGTTACAACATACATACCCTGTAGGTAGAGTGGATGTGAAACTCGTGCACCAACCATAATCAGCTAACTCGTGCCTGGCCAATGTGTAGTACACTGTAGGCGAGAAGGGGGCGACTATATCACTCGCTCCGCAACTCCTATTTGGCGCGTAGATCGCTGGTTAGCGACCAAATGCGTACCAGTCCCATCTGCTCCACCCTAAGTACACTTGGCCCAGTCCAACTATCCCCTTTTCTGTCTTGGGAGAGGTTTTTATTCTTCTTCTTTTTGTCTTTCTAAGTTCAGTTTTTTCTGCTGTTCTAATTTTCGCTCTTTCCCATATTTTATCATTTTCGTCTTTTCTGCCCTTTTCTGATTTTAGTTTTAATTTTATTTTTTATTTTCAAATTATGAACATTTTAAGAAATCCAGGAACATTTTTGAATTGGTGGACGTTTTTTTTAATACGAGTATTTTTCCCAAAATTGTCAACAAAATTTTAAATCCCAGGAATATTTTTTTCAATTTCTTTTGAAATTATGAACAGTTTTTAAATTCACTAACTATTTTTCCAATTGGTGAACATTTTTTTAAATTCATGAACATATTTTGAAATCATCAACATATTAGGATTGGTCAACGTATTCTGAATAGAAAATTAGTTTTTCAAATTTGTGAACTTTTAAAACAAACATGAATAGTATTTCAAATTCACGAAAAATTTCACAATACGAGAAATCTGTTTCAATCCGTAAACATGTTTTGAACCCAAGAAAGTTTTACTAGTTCGTGAATATGTTTTTGTAATCATGAACATTTTTTAAATCACGAGTTGTGTTTTCAAATTCATGGACATTTCTCTAAAATTCAGAATATTTATAGAAATGATGAACATATTTTTAGATCCAAGAATATTTCTAAAATTCATGAACATTTTTAAATCAAGGCACATTTTTAAAAAAAATGGACTTTCTGAAATCGTACAATTTTTCCAAATTTGCGATTTTTTCCAATTCAAAGCTTTAATGAATTCTAGAACATTTTTTTAGAATTTGTGAATTGTGAACATTTTTGTATGTGAAAAGGCAAAAAAAATGGAAAAGGAATAACAAAAGAAGACGCTGTGCGCCGGCAAGCCCGTAGTACACGCAGAGGGGAAGGGGTGCCCGTTGGCTGGTTCCCTACCGTGTACCATGCTAAGGATAGGGAGCTCCTATGGGCATGTTTCGTAAGTCGCATAGAGGCCAACCAGGCCCGTATAAGAAGAAAATGGTCTGTTTGGTCGACTGCGTTTATTGTTGGGTATGCTTCACACGGAACTTAAAAGCAGCTTCCAGCCAGGGCCGCTAGAAACATGTGAATCGGCAGTCTCCTACCAAACAAGCTGAGTTGAGCCATATCGGGCGCACATGGTGGGCCCCCTTGCACGAAAGTATGCCAGTGCGATGCAAGCTAGTATATAGCGCATACATGCTATCTTCTCCTAGCTCCAGTAAGCTCCTCTTTAATCTTCTTTCTTCCTCGTCCCTTCTAATCTAAACAACGGTGTTACGATTCGAGATAAGCTCTTCTCCCACCGTCCTTGAAAGAGGATACTTCCAACTTTGTAGCAAAGTTAAACTTTTTTATGTTTGACCGTATTTATACAATAACACGCCGACATTTATGCCATCAAATTAGTAGCATTAGATTCATGATAAAATATCTCTTCATTATATATCTATTTGGTTTCACAAACATTTATATATTTTTGCACAAACTCGATCAAACTTTGGGATAGTTTGACCCTCCAACAAAGTTGGAAGTACACTCTTTTAAGGACGGAGGGAGTACATGAAAAAGATGTACATCGATGCTATGGTTCCATTTAGCTGATCGGTTCGCAGTTTCGTCGACCGTAATGCTTAATTTGATGTTCATGTTGAAGCTATTTTGGATGAATTTTATCAAATTCGTCGCGCACGGTCAACAGTTTGATATTTCCTTTGATCAGTACTTTCATCTCGCAGTTTCACACACGACTTTTGTGTTGCATATTTTTTTTGACGATCATAGACGAATAGATCTACATCTTTCTCATGAACTGCACATATGCATATGTGTAATATGTTTTAATGACACTCCTTAATCTCCTTCATCCCTACTAATCCTCATCTCGGCCTCCTCTCCGATGTCCTACTACACTGGCACCACCGCCGATGTGGTTCCTCTTGGCCTCCTCGCCTACATCATACTACACTGATGTCTCGTCGGCGTTATTCCTCTCGGCCTCCTCACGGTGTCCTACTACACTGGTGCCGTCCCCGACGTCGTTCCTTTCTCCCTCCTCTCCATCGTCCTACTACACTAACGCTGCCAAGGTGCGTGCATTGCATTTTTTCTCCTCTGTCATCTGCCTCAACCCCCTATATTTGTCCCTCCGCGAGGACTTCCTTTGTGGCGACGACACAAGCAACTAGTTCGCCTCGCCGCCCTTCCAAACACGTACCGCCCGAATCACCCTCACGCCCTTTTGGGCCGGCCCATGTGCGTGGCAGGACGACAGCTCCAGTTTTTTAAAATTCTTTTTAACATTTTTTTTGCTTTTATGTTTTTTTCTTAAAATAATACCGGATTATCAAAAACTGTTCGAGAAATAAAAAAATTCATGATTTTGAAGAGTGTTCGGGAAATCATAAAATGTCCGCTATGTTGAAGAATAATGTTCAGGAAATAAAAAAATGGTTTGAAAGAAAGTTCATGAATTCAAAAAAATTCAAAAAATGTTCCCAATATCAACAAAAGTTCATCGATCCAGGAAATGTTTATAGATTCATAAAATGTTCATGAATTCAAAAAATGTTCAAGTATTTAAAAAATGTTTACAAATTTCCAAACCATGTTCCCAAAATTTTAAAAACTGTTCACCAATTGAAAAATGTTCAACATTTCAATAAAAAAACTCGCAAATTTGTAAAAAAGTTCAGGAATTTGAAGTTTTTTTTGAATTTGTATAAAATGTTCAAGAATTTGAAAAAAGTCCATGATTTCAAAAAATAATGTTCAAGGATTCTAGAAAGGTTCAGAAAAAATTCACTAATTTAAAAATAAGTAAATATTTGAAAGATGTGCAAGAAAGCGAAAAAATGAAAAACCCCAAAATTAAAAGAGAGGAAAAAACAGAAAATAAAAACAAAAAGGAAAAAGTAAAAACGTAAAAGAAATAAAAAAACAAAGGGAAAACAGTTTTTTTAGGGGTGAAAAACAATTTATTCATCACCAAAATCCACATGAAGTGGGATACATCGAGGGTCATGAGGATTGCCAAGCCAGACATGGTGGCCCGTACCCTGGGAAGGAGAAAATCTAGCTAATCTATGTGCTTCATAATTAACAGCACGCCCCTCGAAAGTGAAAACACAATTAAACAAAGTAGCTTTGAGAATGATTTCGCTAATGATCGCACCATGAGCCCCTCGTGTTCCTTTTGAGATGTCAGAAACCACTTGCTTGCAGTCGGTGGAGACCACGAAGTTCGACAAGTTGAGATCCTCAGCAAGGGCTAGTGCTTCCCGGCAAGCCATAGACTCTAGTGTTGTTGGATTGCAAACACCATAAATGACCAGCGCCGAACTTCCCAGATAATTCCCTCTGTCGTCCCTACAGACAGCAGCTGCTGATCCTCCTCGCTCGTGCCGAACAGCCGCGTCAACATGGATTTTTGCGAAACCCTGCGGCGGTGCCTTGGCTCTAGGCAAGGGTGTTGTAGGAGGTGTGAAAGTGCGTTATATCGACTAGAGGGGGGGTGAATAGGCGATTTTTACAAATTTGTCACTGAGGAATTTCAAGGTGAGGAAATTCATAAGCGACGAACTACTTAGCAGCGGAATAAGTACTCAGATGCAAACATAACAGAGCAGTAGCACAGTCATCATGATGAAATGAAAACAAGCGCAGAGTACAAGTAGCGTAAACACAGGATAAGCAGGCTGAAGACAAACTGACTGAAGAAATTGAACTGAGGAAATTGAGAAAGTCTTCAGTCAAAGTCTTCAAACAGTAATGATCAAATACATAGCAAGTATGCGAGGAAATGAAAGGGTTGAGGAAATAGAACCAGTAGCTCGAAGAAGACAATGATTTGGTAGACCAGTTCCAACTGCTGTGACAGTTGTACGTCTGGTTAGAGCGGCTAGGTATTTAAACCTGAGGACACACAGTCCCGGACACACAGTCCTCACCGTATTCTCCTTGAGCTAAGGTCACACAGACCTCGCCCAATCACTCGTGGTAAGTCTTCAGGTGACTTCCAAACCTTCACATACTCGGTCACTCGGCAATCCACAATTTCCTCTTGGATGCTCTAGACCATGACGCCTAACCGTCTGGAGGATGCACAGTCCTCAAAGGTAACAAGCGTCGGTTCCACACAGGAACAATCTCTTCAGTGATGCTCAATCACTTTGGGTTTGTAAGTGTTTGGGTTTTTCCTCACTTGATGATTTTCGCTCAAAGTCCTCGGAGGATGGGAAGCTCTAAATGACAAGTGTCAATCTATCTCTCGGAGCAGCCAACCAGCTAGTGGTTGTAGGGGGCGGCTATTTATAGCCTAGGGAGCAGCCCGACATGATAAGACATAAATGCCCTTCAATGATATGACCGTTAGGTGGGTAGGATATTTGGACAGCTGGCGCGCAGCACAGCAACGGTCGGATATTTGAGTATCAAATTCCTCAGGGCTATCATGTTCCTCACTTGTAGGCAATCCGCACTGGCGAATTCCTAACTCCTCAGTCAGAACAAATTCCTCAGAGAACAGAAGAACTTCGTCTCTGTCACTGAAGAAATTAACTGAACTGTATGAGATTCCCAATGGCTTCACTCGAAAGGATTGGGTAGGTGTAGGATTTTGAGTTGAGCATCACTTGGAAACTTTTTCTTAGTTTTACCTCGACCCCCTTACGCTTCATAATCCTCGCATGAATATCAAGTCTTCAGGGTCACACCAATTTTTTCACTTTCAAAGTCTTCAAGAAACCAAAGTCTTCAGTTGAAGACATTCATTTTTAGGGGTCGACATTCATCGTAAATAACAAACTCCTCATAGACTTATAGACATGTGTACACTCACAAACGCATTAGTCCCTTAACCTATAAGTCTTCAATACACCAAAATCACTAAGGGGCACTAGATGCACTTACAAGGTGTAGCAACCCGGGCTGCTTGTAGATTCTGCCGCCCTGATATAATCTGTAAATCAGCGATAAACCTGTGAATAAATGCATGAGTTGACTATGGGCTCTGAAAAATCCCTTCATGTATCGCTTTCCGTCGGGACGACCAAATGGACCACAAGGTAACCGATAACATCACGAACATGTCATGCGTCAATGTATCCTTCAAGGTGAACAACCAATGCTTGGCCGATGGTTCGGTCACCGTCATCATTTTATGTGCTAGCTCAGTGTCGCTCAACACCCATACACATCTGGACGCCGAACATTCGATGAGGGAATGTCTCCATGAATCTGGAGCTCCACATAAGCCACAACTAGCAGAATCAGCCATGTGTCGGTGCACTCTTATATCATTTATTGGCAAGGAGTGTTTTGAAAGACGCCAGAGAAACATTTGAACCTTGGCAGGGACGTTTGTTCTCCATAAGGATTTCCATGCTCCTTCTTCCACGTTCATACTTGAAGAGCCAGCATTCCCGTCAAGCCAGGCTACTCTCCGTTGCTTAGTGGCCACAAGCATTCTATAAGCCGATTTCACAGAGAACACGCCATGATTCTCATAGTGCCAGCTCCAAAAATCTGGCAAGCTGCGGGTACGGAGAGGAATCCCCATTACCACTCGTACATCCATTGGCAAGAAAGTTGCTTCGACCCTAGCTCTGTCCCATGAAGCTGACGTGTGATCAATTAGCTCTGACACTCTGGAAGGCGGGTTCGAGCTCAAACACCCATACGGGCGCATCATCTCATCCCGTGGCAGCCAATTGTCGCTCCATATGTGTATTGTCTCTCCATTACCAACACGACGAATCAGTCCTTGTTTTAGGGTGTCTCTTCCTTCCACTAGAGCTCTCCAGACTTGGCTAGGGTGTCCTCCGAGGCTTGCTTGAAGAATGTCATAATTTGGGTAGTAAATGCTTCTCAAGATTCTTGCACTTAAAGTCTCGGGGTGCTGTAATAGACGCCACGCTTGCCTGGCTAGCATGGCAAGGTTGAACAGTTCAAAGTCCTTGAAGCCAAGACCCCCCATCCCTTTTGGTTGCGTCATTGTTTGCCAGGAGACCCAGTGTGGCTTCCTTTTTTCTTCCTTGCTTCCCCACGAAAACTTCCTTATCAACATATTTAGATGTTCACATAAGCCCCTAGGTAGTTTAAAACATGACATGGAGAAAACAGGCATTGCTTGAGCAACTGATTTGACTAGAACTTCCTTGCCGGCTGTTGACATGGTATTTTCAATCCATCCCTGCACCTTGCTCCACAGACGGTCCTTTAAATACTTGAAAGCCCCATTTTTTGAATTCCCAATATCTGACGGCATCCCCAAGTATTTCTCATTAAGAGTTTCGTTGGGCACATTCAACAAACCATTTATCTCCAGACGCATGCTCTCGGGAACTCCCTTGCTAAAAAAGATTGAGGATTTTGAATAATTAATTCGTTGCCCTGTTGCTTGACAGTAAATATTCAGCACCTGGTTTACCTCAGTAGCACCAAACTGTTGGCCTTGAAGAACAGCAGGCTGTCATCTGCAAATAAGAGATGGTTCACTGGTAGCGCCGACAAAGGAAAAACAACTAAGATAAGGTTCCAGAACAAACGCCTTTTGCTCCGTGGAAGGAACTGTTGCTCAGTGCCTGGTACGCGGGCCAACGAACACGAGATGGTCACTCGCTCGGGTTGAACATTTGGTTTGATCTGTTTTCGTGCAGGGATATAGTTTGATTTCACCCTGCTGGCTAGCGTGTGACCATTGATTGTTGACTTGACTAGAAACATAGATAAAGTTCACACACACACACACAAAAGTTTGCAAAATTGAAAAAAAAAATAACAAATTGATTTTTTTTATAATTCAAAAAATTCATGAATTTTGAAAAAATATTAACTTGTAAAAAGGAATTTTTTTATTTTCAAAATTTTCACTCAGTTGATAAAAAAGGAAATGAAAAAACAAAAAACAAAAAAACAAAAGGAAAAAAATGGACAAACGCGAACGAAAATTGCGAAAACAAAATAAAATTAAAATACCGAAGGCGAACTACTCATATATGGGCCGGCCTAGTTCGGAGATAGAAGGGATCGAGGGTGTGCGCCAGTTACCGAATGCCCCTATATTTCAGGAGCAACTAGTTGACAAGCGCTCCTTCGGGAGCCTCACAACAATCAGCGCCACTTGGCGCGCTCTCAGCCGCCCGCCACGTGTCGCGCTCTGGGCGCTCTCTTTGAATTTTGTTTTTCTTATTTTCCGCACGCGTTTTCGGCTTTTTAAACGTTTTTTTTTGTTTTTCGACGTTTCGGTTTTTCACCAGTCTTCCTTAGCTTTTGGACAAAAAAATCGATTTTTTTTCGTTTGAAAAAACGCGTTTTCTTTTTTTTTCCCGCGAGAGGCACGGTTTTGCTGCGAGAGGCACGTTTTTGCTTTCGCGACAGGCACGACTATGACTCTCGGAAACGAAAAAAAAACGTGTTTTCTGTTTTTTGTTTCTTCCGCTAGAGGCACGGTTTTGCTTCCCTAAGAGGCACGTTTTTGCTTTCGCGAGAGGCACGACCATGACTCTCGGAAACAGAAAAAAAACGTGTTTTCTATTTTTTTGAGGCACGACCATGACTCTCGGAAACGAATAAAAACACGTTTTCTGTTTTTTTTCTTCCGCCAGAGGCACGGTTTTGTTTTCGCGAGAGGCACGGTTTTGCTTTCGCGAGAGGCATGCGCGTGCCTCTCGGAAATGAAAAAAAGAACTCGTTTTCTGTTTTTCTTTTCTTCCACGAGAGGCACGGTTTTGCTTCCGCGAGAGGCATGGTTGTGCTTTCGCGAGAAGCACGGCCATGCCTTCTCGGAAATGAAAAAAAAACGCGTTTTCTGTTTTTTTTTCTTCCACGAGAGGCACGGTTTTGCCTCTTTCGGAAAAGGAATAAAACCGGGCTCCCGGTTCGGGTTTTTTTTCATCTGGTTTTTTTGTGAAAAAAAGTTCTTCAAAACATATCAACATTGGATCTAGTTTGGAAGATCTCGACGCGAGGAATCCAACGGTGAAAACGGTTCGAGATTTGGACGCACGGTTTAAGAGATAAAATGTTTTGAATAAACGAATCTACGAAAAAAGAAAAAAACTTCCATGTTGCGACAAGTGGCGCACATGCAGCACGCCACTTGTCACAACCTAGGGAGACATGAGTGATCTTTGGGAGGAGTACTCCCGCGCATGTGGGCCAGCCCATCTAGCTTCCGACTCGCTGAAGGGGCGATCAAGATGGGCTGGCCCACATGCGCGGGAGGCCACAGCCTCTTTTCTCTGTTTTTTTATGTTTTATGTTTCGTTTATTGCTTTATTTTTGTGCTTTTTTTATACTTAAAAATATTCTACATATGCATATGACAATAAACATTATACAAAAAGCATTTGAAAAATGCTGAACATGTATTTGAAAAATGTTAATCAAGCATTCGGAAAAAGTTGAACGTGTATAGAAAAATTGTTGATCATGAAATAAAAAATTGTTGAACTTTTTTGATCATGCATATATAAAACTAAATCAAGCATCGTGAAAGACAATATTGAACAAGTGTTTGAAAATTTTTAGTGAAGCATTTGGGAAATGTTAAATGTGTATAGAAAAAATAATAACCATGTATTGAAAAAATGATTAAAAAAATTTGGTCATGTATATAAAAATGTTAATAAAGCATTTAAAAATATTGAAAAGGTATTTGAAAAATGTTAATGAAGCATTTGCAAAATGTTAGAAGTGTATAGGAAAAATGTTGACCGTGTATTAAAAAAATGGTGAATTTTTGATCATGTATATAAAGTTAATCAAAAAATTGAACAAATGATGAACAAGTATTTGATAAATATTACTCAACCATTTGGAAATGGTTAAATGTTTATAGAAAAAAATGTTGACCATGTATTCAAAAAGGTTGATCTTTTTATTTGAAAACTGTTAATCAACCATTGAAAACATGTGAAAATGTATAGAAAAAATGTTGACCATGTATAAAAAAATATTAAGCTTGCATTGGAAAAATGTTAATCAAGCATTTGAAAACTGATAAAGATGTGCACAGAAAAAATCTTGACCATGTATTAAAAAAATTGTTAAATTTGTTTTGGAAAAATGTTAAATATGTATTAGAAAAAAGTTGTTGACATATAAAAAAAATGTAAAATAAATAAATAAATAAATAAAACCAAAAAAATGAAAATTGAAAACGAAACAAAATAAACCAAAAAAAGAAATAAAAAATAAAACCGATGAAACAAATGCTAAAAAAATGAAAAAACCCGAAGAAGAAAAAAAGGAAAGAAACAAAATAAAATGAAAAAAGGAGGAAAAAACCCGGAGGAAACCGAAAAAAACAAAGGAAAAACAAAAAATGAAGGAGATAATAAAAACAGAGTCGAACCAGCGAAACTGATCAACCGCTCGCGAGCGAACTTCATGTGACAGCGATCGAAAAGAAAAACCGGCCGGCCCAGTTGCTATAGGAGACCCAAAAAAATCCTTAAACAAGAGCTTCTACCTTCTCGCTTAATGTGAGATATAGCTCTCGCGCTAGTTACCAGTCTCGAAGTAATTGGCGTCTAAAGCGCCAAATAGGGTTTTGGTTTTCTTGGGGCTTCTCCTATTTGGCGCCTGATAATCTGTTCGGGGCGGCCCATTTTGAATTTCTTCCCCATGGGAAGGTTCAAATAGGAGAAACAATAGGGAGAACCCTATTTGCCGCGTCGGGGCTTCGCCAAGGGGAGCCCACGATAGGGTCGATCCATTTTCATTATTAATTTTTATCTTTTTATCTTTTTGTTTCTTTTTCTTTCCTTTTTCTTTACAATTTGTTCAATAATTTCAAATATGTTCTTGCGTTAGTATTTTGCTCACAAATTAAAAAATGTTCGCATTTTAAAAAATGTTGTGTAATTTCAAAAAGTGTTTACAGTTCAAATTTTCTTCACATTTTTTAGAAAAATCTAGTTTTGAAATTTTTGTTCCCAAGTTTAGAAAACATCCGCGTTTCAAAAAATGTTCAGAGAATTCAAAAACATGTTCTTGTTTTCAAATTTTGTTTCATACTCCAAAAAAAGTTCTTATTTTTTAATGGTAGTGTTTTCAAAGTTGGTTTGGACTTCCAAAAAGTGTTCCCGCTTTTAAAAAATGCTTGTGTTTTAAATTTTTGGTCAGAAGTTCCAAAAAGTGTTCCTGTTTTCAAATTTTTAATAGGAGATCCAATTTTTTCCTTTTTTCAAAAAATGTTTGTGTTTTCAATTTTTTACAGATCTTCAAAAGATGTTCTCGTTTTTAAAAATTGTTCACAGTTTTAAAATAAGTTTGAGTACTTATAAATTTGTCCACAGATGTGAAAAATATTAGCACTTAAAATATATTCAATTTTTTAGAAAAATGTTCGATCTTGAAACTTCAAATAATGATTTGGACCTAGCGCTGCTATTTAGTTCTTAACATTTTCGCGATATCGATTATTCACAAGAGTTTTTTTTTGGAATTATCGTACACAACAGCTAATTAGCTCGAGTTGCTAACCTCCGACTTACCAACGGAAAGGCTGGTGTCCGATTCCTCGCAAGAGCAATTCGGTTTGGTGACTTTTTTGCATTGTGCGAAGCGTGCCCCGCCAATGGGCCGGCCCAGCGCAGCTTACTAAGTGCTAGTTACCACCTATTTATCAAACAACACGACATATAGGACCTCGCTGGGAGATCCTAATTGGCACGCTCTACGCCAGCTAATGAGCTGGCGCTCGCACGACCAGTCTCATGGGTCGGCCCACTAGAAAGCTCGCTCGCTGGGAAAACAAATAGCAAGGATGATGCTACACAGCGCCCGCGTGCTGTGCGGGCAGATCTCGCGGTCGGCTAGTTTAGAAAAGTGCCCACGTGTGGTCCCCCCCTCGTGTGCTAAAAAAAGGAGTTCATCATCCCCTCACGTTTCCACGTCCAGCCAAAGAAACAAAAAGAGGAAAAAAGGCAGAGACCCCCTCACGAGCGTGATCCACCACCTACCACCACAAAACCCTATGCCCCTAGCGCATATCCCCATGCAACAACTTCTTCCTCTTCCAGCCGCCGCCGCACGCCATGCTGTAGCATGGGGGAGCTCCTTCCGCATCAAACCTAGGGGATTCCCTCACCCTTCGTCGCCGCGTGGATTGAGAGAACAGAGAGGAATGGAGTGGGGCGCGCCTCTCGATATTCAAAACGGAAGAGACAAAATACGACCGCTTCCCCCTTCCCTGGTCTGTCCCCACACATTACACGTGGCTCGTGATCTGATCGAATTGTGTGGCTCTCTAGCGGCCGCTCGCGAGCACTTGATCGCGTGCGCGTCGCGTAGCGTTTGGGAAACAAAAAATAACACCAAACAGTTACCACCGCTGAAAGACGGGTCACTCGCTCGAAAAAAAAATCAGAAAATCCCAAAAATTCAAAAAAGTTCATGAATTCAAAAAAGTTCATGCATTTGAAAAAAAAATCAAAAAATTTCATGAATTCAAAAGTTGTTCATGATTTAAAAAAAATTCACGAATTTGAAAGAAGTTTATCAATTTTGATAAAAAAGTTGAGAATTTTGAAAAAATCTCACTAATTTTAGAAAGGTTCAGCGATTTTGGAAAAAATATCACAAATTCGAAAAAAGTTCATCAGTGTTTAAAAAGTTCATCAATTTTGAAAAAAGTACACAAACTTTTGAAAAATGTTCATCAATATGAAAAAAAAGTTCATAAATTTTTAAAAATGATCATGAACTTTAATAAAGTTCATCGATCATGAACTTTATAAAAGTTCATCGATTTTTAATAAATGTTTCATGGAATTCGAAAACAATTTGTGCATTTTGAAAACCAAAAAGTCAAAAATAGAAAAAGGGGAAATAGAAAATAGAAAAAGAAAGAAAAAAATAAAAGTAGACCGGCCCTGGAAAAACCAAAATCGAAAAACAGCAAAAAACCCGGCTGGGAAGCTTCTGGAGAAGCTTCCCGAAATGGAAAGAGGTCACTTACGTGGTACCCATTGATAGGCCGGCCCAGGTAAGATGCCTTCAGCGCCAGTTAACGAATGACATGTTAACGGGCGTTGAAGGCGCCAAATAGGAAATAGTGAGCTCGCATGCGTTTTTTTTCTTCTTTTTTTAGAATGTTTTACCCACGCTAAATGCACAAACCCTATAACGCGCCTTAATTGATGGTATAGTTCATTCCGCAAACTGGTGTACACCCCTATTCGTCCTTGGGCTCGGTCCATTTATTTTTATTTTCATTTTCGCACGGAATGTTCATGTCATGTACACTAGTTAGATCGGTGCATGCAGCTTTTTTGTCACTGATTTTGGAAACCTTCTAGAAGTTTCCAACCATTTTTGGGGGCGGTTTTCCTGGTTTTTTCTAGGACGAGTTTTATTCGGTTTTTTCCTTTTACATTTTTTTCTCTTTTTTTGTTTCATTTTTTGAACAAATTTTATAATTGTTCATATTTTTTCAAATCCACGATTTTTTTTTTCTAAATTGGTGAATTTCTCAGCCTTAAACTTTTTAAAAATTTTGTGGACTTTTTTACAAATTCGTGAAATTTTGACAATTCCATGAACGTTTTTCAAGTTCATGACTTTTCCAACTGTGGCTTTTTTTCAAATGCATGAACTTTTAGCTCCTTATTTATAAAAAAAATTGTGATCATTTTTCCAAATTTTATTAACCTTTTCCAAATTTCATGAACTTTTTTTCCAATTTTCGAACTTTTTTTGAATTCATGAACTTTTCAAATTCATGAACTTTTCTATTTTCATGAACTTTTCAAATTTGTATGAGCCTTTACAAATTTGTGAACTTTTTTCATTTTGTACAAAACTTTTCAAATATTTGAACGTTTTTCAAATCATGGGTTTTTTGAAACTCTTTGTGGATCTTTCTCAATTTTTTGTTTTATTTGTTCAAATAATTTATAATGGGAACATAATATATATGTTAATGTTGTACTAAAAGAAGGGTCAAATAGCATTGTTTTCTGATAGTAGACAACAAAGTGATGTTGGTCTAGTGGTTATTGCCCAAGGCTTCGGCCGTCGTCGTTGGCGTGCCGGTTCGAATCACACGCCTCCCGGAATAAGAGCTCCACAGCCAGAGTTCGTGACTAGACAAGCGTCGGAGACTCCTCGAAGAGGTAGTCATTGTTGAAGTCGCTAGTGAATGATGCTCGACGGATGAAAGTGAAGGAGGACGCCGACTGCTGCAGTGATTGTTGTGTGCCGGGCGAACCGAGGTGCTGGCGGCATAGTAGTAGGGCGGCTTCAACTGGGCGGGCCAGGGCTGCGATTGCACGCGCAACACTGGCTCAATGGTGCGCTTTGGATGATAAGCACCGGCCTAACCGGCCTCCACTGGCTTCTTTGTCTTGTCCGCCCTCTCCTCCTTGAGGCACCGGCCTTGGCGTAACGCAGGCACGACCTTGCGAGCGGACGCCTCCAAGTTTGGGTCCTGCGGGACGACGAACATCGCCATCGGCTCCTCCGAGGGCTCCATCACGGCGGTGACCGGGGCAGAGGAAGCGAGAGAAGGTGCGCTTTCGCGCGGAGGAGGGGCATGATAGTGTAAATGTGTGGGCTTCGGGTTACCTTTTGGGTCGGTCCGTGTTGTCGGAGTCCGACGCGGCGAATGTGTGGACTCCTCCAAACCTCCACTAGTTTGATGCCGGCTTGAGGGATTTTGGACGTCCTGACTAGCCCGGACATTTTAGTGATCGACGTTGGATGACTAAAAATGCTTGGACCGTTCAGTTCAAATATTTGCGGAAGGTTTGGTGATCCACGTTGGAGTTGCCCTACCCGCCTAGAAAGTAGCGGTCATGTTCCGTTTTATTTGTTTACCAGAGCGAATAAAACTCATTTTATATCTGCACGACTGCACGTCATTCTGTACTTGTACTCATTGGATTTTCTACTCGTTCAGTCATATACCAAAGGCCGAAGATCTCGCTCCAGCACCATGTCTTCTTCTAGAGTATGTGTAAACAATTTGCACACTGATAAGCATGCAATACTTTTCAATTCATTTTAGTGCGGGACATGAGCTAGCTAGGCAACAAACCTACAGCACTGGAGTATATTCTGGATCACACTGAGCATATTGAGTCATGCATGGATTTTGATTGGTTTATCCTAATTTTGGACACAAAAGAGGTGCACATAGGGTCATTTAACCACCTTCTTGGTAATGTGTGCATGTTGTGAGACCATTTTTTAAGGGAAAATAGCAGGACTCTGCTCCGTGTTTTTTATTAACTTTTAAAATAAAATAAAAAGTCCAGAAAGTAAAAAAAAAGGCAAATAAACAAACAGAAATAAACACCTGTGAAAACATGTACTATACCAGGTGCTTAGACAAGTGCTTAAAAAGAAAAATATTTTGGGGTGCGTTTAGCTCTCATCTAGATGAGAGTTAACTATATCCCATCTAACTTCTACACCATTTGATTTTACATGAAAATTCGTGTTAGTTTTTCTCTTTCCTTTTTTAGTTGAATATTCAAAAGGTATAGGATTTGGATGTGACTTTGTTAATTCTCATCTAGATGAAAGATAGCAAATCTGAAATAAATTATTTTAGGTGTGTCTAGCTCTCATCTAGATGAGAAATAACTACGTCTCATCTAATTCGTACACAATTGGATTTTATGTGAAGATTTTTTTTCTTTCTTTTATTTTTCATTTGGTTAATTAAATAGTGTAGGAATTAGATAAGGCTTTGTTAATTTTCATCTAGATGAGAATTTGCAAACCCGTTTATTAGTGTTATTTTCTACTCCACTATTTGATTTACAGGTCATGGGACCATGGGGCCCCGCCTTTCTTTGGCTATCTCGCACAAATACCGTTGGCGAAATAATGTGATCCATGATAACAACCTCCCCTCCTTAATGCGGCAAAGTTAATATGCACCCATGACTCCTGGAAAAGGTAAGCACCATGTTTTTTGAGATGGTGTAAGCACAGCTGTGTGGTTGTGCTTTGAGCAACTTGGTTTGAAACATGCATGCCACTATCCTTGCTGCTCATCAGCTCATGCACAGCCGGCCAGATGGCAGCAAGTGGTCTCTATCCTGTGGTGGTTTTCAGCCAAAATTTGCAGCTGCATGATGAACTGTGTCTGTAACATTTTACTGTAAAGTTGACCTAATTTGACTCTAAAACATATTAATATTCAAGAAACAGATTCGTTTTAATGGTGAACTTTTTCATGTAGCAAAGGGTCTTAGATTAATAGTACTGAAAAGGTCAATAATTTGATTATTGACAAGTTAATCCTGCAATGGACACTAATGCGCTAAGTGTTTGATCTTAGGACCCACTCTCACATTCTTAGCAATTTCACTCACCTCTAACAGTACTTTATTGGCTGATTTCTTTTTTCGTGGCAAGAAACAGAGAACAAGATGGGAGTTTTTTTTTTTGGATTAGTTTGAATTGCTTACCACATATGTCACATGGTGAACAAGATGGGAGTTAATGCATCACACCTAAGCGTTTTGAGATTATCTGATTTTCGTGATGTGCCTAATGCACGGTACGGAGGGAGTAGTACATGCTTACAGCTTAAGGATGGATGCTTTTATAATAGCATGATGGATATGGAGAGCTAAGTAGTGGTGCATGGGCATCATGGTGCCCTTTATTTTGAAAAAAATTAAATAAAACATATTTAGAAGTACTAATAAATAAATAAATAATTATGTGGAAACTTGTATGTGTCCACCATGGATCCGTAAAATTTTGTTTAAAAAAAGGTAATTTATAAGTTGTACAAAAATTATTCCGGCCCAAAAACAAAAGAGAGGCACATTTAAAAATACATATTTGTCTTTTCTTTATACGTCACGTGTGAAAGTAAAATGTTGTGAAATTTTGCACATACGTAATATACATGTGCGTGTGTCTACAAAAAAAATTATTTTTTGCGCTGTAGAAAATAGTTTTTCTAAAACGGGCACCACACAACTTAGAGCATCTCTAACAGACCCCGTGTAATGCCCCGACCCGCAAAATAACCGCCAAAATACTGGTCCGCGCGAAAAAAGCTGCCCGATCAGACCCCGTATCGGGCCGCGACCTGTAAATTTTTTTGCGGGGCGCGGCAAAAGTTCGCCCTCAACCTTTAGATTCACGGGGTGGGAGGCAGACCCGAGCTCGCCCCCTATCCGCAGCGAGATTTGGCGCGAGGAAAATTTCTGCGCGGCCGTTCCCGCTTCCCAGCCCCTTCGCCGCCATTGCCCCGCCTCCGCCCGCTCCAGTCCATCTTCCCCAGCCATTCTTCGCCGCCATGGAAGCCTCCCAGCCGTCCCTCGTCACCGTGGATGTCGCGCACGCGCAATCCCCTCCGGCAGATCTTGTCGCCGGCCATGTTGCCCCAGCCGTCGCTCAAGGCACCACCTCGCCTGTCCGCAAAGCGGCAGGGCAACGCCATCGTGCAGGGCGGAAATCCGGCTGGCCCCGCTGGGAGGCGTGCCGCCACCGCCGCCGCTGCGCGATCTGCCCGGCCGCCGCGGAGAAGAAGGGCAAGGTTTTGGGCGTGAAGCGCAAGAAGGCCCCTACGAAAAGGCTGTCGACTTCATCCTCTCCCTCCGCCCCGACAAGAGGTACCCCGACGATGCCCTTCAACGGCGCTGCTTCCACCGCAAGCAAGGTGTTCGACGAAATGGCCGGAAGGTATGCTTCTTCGATTTCTTCTACTTGCTTCGCTTTTCGCCATTGCGGTAGCTCGTGACTTGATGACACTCACTGTGCTGCCGGTTCGAACGATGCCACTGCCGAGTGATGTGGTCACCTATTATAGGTAGGGTCAAGGGCCCATCATTTGGGACCCACATGGGGCCCATCACCATCATAGGTAGGTCCCTGGACCATGCCGGCATTCGGATGCATACATCAGGAGGATCACTCGGACGGCTCTACAGCACTCGGACAACCACACGTCACTCGGCGAACGATCGACCACTCGGACGTACAGGGAAAGAAGGTGTCGTGGGAGCTGCAACGGTCGAGGGATCCTAAGTCGTCCACTAAATAGAGTTATAACTACCGTTACCTGTAACTGCTGTAGTATAGGCTCATTACACTAGTAACTGCCTCATTCAATGGCATTAATTGCCCCGGCGGCGTGGGAGACATGGGGCTGCAGCACACTCTATATAAGCCACACCCCTCTCCATAGCCGGGCACGTTCAACCTTGTAATCCTATCCATCAAATCAAAGCAAGCCTCAGGGCACGAGACGTAGGGCTTTTACCTCCACCGAGTGAGGGGCCTGAACTCGTTAAACACCGTGTGTTACACCTACGCCGTAGCTAAGCTCTGCCCCTTATTCGTACCCCTAGTACTCATTGTCAGTATCATAACCCCGACAGTTGGCGCCCACCGGACGGACGAGATCCGCTGTTCAACGCGAGATCCGTTCTCACTCAGAACTTGGTCAACAGAGGCTGGGCCTTGCAGGAGGGCCAAGAGCACGACGTGCCGAGTGGTTCTGTACCATCAGGTCCCGAATGCTTCAGCCGTTATATACGAGCGGCTGAGATTCCCAACAACTTCAGTTTGGCCACGGGGATCAGCAAGTTCACCAGCGAATCCAAGCCTGAAATTTGGCTAGAAGATTATCGAGTGGCCGTCTAGATCGGCGGCGGCAACGACAATGTAGCCATGAAGCATTTGCCGCTGATGCTAGAAGGCTCTGCTCGGGCTGGGCTGACACAACTCCCGCCGAGTAGTATCTTTTGCTGGGATGACCTGGCGAAGGTGTTCGTCAAGACCTTTGAAGGCACATATAAGAGAGCAGGAGGTTTGACCGAGTTACAGCACTATGTGCAAAAGCAGAATGAAACTCTCCGAGAGTACATCCAGCGGTGGACCACTCTGCACAACACGGTGGAGAATGTCACCAAGCACCAGGCAATCTGCGCCTTCAAGGCCGGAGTCAGGTACCGGGAGCTGAACATGAAGTTCGGCCAAAATGAGACCCCGACTCTTAGTCGGGCTATGGAGATAGCCAACCGGCATGCCAACAGCGAAGAGGAAGACCGACTGAGAAGTGGCAAGAGCCGAGCTGGCAATGCACATTAGTCGAAGAACAAGGGCAAGAGGCACAAGAGAAAAGCAGATGCTGGAGGGAATGCCGAGGCTGCGGCTCTGGCCAGCCAGGGCAAAAAGAATTTCCAAAAGCTGAAGAAGGATTGGAAAGGGAAAAAGCAAGTCACCATGAAGAGCGACATCCTCGACCAGCCTTGCCAGATTCACACGAAGAAGGATGAGGAGGGTAACTTGATCTTGCCCAAGCATACCACTCGGGAGTGTCGACTCCTGAAGCAAAAGATGCGGCAGAATTCTTCCGGAGAAAGAGAGGACGACGACGAAGACGGAGGCAGAGGTACTTCCGGGTACCCCAACGTGGAAAACGACCTCATGATTTTCGCTGACGTCGAAAGCAAGAGTCGTCTCAAGGTGATTAACCGAGAGGTCAACATGGCAGTTCTAACTGTCACCAAATATCTCGACTGGGCCAAGACACCGGTAACATTTGATCAGTCGGACCATCCGTCTCACATACCGACCCCCGGGCGGCAGGCTTTGGTAGTGGACCCAGTCGTGGGAGGAGTCCGATTGCGCAAAGCCCTGATGGACGGCGGCAGCGGGCTTAACATCATCTACGCCGACACCCTAGAGGCAATGGGCATCCCGATGACCTTACTCAGCAAGAGCAATATGCAGTTCCACGGGGTAATCCCCGGGAAGAAGGCCAAGTCACTCGGTCAGATCGCTCTCGAGTCGTATTCGGCGAAGAGAAGAACTTTTGAAAGGAACGACTGACTTTCGAAGTGGTAGACTTCAAGAGCGCTTACCATGCCATCCTGGGTAGGCCTGCCTACGCACGTTTCATGGCCCATCCATGTTACGTTTATCTTAAACTCAAGATGCCAGGGCCTAAAGGCGTGATCACTATCACAGGCAATCAGAAGCTGGCCAAAGAATGCCTCCAGAAGGGCTCCCAGATCGCTGATGAGCAGATGGCGATGGCCGAGTTGGACGAATACAAGAAGGCGGCATACCCAAGTGAACTTTTGAAGTTCAAGAAACCGACCGTGGAATCTGCTTTCCAGTCGGCAGGAGAGATGAAGCCGGTGCACATCCACCCTGAGGACCCGAACGCTGCCCCGACCAACATCTCCACTACCCTGGACAGCAAATAGGAAGCCGCGCTCATCCAGTTCCTCCGTGAGAACTGGGACATCTTCGCATGGAAGCCTTCTGACATGCCGGGTGTTCCCAGGGAACTGGCCGACCACAGACTCCGTGTCGATTCGGCGACGAAGCCTGTCAAAGAGTATCTTCGGCGGTCTTCAACCGAGAAGCGCAAGGCGATTGGCGAGGAGATAGCGCGGCTCTTAGCTGCCGAATTCATCCGAGAGGTGTACCACTCTGAGTGGCTCGCCAACGTCATCATGGTGCCGAAGAAAGATAAGACTCTTCGAATGTGTGTAGATTTTAGGCACATCAATCGGGCCTGCCCGAAAGATCATTTTCCTCTCCCTCGCATAGATCAGATAGTAGATTCTACTGCTGGATATGAGCGGTTATCATTTATGGATGCGTACTCCGGGTACCACCAGATCCGATTGTATGGCCCTGATGAAATAAAAATAGCGTTCATCACCCCATTCGGGTGTTTCTGTTATATCACGATGCCATTCAGGTTAAAAAATGCTGGGGCCACGTTCCAATGTATGATCCAGAAGTGCTTATGGAAGCAAATCAGTCAGAACGTGGAAGCGTATATGGATGACATTGTGGTTAAGTCCAGGAAAGGTTCTGACCTCCTGACTGACCTCGCTGAGACCTTCGCGAATTTGCGAGCGTTCGGCATCAAACTCAACCCAACCAAGTGTACATTCAGCGTACCCGCAGGCAAGCTACTCGGTTTCCTCATTTCCGAACGAGGGATCGATGCCAATCCCGAGAAGATAGGGGCAATCATCCGAATGAAGCAACCGGAACGTCTACACGACGTGCAACGTCTCACAGGCTGCCTAGCGGCCCTGAGTAGATTCATCTCCAGACTCGGTGAAAAAGCCATGCCTCTTTACCGACTGATGAAGAAGTCTGACAGGTTCGAATGGACTCCCGAAGCGCAGGCTGCGTTCCAGGAACTTAAAGCCCTGCTTTCCACCCAGCCGGTGCTAGCTGCTCCGAGCAGTAAGGAGCCTTTGCTCTTATACATCACGACCACGAGCCAAGTTGTTAGCACGGTCCTCACTGTGGAACGGGAAGAACAAGGCAAAGCCTTCAAGCTCCAATGACCGGTTTACTACATCTCTGAAGTCCTCACGCCTTCCAAGCAAAGGTATCCGCATTATCAGAAGCTAGTTTACGGAATTTACCTTACTGCAAAGAAGGTGGCGCATTATTTCCAAGAACACTCGGTCACAGTGATAAGCGACGCCCCTCTATCCGAGATCATGAACAATAGAGATGCCACCGGCCGAGTGGCCAAGTGGGCCATTGAGCTCCTCCCGTTAGATATCAGGTTTGAAGCCAAGAAGGCCATCAAGTACAGGCCCTGGCAGATTTTTTGGCCGAATGGATTGAACAAGAGCAGCCTGTCCCGAGTGTTCCTGAACACTGAATGATGTTCTTTGACGGATCCAAGATGCTCCGGGGCTCCGGCGCAGGAGTAGTTTTGGTGTCTCCTAAAGGCGATCATCTCAGCTACGTACTTCATATCCATTTCCACTCCTCCAACAACGAAGCTGAGTACTCTTGTACGAACTGCGGATGGCAATTTCCCTGGGAATTCGCTGACTGATGGTCTATGGTGATTCGGACCTGGTAGTGAATCAAGTCATGAAAGAATGGGATATCCATAGCCCAGCGGTGACCAGCTATTGCAATGCCATCAGAAAGTTAGAGAAACACTTTGAAGGGCTGGAGCTTCACCATGTGCCGCGTCTCAAGAACCAAGGGGCTGACGACCTGGCCAAGATGGGTTCCACTCGGAAGCTAGTACCCAAGAATGTGTTCCTGGAACACCTGCACTCGCCCACTATCAAGGAAGATCCTTTTGTGGAAGATCCCCCGTAGTGAGTCGGACCTTCCAATCCGACTGAAGTAGATATTCCCGCAGTAATTGATCTGGTCCAAGAGGTATTGGTCATCACTCCCGAGTGGACCGAACCGTATCTGGCATACTTGCTCCGGCAAGAGCTCCTAGAGGACGAGGATGAGGCCCGCCAGATCGTCCGTCGATCCAAAGCTTTCACCATCATGGGAGATCAATTATACAAGAAAAGTACAACTGGAGTCACTCGGCGATGCATATCCCCAGAGGAAGGGCAACAAATATTGCAAGAGATTCACTCGGGAACATGTGGGCATCATGTGTCCTCTCGGACCTTGGTTGCCAAAGCGTCCAGAGCCGGATTCTATTGGCCCCGAGCCAACGAGGCCGCTCGAGACATAGTGGAACAATGTGTTGGGTGCCAGTTCTATGCAAACCAGTCGCACAAGCCGACGTCCGCCCTGAAGACTATCCCCCTCACTTGGTCGTTCGCTGTCTGGGGACTCGACATGGTCGGCCCTCTCTGGACTGGGGCGAGTGGCTTCACGCACCTGTTGGTAGCAGTGGACAAGTTCACCAAGTGGATCGAGGCCAAGCCCATAAAGAAGCTACACTCGGCCGCCACGATTCAATTCATCAGGGAGATCATCTTCAGGTTCGGAGTCCCACATAGAATCATCACCGACAACGGGTCTAACTTCGACTCGGATGAGTTCCGTGAGTTCTGCTACACCCAGGGCACTCGGGTTGACTACGCCTCCGTGGCGCACCCGCAGTCGAATGGACAAGCCGAGAGAGCAAATGGGCTCATACTTCAGGGATTGAAACCTCGCCTCATGCATGATCTGACTCATGCAGCAGGTGCATGGGTGACTGAGCTACCATCAGTCCTCTGGGGCCTGCGAACGACCCCGAATCGATCCACGACCCGCACCCCATTCTTTATGGTGTACGGGTCAGAGGCGGTCTTACCGAGTGATCTACTCCACAATTCTCCTCGAGTGGATCTTTACTCGGAAGCTGAAGCCGAGGAAGCAAGGCAGGATGGCCTAGACCTTCTGGAGGAAGAACGTGAGCTAGCGCTTATAAGATCAACGTTGTACCAACAAGACTTACGCCGCTACCACGATAGACACGTCAAAGGACGTGCCTTCCAGGAAGGAGACCTGGTCCTCCGAGTGGATCAACAGAAGCCTCACAAGCTAGCACCCCCCTGGGAGGGACCATTCGCCATCTCCAAGGTCTTGCACAATGGAGCATACAGACTGTACAACTTCACCAGAGGAATAGAAGAGCCCAGAGCTTGGAACGCATATTTGCTCCGCAAGTTTTATACTTAGAATAAAATTTCTCCCTTGTAATAGTTAGTCCGGATGAATTTAGATGAATGAAAGTCTCGCTTTCCCCCATATATCATCTAGTTCGACCTATGGTCACGTTTCACTCAGGTGACTAACCGCATTCGGAAACTAACCCGCCTCCAGTGGGTGTAGAAGAGGTGAGAAAGCTTAGCTGCGAACCAGCTTTCGCCTAAGTTAAAAAACAATCCGAATGAGGATCTGCTCCGCACTCGGGGGCTTAGCCGCGAACCAGCTTTCGCCTAAGTTAAAAAACAATCCGAGTGAGGATCCTCTCCACACTCGGAGGCTTAGCCGTGAACCAGCTTTCGCCTAAGTTAAAAAACAATCCGAGTGGGGATCTGCTCCACACTCGGGGGCTTAGCTGCGAACCAGCTTTCGCCTAAGTTAAAAAATAATCCGAGTGAGGATCCGCTCCACACTCGGAGGCTTAGCCGCGAACCAACTTTCGCCTAAGTTAAAAAACAATCCGAGTGAGGATCTGCTCCACACTCGGGGGCTTAGCTGCGAACCAGTTTTCGCCTAAGTTAAAAAATAATCCGAGTGAGGATCTGCTCCGCACTCGGGGGCTTAGCCGCGAACCAACTTTCGCCCAAAGTCAAACAAAACATGAAGCAAATAGAAGCGCAAAGGGTTTCGAATTAAAGTTTCGATCCATCCGAATGTCTCCAAGGCAAAACGAGCACAAATGCTCGACAAAGTATTTCATTACATCAACCACCCGGCATTCCGGGGCAAATTCAATCAAGTGTTTTTCAGCTTCAGGCGGATGGCTGGCTGGATCAACGAAGGTCTCCAGATCAATCCCATTGGCGATGCGAGTGGCGGCTTCAGCGAAGGTCTCCATAAAATCCTCGAACCTGAGGTTCTTCTTGTTCACCACTCAGAGGTTCTTCAGCTTCTCTTTGTCCACGTTCTTGTAATGAACGCGGACGAGTGACAGCACCACATCAGTACCACTCCGGGCGGCGGATTTCTTCCAAGCCTTCACCCGAGCGGGAGTGTCGTTCAGCCGTGTCAGGATCAACTCCAGTTCCTTCTGAGTCTCTTCACCCGGCCGCAACTCCTCATCAATCTGACCCGCCGCACCTTTCGCCCGAGTGATGAAGCCCAATGCGTTCTCCAAGCGGTCTTCAAGCTGAAGGATGGCAAGGGCGGCGTTGTTAGCGACAAGCGACCTAGAAGGGTCCAGATCCCTCTCTATCCTCTGCAGCTCCAGTTCCTTGTTATAACAATGCTCTGCGTCAAGAAGGATAATCTGTGAGCGGATGATCAAGGAAAATTTGGCAATATGCAGATTTCACTCGGCTGAAGAAAAACTTACCAACGAGCTTCTCGCTAAACTCTTCACAGACATCTTCGATGTGCTTCTCCAGGGCATCCTTCTTGTCAGTCAGCTGGGTGACCTTCTCGTCCAGTTTGACCTTCTCCCGAGCGAAGGCCTCGGCGGCAGCCTTAAGGTTCTTGATCTCCTCCTCCAACTTGCCAACTGAAGCCAGCTTCTCGTCGGCGAGTTTGGTCTTGGTCCTTGCCTCCTTCTGGGCCAGCGCCAGATCCTTATCCTTGTTCTCCAACGCCTGCTTCATGGTTTCTAAAGAAATAGAAGTCCTGAGCCTCATTATGAGTTGAGCATTCTCGCTACGAACATCTGTCGGGGCGAAACGATTCAGATCAAAGGGGAAAAATAGTGTGTAGCTGCCAGTCAGAGGAGATAACTTACCTCCCATGGCCTTCTTCTCCCGCTCCAGTCGGGCGCTCTTGAGTTTCTCAGCCTCCAAGTCAAGTCGAAGGGCTGTCACCTCCTTCTCCATCGTGGCATAGTGGGATCCCATCTCGCAAGTCCTCTGCAACATACAAAAAACAGTCAGTCGGAAGATCCTGAAGGGAAATTAAAAGCAGTAACTCACAAACATCTGGGCATGCATCACTGGAAGGAACAAGCTTGATCAATATCAGATCCTGAAGTACCCTTGGATTACTAAGCGGACTATTCACTCAGTCATTCCCCTCCCCTGAGAGGAACAAGCTTGACCAGTACCAAATCCTCAAGTACGTTCTGATTATCGAGTCGCCCGAGCAGACACTGCTGGAAGGAACAAACTAGACCAATACCAGATCTTGAAGTACCCTCTGTTCTGCCCTCACTCAGCTGACTTCTGAGTCGGTGATGAAGAAGATAGAGGACAACAACGCAAGGTGACCTACTCCTCACTCGGCTGACTTCTGAGTCGGCGACGAAGAAGATAGAGGATAATGGTGGCTTCGCTCGGCTGACTCCCGAGTCGGTAACGAAGGAAATCTTACTTATTATCTCAACAGCGCACGAGTGTTGTAAGGTGCCCCGGAGGCCTAATGACAAGTTCTAAAGGCTACCGCTGATTGCCAGCGATCAGTGTTAGCCTCGGGGACTACACCCAGTGGGTGCACTCAGCGTGCCCCCACTGGAAAGTGACTCATCGATGAGCTAAAAAAAGCTCTAAGACTACCGCCGACTACTCCAGTCAACGGTAGCCTCGGGGACTACGCCCAGTGGGTGCACTCAGCGTGCCCCCACTGGAAAGTGTCCATTCGACTACGCTCTGGCTAGATTCCGAGTGGACATAAGAAAATTCAACACTCAAAGACTCCTGCCGACTGACTCCAGTCGGCAGGAGCCTCGGGGACTACACCCAGTGGGTGCACTCAGCGTGCCCCCACTGGATCATGTATACCCAGTGGGTGTGCCCTGCGCAAACCCACTGACAGAAATCCTATTATGAGAAAAGAAGAAATTTCGATCGGAAATCATACTTACAATGGTACTTACTCGGACATCTGTCTCCAGCGCGGTGCTGGCGTCATAGGCGTCCTTCAGTCGGGTACACATCAAGCCCACCTGGATCAGCACCTCCTTGCTCGCCCCCACCTGATCTTCTGGGACATGGTACAGGGGGAAAGAACTAGCTGGAGTTGATGGAGGTGCAGGAGTCAGCCTCGGGGCTGGGATCACCGCCGTTCGACTCGAAGGAGCCTGAGTAGGCCCTGCGGGGGGCACCACCGCTGACGAAGATGCCGAACCGCCCTGAGCCATAGGGCTCGGCCTTGCAGTGTTGGCAGCGACCTTCGCCGAAGAAACACGGGCCGTATGGCGAGGAGAGGCGTCTATCATTGGCGTGTCAGCACTCGGCACTCCCTCCCTGACGGTGCCCAGATTCAGCGGGTCGGCACTCACTTCGTCGTCCAGCTGGATGATCTCGGGTGGGGCTGCTTAAATCAAAGAAATCATCAAAGTTCAGTCAAAGAAGGCATAACCATGTGAGTCAATCAATACAAAATACCTTTGGAGGTGGTGGCATCTACCGCGTCGGCATCACTCGGGCCAGGCTTGCGGGTCTGCTGAGGTTGTCGAGGTGTCGTTGCTGCAAGAACAAAACAATAATCGGTCAGCAACCGAATGGATTCAAAAATGGACAAATAGTCGGTGAGAACGCTTACTTCGAGGCCACAGGCACCGCCACTCGGATCCACGGCACGGAAGCCTTCCGAGGCTTGGAGGAGATCTACTTGGGCAGCTTGGGTTGTTTCTCCGCCGAGCTCTTAGCCTCGGCGCGGGCGCGCTTGGAACTCCGAGTCGCCCGACCGAAAGCAGTCGGCTGCTGAGTTCCCCTTGCTTTGCCCTTCGGGTCATGCAGCACCTTGGAGCGGGGTTCTTTGGGAGCCTCATAAGACGGGGAGGACTCCGCCTCTTCGCCCTCCTCCGAACTCTCTTCTTCTTTGTCGTCGTCGTCACTCTCGTCATCGTCGGATCTCTCCGAGTACTGCTGCTCGGTGTCACTCGTCACATCTTGGGGCGAGTGGTCCACCATGGGGATCCGAGAGATCAAGTTCTGGAAGTCCTGAGAAGCAGGCACATGCAAACGTGAGGATCAACTATACAGAAGACAACCTACAACTGAACCGACTGAGTCGAAGACAAATACCTCGATGGGCGGCAGGTCCTTGTGAAAGGCTGGCACTAACCGAGTCCCCCGCGGATTATCGCGGGCACAGGTGATGGCCTTGATCTTGGCGCCCACCTCCTTCTCGGTGAGATCTTCTGGATGCACCCGAGTGGAGTCACCCGGCCCCTCGTACAGCCACATGGGGTGAGCCCTAGCCTGCAGCGGCTGGATGCGCCGACTGAAGAAAGTCTCCAACAAGTCCATGCCGTTCACCCCAGCATTCACAATGCCTATTAACGCGCTGGACAGGATGTCGACACCCACCTTCTCCTCCTTCTCTATGATGAGGGTCGGCGGAGTCCGTACCCTCTCGGTCGAGTACGGCGGGAGGCCCGACTGGCTGTTGGCGCTGGGGATGTCTTTGCAGTAGAACCAAGTTCCCTGCCACCCCTTAACGGTTCGGGAAAGCTCATCTTGGGGAACGACCTCCCCCCACAGACCTGGATGCCCAGACCCCCGCACAGCTGGGTGACGTGTGTTTTCTCACCAGTCGATGAGTCCTTCTTCACCGACATCGACCGGCAGGTGAAGATGTATTTGAAGAGACCCCAGTGGGGATGACAACCCAGGAAGTTCTCACAGAGGGAGATGAAAGCCGAAAGATAAATAATGGCATTGGGGGGAAGATGGTGGAGTTGAGTGCCGAAGAAATCAAGGAATGCTCGAAATAAAGGGTGTGGAGGCATCGAGAAACCTCGCTCGACGTGGGTGATGAGCAAGACTCGCTCGTCTGCCTCAGGCGCCGGCTCGATCTCTCCCGTGCCCGGGCGAAGCCACTCATCGTGTGGGATCAGTCCCTCCTCCGCCAAATCCTCCAGGCGCTGAGTGGAAACACGCGATGGGAGCCATTCCCCCGACGCGCCGCCGGCCACCGCAACACCCGAACCAGAAGAGGTGGCCTTTCCCGCCTTCTTCTCCCTCTCCGCCTTCGCCGTGGAACCTTTCGCCATCGCCGCGCACTCGGGTGGAGAAGAGAAGCAGAGGAGTCGGAGCGAGAAGAAGGGGATCTGAGGGTCGGACCTCAGCCCTTGAACCTTTTATATCAACAGACAAAATCTCGGGACGAATCTCCCACCGCGAATCCCTGGATCGACGACCCGCGCGACAGGGCTTTGCGCAGGACAGCCGCGACACGTGGCGGAGATTGTGCGCGCAAATCGAGGAGCCACGCCCCCACTTTCCCACCAACGCACGACGTTACCGCTTCAGCGCGTGAACACGCGAATTCAAATCCCGGGATTTCTGGGACAAATCAATCCGATTGATTACCAGCGATTCCTTTCCTAAAGGACGCACGTCAGTCCGACTGACCACCCTCCGCGGGGACCCGTGCACTCGGCCATGTTAAACACCCGACTGAAGTCTTCTTCAGGATCGTTATGGGACGAGCTTGACGCCCCTCTGCGGGTTCACTTGGCTCTCTCGGTAGGCTCCAAGGTGCATGACTCGTAAACCCGGACTCGTAGCAGGCCTGCGCTGACGTTTCCCTGGGATATGGAGTGGCATCTCTCCGGAAGAGTCAGACCACGCGCCAGCGTCGCCACTCGGGTTATAATGGCATGTCCACACTCGGGCCTCTAGTCTATCTCCTCTGAGAGACAAAACTAATGCCACCAGGTTTTTCTCGACGACCAACAACACCTGGTCACCCGGGTAAACCTAAAAGTCCAGAATCCGCTACGTTTTCATCCAAGGAACAATGAATCACAACTCGGGAACATATTCCGAGTGTCCATGCAGCACTCGGACTTAACCGAAGGATCGATTCGTCTGTTCTACGAAATCCCAACCGATTCGGGGGCTAATGATGTGGTCACCTATTACAGGTAGGGTCAAGGGCCCATCATTTGGGACCCACATGGGGCCCATCACCATCATAGGTAGGTCCCTGGACCATGCCGGTATTCGGATGCATACATCAGGAGGATCACTCGGACGGCTCTACAGCACTCGGACAACCACACGTCACTCGGCGGACGATCAACCACTCGGACGTACAGGGCAAGAAGGCATCGTGGGAGCTGCAACGGTCGAGGGATCCTAAGTCGTCCACTAAATAGAGTTATAACTACCGTTACCTGTAACTGCTGTAGTATAGGCTCATTACACTAGTAACTGCCTCATTCAATGGCATTAATTGCCCCGGCGCCGTGGGAGACATGGGGCTGCAGCGCACTCTATATAAGTCGCACCCCTCTCCATAGCCGGGCACGTTCAACCTTGTAATCCTATCCATCAAATCAAGGCAAGCCTCAGGGCACGAGACGTAGGGCTTTTTCCTCCACCGAGTGAAGGGCCTGAACTCGTTAAACACTGTGTGTTACACCTACGCCGTAGCTAGGCTCTGCCCCTTATTCGTACCCCTAGTACTCATTGTCAGTATCATAACCCCAACACCGAGTTTGTCAACTTGTTGGACACTAACACCGTCGACATCGATCAAGCCCCGATCGCTTATTTTGATTACAATGAAATGGATGGTGGCGTGGATGGTCACGGTGGTGAAGATGAGGTGGAGGAGATAGACGAGGGGGTGTATGACCAAGCGCAAGCAAAAAAAAAAGGCACGGGATCGAAGAACTACATGCTGTTCGAAGACCAAATCTTGATCAAGGCTTGGAGTGTGGTGTCTCTTGATGCATGCACCGGCACATCTCAAACCGCCAAGAGGTATTGGCAAAGGACCGAAGATCAATACTTTTGCATGATGACAAGGTATCCCAATACGACTCCACGCACCTTTCGGTCACTCCAAGGTCGTTGGGACGTGATCAATCCGATTTGTAGCCGTTGGGCTGCTTGCTTGGAACAAGTTCGCAAGGCACCTCTAAGTGGAACCGTGGAATCCGACTGTGTGAGTTCATTTTCACGTCCCAAGTTGTGCAAATCATTTGTAGCATTTGAAGTGATTGCATCATTTGACATTGTTTTAATTGTGTAGGACAAAATTGCCCAACAAAGATACAAAGACATGGAAGCTTCCGAAGGCAAATTATTTAAACTAGAGCATTGTTGGGAATTGCTAAAAGAGTGTGAGAAGTGGAAGTTGATTGAGATAAAATCCCCACCGAAGAGAGGTTTACTTACGAACATGGATGATGATGAAGGCCTACGAAACTTGAACAAGCCCGATGGAGACAAGAAGACAAGGGAGAAAATCAAGAGGGAACACGAGGCATCGAGCTTGCGGGACAAGATAGATGCCATGGTGCAATCAAATGAGTTGATGTTGGCGAAGACATTGGATGCAAAGAAAGAGTTGGCCGAGAAGAAGGCACGAGAGAAGCAAGAGAAGTGGCAATTGCTCAAGGACGAGGGGTTGCGCAAGGAGGCCATTGAAGAGAGAAGAGTCTTTGCCGATGAGACCAAAGCCATGGCCAAGCTTCTTGCCGAGGAGAACAGGATCATGACATTGAACCGTGATGACATGGACGACATCACCAAAGAATGGCATGATATGGCAAGGAGCGATATCTTGAAGAGGAGGATGCTAGCGGCGGCCGGTGGGTGTTTCGGTGCCGGAGATGTTTTCCTATCAGGAGTTGGAACCAGTGCCGCTGAGGCTTTCAGTGCGCCTGGCGATGCTTTCGGTGCTGGAGTTGGAACAAGTGCCGGTGATGGACTCGGAGACGGCGATGGCATCGATGGCGGTGGTGCGGAGTGAAGATCATGACGACGGGTGAAAAGCGACCAAGATGATGATGGACGTGGTTGTTGCTTTTGCATGAAGTCCTTTTGCGTTTGTCGTGGAAAATTATGCTTTTATTTGCGCGTGAACTATGTTTTATTCTTCGAATTTGAACTCAATCATCACAATCGCTCTCAAATTGGCTAATCTAGGGTTTTCGATTTGCGGGCCGACGAGGGCTGCGGCCGAGCAGATCTGGTCGGCTACGCGGGGTCTGCTCGGCCGCAGCCCGCGTCGGCCCGCAAAACCGTTTTTTCGTGAACTGTAAACAAGTTTTGCGGGTCGACGTTTTACTGGGTCTATGCTCTTACAATTTTCGGATGGATATGCTCCTTTTCCTCTAGACCACGGACATCAATCATGCGGTTCCAAACGGTGGAACCGGTCTAGCTCTTGAGCAAACCTTCGAAACCATTCGTCACTTGAATAATACCCAAACCAAATGGCAGCTAGCTAGCTAGCTAGCTAACTAACGAATTCGTATCTGTCATATTGATCCATCGACGTTGCATTATGATTCCTCCTAATCATATACCACAACTCATCATATTACCCACTTGAAGCATCACAATATCCTATCCGCAAGTATACATCCATGACTGTCCATGGATCAGATCATGTTGTGTGAGGCCTATCATTTTCGCACTCGTTTGCTAGCTACTTTGCTTGCCGACCTAGCACAATTTGTCGCCATCACGTCTAGTTTTAAACGGGGAAGATGGTGCGTTTGCACTTGCAAATTTGCATACATGTATGCATGCATCCAGTTAAATATGCAAATGCTAGTGTACATTGACTTGGGACGGGCCGCTCGTGGCAGCCCAGTTGTGCTTTTGAATAGTCACGTGTGGAGTGTGTCATCTTCCAACGGCGACGACATTGGTTGGTTTGAACATTTGGCGTCACAGGACCACAGGAGAACATTTTGGAAGAGAAGACTCCATGTACAGCAGGCAACGCCTTCTATGCATCAGCACCATGTGTATCTGTCCGGACCAAAATATAAGACATTTTAGTAACTTCTGAAATGGAATTAGAATGTCTGGATTTTCTTGCGTGGGAATTTCTGGAAAAATTTAACAACGTTGACGCAAGAAATTAACATGCATGCGTCATGGCGCATTTATTTACTGAAGTTCGATCTGCGGGATATATACATTCAAGTGGAGTATATAAATTTTACCATGAAAAGTTGCTATTCACAGTAAAATTTGACTTTTACAGACTAGTAAGCATGCACGTGCAACGCACGTATCAACAAATGCTTTTTATGTGGTTATAGAATTTTTAATTTATATTGTGATTTAAAAAAACAAAAGACTGCAGGATTGAATACACAAAACCAATTTTTGAAAACCCCTAATAAGATCGAATCAGTAATCCCTGAATATAAGATTCCAGCTATTAGTACACTTATGCCAAGATTATTTATACATAAATAATAACATGTAATAGACACTTGACATTTTGAGTGGTTATTAAGCGGTACCTGGAAATTTGCCTATTTGAGGATGTCATGTGAACTTTGAGCAGACCAGGAAGAAATCACAATCATATAGCATTTCACATTTCAAGGACAACAACTTGTTCATAGATAACATAGGGGCACATGCTATTTAGTCTAGAATATAGTAAAAGCGGAGTAAAAAAAAAGTAGCAGTTTTTGGAAGATCTGAATTTGTTCCCTCTTGGATTTAAGTTGATAGTTATCTTGAGAAGTTGAATTGATGGGCCCAGCGAACACTGCCAGTGGGAGTCAACAGGGGCACCACTCGCCAGCTGGACAATTTTGTCCCCATTCTCAGTTTCTCTCAGCTTCTCCTGAAGTGCAATAGTGCCAAAATAACTCAGTAAAACATTAGTTTCGTTAAGAAAATTATGAGAGGGAATTTAACAGTCTGTATGATATGGATGGCATGCGTGCCATACTTTCCCTAAGCTAAGCTTGGTTCTAGAAAGATTAAACATGAACTATAAATGTTCCGCAAACACCGTGCTATCAACATCTTAGCAGTGGAGAAAGCCTACTATTCCATGGTGGCAAGCTGTACAATAAGGAGCTATAATAATTATTGCTTTCCAACGCTAATCAAGAAAGAGAAAAGAATCGACACAAAATTTAGGATGACCAAAGCCGCACAAAGACCTACTTACTTGAGATGTATACGGTATACCCACAGGAAAAAAAAATCATACTAAATTCTTAACACATACATAAGTAACTGCTAAGAAATGAAGGAAATGCCTCATGTCATGTACCTTTTAGTTATTCATGTGCCGATTTGAAGCAACCTCACACCAATTTACTTCTCAAAAAGGAAAATCTCACGGCAAGTAACATTTCCAACGGAAATCACATCAACTGATGAAGACAACAATCAAGTATCAAGGACACGCGGGAAGAAAAGCTGCATGCCGAAGTACAACACATGTACCAACTTTCTCAATACCCAAACAAATAAGCAATCCATTATAGAAAACTCCTATGGCTTGGTATAAGGATTCAATATGAAGCACTACAATATGGCAAAATAGCCATATTTTAGCACTACTTGGAATACGACCTAGAAAACAACCATCGAATGTTTTAGCAAAAAACTACATACCTTCGCGCTAGATTAGTGATCAATATAGCTAGCTAGATGAGTATTCAGTTCTAGCCTAAACGACCGCAACCTCATATAGGTAGGCAAGCCCTTATAGTAGAGTAAAATTATGTAGCCTTGAATCAGACGCACATGAAAAACAATGTCTAGGAATCTCTATGTACGTACTGATGATTACATAAATTCAAGATAGAATAAGTATATCCACCTTAAATATCAATCATCAAGGTCAAATATCACATAATGGATGTCAGATCCATCATTAACTTCTTGCATCAAATTTGGAAGTCCCTTCTGTATGAGAACAATCTCATTCTGTATCCATTTATTAAGATACCCCAAAGGTTTGGTTCATTTTGTGATTGCTTGCAACATGCAATTTAAGATGAACAAACAATACTGCTGAGTTGGGAAAAAATCAAGCTTGTAAATGACAACAAAAAACTCTAACTTATCATATTTTTGTCCTAAGAGAACAAATTCATCTTGAGTATACCACAACCTACAATATGTACAGTTGTACACATAACAAAGAACACTTGTTTTTTAGAAGCAAATCTCAGTGATGAGAAAGTTTAAAACATAAGATAAGCAAATACCATCATCTTCCACTTGCATAACATGCTCTGACATTTACTGAAACGTCGATCTGAATTTGGTATAAGCCTATAAAAAAATGTTAACACATGATGCTCAAGTACAAGTGTACAACATGTAGGTCAGGTTATCTTTTTTTTTTTTCTGTGAAAAAGCAACACTCAATATAAATATTACATATGGAGTTGTGGGTTGTATTTTGCATTCATTCTTATGTAAAGAAAATACCTACTGAAGACAACACATACAGTTTATCTTTCATGTGAAAGGAATACCTCTTTGCATTTGCATCAATGCTATTATATATCAAGTCTTCGAGAATCCTTGCGAGATCAAACATGATGATGCTTGAGCGGAAGGAGCAATGGTTACTTTTCGACAATCATTTTGAGTTCTGCATTAGCGTATTCAGCTAAAAATAAGCTTAGACCAGCCAGTGAATAGTGAAATGTGAAAAGGTGGAATAAACCTTGGCACTATCCAATATCTTTACCTTTGCAAATACTTGTGAAAAAAGATAGAGCAAATTAGCAAAATCACATTTGATTGAGGAAAATTGTCACATTTGTCACCTTATCGTCTTCAGTTGCCGGCTCGCCACCCACTGTACAGGCTAGGCAAGTGCTACGAGCAGCAGGGTAGTGGCGCTGGATCGTTGAAGACGGCAGGATTTATTGCACATATTTGGCTATATTTTTTGGCAGATCACATTATATCAAAATATACAGATAAGATCAACCTGGGCAGTTTACTTTGACCATGCGGCGTGCTAAGGGAACGGCGATGGTGGACCATGCGATGACCCACGGACAATCGGACATGATTGAGATCCCGTGCTGCAGGCCACGGAGGCAGAGGAGGATTGGGCAGCAGCTCGTGAAGGGGATGTGGGGCGCCCGTAGTTGTTACCGCCCTGAATCTGCGCCACCTCCGTCCGCTGGCTCCACCGCACCGACGAGCGCCACTGAGGAGGAGTAGGAGGACGACGTGGGCACCGAGGCGAGCCCCTGCCGGCCTCGTCGGAGAAATCCATCGCCGCGGCCGAGCCGCTGCGTCCCGCGCTGCCGCCGCTGCTCGACGAAGGAGAGGGACACCGGCACAGCTGATACAGGTCGAGCCCGCTGCATCCCGCGCCGTCGACGCTGCTCGTGGGAGGAAAGCGACCCCGGCGGCGGCGAGGAGGGGAGAGAAGGGAGAGGGAGGCGGGGAACCATGGATTTTGGTGGAATCGATCCGCATGTTGCGGGCGGCGGATGCGGGGCGCTATTTGGCAGACCGCGGCGTCTGCTCGGCAGAACATTTGATCTCAGTCGTTAATTTAGATGGCAGATCATTGATGCAACGTGCACGGTAGGATATGCTTAAGTTGATTCGATCGGAGGGTTCTGAATACCTCGTGTATAGTTTGTTGTGTGACTTTAGAAGAGTTTATGTTTGTTTTTTAATAGTAGTATAGAT
Source organism: Thinopyrum elongatum (assembly GCA_011799875.1). Classification (NCBI taxonomy): domain Eukaryota; kingdom Viridiplantae; phylum Streptophyta; class Magnoliopsida; order Poales; family Poaceae; genus Thinopyrum; species Thinopyrum elongatum. The sequence continues at coordinate 84,295,589 of CM022300.1, read as the reverse complement.
GTCGTGTGTGCGTGCAACATGAAGTTGCATGCGAGCGTGGCAGCGATTTTATCATACGGCAGCGGCAGCCAATGGGAGAGGAACCCCCAGCTTCCGGGCATGATGGAGGGCCACCAGTAATACGTGGCGGTCACCAATACGAATGCATGGCTGCATCCCATCCAGAAAAAAAACACAATAGAGTTTTCTGGAAGGAACTAAAAAATAGACCACTATTCCTTCCAAATTCTGAATTTCAAACCGACGCAACACTGTTGATAAATCGCCATTTTCTCTCTCTTCTGTACCAGTCATCACGAGCATTTTTTTTTGAGAGTACGGCTAGGCCGAGCATTGTGAAGCCTTTAGTCACATGATGTTTTTTTTTCTTTGACAAACGTAGTCACATGAGAGGCGTTTGATTGGTCGCATTACCCTCAGTCAGGCCCATGCGGAAAGAAATCGGCATGTTTGGTTAGTTGGGCCGTATCAAAAAGTTGATCCGCACGAAACTCAAAGCATCTCTGGGACTGCATCGCTGGGAACGTTCGATTTGGCTGTTTCTAGCGAGCCAGGCTCCGGCGATGCAAGGGTGTGTTTGGTTTGTGCCCAAGGTTACCCTACCAAAGCATTGGCTAGCCAAAATTTTGATTGAGGTTTTGGTTGCCCATGATTTGACCAACATTGGTAAGAAAAATAAACTAGAGTTCATTGGCTTGCCAAAAAATTGGCAACCATCCAAAAAAGACCAATCTTTAGGTCATGACCAAAATTTTGATAAGGTGCACTTTGGCCACAATCCAAACACACCCCAGGAGCCCATGTGGATGACTCTCGTGGTGCAGTCTCATGCTGGCTGCATGCACCCTGTAAGTGAGTTTGTACTGTTTAGTGCAACCTTCCCTTAATCTCTTTTACCTTCTAATCTATGCAACGGTGCTTCGATTCGAGATAAGCTCTACATGAAAAAGATGCACATCGATATTATGGTTTTATTTTTTGCGCCCGGTTCATAGTTTCGTCGAGTGTAAATGTTTAATTTTGTGTTCATGTTTGGAGCTATTATGGATGAATTTTGTCAAATTCATCGCGCACGGTCGACCGTTTGAAATTTTCTTCGAATAGTAGCTTCACCTTACAGTTCCACACGACTTTCGTGTTGCACATTTTCTGTTTCGACGATCATATACGAGTAGATCTACCTCTTCCTCATGGAGTGTAAGTATGCATATGTGTGATCTGTTCTAATGACACTTCTTAATCTCCTCTATCTGGTCGTTCCTCTCGGCCTCCTCGCGGCGTCATCCTCCACCATTGCGGGCGACGACGTCCTGGTCTTGGACAGATGCAGCTTGGCGCCGCCATAGGCGCCTCAACGTCGGAGGCGGACTGCCTGAGCATCTCCCGCGCCAGCAGCAGTAGGACAAGGCCGAGCTCCCGTAGCAGCGCGACGAGGCCGAGCTCACGTAGGAGAGCCTGACGCGCTTCGCCGCTAAGCTGGGCATCCCGTTCGAGTTCACTGCCGTCGCCTTCGACCCCTTCAGCCCCTCACCGCCCTCGAGCCTATCGGCGGCGCCCGACGAGACCGTCGCCGTGCACATCACGGGCGGCACAGAAACTTGCAGGCCGACGTCGGCCTCCCTCCGTATCGTGAAGCATCTCCGACCAACCATCACCGTGTGCGCCGACAACGGCTGTGACCGTGCCAATCTGCCGCTCCCGAGCCACACGCTCAACGTCCTCCGCTCCTGCGCCACGCTCAACGACGTGCAGAAGAGCGCGACGGCGGGCAAGAGTTTGGCGAGGCGAGCCGCTCCAGGGCGTATCCGACCTGCAGAAGAGCGCGAAGGCGTAGTACATGTCGACGGCGGCCAGTGGCGGATCTAGGCCCCAGGCCGGGGGGGGGGGGGGCATGAGGCCCATCTCCTTTGTATATTGTAGCACAGTACTGTAGCAACTGCTACAGTATACAAAGGGGGCCCGGGGCGGCCCGCTGGGCTGAATCCGCCCCTGGCGGCGGCCAGTCCACCGCCCTCTTCTGCTGCTGGTTGTTTCCCTCCCCTGCTTGGTATCTATCGACCATTGATGAGCTCCAGAGACTCTACTCGCCACGGTGGTGGGAGGCTTGCTCGTCGACCCAAAGAGGCCGGCGTTCCGCACGGGCGAGCCCTCGGCGGTGGACGGTGGCCTCAGCGCCGAGTCCGACGATGGCGCGGCGAACTAGTTGCTTGTGTCCTCGTCATCGTTCATCGCAATCGCCATGGCACTATGTGTTATGGGTAGCTGTTAAGTCTTTATCATATCCCATGCAGGTAACCAAACAACGTGCACTAGTACGAGCACAGCCAATGCGAGCAATCAAACACAATGCATAGAGACGTTGCTATAATGCAGCGAGAGGGGATGCAAGCAACCAATGAACACGCACATGATGATTTTTTTCCTGCATATGCTTAGCTAGGTCCAACTGAGACAAGTATGTAAAATGGCAAAAAAACGTTGTAGATATCCGAACGCATCCATGATGTTGATGTTCGGTGCGTATGGACTGTGGACAGATGAAACGTTTCTAGCTGAATCATACCATCCAATGATGGCCCTTTTGAGAACATTGATTATGCATTTATAATGCTACTATGATATGGCCCCCTTTGTACATGGCCGTAACAGAGCATTGCATGATGCATCGGACGATGTCTGAGCCCAGGCCTTTCTGGGACATTGCATGCATCATGCATACCCAGAGTGCGACGCCAGAAGCTCAATCCCGGATCTATCTACAAAATCCAAGGGGAAACAAAAGGAGTTTGTAAGAAAGCGCCACCTTGGCAGGGGTACCGGCCATGCGATGCATAGTGTCGTGTGAATCCTGTAGCTTTGGGATTTGCATGGGTCACTGCTGACCTCATTTGCGAGCGCCTTTTCACCCAACCCGACGATGACCCGCTGCGAGTTGCCCGCGTTGCAGGGCTCCCACCGTCCCACGTTGCTGGAGCAAAAATGATAAGTATTGTTTTATTTTGTTGCCAAAACAAAAATGATACTTGTTGGAGGCTCGTCGATTTTTGTTTGGAAACTTTTGAGAAAATTACAATCCAGTATTTTTTTTACGGTGATTGAAAAAACAAGCTTTTCCCGGAAACAAAATAAAGGAAACCATAGGATTTTAACTTCAACGGTTAAATTTCCTATTTAGTTAAAAGGGCTTCCCTATATAGTCAATTTCTTTTTGTGATGCAGTTAAATAACCAGGAAAATATAACCAAGCAAATGGATTATATTTTTTTTAAGAATGACTTGCAGTTTCTCTTTTTTTAAGAATGACTTGTAGCTTTACTCAAACATAACTTATATTACAGGTGCAATGCTTCGGATCATAGAACCAGTAAATTACATAGTAACTTTTATTACTAAGAACTACAATAAAATATCTCTAAAACAACTTCGTGGTACTCCCACTGTTCCTAAATATAAGTCTTTTTAGAGATTCCAATACGAATTACATACGGATGTATGTAGACATATTTTAGAACGTAGATTCACTCATTTTACTCCGTATGTAGTCCGCATTGGAATCTATAAAAAGACTTATATTTAGAAACGGAGGGAGTATCAATCTTTATAACATGAAATAATGTCAAGACTTCAGGGAAGAAACTGCAATCATATCGGAGGAGTGATACTGTCATTTGTACACCTGCACGGAATTGACTACCTTCATAGTTTTTAGAAACACGTACTCTTGAGCCGCACATCCAAAAGAATGGGAAGCCATAAACTTTAAATGTACTTAGTTTGGGGATGATCCCCTGGAGGTACAGGTCATTGAACCACAAGATTTTCTGAAGAAGGATTCGAAAGTCACTCAGATGACAGCAACAAAGGTAACAAACAACATGAAAATAAATTCAAACTTTATTTTTTTTAACACAAAACAAACTCATATGTGACTTCCAATTTTAAAGCTGATCATGCGGCCTGCTGGTAATATTTTTCAGATCACAATAGGCTTTGCGCCCCGTTCCGTTTAGCAATGAAACATTCAATATGGAGTTACCAGGCTCAATAATCCGGTTGGTCGGTGTGTGATGTAACTACAAAACTACGAGTGTAAAGAGAAATCTTTTAGGTGTTTTTTCATTGAGAAATCTAAGATCATAGATTTTGTCGTACATATGTAGCTTCACTTTTGTTGATGACAATTTTGTGGCAAGCAACATGTCAGTAAATGAGCCTTACAAGAATTGTTTGTTCTGATTTTGTTTTACTACCTCGGTTTCAAAATAAGCATCACACAGTTCTAGTTCAAATTTAAACTAAAACCACGACACTTATTTTGAAACAGAGGGAGTAGCAATTTTCAAAGTGGCGACCTGTAATGAAACTGAGTCATCCATCTGAGTAAAAACATGCGTTCCCCGCAGCCAAAAAAAAAAAGAGAGGAAAAAAAGCGTGGCCAAAAAGAACAAGTTTAGTTGCCACTCGTCTAGGGGAGACATGCATGCGGAGTCACTTGCCAACAGATCGATGTAGACCACTGCCGATCATAATCTCGGATCATGCTCTTCAGCCGATGCCTGCACTTTCATGTGAGGGGTGGTACGTGGAGTAAAAGGTAGATCGATGAGCTTTTGTTGCGTTACACGTCCTAAACTACATGAAAGGGAGTCATGGAAAATGATTTGTGTTCAATTCCCATCCGCAAGTTGCGTCACCACAAACAGTGAGGACCCAAGATTAATTTGAGGTTGATCGTGCAAGCATTTCAAGTTTCATTAAAAAAAATTGCGGTAAAACTTCCATTCTATTTATCAATTGTTAAAGCACAATTAGAGGACGCGTAAAAAAAATGCACAATTAGAGGTGCAAACTTGTAGCTTTAGGGTCCGGGTGGCTCTATCTAGTTCAATTGAATGAATTAAAATTTCAAAAGTGATGAAATTAAACAGAGCGCCTGGCTAATTGTGAGCTGCCACACCCGCCAAGCTGCGTGCTATGGGGGCTGTTTGGCTCCAGCCGATGTACGCCTCGCCAAATCATGGGTGCCATTGGCACGCCAAAAAATTGACCAACGATTAAACCGCCCACGTTTCTACCAATGATTTGGCTCAAAAAAAAAGGGGAAATGCTGAGGCGGGCTGGTGTACCAATAATTTGGCGCCCATTCAAACTTCTCCCTAAGCCTGGTCATTGACACGTCTTAAACGTATCTATAATTTTTGAAATATTCATGCTATATTTACATCATTATTTATTTATATTTTTGACACGATATTTATTTAGACTAACCTATTAATCTAGTGCCAGAGGCCAGTTTCTGTTTTCTATTATTTCTGGGTTCATAGGTCAAAAATTAACGGAGCTGGAACAAGCTACATTTTTTTATGAATGCTTTTACAGAATATATCAGATTTTTGGGCAAAAAAAATCATCGTAAGGTGGTGCCCGAGGGCTCCACACGGCCACATAGTTCGGCCAGTGCCCTGCCCGTGTGGGCCACTGATGAGTGATATTTTTACTCTTATTTCACCCTTTTTTTAAACCGGGATATTTCATTCAAAAAGAGATATTCGCTCCGATATTGCTACTAGTGAATGAATGCAAAGGATTTCACAAATCCTCTCTTTCATGTGTTTCCACAGAAAATGGGCTAAAAGGGGAAGAAATCACGTGTGGAAATGAAATTGAAGGAAAATGGAGGAAGCAGAAGTCAATAGGAAGCGTCTACGCGAACACAGCACAAAAGACGGCGTTCCATATGGGCGCCCACGCCCGTATGAGCACCCTTTTGACGTGGATTTCGAGACAGATCGTCCACCTGAACAGCTTTTATGAAAGGGACCCCATCGAAATGTCAGCAGAACGACGAGCACGGAAGCCAGTACCTCTTCATCATCATCCTCATCCACAAACCCTAGCCGCCGCCATTTCCATCTCCATAGCCATCTCCACCACCACCATACTGCTCTCTCATCTAGTTCATACTTGTAATCGTGCATCACACAAGGCTTCCATTGTAAGAAATATTGCAATCAATCAATCTCAAGATGTGTTCTTCAATATTTTCTTCTCGTGATCTGATCTCCACGTGTGAGTAGTTCGGTAAGGTATGGGTTGAGGCATAAGCCTTGCAACCCAAGGTATTTGTTGAGGGGATCAATGGAAGACTTTGACATAATACCCGTATGTGTGAAATAAAATGTTCCGTGAAGACGTCTCTTATCTTGTCCGCGATCTTCATCCCTGCAGGTACCCGGGATCATGGAGATCGAGTATCAGTGAGGCTAGGAGCAAGAAGACCATGAAATGTTATACCAAACACCGGTGACAGTAAGGTTCAGTAGGGTAACATGGATCATATCCTTGGGGATAATTGAGGTGTAGTCATTAAACGCCCAAAGCTCTTGTTTGATTTCATTATCTTAATTATCAAGGCAACCCTGCATGACGGATAGGGCCCGCGGTAGGACAACTGGTTCTTTATGTAGGACTCATGTCGGTCAAGATGTTATTTGGACACATCCCCCACTTCGATCCGTAACAAGCACATCTCGATGGGTGACTTCCAGCGCATAAATTAATATCATATTTGATCCCAACACAAATACAAGTTTGTAAGCATAAGACCTCATACCTGTTTTTATTATAAGTGTTTGAATCACTATTTGCTTGCTGATCCAGACAAAAACTGGATTTGACACTTTGACAAAAGCTTGCTAGAGACCATCGCTTCAAGGGAATCTTCCTCTCGTGGGTTCGATAACCTAGGGTCACCTATGAGGAAATAGGTGTGTGATACTCTTTTCTGTTTCAATACCGGATCAATAAAAGGAGGTATCAAACCCTTTTTTGGTGTCGTTACGGAGGAGGAGTTTAGTATTCCTAGTCTTTGTGTTTAGAGTTTTTGTTAAAGTTAATTTTTAGTTTTTGTTTTTAGTTTAAGTTTTATTTTTTGTTGCAAGTCTTGTCAGTTGAAAAACCAAACGATCACTATGGCTCGTAATCTTGGGAGTTTTGCTACTCTCGGCAACAACTTCATGCGTGAACCAATAGCACAACCTGACGTTGCAGTCGCTGAGTATGATATTAAACCAAACTTAGTTTCCATGGTTCAACAGGACCAATTCGGAGGCTTTGCTTCTGAGGATGCCGGTATGCACTCACACAATTTTACTGAATTGTGCAACATGACACACATAAAGGATTATGATCCCTGCGCTTTGAAATTGCATCTATTTCCTTTCTCTTTGAGAGGAAAAGCTAAGGAATGGCTTCTAGCTCTACCTAGAGGCAGTATTACTTCTTGGGCTGATTGTTGCAGCAAATTTTTATCCAAGTTTTGTCCACCTGCAAAAATTATGCAATTACGTTCTCATATTACAGGTTTCAAGCAGGAGGAACGTGAGGCACTAGCGCTTGTGTGGGATAGAATGAAAAAATCTATAAGAAATTGTCCCAATCACGGAATGGAGAAATGGTTAATCCTTCATATGTTTTATAATGGCTTAAATCATATGTCAAAAACTATGCTTGATACATCTGTAGAAGGAACAATCATGGGAAAATCCATAGAGGATGTCAAGAAACTACTAGATGATCTGCAAGAGAACCATGCCCAATGGCATGTTGAAAGAACCACCACCAAGAGGGTGAATGCCATAGAAGAAAGTGACACAGAGTTGACAACCAAGCTTGAGGAACTTATCTCCGTGATGAAAGGTAAAGAAGAGGTAAACGTGAATGCCATCACTAATGAAGAAGCTAGTGATGTAAATTTTATTGCTCGTAATAGCTACAATCCTAATTGGAAAAATAATGGCTCTGCTCCTAGACTTCCTAGTAATGGAGGAGCACCTAACAATTTTAATAATGGAGCTAATGGTAGCAATAGAAATACTCTTGAAGAAACTTTCAAAAGTTTTATTGCTAGCCAGACTGAGCAAAATGAAAACTTCAAGAATATCTTGAAGAATCATGATAACTTACTTGGTCAATTGACCAGTAAGGTTGTTGGACTAACAAATGATGTGCATATACTTGAAGGAAGATCCAAGAATATGGAAGCACAAGTGGCTAAAATAGCAGAGAGCCAAACACTAATTTTGGCTAAGTTTGCAGGTAAACCGGAGCCTAACCCGGTTGAAGAAGTTAAAATGGTAAGAAGCAATGAAGAGAAGGCCAAAGTGCTTGACACAAGCCATGTGCTAGAGTACAATTATACCGTTGTAGACTTTGTAAAGATGATATCCATGAAGTATCCACTGTCGGAGGTAACTAATAACGAAGCATATAATGTCTTTGTTGAACAAGTTGCAGCCAAAGTACGTGAACTTGATGATGAAAGGAAAAGGCTCTACAGTAAATTACTAGCTAAGTAAGAGGATTCTTTTGAACCTACAATAGAGATTGAGGTAGGATTAAATAAATTCAGTGCCTTAAGCGATCTAGGGGCAAGTGTTTCCACTATCCCCAAATATGTTTATGATAGTATCAACCTCGGTCCTTATGCTAATACTAAGATTATATTGAATATGGCTAACTCTAATTTTACTCAGGCAGTAGGCATTAAGCATGATGTTATAGTTCAAATTAATGATTGCCATGTCATGATTGATCTTGTGATAGTAGATATGCCTGAGGACCCAATTGCTCCTATAATTCTCGGCAGACCTTTTCTAAGGACTATCAAAGCTGTGATAAATGTGTTTGAGGGGAATGTGAGATTTGATTTACCCGCTAAAGATCCATCTGTGAGACATTTCCCCAGGAAAAAGAAAATGAAGACCCTACACAGGAGAAGGCATCATCGTGAATGCCAGAAGCTATGGTCTCGGTGTGTTCGCGCCACCTTGGTCACCACTACGGTCGAGCTAACCGACTGAAAACAAGCGCTTCGTGGGAGGCAACCCACGTGAATAAAGTAGACAAGTAAGTTTTTATTTTTGTTTCAATAAAAAAGTGATGGAAGTTCTTTATGAAGAAGTAAGTTTGGAAGAGTTGTTCTAATGAAGGCTTTGCGATGCGCAAGATGAATTATATGTTGAATTGATGTTTGGATGCCTGGAAATATGTCTATGTATTGTTTTGGAACTAACCCCACAGGAGAACAGAGAAAAAGAGAAGTTTCGGAAGAAACGGATCAAAAGACGACCTTTAAAACGACCACAACGGTCGTATGGCCTGCTGGAGGTTCCAACGCAAAACAACCAGAGACATCAGAGTGACCAACGGCGTTTCACACAGGCACGAGCGCCCATTTCAGCGGTCGTTTCATTTCTTTGCAGAAACGAAGGAAAAATTCCAGAGCATTTGATGGTGTTCCAAACGGGTGCATCGCCCGTTCGAGCTGTCGTTTGACATCCTCGACCATAAGTTCAAAAAGATCAGATCAGAAGACGGCATTCCGAATGGGCACCGCCGCCTGTTTCAGTGGGCGTTTCGTCCATGCATAGACGCATGTAAGTCATCAGGGAGAACGACGGAGTTCCATGCGGGTGCTTGCGCCCGTATGAGCGGTCGTTTCGACCCCTGGCGGCCCCAATATGCCCAAGGAAGAAGGTAAATCTCCCCCTCTATCTCTCTTTTATTATTCTTCTTCCTCCAAACCTCTCCAAACCCTAGCAAAACTTCGCCCGATCTCTCTACTCGCTACATTTCAGTTCAGTTCCTTCCGTGTGATCGATCTACGATATGTTTCTCCTCTGATCCCCAAGTTATTTTTTGTGAATCCATGTTCTATATGCCTAGCATTGCCATGACTAGGAGATGCATATTTTTGATCCAAATTTGAGTTTGGCTTGGATTCGTTGATGTCTTTAGAGGAGTATGATGTTATGAGTACCGTAGGATCAATATTGTTTAATTGTATTGGATGAAAAATTATTTTGTAGATGTTTACACAGAGGTCTTCTCACGTACGCGGTGCTTCCAGTTCATCCACCGCACCACCACAACAAGTTTTCATTCAGGGGATCGTCTTCACCGACCGTGAAGCAAGAAGAAAGTTTAGGCAACTAAGCTCAAGGAAGATCAAAGCAACCAAATGGGCTTGTGCGACCACACTCGCCAAGCTAGGTATTACTAATAATTTCAATTTGCTTTGTCATAATGCCAGGTTGCACCATTTTGTTTATCAGGGATGTAGAAATATGAACGCATGGCGCTTGAGTTTCTTAGTACTCTCTCGCATAATGTTGGTTTGATGCCTAATGCATATGAGGAGGAGCGCATCACTTTCCGTCTCCTGGACCAAGACTTCAACATCACTTTTCAAGAGTGGTGTAATTACTTTGGCTTCACTAACAACAATGATGACATCCGCCATGTTTATGGTTACACTAACCCGCACCCAAGGCAATCCTTTAATTTGATGAGCACGCTTGGCTCAAGAGCTAGTTGCATTGAAAGTCCTGCTATACACTATTTCTATTATGCTATCACTAACTCATTGCAGGCATGAGGAGAAGTTTCTAAGGTGAATGATGATAACATGCTAGTTCTCGGGAAATAAGCAAACCTTGACGTCGGTTATTCGCCCAACCTAGGGGCAATACTTTTGCTACACTTCGCGCATCAAGCAAACCATGCACAAGGAGATATCGTGCATGGAGGAGTGATCACCATGCTGGGCAACCCCCTTGGTCTCAACTACAATCACCTTCACCCCATTGTCGGTAACACCCTTGTTAATATTCGTGTTCTGACTAGCGCTGGAATGGTAGTAGTTCGAAATGGCCATCATTGCATTAGAATTCCTGGAGTGGCACACTTGTTGCCTACTCCTATGCCTATCCATTTCTCCATCGAGCATGGACAATTACATATGTTGCACAGGAAGGAGATGCAACTTTGACCAAGAAGGTTCAGAACAAGAACAAGTAGATGAAGAAGACCTCACCATCAACGAAGAAGAGGAGCAGTCCCAAGAGCAACCACAGCAAGAAGACTACACAACCTATACGGACCTCAATAGCCTCCAGGGATCTATCCAAGATATGAGCAACATCACCGAGTCTCTTCAAGGCACGTCCGCCTACATGAACATGAACTTCTCCAACTGGAGCCAAGGATGGGCTCCCGACCAACCGCTGTAATGATCTTGCCGGTTTGGGCTTGCAAAACCCTAAGCTTGGGGGAGGTTATCACCACTTCTACATCAAGATGTGGTGGTATTTGAATAATTTGTAATGAGGTTGTACTTAAGCTCATGGAGCTTCAAAACACTCATGTTGGTTTGTTCTAACACTTTGCTTTTATTTGATTTTTTTTCTTTTGTCTTTGCAATTTTTCGGTTGAAAGTTAGTTTTCAAAAACCCAAAAACCAAAAAATAGAATAAACTTTGCTTTGCTCTTGTTCTTTATTTAGCCCCTCAGAGTTCGTTTGCATTTTGTTTTCAGAGGAGTTGATCTACACTAGACAACGAGGAATGCAAGAGTAAGGAAGAGAAGTGTGAAAATTCGCAATTGTGAAGGTATGTCCTACGACCCCCGTCTTTTGCACTTGAAATACTTAGAGTAGATGTAGTAGTAGTACTAATATGCATGATATGTGTAGATGGGAGTACGTCTTGATAATTAAAACAAAGGTTTTGTTCTAGTAGCTGGAATAATTGTGTAGCCTTTGTTCTGCTTAGTTTAAACAACCAAGACTTGCCGTGGGACTGTTTTTAAATGAAATGATATTAACCAAGAATAACTATGCACAAGAGAGAGTCTTTCAAGACTTAGGAATTGAGATAAATTGTAGTAGAAGTGATGTTTGAAATGCTCAACTCGTGTTGTAAATTTTAATAGACTTGATAGCACTTGTGGATTAAATTATCTAGAGAAACTTAATTGAAGGGTGAACGAGATTATGCCAAAAATCTATGTTGTATCTCTTACATGGTGCTTCAGCTACTTGCTAGTGCCATGGCCCCGGTACTCTATGCACGGGTACGTGTGTAAATGTGGCTTCATCACCTTTCTTGATGTTATGCTGAGGACTCAGCTGGCCAATGAACCATCCACCAAGAGCGATAGCTCGGGTTTCGGCTATTAGTTTGTTACCGTACATAGTGGCAACACTACAAACACATATTATTCGGCTTTCTCTTGAATGGGTGTGTATGTGGTAAATAAAGGGGACTGATCAAAAGAGCTCGAAAGAGACATATATCAAAGGTCCATATTTTCCAAACATTAAGCCACAACGAAAACCTATGCATGATCACTTAGTTGGCATAATCCCTTCACGTGACAAAAAAGTTCCAGCAAACAATGATTGAAATTAAGTGCTTGAGAGCCTTGAGGAGAAAATAATTGTGGGTGTGCTTATGAGAACTAGAGCATCATATTTGACTACATGCTTTTCACTCCCCAACTTATGTTTTTATGGCTCTATCAAAAGAAAACTCTTCCATGCATTCCCGGCAAGCAAGTGTTGTCTAGAATAAATAGAATAGTGTTGCAAAGTTGTTCTGTCTAGTAGATCAAGAACTTTGTGTTGATTATCTTTGCTTCACTAACACTTTCACTATAACCATGCCACCGCTACAACTATGCTAAGTTTTCAGGTTAAGAAGCGGAGGGCTATCTAGGCGTACCGATCGTAAGTGAACCAAAACATTCTCGTTCTTTTGGTTTAAACAACTGAGTTCCTTATGATTCAGATTTATTTTCATGTTGCTCGAGGAAAATCAAGTTTAAGCTGGGGGGAGTTGATGAGTGATATTTTTACACTCATTTCACCTTTGTTTAAACCGAGATATTTCATTCAAAAAGAGATACTCGCTCTGATATTGCTACTAATGACTAATGAATGCAAAGGACTCCACAAATCCTCTCTTTCATGCGTTTCCATAGGAAATGGGCTAAAAAGGGAAGAAATCACGTGTGGAAATGAAATTGAAGGAAAATGGAGGAAGGAGAAGTCAATAGGAAGCATTTGTGCGAAGACAACACAAAAGACGGTGTTCCATATGGGCGCACGCGCCCGTATGAGCGCCCATTTTGCATGGATTTTGAGGCAGATCGTCTACCTGAACAACTTTCATTAAAGGTACCTCATCAAAATGTCAACCAAACGACGAGCACCAAAGCCAGAACCTCTTTATCATCATCCTCATGCACAAACCCTAGCCGCCGCCATTTCCATCTCCATAGCCATCTCCACCACCACCATAGTGATCTCTCATCTAGTTCATACTTGTAATCATGCATCGCACAAGGCATCCATTGTAAGACATATTGCAATCAATCAATCTCAAGATGTGTTCTTCAATGTTTTTTCCCGTGATCTGATCTCCATGCGTGAATAGTTCAGTAAGGTATGGGTTGAGGCATGAGCTTTGCAATCCAAGGTATTTCTTGAGGGTATCAATGGAAGACGTTGACATAACATCCCGTATGTGTGAAATAAAATTGTTCCATAAAGATGTCTCTTGTCTTGTCCACGATCTTCATCCCTGCAGGTACCCAGGTGACGGTGTCCTAGACTAAGGGGTGTCTGTGGGCCTCACTCTCCCTTGGATGGACTCCAGAAGCTACATGCCTAGACGTAATCAAGACTACATCTGCCCATATACTCCAAGACATCTCCTACCGCCTCCATGCGATCCCCTGGATACCGACCATGTAACCCTAGATGCCCTACCTGGTGTGTATATAAGCCAAAGGGTTTAGCCTATAGAAGGGACCAAATCACAATCACATTCACCTATCCCTAGGGTTAAAAAACAACTTACGATCTCGAGGTAGATCAAGCTTGTACTCGATACATCATCATCAATATAAACAAGAGCAGGACGTAGGGTTTTAACTCCATGAAGAGGGCCTGAACCTCGGTAAAACATCATCTCCCTTCTTCCTGTTACCACCGATCCAAGATTCACAGCTCGGGACGCTCTACCCTGAGGTCTGCCGATTTTTACACCAACACTGGTGCTTTCATTGGGAGTTCCGGTGTTGGATCAACGAAAAGATCGATGGCTCATCTGTAGATTAACTGCGGCACCGACTACGGGAATGTATACGTCCCCAACCAACCTTTTGTGTTCGGCAGCATGATCTTCTGCGCCGACTCGACAGGCCATCTGGCCCCCGTCGGAAACTACGCCCCGGATCAGATCGTGACCTTCGGAGGCTTGGAATACACCACGGATTCCCGTGGCAAGCTTGTTCTGTCAGGCTGGACGCCCGGCCGGATTAAGGGCCTATCAGACTTCGGATGCTCGACTCCGGAACCGATCTCCCTTGAGGACGTCGGATCAGGCTCCCCGGCCCACCGGGCCGCACGGAGAAATCAATCACCCCCGCCTCGGATAGCCCATCTCAGGATCGAACCCCGATGTTGATCTGAGTCCGGCTTCGGACACTATGTCGGATTTAGAACCACCCTGGTAACAGATCCAGAACTAACTCCGGCCCCTTACGAGGCCAAGAGTGCATCAAGCGATTCGCCGATTCCACCTATCGTGCTTCAAGCCGGCCCGGTCTATAGCTAGGCTATGAACCCTGAGGAGCTATCTCACTTAAACGAGATGCTTGATCGCATCCAGAGCTTGTCAATCTCTGACGGTCGCACCTCGGTCTATGAAAAGATCGGACTTAAAGTTGACGACCGGGAAATTCATGTCCCACCCACCACCCACCTAGTCACCATGATCGATGATTTAACCGACATGCTAGACTACGACAAGACCACCGACATGGATGAAGAAGTCGACGGCCCAACAGAAACCACTTCGCCGCCGGTAAACACCGGCAAGTGGACTACAACATCTACTTATGATGTGTACATGGTTGACACTCCCAAAAACCCGTCCAGACGTCAACACAGGCGCGGATGGGGCACCAATGGGGACCACAGCGGGAACACCACCACCGCCGACAATGGCGGCACAGCAGCCGACGAGGCTGGCAATCCTGGAGAGGATTTTCAAGCCTCCCCAGCATGACACACCAGCCCCGAGGGAAACCCCGAGGACGTGGACCCCAACGACCTCTTTGAAGGGGCTGATGACAACTACTTACCCGAATCCGAGGAGGACGAGAGCCTCGGTACCGAGGACTACATAGTCCCCGAAGACCCCTTTGAGCAAGAACGCTTCTGGTGGCGCCTCGTGGCTACCACCCTAAGTATGAAAGGGAAGCAGCAGCAGCCGCAAGCCAATGAAGATGCACTGAATGACAAGTCATTCGAAATACTCTCAATCGAGCAAGATCTCGAAGAACGGCACCGTAGCGCGCCTAAATCTTATCCGGGCAGGCATTTGCTTCCCGAGTTCGATGAAGAACTAACTGACCATGTGCCTTTAACGCATGTACGAGCGGATCAACCCGAGCGACCCCCTATAGGGCGCGACAAGCCAGTGCGGGAAAATTTCCACACCCAAACAGTGCCACGCCATCACGGCAAGGACCCCGTTGATTTCTTGGAACCTCACGACGCTCGACGCCAGATAGAGGCAAACCGGGCGCCACCTCGGTCCATTTACGGATCAAGAAGACACGCACCTGCGGGACTCGACGGCTATGAGGCCTGGCTGGACAGGAGCGGCCGAGCTCGGGATCAAGCCTACACATGAATATCTCCCGATGTCTGGCGCGACACTGCTCGACTTCGAGGCCCCGCTCACCCGATCTGTTTTACAGACAGGGTGATGGCACAGCTGTTCCCGGATGGGTTTAAACCCATTAACATAGAATCATATGATGGCACGACTGATCCAGCTGTGTGGATCGAGGATTTCCTTCTCCATATACATATGGCCAATGGAGATGACCTCCATGCTATAAAATATTTGCCACTCAAGTTAAAGGGGCCGGCAAGGCATTGGCTGAATAGCATGCCTCCTCATTCCATCAGGAGCTGGGAAGCACTCGAGGATGCCTTTAGGGCAAATTTCTAGGGCACTTATTTCCGACCTCCGGACACCGACGATCTCAGCCAGGTCGTCCAGCAACCGGGCGAGTCAGCTCAGAAATTCTGGAATCGATTCCTTACCAAAAAGAACCAGATTATCGACTGCCCGACGCCAAGGCCATTGCGGAATTTAAGCAGAACATCCGAGATGAATGGCTCGCCCACCAGCTCAGGCAGGGTAAGCCGAGGACCATGGCGGCCCTCACCTCACTTACGACCCGCTTTTGCATGGGAGGGGATAGTTGGCTGGCCCACAGTACTCACAATGGCAAGGCTGGCACCTCAGAGGCTTGCGATACCAATGGCAAGCCCAAGCACAACAAAAACAAGCCCAGGAATAAAAATGGCAGGAGCGACACCGAGGACGCTGCAATAAATGCAGGGTTCAACAGACCTAGATCCGGGAAGAAAAATAAGTCCTTTAAAGGGAACATAGATGGACCCAGCCAGCTCGACAAGATCCTCAACAGGCCGTGCCAAATTCACGTTACCTCGGACAAACCAGCAAACCATACCAACCGGAACTGCTGGGTTTTCAAGTAGGCCGGCAAAATGGCGACGAAGGGTAATAGTAAAGCCCAGCCTCACAGCAAAGACGAGGATGAACCTCGGCGGCCCAATAATGGAGGCCAGAAATAGTTTCCTTATGAGGTGAAGGACGTAAACATGATCTACGCCACCCACATCCCAAGAAGGAGAGGAAACGAGCACTTTGGGATGTTTACGTGTTAGAGCCCGTCGCCCCAAAGTTAAATCCATGGTCGTCTTATCCGATAACATTTGACAAGCATGATCATCGAACCAGCATGGGGCACAGCGGATCGGCTGCTCTAGTCTTGGATCCAATCGTGGGTGGATTCCATCTGACGCGCGTCCTTATGGACGGAGGCAGCAGCCTCAACTTAATTTACGTGGATACGATCAGGAAGATGGGCATCGGCTCATCTTGGATCAAGCCCAGCACCACCACCTTTAAAGGTGTCATACCAGGTGTCGAAGCTCGTTGCACGGCAACGGTGACACTGGCGGTAGTCTTCGGGTCACCTGTAGGATCGAAAGTATGTCTAGAGGGGGGTGATTAAACTACTTGACCAAATAAAAATCTTTCCTTTTCCCAATTTTATTTGTGGGCAGATTTTAGCAATTATGACAAGTCAAGCAATCAACCTACACATGCAATTCTAAGAGTATAGCAGCGGAATGTAAAACATTACATATGAAGGTAAAGGGAAGGGATAGGAGAAGGCAAACGCAATGGAGACACGAAGATTTTTGGCGTGGTTCCGATAGGTGGTGCTATCATACATCCACGTTGATGGAGACTTCAAGCCACGAAGGGTAACGGTTGCGCGAGTCCACGGAGGGCTCCACCCACGAAGGGTCCACGAAGAAGCAACCTTGTCTATCCCACCATGTCCATCGTCCACGAAGGACTGGCCTCACTCGGGTAGATCTTCACGAAGTAGGCGATCTCCTTGCCCTTAAAAACTTCTTGGTTCAACTCCACATCTTGTCGGAGGCTCCCAAGCGACACCTAACCAATCTAGGAGACACCACTCTCCAAAAGGTAATAGACGGTGTGTTGATGATGAACTCCTTGCTCTTGTGCTTCAGATGATAGTCTCCCCAACACTCAACTCTCTCTCACAGATTTGGCTATGGTGGAAGAAGGATTTGAGTGGAAAGCTACTTGGGGAAGGCTAGAAATCAAGGTTCAAATGGTAGGAATGGAATCTCTTGATCTGAACACATGAGTAGGTGGTTCTCTCTCAGAAAATGAATGGTGGAAGTGTAGGTACGTTCTGATGGCTCTTTTCATGGAGGAAGAGGGGGTGGAGGGGTATATATAGCCTCCACACAAAATCCAACCGTTACACACTTTTGACCCATCTCGGTGGCACCGATCAGAAAGCTCGGTGGCACCGATCAGAAAGCTCGGTGGCACCGATCAGAAAGCTCGGTGGCACCGATATGTGCAAAAATATGAACATTAGGAATCTCGGTGGGACCGACTGGAACAACTCGGTGGGACCGATGTGCTAGGGCTTAGGGAAAACCTCATCTCGGTGGCACCGATTGCATAATTTCGGTGGGACCAAAGTGAAGCAATAAGGCAATAGAGAATCGGTCAAGCCATCTCGGTGAGACCGATTGCAACATCTCGGTGGGACCGAAATAATTGCAACAAGCAACAGAGATTTGGCAAGGCCATCTTGGTGGGACCGAGATCCGTATTGGTAGGACCAAATTGCTAGGGTTTTGGCTGTGGCTAAGTCCAGATGAACTCTGTGGCTCCGGATGGGAAATAGCGGTGGAGCCGAGTTGGAAATTAGCTTTTGGACATATGTGGATAGAGAAAGTGGCCGAGGGTTTTGGAGCAATATCACTAAGCACTTGAGCAACAAGATCATTAAGCAACACCTCATCCCCTTTTAATAGTATTGGCTTTCCTATGGACTCAATGTGATCTTGGATCACTTAAACAAAAATTTAGTGTCTTGAGATTTTGCCAATTCTTGTCCTTATCATTTTGAGGGGTCCACATGTCTATTTCATGCCATGCCAATCATTGAACATCCTGAAATATTTATCTTGAATGGAAATTAGTTCAATGAGATATATGTCGTTATGAATTACCAAAACCACCCAGGGATTAGTTGCACTTTCAATCTCCCCCTTTTTGGTAATTGATGACAACATATAGATCAAAGCTTTGACAAATGATTAAATTAATGAAATACATCGTCTCTTTGAGAAGTATGTGATAAGCGAGATCTCCCCCTAAATTTGTGCATTATTAAGAATTAGCGTTTGAATGCAAATGCATAATTGATTAGGATCATGGGTCACTCTTCCATGTCACATACATCTTGGTGGAGCTGATATGAGTGAAATAGCATGCACACATCACCAAAGACATAAGTGAATGACCATACACAAATAATGATAGAGATATGTAGGGTAACGCAGCAGAAAACAAAAATTTCCGACCTACGCACCAGCCCAGGACCACTATGGAGACTGCATACAAGGTTTGATCATTTTCGTTACCGACTCGTAGCGTAGCGGAAGTAGAGTCGATGACGATCGGCGGTGCAGATCCCCGCAGCTAGGATTTACAACCTCCCAACCGCGAGGATGTATACCCTCGTCTTCCCTTCGGACAGCCCTCCAGGAGGCGGTCGAACAGTCCCCCGGACGGTGTCGCGGACAGCCCTTCGGGAGGACCTTCGAAACTCGAACGGTCACTCAGACAGCCCTTCGGGAGGACTCACAGAACTTGGACCGTCACTTGGACAGCCCTTCGGGAGGCACTCACGAACAGCCCCTCGGGCACTAAGATCGAAACTACGACCTCTCTACAGAGTTGCACACATACGGTGTCATCTATCCGGCAGGGCTTCGCCGTCCAGAACTAGTTCCCATCGGAACCCAGACAGCCTTTCGGCTCTGCAAAACTATTTTGCGGGGAGGGAGAGAGAAGCTAGATCATGCAATGGCACTTGTATGTGATAAGGAGTGAGTGTGGAGGGCTGCCCCTCCACCTCTATTTATAGGAAATCCCAAGGGGTAGGGTGGTTTTACAAGAAAACCCAAAAGCACATGAATGAAGTCCTTCCACAAGGACCCAAATGTGAAACCAAGGCACAAGAGGGGGCTCCAAGGAGGAGCCCCCATGTGGCCGGCCACACCTAGGAGGGGCCCCCCCAAGGGAGCCTCATCCATCCATGTCACCCCCAAAAAATATCTTGGGACAAAACCCAAAATAATGGCTTTCCAAAAAGTAACCCAAAAAGCACTTTCACTATTCATGACGACATTTTTCAGCGTCCGTTCGAACTGAAAATATTTATGTGGGCTTAGAACATTTCCAGTACCCACTAAAATAATTTTCAATGCGTTCTGAAACAATTCCAGTTTAGTGATTTCATCTGCGAAAAGCATCTGAAGCGGTTCCGGCAGCTCCGGAACATTTCTGGTTTTCATCTCAGAAAATTCCCAGAAGTTTCCAGAATGATTCTAGCACCCTCCAAGAATTATCAAGCATGTGCCAAAACCAATTTGACTTAATGGAATACCCCGAAACAACTTTTCAGTTTCACCGAAACTCATCCGGTGTTCTCTCTGCGGAACTTTTCCGCTGTCCGAAACTTTTTCGGTGTCCGAAACTTTTTCGGTGATTTTCTCTCAGACTCCCTGTCTAGTATTCAGCAGATAGATGACCCTTAAGCGTGTGACCCTATAGGTTCGGTGAAGTATAGACATGACACGGAACCCCTTCCGATCAATGATCAACATCGGAGCCGTGGACACCCATATTGACCCCTATACCTACACGAATGAATATTCGAGTGAACCTCCAGTTGCCGTGTGCTATTCCTGTTGCTTCGCGATATGTTACAAATACCCGAGGTGAGACATGTTGGCATTCCCGTGGATCAACAACTTGTCCACTATGCTAGTTACCTCGTTACCGGTATTGTTCTCTTTTCTCATTACCGTGTTCCGGCATCCCCGTGATCAAATCACAAAGTGTCTGGCCAGACGATGATGGATACCGTAACACCGAGAGGGCCCAGAGATATCTCTCCATCGCCGGAGGAGCAAATCCCAATCTTGAGCTATCAAGTTACTTGACATACTTTCCCATGAACCCGTAAGCCGCCGTAATAGCCATCCATTTACGGATGACGTTTAACAAACTCCAAAGTTCATGAATCAAGCATGAAGAAACTCGATACTCTCATGGTCTGAGGAATCATGCAAACATTAACCATCTCTGTGTTATTAACCATTAACTCATGACGAATGTATCTCATAGCATAACATCAATTCGGGTCGATTCAACACAAATGTCCTTCCTGACATTGTGCCCTCAAAGTTGCTGGCATAGACATGCCCATGATTGGAAAAACATAATCATCATGCAACACTTGAGCTAGTCTTAGAGGCACGACTACGAATACATTTTACCGTTTATTATACCACACGTGCACATGGGTTTTCCCCAGAGCCTTTATGGATATACGGGCTCGGGAACCATAGCAGTTATAGCATGGAACATAAACCTAATTATGAACACGGAGATAAATAATAACATTTATTATTGCCTCTAGGGCATATCTCCTACAGATCGAAACAACGACCTCTCTACAGAGTTGCACACATACGGTGTCATCTATCCGGCAGGGCTTCGCCGTCCAGAACTAGTTCCTGCCGGAACCCAAACAGCCTTTCGGCTCTACGAAACTCTTTTCGTGGGAGGGAGAGAGAAGCCAGATAACATCTTGGCATGTGTATGAGAGCAAGGGATGGGGAAATGGCTGCCAAGATCACTCCTATATATAGGCTAGCCAAGGGGTAAAATTGTCACACAAAAACCCCAAAGTGCCCTTGGAATATCCCTTTCCAAAAGGGAATATGCCCTATGGGAGTGCCATGTGGAGCACCATGGTGCTCCACCTCCTTGGCCGGCCACCCTTGGGGGGGGACCCCCCCCCATGAGGTGCCATGCCCTCCTTCCCCTTCTAGAAGGCCCTTTTTGGAATTTCCAAAAAGGTGCTTTCCATAAAATTCCCAAAAAGCACTTTCACTATTCACGACGACATTTTTCAGCGTCCGTTCGAACTGAAAATATTTATGTGGGCTTAGAACATTTCCAGTACCCACTAAAATAATTTTCAATGCGTTCTGGAACAATTCCAGTTTAGTGATTTCATCTGCGAAAAGCATCTGAAGCGGTTCCGGCAGCCCCGGAACATTTCCGGTTTTTCTTCCAGAAAATTCCCAGAAGTTTCCAGAATGATTCTGGTATCCTCCAAGAATTATCAGGCATGTGCCGAAACCATTTTGACTTAATGGTATCCCCTGAAACAACTTTTCAGTTTCACCGTAACTCATCCGGTGACCTCTCTCTGCGGAACTTTTCCGCTGTCCGAAACTTTTCGGTGTCCGAAACTTTTTCGGTGATTTTCTCTCAGACTCCCTGTCTAGTATTCAGCAGATAGATGACCCTTAAGCGTGTGACCCTATAGGTTCGGTGAAGTATAGACATGACACGGAACCCCTTCCGATCAATGATCAACATCGGAGCCGTGGACACCCATATTGACCCCTATACCCACACGAATGAATATTCGAGTGAACCTCCAGTTGCCGTGTGCTATTCCTGTTGCTTCGCGATATGTTACAAATACCCGAGGTGAGACATGATGGCATCCCCGTGGGTCAACAACTTGTCCACTATGCCAGTTACCTCGTTACCGGTATTTGTTCTCTTTTCTCGTTCCCGTGTTCCGGCATCCCCGTGATCAAATCACAAAGTGTCTGGCCAGACGATGATGGATACCGTAACACCAAGAGGGCCCAGAGATATCTCTCCATCGTCGGAGGAGCAAATCCCAATCTCGAGCTATCACGTTACTTGACACACTTTTCCATGAACCCGTAAGCCGCCGTAATAGCCACCCATTTACGGATGACGTTTAACAAACCCCAAAGTTCATGAATCAAGCATGAAGAAACTCGATACTCTCATGGTCTAAGGAATCATGCAAATGTTAACCATCTCTGTGTTATTAACCATTAACTTGTGACGAAAGTATCCCATAGCATAACACCAATTCGGGTCGATTCAACACAAATGTTCTTCTAACATTGTGCCCTCAAAGTTGCCGGCATAGTCATGCCCATGATCTGGAAAACAGAACCATCATGCAACACTTGAGCTAGTCTCAGAGGCCAGACTAGGAATATATTTTACCGTTTATTATTCCACACGTGCATATGAGTCTTCCTCCGAGCCTCGTGGTTATTGTAGACTCGAGAACCATAGCAGTTATAGCATGGAACATAAACCTAATTATGAACAGGGAGATAATCAATAACATTTATTATTGCCTCTAGGGCATATCTCCTACAGACTCCCACTTGCACTAGAGTCAATAATCTAGTTAATGCTAATGCACTTCACACCTGTGGCACACCGGTGTAAATATGCTTCGCATGTGGTATAGCCTGATGTCCAACGGATCTGATGACTTCAGCTCCGTGTGTATCTTTGCGTATCCTCGCGTTTTTACGCTTTCACAAAATTCATATTTTGTGTGGACTTGGCTTTGTATGTATGTGAATCACAGGTCGAACCTGGATTCCTCAGACTGAGTTATGGAGCAACTACCCGCAGTAGTGTCCCATTGACAAAAGCCATCTTGGAACCATACTAAGTTCATGAATGAACTATATGATTCAACATCTTCTTTGTCGCTTTAAAAGCGGCAACATACTTCGCCTCTGTTATAGAATTCGCCACAGTAACTTGTTTGAACAAATTCCAACTAACTGTGCCACCAGATTGTGTGTTACACAAAACCCTCAATTTAAATCAAAAATCGCATGGAGCATGGATGAGGACTGTATTGATGTAACCTTTTACAACGAACTCTTCATGATCTCCGCTTGCGAGAAAACATGTCATCAGTGCTATTATAGTACTCAATGACCCTTTTTCACTGTTGTCCCATGATCAGTACTTTTGATCACTTTGGTATCTATACTCGCAACAACTTTGGGAGTATTGGACATATCTGGTTTGTTTTTACATACCATGGAATACATGATTAATCCAAACACAAGAGTGTGTGGAATCTCCATCATGTATTTTGCTCATTAGTGTTTTGGGACACCGAGTCTTGCAAAAACTCTTTCCATGTGACTTCGGCAAGAATCACTCCTTGACATTTTTAATGCTAAAAGGTTTTAGCATTTTGTCAATATGTATCTTTGCTCAGCCCCATCAGGTAAATCTATCTCCATAGATCATCATGCCTAATATCAAGGCTATTTAGCCCAAGAACTTCATCGAAAAACTATTTTCAAATGAAGTCCTAATTCGTGTCAAGAAATTTATTTCCAATTAACAATGTGTCAAGCACACAACATTTTTTAGAAATTTTATTATGCTCCCACTTACTTTCTTGAGTTACAAGCATCTTCGTGACCCATTGATGAAGTCAAACCCCTTTGACCATTTCATCAAAACACGAAGATTCCAACTCCATTTTGCTCTCTTCTGTCCATTGCTGGAACTCTGAAGTTTGCACCCTTACTAGCATCCTCTGGATAGACAAAATACCTTGGACTGTAACACATGCAAGTCCTTGGTTTCATTTCCATCAGATGGAAATCCTTTTGTCATCCTTGTGTTTATATCTCATGATTGAAATATGTATTAATTGCTAGTTCAACCCGAACCGACTTTAAGCATCGCTATGGTGAGACAATCTCATCGTAGTCAACTCCTTGAACTTGTTATTGTAACAAGTCGAGCTTTATGGATAAAACATTTTATCCATATCAGTTTTAAGTTCCATAAATATTCGTTAGACTCTAAGTCTTCCGAAAGGTGTATCAAGGTTTTAATCTTGAATCACTTATATGGAAACTAACTCAGGTTGTATTGGCATTTAGCCAATTCCGGAGTCAGGGCCCATCAATTCTTCCTTGTGTATCATAGGTATACTGTTGTCTAACAACAATATCTCGTTTGCGCACCTGAGAGGTTTGCACGAGCCTTGCCTACGTGGTTCAGCTGCAAGTTCGACCGAAGTCCATACATTTTATTGTAGAGACTTCCGTATCAGTCGCAGTAGGAAAACCTAGAATTACTTCCAAGGTCTCTTTCCTTTGATCTGATGACGAAGATACTGTTTATCTTGTCGAGTTGCACTATTCTCCCACTCACCTTTTTGAAAGAACCATTTTCTTCAAAAAGCATACCGTTCTTAGTGGCAAACCTATTTGCCTCGGCATAGTGAGGGAGGAATACCCAACATTTTGGGATAACCTACAAAGTAGCACTTGTCTGATTTGGAATAGGTTTGTAACCTTTTACACAAGCCCCATATTCCAAATGTTAAGAAAAGATATAACATGGTTGGGCGTACCATACCATGGTGTCATTTCAACAGACCAGATGGAGCTCTTTTCAGTGTAAAAGCCGCAGTCTCTAAAGCATCACTCTTTAAAAGGGATAATGGCAAATTTATTTATGTCATCTTTGATCTTACCATGTCATAAATGGTTCGATTACATCTTCACGGACTTTCCACTTGCAGTGGTGCTCCGGGAGGTGCAAGTTATGAAACCCCTTTCACAACTCATCAGACATTCGCTAAACTTGTAACTCAAATATTCCTTTCTGCAATCGAATTGTAGAAACATAATTTTCTTGTTACAATAACTTCTACTTCATATTTGAAAACCTTTCGAATGATTTCAAAAGATCCAGACTTTCGTCTCATCAAGTAAATATCCATATATCTCCTTGAGTCATTTCTGAAGATAGATAAATCCACTACTTGCAACAACATTTATTGAACTACACACATCAAAATGTATGATCACCAATAAGTTTGTTGCTCATTCCTTATGGCCTGTGAACGGGATTTCAGTCACTTCACTTTTCGGAGGAAATTTGCAAGTGTCAGATGATTCAAAATCAAACGACTTCAAAAATCCATCATAATGGAGTTTTCCATGCGGGTTTCTCCAATGTGACCAAATGCAGTGCCACACTTGTGTGGTATTCTTTTAGTCTTGCGACATTTAGCGTCAGTGTTATAGATGTATCATATTACCATCAATATTCATAACATACGTCCAATCTCGGATGGAAGCATGGCCCTTTATGTTATTCATAATACTAAACAACAATTGTTCTTTTATGAACAACTCTTTTGCAACAAACATTGTGCAATGGGCTAGAGTGTGTAAAACTCTAAAATGAATTATGAAAGTAAATCCAGAGGTAATATATTATTATCATTATTCATAACATGCATCTCATTCTCAATGAAAGTATGGCCCTTATGTTATTCATAACTTCGAACATAAAAAGTTCTCTTATGAACAACCTTCTTGCAAGATTACTTTATGCAAAGGCTAGAGTTTGTAAAACTCTAAATGAATTATGAAAATAAATACAGACAGTAATACACCGATGGAAGGTATAGTAACATTTACTATGTTCCCTGTGTATACCTAAACCTCATTCCTGGCTAGTCTTTCAGGCCATAGTAGTTCTTACATCGAGTTGCAACAGAATGCAATCGAGCGGGTATCTCTATGATTAACTCACAATACCCAAGAATCAGTGATTAACAAATTAATCATAATTCCCAAGAACTATATC
The DNA here is from genome assembly GCA_011799875.1 of Thinopyrum elongatum. Taxonomy (NCBI): domain Eukaryota; kingdom Viridiplantae; phylum Streptophyta; class Magnoliopsida; order Poales; family Poaceae; genus Thinopyrum; species Thinopyrum elongatum. The sequence continues at coordinate 84,269,514 of CM022300.1, read as the reverse complement.
TTTGACTAGCCTTCTATACAACAAAAACTTGTATGACATTCATACATGAGCTGGATATTCCAGTCTTCTTTCTTTCTGCCATTATACTTCTAACAGTTTAACTTTTAGTATTTCTCCTACTCTCAGAAGAAGCACCCAACTTAAGAGTGGCGTTAGCCCCGGACTTCCTAGGCGTGAAAGTTTCACTAACACCCTTTGGACACTTCCTTTCTCTTTAAGTTGTTGTTTTATTCACCTTTCATCATATGACAGGCGTTCTTCTGGATCCCTCTCTTATCAGTCTAATGCATAGTAAACTCTTTTACTAATAGTTTGCAAACAAACATTGCTTTGGATATCTCATATCTTTTAGCCTTTGTCTGTCTCTGAAAATGATTTTCAGATTCCATGAATATCACATAACTATCCAAACTTTCGAAGTTCGGGTCTCATGGAAGCAAACATATTGCACTTGACTGAAACGGAATTCTAGCTTTTGGATCGAAGGACGAGAGTCACATGATCCATAGCATAAGCGAGAGAATACCGAAAGTATGCGATAGGACAAAGTCCTTCTCGGCACTCTTGAGGACAATCCTCACATTACGTTACCAACCGTAAAGTTTTAACCAGATATTTAACAGCTATTCAATTTTAATAGGGAAGGTGGAAACGCGAGCCATTATTCTACAACTATTATGCAAACCACACTTAGACAGTGTTCATAATTAATTGCACTGAGAATTAAACAAGTTAATTCAACAGTGCGCTCCCACTCAAATAAATATCTCTCATAATTGATTTTGAGTGATACAAGATCCAGGCTTCAATTCATCGCCATAGAATCATCATCTCATGACGGGAATTTTAATCGGTAGGCCAACTTGCCGATCACATCTCTATGTGACTCTTGTTCATCTTTCGATGCGTGTGTTCCGAGCTCATGACTTTCATGCCTGAACGTCAAGACAACCAAGTGATCACGCTGCGAGGTCTCAACTCACCCACCTCACACTTCCCTAATCGTTCGTACCCATGCATCCATGGCGCACCCCGAAAAGTTAGGTGCCGTGACGGTGCTACACTTGGGAGAACACTAACTACTTGATAATTTTGTGTGAGAGATCACCCTAATAAAAGCGACTACCACGCAATCAAGAAGGGTGCATCATAAGGGATAAACATCTCAGGCAATTCATAATAGCATGATATGGTATAGCCCTTTCTGACGGAGAAGTCTTGTATTTCTTCGTCTTCGGCATTCGCGTCGGTGTTCACCTTCGCGAAGATTGCCACCACCTTGTCGATGCACCAGATAATATTGCTATCTCTATAGCTAATAAAATAATGCATTACAACAAGGTTGACACGCAGGTCATTAAAGTGCAATCATATGGCTCCAGCCATCATGCCGAATCATGACACGCAGGTCATGTTAATAAATTTACATTATATAGTCATCTCATACATAATCAAATTATTATGAGCACTGCTATACCACACCACATGCACATGCAAACCCTCCTGCAAAACCAAGTTAGACGCCTCTAATTGGTTCATGCAAAAACTTGTTTTTCGTGGCTTCTAAGGTTTCGAAACAAACCGAAGCTACCAACGTCCATCATCAAGTATGATAATTCAAGTCGCTAGATTAACAATGCGGGGTGTATGAAGCACGAGATAATAAAATCTTGAACCCCGTACTAAACTTCGTCATACGCATGACCCCCGTGCAGATCATATCTGCATTGCCCTTTTGTCTGCGAAATTTCATCTTTCTTTTTAACTACGGTGGAATTCAATGAACTGTTAGCACTTCGTTGATCAATCAGGATCGCGGATTGCCAGAACATTGAAACTCCACCATGCTGTTATCAAGATCAGAAATACGCAAATTCAGGGAAGCAACAAGAATATCAGGTAACAGATTTCATCTGCTACCCGCACAAATAATTTTCAGTAATAGAACTCATCTACTACCTAATTATATTGTGCAACACCCATACATCTCCATGTATTCTAGATCGCAACCTGCATCTACGCATAGCACGGCTCTGATACCACTGTAGTTTAACGCCGCAGAAAACAAAAATTTCCGACCTACGCACCAGCCCAGGACCACTATGGAGACTGCATACAAGGTTTGATCATTTTCGTTACCGACTCGTAGCGCAGCGGAAGTAGAGTCGTGACGATCGGCGGTGGAGATCCCCGCAGCTAGGATTTACAACCTCCCAACCACGAGGATGTATACCCTCGTCTTCCCTTCGGACAGCCCTCCGGGAGGCGGTTGAACAGTCCCCCGGACGGTGTCGCGGACAGCCCTTCGGGAGGACCTTCGAAACTCGAACGGTCACTCGGACAGCCCTTCGGGAGGACTCACAGAACTTGGACCGTCACTTGGACAGCCCTTCGGGAGGCAGTCACGAACAGCCCCTCGGGCACTAAGATCGAAACTACGACCTCTCTACAGGGTTGCACACATACGGTGTCATCTATCCGGCAGGGCTTCGCCGTCCAGAACTAGTTCCCACCGGAACCCAGACAGCCTTTCGGCTCTGCAAAACTATTTTGCGGGGAGGGAGAGAGAAGCCAGATCATGCAATGGCACTTGTATGTGAGAAGGAGTGAGTGTGGAGGGCTGCCCCTCCACCTCTATTTATAGGAAATCCCAAGGGGTAGGGTGGTTTTACAAGAAAACCCAAAAGCACATGAATGAAGTCCTTCCACAAGGACCCAAATGTGAAACCAAGGCACAAGAGGGGGCTCCAAGGAGGAGCCCCCATGTGGCCGGCCACACCTAGGAGGGGCCCCCCCAAGGGAGCCTCATCCATCCATGTCACCCCCAAAAAATATCTTGGGACAAAACCCAAAATAATGGCTTTCCAAAAAGTAACCCAAAAAGCACTTTCACTATTCATGACGACATTTTTCAGCGTCCGTTCGAACTGAAAATATTTATGTGGGCTTAGAACATTTCCAGTACCCACTAAAATAATTTTCAATGCGTTCTGAAACAATTCCAGTTTAGTGATTTCATCTGCGAAAAGCATCTGAAGCGGTTCCGGCAGCTCCGGAACATTTCTGGTTTTCATCTCAGAAAATTCCCAGAAGTTTCCAGAATGATTCTAGCACCCTCCAAGAATTATCAAGCATGTGCCAAAACCAATTTGACTTAATGGAATACCCCGAAACAACTTTTCAGTTTCACCGAAACTCATCCGGTGTTCTCTCTGCGGAACTTTTCCGCTGTCCGAAACTTTTTCGGTGTCCGAAACTTTTTCGGTGATTTTCTCTCAGACTCCCTGTCTAGTATTCAGCAGATAGATGACCCTTAAGCGTGTGACCCTATAGGTTCGGTGAAGTATAGACATGACACGGAACCCCTTCCGATCAATGATCAACATCGAAGCCGTGGACACCCATATTGACCCCTATACCCACACGAATGAATATTCGAGTGAACTTCCAGTTGCCGTGTGCTATTCCTGTTGCTTCGCGATATGTTACAAATACCCGAGGTTAGACATGATGGCATCCCCGTGGGTCAACAACTTGTCCACTATGCCAGTTACCTCGTTACCGGTATTTGTTCTCTTTTCTCGTTCCCGTGTTCCGGCATCCCCGTGATCAAATCACAAAGTGTCTGGCCAGACGATGATGGATACCGTAACACCAAGAGGGCCCAGAGATATCTCTCCATCGTCGGAGGAGCAAATCCCAATCTCGAGCTATCAAGTTACTTGACACACTTTTCCATGAACCCGTAAGCCGCCGTAATAGCCACCCATTTACGGATGACGTTTAACAAACCCCAAAGTTCATGAATCAAGCATGAAGAAACTCGATACTCTCATGGTCTAAGGAATCATGCAAACGTTAACCATCTCTGTGTTATTAACCATTAACTTGTGACGAAAGTATCCCATAGCATAACACCAATTTGGGTCGATTCAACACAAATGTTCTTCTAACATTGTGCCCTCAAAGTTGCCGGCATAGTCATGCCCATGATTAGGAAAACAGAACCATCATGCAACACTTGAGCTAGTCTCAGAGGCCAGACTAGGAATACATTTTACCGTTTATTATTCCACATGTGCATATGAGTCTTCCTCTGAGCCTCGTGGTTATTGTAGACTTGAGAACCATAGCAGTTATAGCATGGAACATAAACCTAATTATGAACAGGGAGATAATCAATAACATTTATTATTGCCTCTAGGGCATATCTCCTACAAGATAATCATTAAGCACACATGAAGCATAGTATGATCAAACACACAAGACAAGCGTAGTATCTCACACACATAACGAACAAAGTATCACGAATCAAGCAGAAATAGTAGAAAGAACTCAAGAAAAACCAACGAGCAAAAAGCAAGACACTCTCTCTCGAAGCCTAATGATCTGTACAATTTCTCCCCCTTTGGCAACAAGTACCAAAAAGTTCGAAAAGGCATAGAGCTATGCATCTCTCTAGGCACGATCCTCGCCAGCTCCTGAAGGTGACTTCTGTTGGGGAACGTTGCATGGAAAACAAAAAAAATTCTACGCACACGCAAGATCTATGCATGGAGATGCATAGCAACGAGAGGGGACAGTGTGTCTATGTACCCTCGTAGACCGTATAGCGGAAGCGTTTATTAACGCGGTTGATGTAGTCGAACTTCTTCGCGATCCAACCGATCAAGTACCGAATGTACGACACCTCCGCGTTGAGCACACGTTCAGCTTGAAGACGTCCTCGCCTTGTTGATCCAGCAAGACGGGCGAAGTAGTAGATGAGTTCCGGTAGCACGACGGCGTGGTGACGGTGATGGTGAACTCGTTCCCGCAGGGCTTCGCCGAGCACTGCGGAGAAACTAGACGGAGGACTAAACTGTGGAGAGGGGCGCCGCACACGGCTAAGAGATTGTCGTAGGTTGTGTGGCGCCCCTCCCTCTCATATATATAGGTTGGGGGGAGGGGAGGCAGCCTTGGGTGCACCCCCTTCCTTGTTTGGCGCCAGGGAGAAGGCAGGAGGGGGTGGCCCCCCCCTTTCCTTTCTCCCATGAGGAGGGGAAGGCAGGAGGGACTAGCCCTCCCCCTTTCCTTCTCTAGGGCCGGCGGCCAGGGAGAGGGCGCGCAAGCCCCCTTGTGGGCTGGTGTATGCCTCCCCTTGGCCCATTAGGCCCATAGACCTCCCGGGGCCTCCCGGAACCCCTTCCGGTGATCCGATGACTACCCGATACACTCCGAAACCTTTCCGGTGTCCAAATAGCACCGTCCTATATATCAATCTTTACCTCCAGACCATTCCGGAGCTCCTCGTCATGTCCGTGATCTCATCCGGGACTCCGAACAACATTCAGTCACCAAATCACATAACTCATATAACACTATATCGTCAACGATTGTTAAGTGTGCGGACCCTACGGGTTCGAGAACTATGTAGACATGACCGAGACGCCTCTCCGGTCAATAACCAATAGCGGAACCTTGATGCCCATATTGGTTCCTACATATTCTACGAAGATCTTTATCGGTCGAACCTTATGACAACATACGTAATTCCCTTTGTCTGTCGGTATGTTACTTGCCCGAGATTCGATCGTCGGTATCTTCATACCTAGTTCAATCTCGTTACTGGCAAGTCTCTTTACTCATTCTGTAATACATCATCTCATAACTAACTACTTAGTTACTTTGCTTGTAAGCTTCTTGTGATGTGTATTACCGAGAGGGCCCAGAGATACCTCTCCCATACACGGAGTGACAAATCCTAATCTCGATCCATGCCAACTCAACAGACACCTTCGAAGATACCTGTAGAGCATCTTTATGATCACCCAGTTACGTTGTGACATTTGATAGCACACAAGGTATTCCTCTGGTATCCGGGTGTTGCATGATCTCATAGTCAAAGGAATATGTATTTGACATTAAGAAAGCAATAGCAATAAACAGAACGATCATATGCTAAGCTAACGGATGGGTCTTGTCCATCGCATCATTCTCCTAATGATGTGATCCCGTTATCAAGTGACAACACATGTCTATGGTTAGGAAACCTTAACCATCTTTGATCAACGAGCTAGTCTAGTAGAGGCTTACTAGGGACACGTGATGGCTCATGTCCGCGTCAGTATTTCCCCGAAGAGGAAGGGATGATGCAGCACATCTACGGTAGGTATTTCCCTCAGTGATGAAACCAAGGTTATCGAACCAATAGGAGAACCAAGCAACACTATGTAAACGGTACCTGCACACAAAGAACAAATACTTGCAACCCGACGCGTAAGAGGGGTTGTCAATCCCTCTCGGGTAAAAGATAGATTGGTTTGTATGATTTTGGATAAATAGATCTCGCGATAGAACAAAATAAAATAAATAAAGAAAAAGTGCTGCAAGGTATTTTTAGGGTTTTAGAATAATAGATCTGAAAACAAAAGCAAATAAAAATAAATCTCAAGGCAAATATGATAAAGAATAGACCCGGGGGCCATAGATTTCACTAGTGGCTTCTCTCGAGAAAAATAGCATACGACGGGTAAACAAATTATTGTTGGGCAATTGATAGAACTTCAAATAATTATGACGATATCCAGGCAATGATCATTATATAGGCATCACGTCCAAGATTAGTAGACTGACTCCTGCTTGCATCTACTACTATTACTCCACACATCGACCGCTATCTAGCATGCATCTAGTGTATTAAGTTCATGGAAAAATGGAGTAATGCAATAAGAACGATGACATGATGTAGACAAGATCTATTCATGTAGGAATAGACCCCGTCTTGTTATCCTTAATAGAAATGATCAATACATGTCTTGCTGCCCCTTCTGTCACTAGGAAAGAACACCGGACAACCGAACCCATCACAAAGCACCTCTTCCCATGGCAAGAAAAATTGATCTAGTTGGCCTAACTAAACCAAAGATTCGAAGAAGAAATACGAGGCTATAAGTAATCATTCATATAAGAGATCAAAGAAACTCAAATAACTTTCATGGATAAATAGATATGATCATAAACTCAAAGTTCATCGGATCCTAACAAACACACCGCAAAAAGAGTTACATCAAATAGATCTCCAAGAGACCATTGTATTGAGAATCAAAAGAGAGAGAGGAAGCCATCTAGCTACTAACTACAGACACGTAGGTCTACAATGAACTACTCACGCATCATCGGAGAGGCACCAATGAGGATAATGAACCCCTCCGTGATGGTGTCTAGATTGGATCTCGTGGTTCTGGAACTTGCGGCGGCTGGAATTGTGTTTCATCGACTCCCCTAGGGTTTTTGTGGGTATTTATAGAGAAAAGAGGCAGTGCGGGAGGCAGCCGAGGTGGGTACAACCCACCAGGGCGCGCCTGGGCCCCCAGGCGCGCCCAGGTGGGTTGAGCTCCCCTCGAAGCCCCCTCTAGTACTTATTTGGCCCAACAGGTGTCTTCTGGTCCAGAAAAAATCTCCAAAAAGTTTCGCTGTGTTTGGACTCCGTTTGGTATTGATTTTCTGCAAAGTAAAAAACAAGCAAAAACTGGCACTGGGCACTATGTCAATAGGTTAGTCCCAAAAAATGATATAAAGTTGCTATAAAATGATTGTAAAACATCCAAGAATGATAATATAACAGCATGGAACAAGCAAAAATTATAGATACGTTGGAGACGTATCAACATGGTACCACACATGTATTTAAGTTTCCGATCAATACAATTCTAGCATGAATAATAAACCTTTATCATGAATAAGGAAATATAATAATAAGAACTTTATTATTGCCTCTAGGGCATATTTCCATCAGTATCCCACTTGCACTAGAGTCAATAATCTAGATTACATTGTAATGAATCTAACACCCATGGAATCTTGGTGCTGATCATGTTTTGCTCGCGGAAGAGGCTTAGTCAACGGGTCTGCTACATTCAGATCCGTATGTATTTTGCAAGTCTCTATGTCTCCATCCTTGACCTTTTCACGAATGGAGTTGAAGCGTCTCTTGATGTGTTTGGTTCTCTTGTGAAACCTGGATTCCTTCGCTAAGGCAATGGCTCCAGTGTTGTCACAAAAGATTTTCATTGGACCCGATGCACTGGGTATTACACCCAGATTGGATATGAACTCCTTCATCCAGACTCCTTCATGTGCTGCTTCCGAAGCAGCTATGTACTCTGCTTCACATGTAGATCCCAACACGATGCTCTGCTTGGAACTGCACCAACTGACAGCTCCACCATTCAATATAAATACGTATCCGGTTTGTGACTTAGAGTCATCCGGATCAGTGTAGAAGCTGGCATCGACGTAACAATTTACGACGAGCTCTTCGTCACCTCCATAAACGAGAAACATATCCTTGGTCCTTTTCAGGTACTTTAGGATGTTCTTGACCGCTGTCCAGTGATCCACTCCTGGATTACTTTGGTACCTCCCTGCCAAACTTATGGCAAGGCACACATCAGGTCTGGTACACAACATAGCATACATGATAGAACCTATGGCTGAGGCATAGGGAATGACTTTCATTTTCTCTCTATCTTCTGTAGTGGTCGGGCTTTGAGTCTGACTCAATTTCACACCTTGTAACATAGGCAAGAACCCTTTCTTTGACTGATCCATTTTGAACTTCTTCAAAACTTTGTCAAGGTATGTCCTTTGTGAAAGTCCTATTAAGCGTCTTGATCTATCCCTATAGATCTTGATGCCCAATATATAAGCAACTACACCGAGGTCTTTCATTGAAAAAATTCTTATTCAAGTATCCTTTTATGCTATCCAAAAATTCTATATCATTTCCAATCAACAATATGCCATCCACATATAATATCAGAAATACTACAGAGCTCCCACTCACTTTCTTGTAAATACAGGCTTCACCGTAAGTCTGTATAAAACCATATGCTTTGATCACCTCATCAAAGCGTATATTCCAACTCCGAGATGCTTGCACCAGTCCATAGATGGATCACTGGAGCTTGCACACTTTTTTAGCACCTTTAGGATCGACAAAACCTTCTGGTTGCATCATATACAACTCTTCTTTAAGAAATCCATTAAGGAATGCAGTTTTGACGTCCATTTGCCAGATTTCATAATTATAAAATGCGGCAATTGCTAACATGATTCGGACTGACTTAAGCATCGCTACAGGCGAGAAAGTCTCATCGTAGTCAACCCCTTGAACTTTTCGAAAACCTTTTGCGACAAGTCGAGCTTTGTAGATAGAGACATTACCATCAGCGTCTGTCTTCTTCTTGAAGATCCATTTATTTTCAATGGCCTGCCGATCATCGGGCAAGTCCACCAAAGTCCATACTTTGTTCTCATACATGGATCCTATCTCAGATTTCATGGCCTCAAGCCATTTATCGGAATCTGGGCTCATCATAGCTTCTTCATAGTTCATACGTTCGCCATTGTCTAACAACATGACTTCCAGGACAGGATTACCGTACCACACTAGTGCGGTACGTGTTCTGGTCGACCTACGAGGTTCTGTAGTAACTTGATCCGAAGTTTCATGATCATTATCATTAGCTTCCTCTCTAGTTGGTGTAGGCATCACGGGAACAGTTTTCTCTGATATGCTACTTTCCAATTCGAGAGAAGGTACAATTACCTCATCAAGTTCTACTTTCCTCCCACTCACTTCTTTCGAGAGAAACTCCTTCTCTAGAAAGGACCCATTCTTGGCAACAAAGATCTTGCCTTCGGATCTGTGGTAGAAGGTGTACCCAATAGTTTCCTTAGGGTATCCTATGAAGACGCACTTCTCCGATTTGGGTTCGAGCTTATCAGGCTGAAGCCTTTTGACATAAGTGTCGCATCCCCAAACTTTAAGAAATGACAGCTTAGGTTTCTTGCCAAACCATAGTTCATACGGTGTCGTCTCAGTGGATTTAGACGGTGCCCTATTTAACGTGAATGCGACTGTCTCTAATGCATAACCCCAAAACGATAGTGGTAAATCGGTAAGAGACATCATAGAATGCACCATATCTAATAAAGTACGGTTACAACGTTCGGACACACCATTACGTTGTGGTGTTCCAGGTGGCGTGAGTTGTGAAATGATTCCACATTGTTTTAAATGAAGGCCAAACTCGTAACTCAAATATTCGCCTCCGTGATCAGATTGTAGAAACTTTATTTTCTTGTTACGATGATTCTCTACTTCACTCTGAAATTCCTTGAACTTTTCAAATGTTTCAGACTTGTGTTTTGATGTCGCTTGAACTACGTCGATATTTCCCCAAAGAGGAAGGGATGATGCAACACAGCTACGGTAGGTATTTCCCTCAGTTATGAAACCAAGGTATCAATCCAGTAGGAGAACCAAGCAACACTATGTAAATGGTACCTGCACACAAAGAACAAATACTTGCAACCCGACGATTAGGAGGGGTTGTTAATCCCTCTATGGGTAACGGTGCCAGAAATTGTCAAGTTGATGGGATAAAAATTGTGTAGATTGGATAAATAGATCTCGATAAAACGCGAAATAAAATAAATAGCAAAAAAGTGCAGAAAGGTATTTTTGGGGTTTTGGTATAATAGATCTGAAAATAAAAGCAAATAAAAATAGATCTCAAAGCAAATATGATAAAGAATAGACCCGGGGGCCGTAGATTTCACTAGTGGCTTCTCTCAAGAAAATAGCACACGGTGGGTAAACAAATTACTGTTGGGCAATTGATAAAAGATCGAATAATTATGAAGATATCCAAGGTAATGATCATTATATAGGCATCACGTCCAAGATTAGTAGACCGACTCCTGCCTGCATCTACTACTATTACTGCACACATCGACCGCTATCCAGCATGCATCTAGTGTATTAAGTTCATGGAAGAACGGAGTAATAGAATAAGAACGATGACATGATGTAGACAAGATCTATTCATGTAGGAATTGTCCCCATCTTGTTATCCTTAATAGCAACGATAGATGTGTGTCTTGCTGCCCCTTCTGTCACTAGGAAAGAACACCGCACGATCGAACCCATCACAAAGCACCTCTTCCCATGGCAAGAAAAATCGATCTAGTTGGCCTAACTAAACCAAAGATTCGAAGAAGAAATACAAGGCTATAAGTAATCATGCATATAAGAGATAAAAGAAGACTCAAATAATATTCATGGATATAGATTTGATCATAAACTCAAAGTTCATCGGATCCCAACAAACACACCGCAAAAAGAGCTACATCAAATAGATCTCCAAGAGACCATTGTATTGAGAATCAAAAAGAGAGAAGAATCCATCTAGCTACTGCCTACGGACCCGTAGGTCTACAATGAACTACCCACACATCATCGGAGAGGCACCAATGAAGATGATGAACCCCTCCGTGATGGTGTCTAGATTGGATCTCGTGGTTCTGGAACTTGCGGTGGCTGGAATTGGTTTTCGTCGACTCCTGTAGGGTTTCTGGAATATTTGGGTATTTATAGGGCGAAGAGGGGGTGCGGGAGGCCACCTAGGTGGGCACAACCCACTAGGGCGCGCCTGGGCCCCCAGGCATGCCCAGGTGGGTTGTGGCCCCCTCGGGGAACCCCTCTGGTACTTCTTTGGTCCATGTTGTTTCTTCTGGTCCATAAAAATTCTCCAAAAAGTTTTGCTGCGTTTGGACTCCGTTTGGTACTGATATTCTGCGAAGTAAAAAACAAGAAAAAAAAACAACAACTGGCACTAGGCACCATGTCAATAGGTTAGTCCCAAAAAATGATATAAGGTTACTATAAAATGATTGTAAAACATCCAAGAATGATAATATAGCAGCATGGAACAAGCAAAAATTATAGATACGTTGGAGATGTATCATGTTTCATCAAGTAGATATATCCATACCTACTCAAATCATCTGTGAAGGTCAGAAAATAACGATACCCGCCGCGTGCCTCAACACTCATTGGACCACATACATTGGTATGTATTATTTCCAATAAGTCATTAGCTCGCTCCATTGTTCCGGAGAACGGAGTTTTAGTCATCCTTCCCATGAGGCATGGTTCGCAAGTATCAAATGATTCATAATGAAGTGATTCCAAAAGTCCATCCGCATGGAGTTTCTTCATGCGCTTTACACCAATATGACCTAAACGGTAGTGCCACAAGTATTTTGCATTATCATTATCAACTTTGCATCTTTTGGCATCAATGTTATGAATATGTGTATCACTACGATCGAGATTCAACAAGAATAGACTATTCATCAAGGGTGCATGACCATATATATATTACTCATATAAATAGAACAACCATTATTCTCTGACTTAAATGAATAACCGTCTCGCAATAAACAAGATCCAGATATAATGTTCATGCTCAACGCTGGCACCAAATAACAATTATTGAGGTCTAAAACAAATCCCGAAGGTAGATGTAGAGGTAGCATGCCGACGGCGATCACATCGACCTTGGAACCATTCCCGACGCGCATCGTCACCTCGTCCTTAGCCAATCTTCGTTTATTCCACAGCTCCTGTTTTGAGTTGCAAATACGAGCAACCAAACCAGTATCAAATACCCAGGCGCTACTATGAGCATTAGTAAGGAACACATCAATAACATGTATATCAAATATACCTTTGTTCACTTTGCCATCCTTCTTATCCGCCAAGTATTTGGGGCAGTTCCGCTTCCAGTGACCATTTCCTTTGCAGTAGAAGCACTCAGTTTCAGGCTTGGGTTCAGCTTTGGGATTCTTCACGGGAGTGGCAACTTGCTTGCCATTCTTCTTGAAGTTCCCTTTCCTTCCCTTGCCCTTTTTCTTGAAACTAGTGGTCTTGTTAACCATCAACACTTGATGCTCCTTCTTGATTTCTACCTCCGCCGATTTCAGCATCGCGAAGAGCTCGGGAATCGTTTTCGTCATCCCTTGCATATTATAGTTCATCAAGAAGCCTTTGTAGCTTGGTGGCAGTGACTGAAGAACTTTGTCAATAACACTCTCAACTAGAAGATCAATTCCCAGGTGAGTCAAGTGGTTATGATACCCATACATTTTGAGTATGTGTTCACTGACATAACTATTCTCCTCCATCTTGCAGCTATATAACTTGTTGGAGACTTCATATCTCTCAACCCGGGCATTAGCTTGAAATATCAACTTTAGCTCTTAGAACATCTCATATGCTCCGTGATGTTCAAAACGTCTTTGAAGTCTCAGCTCTAGGCCGTAAAGCATGGCACACTGAACTATCGAGTAGTCACCAGATCGAGTCTGCCAGACGTTCATAACATCTGCAGTAGCTCCTGCATCAGGTCTGTCACCTAGCAGTGCATCAAGGACATAACTCTTCTGTGCAGCAATGAGGATAATCCTCAAGTTACGGAACTAGTCTGTGTAGTTGCTACCATCATCTTTCAACTTAGCTTTCTCTTGGAACACATTAAAATTCAGGGGAACGGTAGCACGGGCCATGATCTACAACATAGATATGCAAAAGCTAATAAGACTAAGTTCATGATAAATTAAGTTCAATTAATCAAATTACTAATGAACTCCCACTTAAATAAATATCCATCAAGTTATCTAAGTGATACATGATCCAAATCAACTAACCCATGTCCGATCATCACGTGAGATGGGGTAGTCATCAATGGTGAACATCTCTATGTTGATCATATCTACTATATGACTCAAGTTTAACCTTTCGGTCTCCAGTGTTCCGAGACCATGTCTGTACATGCTAGGCTCATCAAGTTTAACCCAAGTATTCTGCATGTGCAAAACTGTCTTACACCCGTTGTATGTGAACGTAGAGTCTATCACACCCGATCATCATGAGGTGCTTCGAAACGACAAAATTTGTCAACGGTGCATACTTGGGGAGAACACTTTTATCTTGAAATTTAGTGAAGGGATCATCTTATAATGCTACCGCCATTCTTAGCAAAATAAGATGCATAAAGGATAAAGATCACATGCAATCAAAATATGTGACATGATATGGCCATCATCATCTTGTGCTTTTGATCTCCATCTCCAAAGCATCATCATGATCTCCATCGTCACCGGCTCACCTTGATCTCCATCGTTGCGTCGGGGTCATCTCGCCAACTATTGCTACTACAACTATTGCTAACGCATAGCGATGAAGTAAAGCAATTACATGGCGCTTGCATTTCATACAATAATTAAGAGACAACCCTAAGGCTCCTGCTGGTTGTCGATATTACAAAACATGATCATCTCATACATCAACATATATCACATCATATCTTGACCATATCACATCACAACATGCCCTGCAAAAACAAGTTAGGCATCCTCTACTTTGCTGTTGCAAGTTTTACGTGGCTGCTATGGGCTTCTAGCAAGAACCGTTCTTAACTACGCAAAAACCACAACGGTGATTATCAAGTTTGCTGTTTTAACCTTCTGCAAGGACCGGCCGTAGTCAAATTTGATTCAACTAAAGTAGGAGAAACAGACACCCGCCAGCCACCTTTATGCAAAACAAGTTGCATGTCAGTCGGTGTAACCAGTCTCATGTGCGTGGACATGTAAGGTTGGTCTGGGCCGCTTCATCCCACAATACCTCTGAATCAAAATAAGACGTTGGTGGTAAGCAGTATGACCATCACCGCCCACAACTCCTTTGTGTTCTACTTGTGCATATCATCTACGCATAGACCTGGCTCGGATGCCACTGTTGGGGAACGTTGCAAGGAAAACAAAAAAAATTCTACGCACACGCAAGATCTATCCATGGAGATGCATAGCAATGAGAGGGGACAGTGTGTCTACGTACCCTCGTAGACCGTAAAGCTGAAGCATTTATTAACGCAGTTGATTTAGTCGAACTTCTTCGCGATCCAACCAATCAAGTACCGAACGTACGGCACCTCCGCGTTCAGCACACGTTCAGCTCGATGACGTCCTCGCCTTCATGATCCAGCAAGACAGGCGAAGTAGTAGATGAGTTCTGAAAGCACGACGGCGTGGTGACGGTGATGGTGAACTCGTTCCCGCAGGGCTTCGCCGAGCACTTCGGAGAAACTGGACGGAGGACTAAACTGTGGAGAGGGGCGCCGCATACGGCTAAGAGATTGTCGTAGGTTGTGTGGCGCCCCTCCCTCTCATATATATTAGTTGGGGGGAGCGGAGGCAGCCATGGGTGCGCCCCAAGGTGGCCGGCCGGCCCCCTTGGGCGCCTGCCCTTTGGTGCCCCCTTCCTTGTTTGCCGCCAGGGAGAAGGCAGGAGGGGGTGGCGCCCCCCTTCCCTTTCTCCCATGAGGAGGGGAAGGCAGGAGGGGCTAGCCCTCCCCCTTTCCTTATCTAGGGAGGGCGGCTAGGGAGAGGGTGCGCCAGCCCCCTTGTGGGCTGGTGTGTGCCTCCCCTCGGTCCATTAGGCCCATAGACCTCCCTGGGCCTCCCGGAACCCCTTCCGGTGATCCGATGACTACCCGATACACTCCGAAACCTTTCCGGTGTCCAAATAGCATCGTACTATATATCAATCTTTACCTCCGGACCATTCCGGAGCTCCTCCGTGATCTCATCTGGGACTCCGAACAACATTCGGTCACCAAATCACATAACTCATATAACACTATATCGTCAACAAACGTTAAGCGTGCGGACCCTATGGGTTCAAAAACTATGTAGACATGACCGAGACGCCTCTCCGGTCAATAACCAATAGCGGAACCTGGATGCCCATATAGGTTCCTACATATTCTATGAAGATCTTTATCGGTCGAACCTTATGACAACATACATAATTCCCTTTGTCTGTCGGTATGTTACTTGCCCGAGATTCTATCGTTGGTATCTTCATACCTAGTTCAATCTTGTTACCGGCAAGTCTCTTTACTCGTTCTGTAATACATCATCTCGTAACTAACTCCTTTGTTACTTTGCTTGCAAGCTTCTTGTGATGTGTATTACCGAGAGGGACCAGAGATACCTCTCCGATACACGAAGTGACAAATCCTAATCTCGATCCATGCCAACTCAACAGACACCTTCGGAGATACCTGTAGAGCATCTTTATGATCACCCAGTTATGTTGTGATGTTTGATACCACACAAGGTATTCCTCTGGTATCCGGGAGTTGCATGATCTCATAGTCGAAGGAATATGTATTTGACATTAAGAAAGCAATAGCAATAAACTGAACGATCATATGCTAAGCTAACGGATGGGTCTTGTCCATCACATCATTCTCCTAATGATGTGATCTCGTTATCAAGTGACAACACATGTCTATGGTTAGGAAACCTTAACCATCTTTGATCAACGAGCTAGTCTAGTAGAGGCTTACTAGGGACACGGTATTTTTTTATGTATCCACACATGTATTTAAGTTTTCGATCAATACAATTCTAGCATGAATAATAAACCTTTATCATGAATAAGGAAATATAATAATAACAACTTTATTATTGCCTCTAGGGCATATTTCCATCAACTTCTGGCTGGTGGCTCCGGTGTGCGTAGATGGCGTTGAGATGAGTGCGTTCGCAAATGGTTCAGCTGATGTCTGTTGGGCTGGTGGAGTAGATACTGGAGGTGGTACTGAAGTAGTAGTAGGAGGTGCAGAGTGAGTGGTCCTCATGTCTGCAACTGGCACGGCTGATGATATGGGTGCCCTAGGCACTGTCTGGAACCTCTCTGTGGTAGGTCGCTCATCTCCACTGTCCTCTGCAGCGGCTCTGGCTGCCTCGACATCATCTTTGATCTTCTCCACAATAAACTGAACCTCTGTGATCTTTACATCAAGATCATGAACCTTAGTCTCGGTTATCCATTCTAGGCTCTCCTGATTCTTGGAAATATTGGCCAGACTCTTCTCAATCCTCAGGGTTGCCTAGCACATATGTCATCTGGTCATTCTTGGACTTGAGGTTGGCTATGGGAGCATTGAGTGTTGTTGCCTCTTGAACTGCTTTTGCTGCTACAACTGCCTGGATCTTCTCTTGAGCCTCAACAGATGTAGGGTGTGAAGCATCCATCACCACTACATTATCCTCAAACTCAGGCTGCAACGGGAGATGCTCTCGGTCAAGTAAGTAAGTGCTCGTGCCAACCTTGGAGTTGATGAGCAACTGGATATGAGGAGCAAATCCACAAGATCTCTTCTGATCAGCTGCGATTCTCTTGACCGTCTCTACTATCAAACTCATAATTTTGAACTTCTGAGGGGTGTCAAACAAATGTAGCAAGTTTATGGAGTGGCCACGGATCATCTTGTCAGCTCCAGACTTGGGCAACAGAGTGTGCCTCAAGATAGTGTTTGTGGTGGCCAAACTAGCAAGTAAATGCTTTACCAAACCAAGCTTATGACTCTCAACATCCTTGGCAGGGATTGGCTTGTACATGTTAGCCATGGAGTTGTGGTCCATCCTGGGCTTCCCGTATACATCAATGTCATTTTCTTCTTCCTCAGGAGCACCAAGAATTTCAGCCCACTCAGAGATAGTTGACTGGTATCTGGATCCCTCAGTCATCCATACAATCCTTCCATCTGGATAGAAATGAGCTATGGAATAGAATTGCATGATCATCTCGTCATTCCACTTGGTGAGCTTCTTCCCAACAAACTCGTCAACACCTGCAAGCTTGGAACTCTCATGAACATGGGGGAAATAGTCTTCATTTGCATCAATGTATTTCCAGTCCACCCACTTCATGTCACTGACTATGTGCTTCTTATCAAGCAGTACAGTCTCATAGAAATCCTGTTGCTCTCTTGTGTGAAAGCGATAGTCACAAGCAGTCCTCTTCCTGACGGAATAAGGATCAATCTTCGTCCACTCACGCAAACCCTTATCCTTCCTGAGCATCATGTTCTCGGCTATTGGATGAGCATTGTCATGATCTGGAATCTTGGGCTTTAGCTTCCTGGGCACTAGTGGCTCATCATCCATCTCAACCTTAGGCACTAGGGCCTTATTCTTCTCAGCAGCAGAGATGTTTCTTGTAGACCTCTTGGGAGCAAGTGCCTTGGGCTTGGAGGGAGCAGCTGACTTCATAGCATCTGACATTAGTTTCTGAGTCTTTGCTGGAGGTGCATCTGCAGTGGGTTCTTCCTCCTCCTCATCATCATCAATCATCATGGAGGGTCTGCCAATAACTCAAGCAATTGTCTTCCTCACCCTCTTCTTCTTCTTTGCTGCAACAGCCTCTGCATCACTTGGCTCCTCAAGTGTGAATGTCATGGTCTCTTTGGGAGCTGAGGCGTTGTCTACCTTGGAGATTGGGACCTTCCTAATAGCTGATCTCTCCTTGGTACGGGCAGATGGTTTTGTGCTGGCTGTTGTGTCATAGCGCTTAGCAACCACTGTCTTCTTTGAGGTCACTTCCTCAGGCTAGAAGTACTCATCCTCTGTGTCTGAGCCCTTGTTCTTCCTAGTCCTTTTGGCAGCCTTAGGCAGATTGCTAGGAGTGCTCCTGCTGCCTTCATCATAGCTGTCTGCTGGACTAGATCCTTCACTGAGATTCACATTCTGCTCTGACTCATTCTGGCTATCAGTTGCACTTAACATCTTGCAAATAGACCCTGTGAATAGATAGGTATGGGCAGAGTAGATGAGTTATCACAAAAAGCAGATGATTTTTTTGAAAATTTGAGTTCAAATCTTAGTTCTAGGTTTTCATAGAATGCATTTCGGTTCTACCGAGTTGGTCATTTCGGTGACTCCATTTCGGTTGGACCGAGATGTGGTTCGGTGTCTCTGAGTTGCTAGGGTTTCACTAAAACTTTACTTTCGATCTCACCGATTAGTACATTTTGGTGGAACCGAGATGTATTAGTGCAATGTCCAGGGCCAAATCGGTAGAACCAAAAATTTCTAATCGGTCGGTTCGAGATGTGTTCGGCGGAAACCTAAACCTAATTTTTTTGCTCCAATCTATACTAAGGAACTAATCTGGTGGATAGAAGAATCTCATTCGTGGCAAGATACATGGCATTAACCTTTGTGCATTGAATCGGAGAAAATGAAGCACGAGGGGGTCGAATCTCACCCTAACTTGATGGAGATCCTCTACGGCGGATTGCCGTTGACGGTGATGGAGTCTTGCAATGAGGGTGAGCTGGAGACGAGGACGATGATCCGGAAACCAGGGAGCGGCAGCAACGGGGTGCAGTCATAGCATTTGAAGAAATTTTCAACGTACAGTCACGTTGGATATATATATATATACCCGTATGCTGTCGGTGGCACCGAGTGGAACAAATCGGTGGCACCAAGACGTGCAACTGCGTGTAGTTACAGCAAACCGGTGACGCCGAGTTGGTCTAATCGGTAGCACCGAGATGAAAACCTAGATCAATCTAAATGATTTTGGTTCGACTGAGTTTGACTGTGTTGGTCTGACCGAAATGCATGAAGAAGGTTTTGGAGGTCATCCCTTGTCGGATCGGTGGCTCCGAATGCTCCTCACCCGGAGGGTCCGAAAAGAACTTGTTCATTTTTTGTGACATAGCATGAAAAGAATTTGAGACAAGAAAAGCATAGATAGCTAGAGAAGGTTCTTAGGCATTCTTGTACATCCACTCGGCCAACAAAAACCAAGACAACCAAAACAACGAATGTATGTCCTCGAATGGAGTAAATATGCAAACCAACATGCTCACACAATAAGAATAGCAAGTGAAATATGTGTCAAACATGCACAACCAAATCTAGCATCTATCAAGCAATTGGCGATGACTAGGTCATCTATATATGAGTATATTGACTTAGGAGTCAAATGAGAACATTTGATCATAGGTCATACTCATCGTTTAAGCACAAGTGGGGTTGCCACTTTTACATAAAGCATTAATGTGTTCACACCATTAGAGTTGCTTTAGCTCAATTTTTAGAGCAAATCTCCCCTAGTTGTGATATCCCCCCAAAGAGGGATGAACTAACCTTGGATTTTGTCGATGATGACTTCATGTAGATAGTGAAGATGTGGATGCTCAATGTTGATGTAGTCCATCAAGAGTTGGGAGCAATCCTTTGGAGTTTTGCACTTTCAATACCTACATGGGTTAGTCTCACAAGGAACATACAAGGATATCCATAGACATAGAGTGAATTGCACATATGATGATGTCCATGAAAATATTAGGTTACCTTGTCCCTTGTCATACCAACAAGAGGTTTTGTGACTCCATGAACTAGTGCAAGATATGAAAGTTGATTGCACAAGTCCTTGCCAAAATTAATAGGAGTGAAGTATGTTGGCGGAGTCACCCTCAAGATCATTCTAGTTCTTCTTTGGGAGCCACATCAACTTGATGGGAATCCTTGGAGTTGTAGTTGAACTTGATGAAGTAGAGCTTGACGTAGTCTTGGGAACCCACTTGACCATGGCTTTAGGAGTTTCTTCAAATGAGTCAATCTCCTCTTGAAGCTTGTCCTTGCCTTTTAGCTTGTGGTCTTGTGGTGGAAGATCATCTTGAGCTTGTGTTCCCTCAAAAAAAGTAGGGTCATACTTCTCTTGTTGAGGAACAAACTTCGTCTTGGGGTATTGATCTTCTTCCCATTCAACTCCATTGGCATTGAACTTTCATTCAAAACCAACACCTTGATTCTTCCGGTGTCTTCCTTGCTTGCGTACAATTTCCTCAAATTGTTTACTCTCGGCAAGGCTCTTGTAAACACCATTCTCTATAATTCCCTTCAATAAGATATTTTCTTGCTCAAGTGTAACTTGGCTAAGAGAATCATTAGTGGAATCAAGAGAATTACTAGAAGCAACAACATTGGATTTAGCATGGTTATTGCTACTACTAGAAGAAGAATCTTTCTTTCTCTTGTTGCTAGATTTTACTTGTGGCATACAAGTAGACAAGAGAAGACGTTTGGCAATGTAAGAAGAACTCTTCTTTCGAAGATCATCATTGATAGCTTTTAGAAACTCATGCTCTTGCTCTAAATTTAGCTTCTCAAAGCGTAGATTCTCATGAGTTCTTAGGAGCTCTCTATGATCCTCTTGAGTTGTTTCATGAGCTAACTTAAGAGTGTTTAGTTCTTTAGTTAGACGCTCAATATCCTTCTTATCATTGTCATTCGTTTCATCTTGATTAGCATGATTACTAGCAAGTTCATTATAGTTTTCTTCACTAGTTTTGTCAACAAGTAAATCATCATCACCTAGCAAATCATCTTCATCACTATTGAAATCAAGATACTCGAGGTGTGATACCTTGGGGAATTTAGCCATGAAGCATCTTCCAATTCCTTCATTTGGTGAATCAAATATGTCGTGGGAGTTGGATGATACTAGAGCAAGTCCGGCAACACCTTCATCTTGAGTATATTCGGAGTTGGAGTGATAGCTTCTCTCGGAGTAGTTGTCGGAGTCAGAACCGGAAACCCATTCACCAACATGAGCTTGATGTCTTCGTCTTGTGTACCTCTTTGATGATTGTCCTTCCTTTTCGTATCTTTGCTTCTTCGAGAGGGTCTTCGTTCATAACGATCATCTCTACTCCTTCTATCTCTTGGAGGTGATTCATGTCTTCTACTCCTCCTTTTTGGTGAGTCTTCTCTTTTCTTGTAGGGAGCCGTACACTCATTGGAATACTGTCCGGGTCATCCACAATTGTAGCAATTACGATCACGACTAGAAGATCTTTTGTCATTGTAGGACCTTGACTTGGAGCTTCTCTCTTTGCTTCTACTCTTGTAGAATTTGTTGAAGTTCTTCACCATTAAGCTCAATTCTTCATTGGTGACTAGCTTGTCACTTGATGTTGTAGGAGCATCACTTGAAGATTTGTATGCACCACTTGACTTGTTGTGGAGCTCTTCCTTATCCTTGAGTGACATCTCATGAGCAACAATTCTACCAATGACTTCCGTGGGCTCGAGATCTTTGTAGTTAGGCATCATTTGGATGAATGTGCACACGGTATCATATTTTACATCCAAGGCTCTAAGGATCTTCTTGATGATGAATTTGTCGGTCATCTCTTCACTTCCTAAGCCGACAATCTCATTTGTGATGAGAGCAAGCCTAGAGTACATTTCGGCGACTCCTTCACCATCCTTCATCTTGAGCTTGTCAAGTTAACTTTGAAGCACATCCAACTTGGATTCCTTGACGGGCTCGGTACCTTCGTGCATATCAACCGAAGTATCTCAAATTTCCTTTGCATTCTCAAGGCGGCTGGTTTTGTTGAATTCCTCGGGGCACAATCCATTGAAGAGAATATCACAAGCTTGAGCATTGTATTGCAATATCTTCAATTCTTCCGCGGTCGCTTCATGATCCGGTTCTCTACCATCTTCAAATGATTCACCTTGCAAGCCAATACGAACAACAACCCAAACGGCGGGGTTAAGACCAAGAATATGCATTTTCATCTTATGCTTCCAACTAGCAAAATTTGTACCATCAAAGTAAGGACCTCTACGGTGATAGTTACCCTCACTAGACGCCATAGTCTTCTAGGTTGTGAAACCAAGGCTATGATCACCAAGGCAACGGGAGACCAAAGCTCTGATACCACTTGTAGTATCGAAAGTATGTCTATAGGGGGGGTGATTAGACTACTTGACCAAATAAAAATCTTTCCTTTTCCCAATTTTAGTTGTGGGCAGATTTTAGCAATTATGACAAGTCAAGCAATCAACCTACACATGCAATTCTAAGAGTATAGCAGTGGAATGTAAAACATTGCATATGAAGGTAAAGGGGAGGGTTTGAAGAAGGCAAACACAATGGAGACACGAAGATTTTTGGCGTGATTCTGATAGGTGGTGCGTACGACCACATTGATGGAGACTTCAACCCACGAAGGGTAACAGTTGCACGAGTCCACGGAGGGCTCCACCCACGAAGGGTCTACGAAGAAGCAACCTTGTCTATCCCAACATGGCCATCGCCCACGAAGGACTTGCCTCACTCGGGTAGATCTTCACGAAGTAGGCGATCTCCTTGCCCTTACAAACTTCTTGGTTCAACTCCACATCTTGTCGGAGGCTCCCAAGCGACACCTAACCAATCTAGGAGACACCAATCTCCAAAAGGTAATAGACGGTGTGTTGATGATGAACTCCTTGCTCTTGTGCTTCAAATGATAGTCTCCCCAACACTCAACTCTCTCTCACAGATTTGGCTATGGTGGAAGAAGGATTTGAGTGGAAAGCAACTTAGGGAAGGCTAGAAATCAAGGTTCAAATGGTAGGAATGGAATCTCTTGATCTCAACACATGGGTAGGTGGTTCTCTCTCAGAAAATGAATGGTGGAAGTGTAGGCACGTTCTGATGGCTCTCTTCACGGAGGAAGAGGCGGTGGAGGGGTATATATAGCCTCCACACAAAATCCAACCGTTACACACTTTTGACCCATCTCGGTGGCACCGATCAGAAAACTCGATGGCACCGATCTGTGCAAAAATATGAACGTTAGGAATCTTGGTGGGACCGACTGGAACAACTCTGTGGGACCGATGTGCTAGGGCTTAGGGCAAACCTCATCTCGGTGGCACCGATTCCATAATTTTGGTGGGACCAAAGTGAAGCAATAAGGCAACAGAGAATCAGTCAAGCCATCTCGGTGAGACCGATTGCAACATCTTGATGGGACCAAAATAATTGCAACAAGCAGCAGAGAGTTGGCAAGGCCATCTCGATGGGACCGAGATCCATATCGATAGGACCGAACTGCTAGGGTTTTGGCTGTGGCTAATTCCAGATGAACTCGGTGGCTCTGGATGGGAAATATCGGTGGAGCCGAGTTGGAAATTAGGTTTTGGACATATGTGGAGAGAGAAAGTGGCTGAGGGTTTTGGAGCAATATAACTAAGCAATTGAGCAACAAGATCATTAAGCAACACATCATCCCCTTTTAATAGTATTGGCTTTCCTATGGACTCAATGTGATCTTGGATCACTTAAACAAAAATGTAGAGTCTTGAGCTTTTCCAATCCTTGTCCTTATCATTTTGAGGGCTCCACATCTCTATTTCATTCCATGCCAATCATTGAACATCCTGAAACATTTATCTTGAATGGATATTAGTTCAATGAGATATATGTTGTTATGAATTACCAAAACCACCTGGGGATTAGTTGCACTTTCATCACCCGAGAACTTCAGGAGCGAGGAGTTAATCTTTAACATTGTTCTCTTTCGCAGCGGATACCACACGCTCCTAGGGTGCACCGCATTTGCTCGCTTCAACATAATCCCACATTATGCATACTTAAAGCTAATATAACCGGACCAACCGGTGTTATTACAGTTAATGGCAACACCGAACACTCCCTCCTAACGGAGGAGCAGACCGCGGCTTTCACAGGTGAGGTACAGGCATCCGAGGAGGCAGCTCGTGCAGGTAAGCACATGCCAAGCTCATCAAAGTGTACATAGGCCGCACAATCCAACCTCGGTCAAGCATTCCCCCACCCCAAATAGGGGTACGGGCTCCTCGTGCGCCTCCCCCGGGAAGGGCACTACGTCCCCATGGTGCGTAACTTTTCTCTAAAAATCCCTGGGCAGCCAAGGAACCAAAATAAAGAAAACATCATGGTCGGCTCGACCGAACAGCGACACACTTCGGACTTGCATACCGGCAGGGTTCTGTAAAAGACTCAGCCAAGAGTGGCATGTCCATATGGCTTCCACCATCCAAATGACAGCTGCACACCTCTTTAAAGGACTCGACCGACAAAAGCATCAAGCGAGTGACCGGCCGAGTTTGCAGATAGCACATATCAACTTTGATATCAATAAAGATGAGCTGGTCACTAGCAAGGAGACGCAGACGTGCGGCAGGAAGCGGCTCGGGCTAATAAACCCGACGACAAGTCCGCCCTGTTTTATTTCACTCCTTATTTTATTTCTTTTTGCATTGTATGTTTTACAAAGTTCCTTTTGTCAAAGCTCGGCATACACGGCTTGACCATATGAAATAAAGCAATTGCGCACCTTAAGGTTTTTCAGCATTTCCTTATAACAACTGCCTTCGAGCCAAAAGAACACTTTTAGGATACAATGGTCGTTCACAAAGGGCTTCGCTTTTAATCTCATGCCCCAAAATACAAGTCCGAAGTACTTATTCGGCGTCTCGAACGTTGCATTATATGAATCGGTTTCGAACCTAGATTTTGGTCAATAGTTGGGTTGCCCGACTCCTGTGCTTACCTCTTGCGTTTCCAATCAATTCGGCTAAGAGTGTAAAGGGAGAAGCACTGTGATAGTGCCACCAGCTCGCATGGCAGAGCGCCTGACTGGAGAAAGCCGAAAACTGACTATCTTGGTAAGCATAAACTGGTCGGCTGTCCAATGACCACATCAAGGAATGTGTCGTTAGAGATCACCCGTGTTAAACGAAGGGCTTATTTCTCAAATGAGCCAAAGTGCTTAGTGGCATAAACCCCGGCTACATAGCCGACCACTCCACACACTTGGGCTCATCATCGGCCCCCACAGTCAAGCTCCTACGACTAAGTGAAAGTTATAAAGCCGTTATAGTCTGATTGACTCGTTCCTATGTGCACCGACCGCCTTCAGGAACCGAGACATCGGCTAAGGGTCATGATTGCCTAAGGAACACCCTTTGTATACTGTATGAAGGGGTTGAAGCCGATGAATGGCCACTTTCAGTTTAACACGGTCACACAGGAGTCAAAAAACAAGAAGAAAGAAAACAACACAATCACATGACAGAATATAAAGCCACATTCATTTAAAATAGAAGGAAGTTATGTACATCCAACTTCGGCATTCCGAAGTACTACCTACAAATATAAAGTGTCCTTGGGACACTCAGCCTCGGTAATCTGGGCCCCTTCCACTACCTTGGTGAGGAACTGCTCCGCGGTCCGATCCTTCCCTTCGGGGGGGGGGGGGGAGGGGGTCTCGCAGCTACGACCGCTGCTTCGACGCGCCGATAATGTGTCTTCACGCAGGCGTACGCTCGCTGAGCCCCCTCTAGGCACGCGGAATGCTTCCAGCGAGACACTTGCGGGATGGCTTCTTGCAGCCGAGCCACGAGCCCGAAGAAGCTGGTCGACAGCACCTCCGTTGGCCATAAGTTGACACAGAGGTCCTGGAGCGCCGGCCTCGCCATGCAGAAAAGTTCCACCAGCTGCTTCATCCGATGATTCTGCGGCTCTGGACACGATGGCGCCTGGAAGTTTTGCCAGAACACCTTCTCCGCATCATGGCCCTCCCATTCACCGAAATGGCGACCGGCGTGCCATAGCTGCGTGAGCTCGATGAACCCCTTGGTGCCAAACACACACTGAAGTAAAAACGGCTTACCCATGGCAGTCTGCTCCACTTGCTGGAGCACTTTGCGGTTGGCCTGGGCCTGGGTTTGGATCTTGGCGTGCGCCAGGCGTAGCTTCTTGAGCTCCTCGCTCGCCGTTTTCTTCTTGTCCTAAAGGGCATCATGCTCGTGGTACATGCCCTTCATGGTCTCCTCCACCTCCAGTACCCGCGCCTGGTCCTTACCCCTAGCCACCTTTTCAGTGGCTAGGTCCTTCTCAGCCTTGGTGGTCACAGCCTTCTGTTGCTGGGCCTCCTGCCAAGCTTTCACCAGCTCGGCCTTGAGCCCTCAAGCTCGGCCATAGCAGTTGTCATTCAAACAACTTGGGATTAGCTTTATAATTCAAAAAGCTACTTTTACTCAAAGTAAATTTGACAACATCTCGGATTTGTAGCTTACCTTGAGACAGCTCAATCTGCTTGTTCATCAGATCGAGGTCCTCCTCAGACCTCCTGAGCTTCCGGTTCATCTCCGCAATCTCCTCGGAGGCAGAGTTTGGAGTCGAGGTCGAGACCTGCAGACAAACAATTCTTACTTAGTCCCCGTTTCCAACATCAATCATCTGGAAAAACCTTTTTGAAGGTTAGCCCGAGTCTTGGGGCCTACTTGCTAAACACGTCATGAGGCTCCGATTCGACCCCAAAGCCAGTTTCTCAAATACTAGCTTTGGGCTCGGGGGCTACTGGATGGCTATGCCCTACAAATGCTATGCTGTGATATAAGTGAAAATGTCTTCGGACAAAAGCACGGGTTTACAAATAATTCTAAGCGTGGAGGTTACTCTTAATGCAAATACAAAAAATATACCTCGAAGCTCTTAACGAGGCCCTTGAAGACCTCATGCATCCCGGCCTCTGCAGACCGGAAGCCCTGTAGCGCCGTGTCGATCAGCGCGCGGTGCTCTCCCTTGTTGGAGGAGCCCGTTAAGGCTACCTCCATCTCCTCGGTCCATCCCACAGCAGCTCACCCTAGGGTGGGAGGCAGGGGCAGTAGAACCTCTGAACCCAACACCAAGGTGTTGGGAACAAAGGTCTCCGGCTATGGAGTTATCACCGGAGTTGGCCTCGACTGGGCCGATGTCTGGCCCAGCCCTTCCTTGGCGACCTCGGGGACCTTGTCCCTGAAGGAAATATGCCCTAGAGGCAATAATAAAGTTGTTATTTTATATTTCCTTATTCATGATAAAGATTTATTATTCATGCTAGAATTGTATTGATCGGAAATTTAAATACATGTGTGAATACATAAACAAATACCGTGTCCCTAGTAAGCCTCTACTAGACTAGCTCGTTGATCAAAGATGGTTATAGTTTCCTAACCATAGACATGTGTTGTCATTTGATAACGGGATCACATCATTAGGAGAATGATGTGATGGACAAGACCCATTAGTTAGCTTAGCATATGATCATTCAGTTTATTGCTATTACTTTCTTAATGTCAAATAGATATTCCTTCGACTATGAGATTATGCAATTCCCGGATACCGGAGGAATACCTTGTGTGCTATCAAACATCACAACGTAACTGGGTGATCATAAAGATGCTCTACATGTATCCAAAGGTGTTTGTTGAGTTGGCATAGATCGAGATTAGGATTTTTCACTCCGTGTATCGGAGAGGTATTTCTGGGCCCTCTCGGTAATACACATCATAAGAAGCCTTGCAAGCAAAGTGACTAAGGAGTTAGTTGCAAGATGATGTATTACGGAATGAGTGAAGAGACTTGCTGGTAACGAGATTGAACTAGGTATGAAGATACCGACGATCGAGTCTCAGGCAGGTAACATACCGACAGACAAAGGGAATTGCGTATGTTGTCATAACGGTTCGACCGATAAAGATCTTCGTAGAATATGTAGGAACCAATATGGGCATCTCGGTTCCGCAATTGGTTATTGACCGGAGAGGTGTCTCGGTCATGTCTACATAGTTCTCGAACCCGTAGGGTCCGCACGCTTAACGTTCGTTGACGATATAGTGTTATATGAGTTATATGATTTGGTGACCGAATGTTGTTCGGAGTCCCGGATGAGATCACGGACATGACGAGGAGCTCCGGAATGGTCCATAGGTAAATATTGATATATAGGACAATGATATTCGGACACCGGAAGAGTTTCGGAGTGCACCGGGTAGTCATCGGATCACCGGAAGGGGTTCCGGGAAGCCCCGGGAGGATGATGGGCCTTTTGGGCCATTAGAGGGGAGCACACCTGCCCACAAGGGGCTGGCGCACCCACCTATGGCAGCCGGCCTATGGGAGAAAGGAAGGAGGGGGGTTCGGCCTCCCCTTCCTTCCCTCTCCCCCCTTTCCTTTCCCCCTCCGGCAAATATGGTAGGGGGGGCTAGGGAAGGAACCCTAGGAGGATTCGGCCTCCTTGGGGCGCCTCCTTGGCTGCTCCCTCTCCCCCCACCTATATATATGTGGGAGGGGCGCCACACATAGACCACGACAATCTCTTAGCCGTGTGCGGCGCCCCTCTCCACAGTTTCGTCCCTCGGTCATATTTTTGTAGTGCTTAGGCGAAGCCCTGCGGAGATAGCATCACCACCACCGTCACCATGCCATTGTGCTGCCGGAACTCATCCACTACTTCGCCGTCTTGCTGGATCAAGAAGGCGAGGACGTCATCGAGCTGAACGTGTGCTGAACGCGGAGGTGCTGTAGGTTCGGTATTCGATCGGTTGGATCGCGAAGAAGTTCGACTACATCAACCGCGTTACTAAACGCTTCCGCTTATGGTCTATGAGGGTATGTAGACACACTCTCCCCCTCGTTGGTATGCATCTCCATGGATAGATCTTGCGTGTGCGTAGATTTTTGTTTTTGTTTTTCATGCAATGTTTCCCAATAGTGGCATCAGAGCCAGTTCTATGCGTAGATGATATGCACGAGTAGAACACAAAGAGTTGTGGGCGGTGATAGTCATACTGCTTACCACCAACGTCTTATTTTGATTCGGCGGTATCATGGGATGAAGCGGCCCGGACCAACCTTACATGTCCACGCACATGAGACCAGTTCCACCGACTGACATGCAACTTGTTTTGCATAAAGGTGGCTGGCGGGTGTCTATTTCTCCTACTTTAGTTGAATCAAATTTGACTATGGCCGGTCCTTGAAGAAGGTTAAAACAGCAAACTTGATAAATCACCGTTGTGGTTTTTGCGTAGGTAAGAACGGTTCTTGCTAGAAGCCCGTAGCAGCCACGTAAAACTTGCAACAACAAAGTAGAGGACGTCTAACATGTTTTTGCAGGGCATGTTTTGATGTGATATGGTCAAGACGTGATGTGATATACGTTGTTGTATGAGATGATCATGTTTTGTAATATCGACAACCGGCAGGAGCCTTAGGGTTGTCTCTTGATTATTGTATGAAATACAAATGCCATGTAATTGCTTTACTTTATCGCTACGCGTTAGCAATAGTTGTAGAAGCAATAGTTGGCGAGATGACCCCGACGCAACGATGGAGATCAAGGTGTCGACCCGGTGACGATGGAGATCATGACGATGCTTTGGAGATGGAGATCAAAAGCACAAGATGATGATGACCATATCATGTCACATATTTTGATTGCATGTGATGTTTACCTTTATGCATCTTATTTTGCCTAGAACGGCGGTAGCATTATAAGATGATCCCTTCACTAAATTTCAAGATAAAAGTGTTCTCCCCGAGTATGCACCGTTGCCAAATTTCGTCGTTTCGAAGCACCTCGTGATGATCGGGTGTGATAGACTCTACGTTCACATACAACGGGTGTAAGACAGTTTTGCACATGCAGAATACTTGGGTTAAACTTGATGAGCCTAGCATGTACAGACATGGTCTCGGAACACTGGAGACCGAAAGGTCAAACGTGAGTCATATAGTAGATATGATCAACATAGAGATGTTCACCATTGATGACTACCCCATCTCCCGTGATGATCGGACATGGGTTAGTTGATTTGGATCATGTATCACTTAGATAACTTGAGGGATGTTTATTTAAGTGGGAGTTCATTAGTAATTTGATTAATTGAACTTAATTTATCATGAACTTAGTCTTAATAGTTTTTGCATATCTATGTTGTAGATCATGGCCCGTGCTACCGTTCCCCTGAATTTTAATGCGTTCCTAGAGAAAGCTAAGTTGAAAGATGATGGTAGCAACTACACGGACTGGGTCCGTAACTTGAGGATTATCCTCATTGCTGCACAGAAGAATTATGTCCTTGATGCACCGCTAGGCGACAGACCTGTTGCAGGAGCTACTGCAGATGTTTTGAATGTCTGGCAGGCTTGATCTGATGACTACTCGATAGTTCAGTGTGCCATGCTTTACGACCTAGAATCGGGAGTTCAAAGACGTTTTGAACGTCATGGAGCATATGAGATGTTCCAAGAGTTGAAGTTAATATTTCAATCAAATGCCCGGGTTGAGAGATATGAAGTCTCCAACAAGTTCTATAGTTGCAAAACGGAGGAGAACAGTTCTGTCAGTGAACACATACTCAAAATGTCTGGGTATCATAACCACTTGACTCAGTTGGGAGTTGATCTTCCAGTTGATAGTGTTATTGACAGAGTTCTTCAATCACTGCCACCAAGCTACAAAGGCTTCATGATGAACTATAATATGCAAGGGATGAATAAAACGATTCCTGAGCTCTTCGCAATGCTTAAGGCCGCGGAGGTAGAAATCAAGAAGGAGCATCAAGTGTTGATGGTTAACAAGACCACTAGTTTCAAGAAAAAGGGAAAGGGAAAGAAAGGGAACTTCAAGAAGAATGGCAAGCCAGTTGCCACTCCCGGGAAGAAGCCCAAAGCTGGACCCAAGCATGAAACTGAGTGCTTCTACTGCAAAGGGAATGGTCACTGGAAGCGGAACTGCCCCAAATACTTGGCGGATAAGAAAGATGGCAAAGTGAACAAAGGTATATTTGATATACATGTTATTGATGTGTACCTTACTAATGCTCGTAGTAGCACCTGGGTATTTGATACTGGTTCGGTTGCTCATATTTGTAACTTGAAACAGGAGCTGCGGAATAAACAAAGATTGGCTAAGGATGAGGTGACGATGCGCGTCGGGAATGGTTCCAAGGTCGATGTGATCGCCGTCGGCACGCTACCTCTACATCTACCTTCGGGATTAGTTTTAGACCTCAATAATTGATATTTGGTGCCCGCGTTGAGCATGAACATTATATCTGGATCTTGTTTATTGCGAGACGATTATTCATTTAAATAAGAGAATAATGGTTGTTCTATTTATATAAGTAATATCTTTTATGGTCATGCACCCTTAATGAATGGTCTATTCTTGTTGAATCTCGATCGTAGTGATACACATATTCATAATATTGATGCCAAAAGATGCAAAGTTGATAATAATAGTGCAACATACTTGTGGCACTGCCGTTTAGGTCATATTGGTGTAAAGCGCATGAAGAAACTCCATGCGGATGGACTTTTGGAATCACTTGATTATGAATCATTTGATACTTGCGAACCATGCCTCATGGGCAAGATGACTAAAACTCCGTTCTCCGGAACAATGGAGCGAACTAATGACTTATTGGAAATAATACAAACCGATGTATGCGGTCCGATGAGTGTTGAAGCACGTGGCGGGTATCGTTATATTCTGACCTTCACAGATGATTTGATTAGGTATGGGTATATCTACTTGATGAAACACAAATCTGAAACATTTGAAAAGTTCAAAGAATTTTAGAGTGAAGTGGAGAATCATCGGAATAAGAAAAAAAAGTTTTTACAATCTGATCACGGAGGCGAATATTTGAGTTACTAGTTTGGCCTTCATTTAAAACAATGTGGAATTGTTTCACAACTCACGCCACTTGGAACACCACAGCATAATGGTGTGTCCGAACGTCGTAACCGTACTTTATTAGATATGGTGCGTTCTATGATGTCTCTTACCGATTTACCACTATCGTTTTGGGGTTATGCATTAGAGACAGCCGCATTCACGTTAAATAGGACACCGTCTAAATCCGTTGAGACGACACTGTATGAACTGTGGTTTGGCAAGAAACCTCAGCTGTCGTTTCTTAAAGTTTGGGGATGCGATGCTTATGTCAAAAGGCTTCAGCCTGATAAGCTCGAAGCTAAATCTGAGAAGTGCGTCTTCATAGGATACCCTAAAGAAACTATTGGGTACACCTTCTACCATAGATCCGAAGGCAAGATCTTTGTTGCTAAGAATGGGTCCTTTCAAGAGAAGGAGTTTCTCTCGAAAGAAGTGAGTGGGAGGAAAGTAGAAATTGATGAGGTAATTGTACCTTCTCTCGAATTGGAAAGTAGCACATCACATAAAACCGTTCCCGTGATGCCTACACCAACTAGAGAGGAAGCTAATGATGATGATCATGAAACTTCAGATCAAGTTACTACTGAACCTCGTAGGTCAACCAAAGCACAATACGCACCAGAGTGGTACGGTAATCCTGTCCTGGAAGTTATGTTATTAGACCATGGCGAACCTACAAACTATGAAGAAGCTATGATGAGCCCAGATTCTGATAAATGGCTTGAGGCCATGAAATATGAGATAGGATCCATGTATGAGAACAAAGTATGGACTTTGGTGGACTTGCCCGATGATTGGCAAGCCATTGAGAATAAATGGATCTTCAAGAAGAAGACTAACGCTGATGGTAATGTTACTATCTACAAAGCTCGACTTGTCGCAAAAGGTTTTCGACAAGTTCAAGGGGTTGACTACGATGAGACTTTCTCACCCGTAGCGATGCTTAAGTCTGTCTGAATCTTGTTAGCAATTGCCGCATTTTATAATTATGAAATCTGGCAAATGGACGTCAAAACTGCATTCCTTAATGGATTTCTTAAAGAAGAGTTGTATATGATGCAACCAGAAGGTTTTGTCGATCCTAAAGGTGCTAACAAAGTGTGCAAGCTCTAGCGATCCATCTATGGACTGGTGCAAGCATCTCGGAGTTGGAATATACGCTTTGATGAGGTGATCAAAGCATATGGTTTTATACAGACTTACGGTGAAGCCTGTATTTACAAGAAAGTGAGTGGGAGCTCTGTAGCATTTCTGATATTATATGTGGATGACATATTGTTGATTGGAAATGATATAGAATTTTTGGATAGCATAAAAGGATACTTGAATAAGAATTTTTCAATGAAAGACCTCGGTGAAGCTGCTTATATATTGGGCATCAAGATCTATAGGGATAGATCGAGATGCTTAATAGGACTTTCACAAAGCACTTACCTTGACAAAGTTTTGAAGAAGTTCAAAATGGATCAGTCAAAGAAAGGGTTCTTGCCTGTGTTACAAGGTGTGAAATTGAGTCAGACTCAAAGCCCGACCACTGCAGAAGATTTTGAGAAAATGAAAGTCATTCCCTATGCCTCAGCCATAGGTTCTATCA
This sequence comes from Thinopyrum elongatum, assembly GCA_011799875.1. Taxonomy (NCBI): domain Eukaryota; kingdom Viridiplantae; phylum Streptophyta; class Magnoliopsida; order Poales; family Poaceae; genus Thinopyrum; species Thinopyrum elongatum. The sequence continues at coordinate 84,235,884 of CM022300.1, read as the reverse complement.
TGTATGCTATGATGTGTACTAGACCTGATGTGTGCCTTGCCATAAGTTTGGCAGGGAGGTACCAAAGTAATCCAGGAGTGGATCATTGGACAGCGGTCAAGAACATCCTGAAGTACCTGAAAAGGACCAAGGATATGTTTCTCGTTTATGGAGGTGACGAAGAGCTCGTCGTAAATGGTTACGTCGATGCTAGCTTCAACACTGATCCGGATGACTCTAAGTCACAAACCGGGTACGTATTTATATTGAATGGTGGAGCTGTCAGTTGGTACAGTTCCAAGCAGAGCGTCATGGCGGGATCTACGTGTGAAGTGGAGTACATAGCTACTTCGGAAGCAGTGCATGAAGGAGTCTGGATGAAGGAGTTCACATCCGATCTGGGTGTAATACCCAGTGCATCGGGTGCAATGAAAATCTTTTGTGACAACAATGGAGCAATTGCCTTGGTGAAGGAATCCAGGTTTCACAAGAGAACCAAACACATCAAGAGACGCTTCAACTCCATTCGTGAAAAGGTCAAGGATGGAGACATAGAGATTTGCAAAATACATACGGATCTGAATGTAGCAGACCCGTTGACTAAGCCTCTTCTGCGAACAAAACATGATCAGCACCAAGACTCCATGGGTATTAGATTCAATACAATGTAATCTAGATTATTGACTCTAGTGCAAGTGGGAGACTGAAGCAAATATACCCTATAGGCAATAATAAAGTTGTTATTTTATATTTCCTTATTCATGATAAAGGTTTATTATTCATGCTAGAATTGTATTGATCGGAAACTTAAATAGATGTGTGAATTCATAAACAAATACCGTGTCCCTAGTAAGGCTCTACTAGACTAGCTTGTTGATCAAAGATGGTTAAGGTTTCCTAACCATAGACATGTGTTGTCATTTGATAACGGGATCACATCATTAGGAGAATGATGTGATGGACAAGACCCATCAGTTAGCTTAGCATATGATCGTTCAGTTTATTGCTATTACTTTCTTAATGTCAAATACATATTCCTTCGACTATGAGATTATGCAACTCCCGGATACCGGAGGAATACCTTGTGTGCTATCAAACGTCACAACGTAACTGGATGATCATAAAGATGCGCTACAGGTATCTCCTAAGGTGTTTGTTGAGTTGGCATAGATCGAGATTAGGATTTGTCACTCCGTGTATCGGAGAGGTATTTCTGGGCCCTCTCGGTAATACACATCATGAGAAGCCTTGCAAGCAAAGTGACTAAGGAGTTAGTTGCAAGATGATGTATTATGGAAGGAGTGAAGAGACTTGCCGATAATGAGATTGAACTAGGTATGAAGATACCGGCGATCGAGTCTCGGGCAAGTAACATACCGACAGACAAAGGGAATTGCGTATGTTGTCATAACGGTTTGACCGATAAAGATCTTCGTAGAATATGTAGGAACCAATATGGGCATCTAGGTTCCGCTATTGGTTATTGACTGGAGAGGTGTCTCGGTCATGTCTACATAGTTCTCGAACCTGTAGGGTCCGCATGCTTAACGTTTGTTGACGATATAATGTTATATGAGTTATATGATTTGGTGACTGAATGTTGTTCGGAGTCCCGGATGAGATCACGGACATGATGAGGAGCTCCGGAATGGTCCGGAGGTAAAGATTGATATATAGGACGATGAGATTCGGACACCAGAAGAGTTTCGGAGTGCACCGGGTAGTCATCGAATCACCGGAAGGGGTTCCAGGAAGCCCCGGGAGTATGATGGGCCTTTTGGGCCATTAGAGGGAAGCACACTAGCCCACAAGGGGCTGGCGCACCCACCTATGGCAGCCGGCCTATGGGAGAATGGAAGGAGGGGGATTCGGCCTCCCCCTTCCTTCCCTCTCCCCCCTTTCCTTTCCCCTTCCGGCAAATATGGTAAGGGGGGCGGGCGTCTAGGGAAGGAACCCTAGGAGGATTCGGCCTCCTTGGGGCACCTCCTTGGCTGCTCCCTCTCCCCCACCTATATATATGTGGGAGGGGGCGCCACACATAGACCACACCAATCTCTTAGTCGTGTGCGGCGCCCCTCTCCACAGTTTCGTCCCTCGGTCATATTTTTGTAGTGCTTAGGCGAAGCCCTGCGGAGATAGCATCACCACCACCGTCACCACGCCGTCGTGCTGCCAGAACTCATCCACTACTTCGCCATCTTGCTGGATCAAAAAGGTGAGGACGTCACCGAGCTGAACGTGTGCTGAACGCGGAGGTGTCGTATGTTCGGTACTCGATCGGTTGGATCGCGAAGAAGTTCGACTACATCAACCGCATTACTAAACGCTTCCGCTTACAGTCTATGAGGGTACATAGACACACTCTCCCCCTCGTTGCTATGCATCTCCATGGATAGATCTTGCGTGTGCGTAGAATTTTTTTATTTTTCATGCAACGTTTCCCAACAGTCCTTGCTTGGCCGAGGTTTTGAACTCGGCCATGACGACTGATATCTCGGCCCCCGTGGTGTTAACTCAAGGGACCGTATCGGATGTCGCTTCCCCCAGCCCCTCGAGAGCTGGAGGCGAAGTGGCGGGTTCGGGCATCCCGCTGGTGGTCGGTAGCCCGCTTGAGGTGTCACCGCTGAGGCGTACCTTCGGTGGACTGAAGAAAATAACCCGTATGAGTTTTATCTTGATAAAAAGACTTTTTAAAGACCAAGTATGGTTACGATGACATACCTCTGGGACGCCAACTTCTCCCTCCCCAGCTCGAGGAGGTCATCGTCCGACTCGTCTGAGAAGTTGGCCTTCTCCGGTGGAGCAGGCTCGGCGGAGGTCTTGCGCGGCCTCTTCTGGCTCTTTGGTCGCGCTTCTGCCTTGGCGTCCTTGGACACTGCCCTCTTCCCCTTGAGGGAAGGGTTTCCTTCCCGCAAGTCCTCATCCACGTCATCGTCATGAGTGGAGGAGGCATGGATCTCCTCAGATCGGGTGACCGAGGTCTCCCGTGCCCGAAGGACCACCTTGCCCTTTGAGGCTTTGACCCCTTGGGGATCACCACGTGCGACTCCTCGACTAGGAGGGTCGTGAGTAGGGTGGGTCCTCTCCCCTTCGGGTAGCGGCGCCGGGCACATCATCTGTTGCACCTTGGAGATCCACTTCTGTAATTACGAGATCAATCGGTTAGTCAAAATCTATAACACTCAAAGAAACACAGAGTATAGAACTGTGTATTGAAAGATTACCCCGGGGGCGTCGTGGTTGGCTTCAAAGCCGAGGTCCCGCCCTGCCGAAGGGAAATCATTCTTGGATGGCTTGAACAACAGCGTCCACATTCCGGCCAAGGAGGAGCGGAAGAAGTGGTGGATGGGGACGGCATCCTCAGGCTTGCACGCCCACATCAGGGTGGCCCAAGATTGGAGTGGGAGGACGTGGCGGTCGAGCATGACGTTTACCACGTCTACCAGATGGAGGTTTTTCGATGAGCCCACCACTTGATCCTCGGGGCCAGGGCCTTCACCTCCCCTGTGTTCCCCCAGTCCAAGCCCTTCTTCTTCTTCTTCTTCCAGGAAAAGAGTTTCCTCGGAGGCCCAACCAAGAACGCTGGGACCTCGGCCTGGCTAGCGGTGAGCGGTTCGGTGATGTAGAACCACTCGCGCTACCACTCCTTGATGGTCTCCACGAAAGTACCCTTGAACCAGTCCACCTTCTGGTTCTTGCTGATCATTGTACCTCCGCACTCCGCGAGCACGGAGCCGCTGGACTTCGGCTTGACACCGAAGATCTTCAGCCACAGTCTGAAGTGCGGCTCGATGTGGAGGAAGGCCTCACACACCATAATGAAGGAGGGAAGGTGGGGGATAAAATTTGGGGCTAGATGGTGGAAATCCAGCCCATAGAAGAACATGAACCCGCGCATGAAGGGGTGCAACGGGAGCCCCAGGCCTCTGACGAGGTGGGGAACGAAGACCACCCTCTCCCCTGGATTGGGGGCGGGTACCTGTTGGTTCGAGTCTGGTGCTCGGGTGTTGACCTCAGTGGGGATGTACCCCCGCACTGCGCATATCCAAGATGGTGCCCTCCATAACAAAGGAACCAGCCTAGTGCCCCTTGAGGTTGGCATCTGCCATTGCTCGGGACGGAGATTAGGATGCGCTACGCAAGATGGGGTTGGGATTGGATCTGGGTGCTGGAGCTCGAGACGCAGTAGGCAAGGAGGAATGAGAGCGTGCTTTTTCCATCGCTATCTCTTTACTCTTATATAGGCTGATAAAAGGCCAAGAGTCCCTCTGACGTGCCGTGGAAATCGCCACTCCCTGCAAAAGATGCCATTATGCACACGGGGAGGAACAAAATCTTAATGATATCCCTAAGAAAACGGGCACAATCTCCATTTCAATGGGACGTGCCAATAAGAGGATTGCCTCGGGCCGCGATACGGGTGAGCAGTAACTGCCCGCCCAGTCGTGGGCGATGTCGCTTCAATAAAGTTGTTAGGCTAGAAAGCACTGTTCACACCTATGAGGCAGGCCTTTGTGGTTAAGTAACCTCGTGTCTTCGGACGTTGAGTGCGTTCGGCTAGGCCATGGTCGGGGGACGCCACTCCTTTGACGGGAGGTCCATGGTAACCTTTAAAGGAAAGATATCTTGAATTGCCAAAGAAGGAGAACTCGTCTGTCGAGTCAAGGACTTCAAATCCAAAGTTGTTTACATCAAGGAAGTTGTCCTTGACATAGAAGACTAGTTCGGGGGCTACTGACGGTGTCCTGGACTAAGGGGTGCCAATCGAGTCAGCCCGTAGTCCTCGGGCTAGGCCTGTGGGCCTCACTTTCCCTCTGATGGACTCCGGAAGCTACATGCCTAGACGTAATCAAGACTGCATCTGCCAAAGACTTGACGTAAGCTCCAAGACATCTCCTACCGCCTCCATGCGATCCCCTGGATACCGATCATGTAACCCTAGATGCCCTACTTGGCATGTATATAAGCCAAAGGGTTTAGCCCATAGAGGGGGCCAAATCACATTCACCTAGCCCTAGGGTTAGAACACAACTTACGATCTCGAGGTAGATCAAGCTTGTACTCGATACATCATCATCAATATAAACAAGAGCAGGACGTAGGGTTTTACCTCCATCAAGAGGGCCTAAACCTGGGTAAAACATTGTCTCCCTTGTTCCTGTTACCACTGATCTGAGATCCACACCTCGGGACCCCGTACCTCGAGGTCTGCCGGTTTTTACACCGACACCAGGATCATGGAGATCGAGCGCCCGTGAGGCTAGGAGCAAGGAGACCGCAAAGTGTATACCGAACACCAGTGATAGTAAGGTTCAGTAGGGTAACATGGATCATATCCTTGGGGATAAATGAGGTGTAGTCACTAAACGCCCAAAGCTCTTGTTTGATTTCATTATCTTAATTATTGAGGCAACCCCGCGCGACGGATAGGGCGTGCGATAGGACAAGTGATTCTTTATGCAGGACCCATGTCGATCAACATGTTATTTGGACACATCCCCCACTTCGATCCGTAACAAGCACATCTCGATGGGTGACTTCCAGTGCACAAATTAATATCCTATTTGATCCCAGCGTAAATACAAGATTGTTAGCATAAGACCTCATACCCGTACCTCTTTTCATTATAAGTGTTTGAATCACTATTTGCTTGTTGATCCGGTCAAAAGTTGGATTTGACACTTTGACAAAAGCTTGCTAGAGACCATCGGTTCAAGGAAATCTTCCTCTCCTGGGTTCGATAACCCGGTTCACCTCTGGGGAAATAGGTGCGGGATACTATTTTTTGTTCCAATACCGGATCAATAAACGGAGTTATAAGACACCCTCGTGGGAGGTACCTAAGGTGGTTGGAGCTCTTTTTTCACTGCAAGAAAGCTAATTTACGAAGAAGAAAATCATGTAAAACTTTCAACCCAATCGGAATTATGGATCTGCGGCAAATTAAAAAACAGTGCTCGGCCTCAGAAACAGTTCCAAAAAACAGAGAACAAATAGAGAAGAGATCCAATCTCGGAGGGGCTCTCACCCCTCCAGGAGCCATGGAGGTTAAGGACCAGAGGGGAAAACCTCTCCCCGTCTAGGGGAGAGGCCATGGAAGAATAAGGAGGGGGCTCCCTCCCACTCTCTCCAGGTGACGTTGGAGTGCCGCCGGGAAACCACCATCACAGCGATCGTTTCCAGCAACTTCAACGTCTTCTCCAAAATCTCCATCACTTCCTTCCTCTCTATTCAGTGGTACACTCTCCCACAACCCGGTGTAATCCCCTACTTGAAAATAGTGTTGGATGCTTTTAATTATTATATGATTACTTTTGCATCTTTTATATGTCTGACTAGATTATTTTTGTCCTATGGGTTAATTAGTGAAGTACTATGATTAGTTTGAGTTGCATGTGGTTATGTTGATGTCCTTTGGTACCCATCATATGATCACACACGTGCATCACACCTTAGCGTTATTAGTATGTTGATAGGACTATGCATAGGCCGCCTAGAGTTACGGATATTACCGAAGCTAAGTGTAGAAATTGATGCATATGGGAGAGGGGGGGCCAATATATCTTAATGCTATGATTGGGTTTACCTTAATAAACATGTTAATATTTGTGGATGCTTTCTAATAGTTACAATCATAAGTACATACAATTCCAAGTATGGATAGTATGTTATCATAGGCCTCTCCCACATATAAAACTGCAATGATGATAATCGATTTAGTAACTTAGCTAATTGCATAGGGACAATTCCGCACATCCTACCACCGCTTTTGCGCACTCCTATTTGTATTATATTATACTTATACTTAGACATTGCCTAACCTTAATTTTTACGTTCATTAGTTTCTAGCAAACCTATCCTTTTATACTCACAGCGTAGATTTATTTCTTGTTTCTAGATAAAGCAAACGTTCAGTGTATGTAGGATTGTATCAGTGGCAGATACGACCTGAGCGAATACCAGTCGTACCCTTCAGCTCCTTGTGGGTTCGACACTCCATACTTACTACCTCCATCATTGAAAAGTGCTACGACAATTTCCTACACTTGCGGATTATCAAGCTCTTTTCTTGCGCCGTTGTTGGGAGCAATAACATATGGTGAAAAAGCCATTCTAAGTACTATTAATCCAGAATTACAAAAATCCTTCTAGATATTCTCGTGTGCGCTTGTTTTCTTCCATAATTAAGTAGATTTTATTTTTGTTCTTAGTTGTTTTCTATCTTTAGTTATGGACAGGGAACACAAAACACGGAAAAAAGATGTACTTGCACCTTTATGCATAGCTTAATGGCTTTAAAGCAACCGCTGCCCGGGAGACAATCCAGAAGTTTTAAAGAGTCACTTTTCTTCTTTTGTGTGATAATAAACTTTCAAAAACAAACAAAACAAAGGGGGTAACCTAAAACTTTTTCAAAAAAAGTGCAAATGAGAAAGATAAGCATCGTGAAATTGGAGGCTAGCCTTGAACTTTGTTCACGCCCATGAAAACTTTATGAATCTTGAATCACAGAAGCTTTAAAAAAACTATCCCCTTGTATAAACCACTGTACCATAAAAATAAAGTGTCAATGGTTGCCTTTTGGATGTTTTAATTACAAGTTTGATATGTGTTGTGCAGAAACATAAACTTTTTTGCATTATTTAAATTATCATCTTCTACCAGAACATGGTAAATTTATGAAAATTTAACACATTGCTTTCATACAAACTATTTATTACGTCCTAAATTTTTTAAAGCTTTTGTAGTTACAGAAGTATGCATATTAATTAGATTACCAAAGGCTGTTCTGATTTTGATGCATTGTTGTTATAGTTTTGTTATGTATTTATACTTAAGTATTCATGGCTTACATTTGGGGGGGGGGGGGGGAGTATGAGAGAAAGTTGGAGAGACGGAAGAGCTCAAGCTTGGGATGCCCAAGGCATCCCTGAGAAATTATTTGAAGAGGTCTCAAGCTCCAAGCTTGGGGATACGCTATCATCCCCTTTATTTTCTTCAACAACTATATGCAAGTCTCAGTTGAGCCTATATTTTTAGCGGCAAAATTGGTCGGCAAAAAAAAAAACTCTTCATTACCCCTGGGTCTAAAGGTCCAGGACCCTCCGGTCCCTTACGACAACCACTTAGCAGGGTAGGACCGCGACGTCATTCGTGCACCCAAGAGGATAACCGCCTTGTTGGGATGCAGAAGGCTGCCGCTGCCTCACATGTACCTGCATACGGGATTGCGGCCACCAACACCTCGCTAGCAGAGGCTGCCGGCCCGACCCAAAATACCACCGCCACTGCCGCACAACTAGTCCCTCTCCCTCAAGTCTCCGCCTATAGATCGCATCTCGCCACCGGAGGGTACTGGAGCCGGCCTCCGTGTCATCGCCTACATTGACTAGTACCTGGACTTACCAGACCACTAGTCTTTAGTAGAGGCGAAGTGAAGGGAGGATGGGGAGGTAGAAAGAAACAATTGTAGGAAGGGAGGAGGAGGGGGTGGTTGTGACAATAATGCGTGTTTTTTTCTCGAACAATGAAGGATTACGAGCATTTTTAGCAAGGAGACTGTGCTTGACGCGGGGAAAAATGAAGGACAAGCAAGGTAGTCAGAATCGTGATTTTAATCTGATCGGAACTCTGATTGTAGTATCACAAATCATAGAATATTAATTACCAGGATCGTAGAAATGTAGATTCAACTAACCAAAATTATAAAATCAGAATGTTTAGTTTCGACCGTAAAGTCGTAGAATCGTGTAACATAATTGCAACTGTGACAAGACATCATTGACGGAAGCATTGCAGAAGGTTAAGTATGCGTCTGTGTGACTAATAGAAGCCAGTCTGCATCCTAAGTATCTTCACATCAGTTCCGGGTGAGTGTAACCCTTGGTTTTGCGCTTTATCTTACCTTTTTAAGTTTGTTTCAAGACTTCTAATTAGTTGCCAAGTTCTAGCTTTATAATATATAAATTCGGACTTCTCTTGCACATTCGCTTAAAAAATGTAATTTACCTCGAGACAATCATTTGCGAGTAATGTACTAAAAACATTTTTTCAATAAAGAGAATATATTAATATTAAGAGGATATCATTTATCTCCGACCTCTGCACCAACTCAAGAGGTTGACAAGGCATCGAGAATGCACATAGCCAAATTATTACGGAAGGATAAAAGCGACCAACAATAAAATTGCAATATACATTAACCAACAATGATGACAAACCAAGGGCGAAGTGAGAAGTACTATGAACAAAATTGCCTCCAGGAAGAAAACGGCACATGAGCATTTGTCGTAGCCTGATATAACCACTTAGACCATATTATAAGATTTTCTTTACCAAGGTAACAAATGCATGAACGCCACCATTGCCAAGTTCAACCAGAAAAGGCTGAAACTAGAGTTTTCACCCTTGAAACTAAGACCTAGCCATCACAGAGCACCACCAAACCGAAGCCGCCATGTACTACCACCTCCCATTGATCCATCATCGCACACCCTCACTGTCCAGATGTGGACCTAGCCACACAACTAGAACCATGTCTGCTCAACACATGTTGTTGAACAATGCCGAGGGACGCCCACCATCGACGTCAATCCCATGACGCCATGAGTCTAGACTACCCACATAGAGCCTATTAGCGAATCATGCGTGGCACCTAAGACAAGGATTGAACTCACGCATCGATCAGAAGCAGAGGCACAAAACCTCCAATAAGGAGGGAAAAACACGCTGACCTTGTACCCCATAGAGACGGCCAGCATTCTGGGGTTGTGTCGCCTGGATCAAAATAGCAGACATGCGCACAAATACCTTAGAGGCGGCTCACATCCTCTAGATCAAGACTATCACAGACTCTACAAACCGCCTCCTGCCCGGGACCGAAAAGATGTGTCGTCACCATTGGACACGGTAATCAGAAGATCCACTTTAGCCACAAATAAGTGGTCGGAAAGTATCCACCAAAAATTTACTGCAAACAATACCATGGCTGACCACCCCGCTGCATGCACGCTATCCAGGGCAACCGCCTTGCACACTTTGCCCCCCGGTTTCCTCCGGTGGTGGTGAGGTAAATGGGAAGGGGATGAGATGTGGGAGGCGACGGCTAAGGTTTCCCTGGACCACCACCGGGAGTTACCCGCGAGTTAGTTTTGATTCGAAATGGTTTTCTTGGTAAAAGGAATTTGCTATCGTAAACATTGCATGCGTGATGCATATAATTGTACTCAGGTTTCTAGGCATTTTGGTAAAAGGAGTAGATTTATTCCTAGGCATTTCTCAGGTTTCCCCTTTAAAAAAGACATATCCCAGGACCCAGGTGCTCACGTTCCCCAGTCAGCTACAGAGAATCCGTCCCGGGCCGGTCCCTCAGCGGTCACCAGCAGCCAACGGAAGGAGGCAAAAGAGGGCCGCATGCCACAGTTCAAACGGCACTCCCGCAAGCAACAACCTGCGCCCTTCGCTTCCTTTCCCTTCCCTTCCCTCGTGTCCCACCCATCATCACCGGCCAACAATCCGAAAATATTGCCCCCCCCCCCCCCCCCCCCCGTGCCCAGATACTGACCTCTACATTTATGTATTTATGTATCTACTCAGCACATCTCATCTGTGCATCATTGCAGCCCACAAAAGACACAACTCCCAGCAGCCACCTGAAATAGCAAGCTCTTCTTCCACCTAGCGCCGAGCTCCCTCCCTCTCCTGTCCATCTAAGCTTCTCCTCTGATCTTCCTTACTTCCTCGCGCCGAGCTTCATGAGTTCTTGCTCCTTTGGCTGTCTGCTTTCCATTTGATGAGAATTCTTGGAGGGCGGGGACAAGAGACGAAGAAGGCGAAGTTCAGTTCAGCGAGGCGTGCGAGAAGAGTGGGATCGAGTTGAGGAGGTGCTGTGAGGTATGTTGGTTTGCTCTATACTCTGTTGCTCTGTTTTGTTTCATGGATTTGCATTCTTGTTGGTATCGTCGAGTTCATTCCACATGTAGAGATCTAGCTGACAGGATCATTGTTCGCTGCTTAATTTAATAACGGCGTGACCGTTCGTCGAGTTTTTTTTTTTGCTATGTTTCTTTTTTCACCTCAGAAAATATAGTGGACAACTCTGAGATGACATTAAAATGAAAGAGTTTCTGGAGTAGCCTCATTGCTTCGTAGCAACTGATCTGGCGACTCCAAATGTTTTTCATTTGCGACGAACCCATATCCCCATGAAAATGGACCTTTCCCAATAATCAGGGCCCTGAAAGACCACCAACTTCATCTTTGTACTATTCAGGATTTAAAAACATGTACGGCTTTCAGCAAACTACCGCAGGAGTTATTTCTCATCAATTGAAATTCCATTTCTATTTTTCCATCCCATCTTTGCACCGATATTTTACCTGCCCTGGGGTTACCGGGGTTTAGCCATGATTACACCAAATGAATGATCCATGAAGCTGTTTGGATGGTTTCTGATTCGAAGCGCACAAGTCCAAGAATTTATGGAGAATAGATGCCAAATATATCAGTTATAAAGCACAACAAAATACATGCATATGTTTTTAATTATGCTTTTCACCAAAATACAACAAAACTGCCGTAAAAAACTGAAGAAGATTGTACACTAATGTATCCTTTTCAATTTCTTACAACAGTTTAATGTTTTTGAGTTAGTCTGTGTCAGAGATGTTTATAGAATCTGTATCATGGTAATTGCTTAAAAATATTATCATTGTCAGTTTCCGATTGTTGTAGAAAATAAATTTTGAGACCAATTAGTCTTCGTTTGTGCATGCTGACAATATTTTTACTTAATTTGACAAGTAAAAAAAACCAACCAATAGATGACCTAGCACCAAAAGTCATGTATTAGTTGTCAAGTTTCCATATGTGCTTATGCAACCCAACAAAAATATTTTGAGGAATTGTATCCATGATTACCGGGGTTTACCCTTGATTTTTTTTATCCATGATTACATCAGATGAATGATCCATGAAGCTTTTTGGATGGTTTCTAATTTAAAGTGCACAAGTCCAAGAATTTATGGAGGATATATGGCCAAATATCTAGTTATAAAGCAAAACAAAAAACATGTATATGTTTTTACTTATGATTTAAATAGGCAGGGAAATAGGGCAATCTAAGTACCAGGTAGGAGACCTATTCAAAAAAATAGTTTCCTTCAAAAAGATTGTACTGGTTTATCTTTTTCAGCTTTTTACAGAAGTTTAATTTTTTTGAGTTAGTTAGTGTAAGAGATGTTCATAGAAACTGTATCATGGTAATCGTTTAAAAAAAGTCATCATAGTCAGTTTCCGATTGCAGTAGAAAAGGAAATTCTGAGACCAATTATTAGTCTGCTTCTGTGCATGCAGACAATAATTTTTACTTAATTTGACAAGTCAAGAAAGCCAACAAACAGATGATCTAGCGCAAAAAGTCGCGGATTAGTTGTCAAATTTTCATATGTGCTCATGCAGTCTAGCATCAATGTTTTGAAGAACTGTACAGCTGATATATGAAATTCGCAATAAAAATATATCCTCCACATAGAATCCAAGACCACAAGCATTTGTAATATACATGACCATGAGTTAGGTAATTCAGTCTTGAGACAAAAATGAGTTGAGCTATTTCTTTTCCAAAATAATAACACACGTATATATCCCAAAGTGGATTTAATTCGCTGGCCAATAAGTTCCCCTTTACAGGTCGGTCATATCGTGTCATTTATAGGTTCCACTGGTTATCCCTCGAAGCACCACGGGTTTTTGCCCACGTGTCATGTTGCACACACAAGCCGCACAAAAACAGCAAGTGGTGAAGCATAACCCCACTGAAATTGCCTTGACCATCTTTTCTTCCCGGTGTGTGCATTTCATCATCTGCCCCCATTACATCTTGGCAAGTGCTCTGCCTTTTTTTGCCCCCATTACCTGGTTAATTTAGTGGAGACAATAGTTGATGTGTCATGCTGGCAATCTAGTGCAGTTTTGGCCCTGGTGAAAATGAGAGGGAAATAAGGGAGGGAGTGGATGGTGGTAGCTGGCAGGTCATCTTCTCTGGAACATGTAGTAATTAACAGACCAAAGCAACTTTGGGATGTCCAAATCAGACACCAATTATACAATGTTCTGACGGCCAGTTAACTGTTTGAGGCTGACATTGGCTTTGTCCTGTGATCTTGTGCATGAGACAAAGATTCCACTCTAAAAAGAACTCTCTCAAGGCCTTGGAGTTTTTCTTCTTCCCTTTTTTGTTGGTTTTATCTGAAGAGAGGTATGATTAGCAAACAGTGGAGCAGACATATATAGTGCACACACAAACCCATTAATGTACAGTGAGGAATGAAAATGCAAAGCAAGTACTAGTATCATAATTAGAAGGTGAGATATGTCTCTTAAGGCTTTAGAGCTTTTTCAGATTGATACCATTTCAGAGAGCGTTTGTAGTTTGTAGACAGTAAGCAATTTCAGAACAGAAGCACTAACATATCTGCATACTCCAAGTCCCTCTGTTAACTAACAGGTCTCATCTCTTGCAATTTTTCAGGTCTTCTAAAGCAAAATCCAGGGCAATACTAGATACACATGTAATCATTCTCTTCCAGATTTGCCAACACCAATCCTTGCAATGAGAATACACATCCTATTCTGCCTCCATCTCGCCATACTCCTGTCCCTCTCTGTGAGCTCAACCTGCCAAACTGATCCCCAAACAGAGGCACTCCTCCAATTCAGGGCCAGCTTAGCTGACCCTCTGAACTATCTTCAGACATGGACAAAAGCCACGTCTCCGTGCCAGTTCCATGGCGTCCGGTGCAACGCAGGCTTGGTAACTGAGATCTCGCTGTCGAGCATGAACCTCTCCGGTACGATCTCGCCGTCCATCGCCGCGCTCAGCGGCCTGGAGCGGCTCGATCTGGACACCAATTCATTGTCAGGAGCTGTACCTTCCGAGCTGATCAGCTGCACCCAGCTCCGGTTCCTGAACCTTTCATGGAACACCCTGACCGGAGAGCTGCCGGATTTTTCGGCCCTGACGGTGCTAGAGAACCTCGACGTCGCAAACAATGGCTTCTCGGGCCGGTTTCCGGCGTGGGTGGGCGACATGACCAGCCTGGTGTACCTCAGCATCGGCTGCAACAACTACGATCAAGGGGAGGTTCCTCCCAGCATTGGGAACCTCAAGAACCTGACGTATCTGTACCTGTCGAACTGCAGCTTGAGAGGGGCGATACCCGACTCCGTCTTCGAGCTGACCCTCCTCGAGACGCTGGATTTGTCCTTGAACAATCTCGCCGGCGAGATCCCAAGGGCCATCGGCAACCTCAAGAAAGTGTGGAAGATCGAGCTGTACAAGAACAGCCTCACCGGCGAGCTCCCGCCGGAGCTTGGCAGGCTCGCAGAGCTGCGGGAGATCGACGTCTCCCGTAACCAGCTCAGCGGCGGAATCCCGGCAGCACTCGCCAAGCTCAAGAACTTGGAGGTGATCCAGCTGTACCGGAACAACCTGTCCGGGGCGATCCCGACCGAGTGGGCCGGGCTCAGGTCCCTGAAGAGCTTCTCCGTCTACGAGAACCGTTTCTCCGGCGAGTTCCCGGTGAACTTCGGCCGGTTCTCGTCGCTCGACAGCGTGGACATCTCCGAGAACGGATTCATCGGGCCGTTCCCGAGGCACCTCTGCAACGGCAAGAGCCTCCAGTTCCTTCTCACCCTGCAGAACGGCTTCTCCGGTGAGGTCCCGGAGGAGTACTCGGCGTGCCAAACCCTGCAAAGGTTCCGGATCAACAAGAACCAGCTCACCGGCAGCATCCCGGAGAGGTTGTGGGGGCTCCCCGCGGTGACGATCATCGACATATCGGACAACGGGTTCACCGGAACCATATCGCCGCTGATCGGCGAGGCACAGAATCTGAACCAGCTCTGGGTGCAGAACAACAGACTCAGTGGCACAATCCCGGCGGAAACCGGCCGGCTCGGGCAGCTCCAGAAGCTCTACCTGTCCAACAACTCGTTCTCGGGGACAATACCCTCGCAGATTGGGAACTTGGCACAGCTGACGGCGCTGCATCTGGAAGACAACGCATTGGGTGGCGCATTGCCCGCCGATATCGGCAGCTGCTCCAGGCTCGTCGAGATCGACGTCTCCCGGAACGAGCTCACGGGGCCGATCCCCGCCTCGCTGTCGCTGCTGTCGTCTCTGAACTCACTCAACATGTCACGCAATGCCATCATCGGGATGATCCCGGCCCAGCTTCAGGCGCTAAAGCTGAGCTCCGTCGACTTCTCGGCGAACCGGCTTACCGGCAGCGTGCCTCCCGGGCTGCTCGTCATCGCCGGTGACGAGGCGTTCGCCGGGAATCCCGGTCTCTGCGTCCATGGCTGGTCTGAGCTCGGCGCGTGCAATACGGACGACCACCACAGGGACGGCCTGGCGAGGAGATCGCTTGTCGTCCTGCCGGTTATTGTGTCCGTGATGGTGCTGCTTGTGGTTGGCATACTGTTCGTGAGCTACAGAAGCTTCAAGCTCGAGGAGCAGAGGAGGAGGGACCTGGAGCGCGGCGACGGGTGCGACCAGTGGAAGCTGGAGTCGTTCCACCCGCCGGAGCTGGACGCCGACGAGATATGCGGCGTCGGGGAGGAGAACCTCGTCGGGTCGGGCGGCACGGGGCGCGTGTACCGGCTTCAGCTCAAGGACGGCGGCGGCACGGTGGCCGTCAAGCGGCTGTGGAAGGGCGACGCGGCGCGGGTCATGGCCGCGGAGATGTCCATCCTCGGTACGATCCGGCACCGGAATGTCCTCAAGCTCCACGCCTGCCTGTCGCGTGGCGAGCTCAACTTCATCGTGTACGAGTACATGCCGCGGGGCAACCTGTACCAGGCGCTCCGCCGGGAGGCCAAGGGCGGCGGCGGCGAGCCCGAGCTGGACTGGCCGCGACGGTGCAAGGTCGCGCTCGGCGCCGCCAAGGGGCTCATGTACCTCCACCACGACTGCACACCGGCGGTCATCCACCGCGACATCAAGTCGACCAACATACTTCTCGATGAGGACTACGAGGCCAAGATCGCCGACTTCGGCATCGCCAGACTCGCCGCCCAGAACTCCGAGGAGTTCAGCTGCTTCGCCGGAACCCACGGCTACCTCGCTCCCGGTGAGTCCGGCGTTTATATTGTCTATCCAGTTAATTAACCGTGTCAGTGAGTTGCAGCTTACGAATTCTCCGTGCCATGTCCTCAGAGCTCGCCTACTCTCTCAAGGTGACGGAGAAGACGGACGTGTACAGCTTTGGCGTGGTGCTGATGGAGCTGGTCACCGGCAGGAGCCCGATCGACGCGCGCTTCGGCGAGGGCAAGGACATCGTGTTCTGGCTGTCAAGCAAGCTCGGCACGCAGAGACTGGACGACGTCGTGGACCCGCGCCTCGCAGCGTCGTCCGCCAAGGGCAAGGAGGAGATGCTCAGGGTACTCAAGATCGCCATGCTCTGCACAACCAAGCTGCCGGCCGGGCGGCCGGCAATGAGGGACGTGGTGAACATGCTCACAGACGCCTGCGCGGGGTCGTGTAGCCCGCGCGGTAACCCGCCGGTGTGGAGCTGCAGCAAAAGCGCGCGCTGAATTTTAGAGTAGACTCTGACTCCTGGGTACCACCGTCTTATCTCTGTTTTTTTTTCGACATCAGTCTTATCTCCGTTTTTGTAACCAGATTCTGGTGTGATCTTTGTGGCGTATTAGTAGGGTCATATGTTTGCAGGTATATATAGTATGTTGTAAAGTATTTACGACCATATTTTGCGTGGATAATGAAGTGTTTTAGACTTTGATGATGACGTAGATGTAAAAAAAAAAATCAGGTTTTACTCTAGATGTAAAATACATCACCAAGCGATGCAAATATACATCACCAGCAGCTGCTTGAGTAAAACGTGAGCAGCCCAACTGCCATGCGGAAACTTCCCGTCGCACGCCCGCCTTGTCACCTCCCGCCGAACCCCATGGACGGCTCCCTCGACCCCGCAATTGCCACCGCACCTCCGCCACGCCACGCCATGGCTGCCCCCGCCTCTCCCTCCGCGACGGCCGCCGCCTCCTCTCCGGCCTTGAATCCGGCAGCTCCGTCATGGATCCGGCCAATTCAATCCACCACCACTGCCCGAGGGCGCCATTGATCCGGCCGGATTCGACATCAAGGGACTGCCGCAGCTCGATCACGAGCCGCCATGGCCGTCTCCATGGGAGCCCTGACCTCTTCATCTCCCCGATCATTTCCTTCACAGTAGCCATGGCGACGGCGGCTGGCGGTGCGCTGCACTACGCTCCACTATTCCCATGGTGCTGCTTGTGCACGCCGCCGTGACCGGCCTCATGGCGCAGTGATTGAATCCATCCAGTGCTGCCATTTTACATCATATGTTGGAGCGGCTGCCGTGCGGCTGCTATTTTTCATCATCTATTAGAGTTGGATATTTTTGGTGATGTGAAAAAGGAGGGTCGTTTTGGCTCTGGGGTGCATATGCTCCCTAATGAACAGTAAATTCAAAATAAATAGAAAATTTAATTTAAAAATTCTGATTTTTTTTCTAGATGTTCTTGTTAGTGTAACAAGCACGCTTGCAATTTTCATATGAAATGGCATGACGATGATTCGTCGGTGAAAAAAACAAAAAATAAGTGTAACATTTGTCGTTCAACTTGTTTTTTTAAATCAAAATACTTAAGGTTTCCTCATAAAAATTTGCAAGTAGCATTTTGGTGTTACAATAAACACATCTATTTTTTTTCATTTTTTTTTTACATTTGCAAAAAAACATTTTTGATGGGCAAGATCATATGCTCCCAAGAGCCAAATTGAATTTCCCATGTAAAAATCCACTTTTTGGTGATGCAAATTTTACTTCAATCACTTTTCGATGATCTATTTTTATTATCTATTGGAGATGCTCTTAGGCCAGTATATCCGGACGAGCTGGATGCAAATCGCCTAAGCAAGAGCGAACAGTGGAGCAACACACAGGGTCGTTTTCATTTTAACTTTTTTCCGTGATAATATGTGTCTCATTTATATCATTAAGATCATAGTAGAAGCCACGTAGATATTGATATGACAAAACTAAAAAAATAGTAGATCGTTAGCTTTGCACAAAGGAACACTAGCCAAGAAAGAAAATTGCAATCAAGACTGAAGAAACCCCTGAGCTTGACACCAACGCTCGTCACCTACCTCTGGCATCACCACAGTAGCCATCGAAGGAATAAAAATGATGGATCATCTCCTTACCCGAGCTTGACGCGGCTCCTTGTTGATATGCAGCTTTGTAGACCTCCAAGGTGGTTCACCAAAGACGAAGCCATTGTTGTTGAACGAATCAGACCGGGGCAACACCCCAGACATGTCATCGAACTCCAGATCTGGCAGCCCCGCACGACTAAGATACCGAAAGAGGAAACCATACCTGCCTACCACCAACCACCAACCCAGCACACGATCCATCTTCCAGATGTCGTTGATTTAGACCACTATCTGCATCCGCTCCTTGACTACCTCCCAAACTCCGCATCGGCACGGACGCAATGGCGGAGTCCGAGGACGCAAGTTCGCCACAAGGATGCCGCCGCCTCCACAACATCCCCTCTTGTATAGACTAGTTCCCAAATCCATCACCCACCATAGAGCTGATCGCCTCGTCGAGAGAGGAATTGGAGCTTCTTTATTCAGCACTGCCACCGCCGAAGCCAAGACGTCGAATGACCCAAAACATAAGCCAATTAGAGCCCTAAAACCTAAAGCTACCTAATCCGCATGCGCGGGATCCGATGCCCCCTCACCACCGATGACAGAGAGGTTGTTGATGGAGGGGAGCCACCAGAGGATGGCACTGATAGATTGGCCTTTCCTGGCGACGGCTAGGGTTCCAGTTGCCTAGCACATGAGTGGAATTTTTTTTCTAACTTACCTAGTATAGCATTACTTGTTGGCCTAAAAAAAATCTAGTACTACTGTGATCTCCCCAAAAACATACTCAATGCTTTAGCCGCCGCAGCCGTAGGGGCGACGGCAACCTGGGCGGCGAGCAGTGGGCGCCCTTCACATGAGCTGGTAGCAGCAGGTCACCATGCTGACCCTTGTAGGCGCCGGCTGACGGGCTGATAAGTTTATTCGATAACTTCTTGTACCAGTTGTAATTTAGGCGGCGTCCTATCCTTTAAAACTCCAAGCTCCCTAGAAATGCAGCTCCCTGGTGAATCGAGGCGTTGGGGGTCATGTGGGACCACTTTGTCAGCCTAGTCTAAGAGCATCTCTAGCAGACCCCTCAAAACGCGAACCTGTAAACTTAGTTTACAGTTCGCTCATTGCCTCGGATACGGGCCGAAAACATCCGCGAAAGAACAGAAACCGCAAATAGAGCTGTAAATTTCGAATTCAAGACTTCGCGAGAGAAATAGAACGAGTTCATAGTTCTTGATCATCATACATACTTCATACATACACTAAATTACACTAAATAGCTAGGAGGATAGGAGGCCACCGTAATCCCTTTGTGGTTCGACTAGGGGAATGCACAAACACAAAGAGCAGAATTAGCAGAGGCGCAAAGAGTTTACCCAGGTTCAAGCCATCGTGAGGTGTAGAACCCTACTCCTGCTTTGTGTATTGGATGTGTATGTGCACAAGTACAAGGAGCGCTACTTCCGGCAAGGTGCGGAAAGTGCAGCTATGCATGTAAGTTGTGCAAAGGTTCGATCCTTTTAAACATTTCCCTGGCCCTCCTTTTATAGCTCAAGGGGTCACCACAGTGGTAAAACAGTCATTACATATTGACTAGATAGCAAACAGTGCTATCATACCTAACTCTACCAGTTTAGGACAAAAGCATTAAATGCTCCGTTATGTGTCATGTGGAGGAGGAGCCCGGGCAAGGTTTCTGCACCGCTTGCCCAGCTACCTCCTATTCGCTTGACACGCCTTCTAGACGGGTGTCGTTAAAGGCAAATCTTCTTCCAGCACGCTGACACGTGCCCGACAAATCCCACCTAACTGCCTGTGGGCTCGACACCTCATTGATTAGCGACTAGCTGCTCGATGAAGTGGAGCACTGGTAGCTAGCCAGAGCTTGCTGGCACGGAGCTTGCCGGGCCCTTACTTTGCTGGCTCGGCCTTGCCGACAAAGGTCGTCTTCGGTGTCGAACTTGATGCTTCGTCTTGATCTTCTCCCCAATAGCTTCTGCAAATGGGTCTTGAATCTTGATCTTAGTAATTTCTGGCAAGATTCGCCCGGCGGCGGGAGCTACTACTGTCTGTGCATAAGTCAGGGTATAAAATACCAATGTTTAATACACCGACAGGAGCCCCCGGGCCTGGGCCATACGCGCTGCCAAAGTGTCATTGGGCTAGGCCCAAACAATGCACAGACACGAAGCGGGAAACTGATGCCATAATTTTAGTCATGATGGTTTGCCTGACGCACATCCAATCCGCGCATTAAATGCGTGTTGTGGGAACGTGCACTGTTGCGGTTATTCCGTGGTAGTGCGCTGCTACTTGTGAACTGCGTTGGGATTTCCCCGAAGAGGAGAGGATGATGCAGTATAGTAGAGATAAGTATTTTCCTTAGTTAAGAACCAAGGTTATTAATCCAGTAGGAGAACCAAGCAACACCTCGTTAGCAGCACCTGCACACAAACAACAAATCCTTGCAACCCAACGCAAACAAGGGGTTGTCAATCCCTCAACGGTTACAAGCAAGATTAAATTGTATGGTGATAGTTAGATAGATCGAACAAAAATACAAAATAAAATAAATAAAAGAAAAATGCAGCAAGGTATTTTTGGTTTTAATATATGATAAAAGATAGACCGGGGGCCATAATTTTCACTAGAGGCTTCTCTCTTGAAAATAGCATACGGTGGGTAAACAAATTACTGTTGGGTAATTGATAGAAAAGCAAATAATTATGACGATATCCAAGGCAATGATCATCTATAGGCATCATGTCCGAGGCAAGTAGACCGAAACGATTCTGCATCTACTACTATTACTCCACACATCGACCGCTATCCAGAATGCATCTAGTGTATTAAGTTCATAGAAAATGGAGTAACGCCTCAAGCAAGATGACATGATGTAGACAAGATAAGATCACGTATGAATAAACCCCATGTTTTTACCCTTAATAGCAACGATAGATATGTGTCATGTCCCCTTCTATCACTAGGATTGAGCACCGCAAGATCAAACGCATTACAAAGGACATCTTCCCATTGCAAGATAAATCAATCTAGTTGGCCAAACCAAATTAATAGATCAGAGAAGAAATACGAAGTTATAGCAATCATGCATAAAAGAGTTCAGAGAAAACTCAAATAATATTCATGGATAGATCTGATCATAAACTCACAATTCATCGGATCCCAGCAAATACACCGCAAAAAGTCATTACATCGAATAGATCTCCAAGAACATCAAGGAGAACATTGTATTGAAGATCAAAAATAGAGAAGAAGCCATCTAGCTACTAACTATGGACCCGTAGGTCTATGGTAAACTACTCACGCATCATCAAAAGGGCAGCAAGGTTGATGTAGAGCCCCTCCGTGATCGATTCCCCCTCTGGCAAAGTATCGGAGAAGGCCTCCAAATGGGATCTCGTGGTTCTGGAACTTGCGGCAGCGGAAAAGGTATTTCGGGTGGCTCTCTGATGTTAGGGAAATATTTGAGAATTTACAGAGGTGAAATTTGGGTTGGAGGTGGCACGAGGGGCCCACAAGCCTGGGGGCGGGGGCGCGCCCCTAGGGCTTGTCGCTCCCTCATGGCTCTTCTGGCCTTCTCCCGAATCTTCTAGGGTCTCTTGTGGTCCAGAAAAAATTAACCCAAAGGTTTTTCTCTGTTTGGACTTCGTTTGATATTGATTTCCTGAAAATCCAAAAACATGCAAAAAGTAGCAACCGGCACTGGGCACTAAGTTAATAGGTTAGTCCCAAAAGATGATATATAATTGCATATAATGGCATATAAAACATCCAAAATTGATATTATAATAGCATGGAACAATAAAAAATTATGGATACGTTGGAGACGTATCAAGCATCCCCAAGCTTAATTCCCGCTCGTCCTCGAGTAGGTAAATGATAAAAACAGAATTTTTGATGTGGAATGCTACCTTTTACATTCATCATATAATCTTTTCTTTTGCAGCATGGATATTTAGACTTGAGTGATTCAAAGCAATAGTCTATAATTTGACATGAAAACATAAATACTCAAGTATACCAACAAGCAACCATGTCTTTCAAAATATCAACACTAAAAAAAGTTATCCCTAGCCCACTATGCTCAGTCATTGATCCATTCATGAAACACACTCAACATTAGCTACATCCAATGCACAAGAATGACAATAGTGCTCTCTAGTTGGTGCTTTATAGGAGAAAATGGAGACTCAAATAAAAATAAAAAGTGCATAAAAGTAAATAGATAGGCCCTTCGCAGAGGGAAGCAGAGATTTGCAGAGGTACCAAAGTTCAAAGTTTAAAATAGAGACAAAATTGTTTTTGAGATAGGCATGCTTTTCCTGTCAATGAAAACGACCGAGAATTCTCAATATCTTTGTGACGCCCCCGATTCGACCGTACACTAATCATACATGCAAATGTGTACGATCAAGATCAGGGACTCACGGGAAGATATCACAACACAACTCTAGACACAAATTAAAATAATACAAGCTTCATATTACAAGCCAGGGGCCTCGAGGGCTCGAATACATAGCTTGATACACAAGCGTCAGCGGAAGCAACAATATCTGAGTACAGACATGAGTTAAACAAGGATGCCTTAAGAAGGCAACAAAGTAACAACGATCGAAGAGGCAAGGCCTCCTGCCTGGGACCTCCTAACTACTCCTGGTCGTTGGTGGTTTCCACGTAGTAGTAGGCACCCTCTGGGGTAGTAGTAGACATCGTCGGGGGTGGCATCTGGCTCCTGGGATCCACCAACTGGTTGCAACAACCGGAAAGAAGAAAGAAGGGGAAAAGGGGTAGCAAAGCAACCGTGAGTACTCATCCAAAGTACTCGCAAGCATCAGATCTATAATAAATATGCATTGGTATCAAATGGAAGGGTTGTATCTGTGGACTATACTGCAGAATGCAAGAATAGAAGGGGAAAAGCCTAGCCTATCGAAGACTAGCATCTTCAAGCGTCTTCAAGCATCTTGCAGCATTCAGAAGAGTAAAGAATGGCATTTTATAATTAACAAGCATGTTGTAGAATTAACGCCCAGAGATCCTTCCTCGAATCCCTGCGAGAAAGCAATCCCGAAGCCAACATATCCATCTCATTTCTCAAGTAACCAGTTCTAGTTGTAATAGATAGGGATACAACTCCGAGCGTCCATTACCGTGGAGACGGCTATTCAAATAGATAAACTTCCCTGCAGGGGTGCACCACATTACCCAACATGCTTGATTACTCTGGCCGGACACACTTTCTTGGGTCCATACCTGGCCTCGAAAGATCAACACGTCGCAGCCCTACCTAGGCTCAGCAGAGAGGTCCCCGCCGGTCTACATCCTAAGCACTCCGGGGTCTTGGGCCCATCGCCCGTTGCACTCCGGGTCGTTGTGCGACGAGTCAGGACGAGCACCACCTCATCTTGGATGGCACTGGCCCGACAGGCCCACAATGCTGAACTAGACGTCTGACAAAGCTTCGGCTGATATTGCGACGCCGAGTGCCCATAATTGTTCCCGTGTGGTGGTTAGTGTGTAAAGGCCAGTGGCCAACTCAGATCAAATACCCAAATTCTTAGTGTATTGGGAGCTCGCGGAGACTCACGATCATGTTACCCCATTGCCCCGTCTCGAGGAAATACAACAAGGGCTAGCCCAGCCCACTCAAGGGCGGCATGACTGCCCGGCCGTGCCTCGTAATTATCTCGCGGGTGCTCTCCGGGCCTGCCCGACTTTCACATCAACTCGCGGGTACCCCTCAGGGCCGACCCGACTTCAACAATGGTCTCAAGTAAATTCCAGGTAACCGTGTGTCCAAAACAACAAGGGGAATCTGAGGAATCACCCTCGATGGAATCCACTTGATGTAATCGTCAAGGTGAACGTATGAGCAACCACCCTCGAGGTTCACACTTGAGGTGTTACACGACAGAGTCGTATCAGGAGTGGTGAAGGAGGAATCACCCTCGATGACCACGACCAAATAGCTACACTACAGAGTTATCTTCAGGAGTGCGTTACGAGGTATCACCCTCGACACTCGATAGTAGCTCTGCAGAGTCGAGCAACAAAGGGGGTGTGATGTGATGTGTCGGGCTCTGGACGTCGATCACGTTGATCGAGTCATCGGTCATCAAGACGATGCAACTAGGACAAGGTGGGGGGGGGGGTCACTGGTGGATCACTATCCAACCTATACTAAGCAGTTTAGGATAAGCATGTAAGGTACAATAGCAGGTTACAAAAGCAGGCTATGCATCAGATATAGGAGCAAACAAATAGAGTAGCAAAATCTAATGCAAGCATGAGAGAGAATGGAATGGGCGATATCGGAATGATCAAGGGGGGTTTGCTTGCCTGGAAGCTCTGCTGAAATGGAAGAAGTGTCGTCGTCGAGGTAGTCGATCACAGAGGCATCAACAGTAGTCTCGGGGCCTACCGGAGAGAAGAGGGGGAAGAAATAGTAAATATAAACCAAACAGATGCATGACATGACAACAGGCAGCGCTAGGGGTGTTCTAACGCAGTGGTACACGATACCGGCGAAGGGGGAAACATCCGGGAAAGTTTTCCCGAAGTTTGCATTTTCGGACAGATGAAACGGAGAGGGACGGTTGCATGTTCGCTATGCTAGGGGCACGTGACAGATGAACGAAGAGCGTATTCTGATTCATCATGTTATTCTGAGCAACTTTCATATATAAAACTTTTTCATCCGAGTTACAGATATTTTTCTATTAATTTTCAAAGTTTTAATAACATTCCGAAATTAACAGAATTAAATCAATTAGATAAAAGCAATTAGTGTGTCAGCATGACATCTGCATGATGTCAGCAGGTCCACAGGTTGACCAGGTCAACCCTAGCATGTGGGCCCGCTTGTCATTGTCTCAGTTTAACTAACAGGTAATTAGCAGGTTAATTAAACAGATTAATTAAGTTAATTAAGTCATTTAATTAATTAATTTAATTATTATTTAACTTTTTTTGTTTCTTTTCATTCTGAAAAAGGGGCTGGGCCCCAGCTGTCATAGGCCTGAGGCCAACCGGGGCGGGCTACCGTACGCTGGGGGCGTGCGGGCGCCGAGCGTGGGCGAGCCCGCCTCGGCGCTAGCCAGGGCGCAGCCTGCCCAGACATGGGGGAGGCCGCCGGGCGCAGCGCGGCCAGGGGGCGCGGCTGGCCGGAGCAGACGCAGCGGGGAGGAGGGGACGGTGCGGCGAGTGGCAGGCGACGCCGCCGGGCGGGGCGGGCGGAGGCGGGACTAGCAGGGGCCTGCACGGTTGCCGGGAGGCACGGGCAAGCGCACGCCGGGGCACGGCGAGGCGAGCACGGGGCGGCAAAGAAGCGCGCGTGGTGACCGCTGACGGGGACGGGAAGAGAGAGGAGGGCGTGGCCCTACCGGCGTCGTGGGAAGAGGGCGACGAGGCTCGATGGCGTCCGAAGAGGGAGAGGTGAGGCGGCGTGCCCGGCGAAGGCGTCCGGCGAGGGGCAATGGAAGGCGCCGGGCGATTGGCGTCGGGGTCGAGGCAGCGGCGCCTGGGGCGTCGCGGCGAGGGGGCTTCGGGGAGGAGGAGGGCGTCCGGCAGGGGGGGTCTCCGGGCGGTGGGCGGCGTCGAAAGCGTCGCGGGGTCGAGCCCCCGATCTGGATCGAAGGGGGAGAGCGAACGACGTGGGGAGAGTGGGGGAGATCGAGGGGAGTGGGGGGGGGAAGTGGATCGGGGTAGGCTAGGGTTTGGTTGGGGTGGTGGTTAAGCAGGGGGTGAGGGGGGCCATGTGGGCCGGCCTGGGTTTTATCTGGGCCAAGGCCCAGTGAGGGGCGGGAGCCTCTCCCCTTTTCTCTTTTTCTATTATTTATTTTTGTCTTTTGTTTAATTTCCTTTTACTATTTTTAATTTATTTTGAGCATTTAAACCTTTTATAAAAAAAGATGATTTCTCCACCAATATTACTTACGATTTATTTGCCACACCCAGAACATCTTAGTTTGAATGTTTGAAAACTTTTGCCGTTTGACTTAACTTTGAATTTAGAATTCGAACGTGATTGTATCATCGCGAGGTTAACAACAGTAATCGCGGTGATGTGGCATCATTAGCATGGGATTACTGTAGCATAATTATCCGGGCGTTACAATTCTCCTCCACTATAAGAAATCTCATCCTGAGATTTAGGAGGTAGAAGGAAACAATTCGGGGTATTCATCACGCAGGCGATCCTCACGTTCCCAAGTGGCTTCGTCTTCAGAGTGATGCGACCACTGGACCTTGAGGAACTTGATCGCCTTCTAACGTGTGCGGCATTCAGCTTGGTCGAGAATGCGGACCGGATGCTCCTTATAGGATAGGTCCTGTTGCAACTCGAGCACTTCATGATCCACTGCTCGGATTGGGTCCTTGAAGCAGCGGCGGAGTTGTGACACGTGGAACACATCGTGAACCTGAGAAAGGTTCGACGGAAGCTCTGAAAGTGCGTTATATCGACTAGAGGGGGGGTGAATAGGCGATTTTTACAAATTCGTCACTGAGGAATTTCAAGGTGAGGAAATTCCTAAGAGACAAACTACTTAGCAGCAGAATAAGTACTCAGATGCAAGCATAACAGAGCAGTAGCACAGTCATCATGATGAAATGAACACAAGCACAGAGTACGAGTAGCGTAAACACAAGATAAGCAGGCTGAAGACAAACTGACTGAAGAAATTGAACTGAGGAAATTGAGAAAGTCTTCAGTCAAAGTCTTCAAACAGTAATGATCAAATACATAGCAAGTATGCGAGGAAATGAAAGGGTTGAGGAAATAGAACCAGTAGCTCGGTGAAGACAATGATGTGGTAGACTAGTTCCAACTGCTGTGACAGCTGTACGTCTGGTTAGAGCGGCTAGGTATTTAAACCTGAGGACACACAGTCCCGGACACACAGTCCTCACCGTATTCTCCTTGAGCTAAGGTCACACAGACCTCACCCAATCACTCGTGGTAAGTCTTCAGGTGACTTCCAAACCTTCACATACTCGGTCACTCGGCAATCCACAATTTCCTCTTGGATGCTCTAGACCATGACGCCTAACCGTCTGGAGGATGCACAGTCCTCAAAGGTAACAAGCGTCGGTTCCACACAGGAACAATCTCTTCAGTGATGCTCAATCACTTTGGGTTTGTAGGTGTTTGGGTTTTTGGGTTTTTCCTCACTTGATGATTTTCGCTCAAAGTCCTCGGAGGATGGGATGCTCTAAATGACAAGTGTCAATCTATCTCTCGGAGCAGCCAACTAGCTAGTGGTTGTAGGGGGCGGCTATTTATAGCCTAGGGAGCAGCCCGACATGATAAGACATAAATGCCCTTCAATGATATGACCATTAGGTGGGTAGGATATTTGGACAGCTGGCGCGTAGCACAGCAACGGTCGGATATTTGAGTATCAAATTCCTCAGGGCTATCATGTTCCTCACTTGTAGGCAATCCGCACTGGCGAATTTCTAACTCCTCAGTCAGAACAAATTCCTCAGAGAACAGAAGAACTTCGTCTCTGTCACTGAAGAACTTGACTAAACTGAATGAGATTTCCAATGGCTTCACTCGAAAGTATTGGGTAGGTGTAGGATTTTGAGTTGAGCATCACTTGGAAACTTTTCCTTAGTTTTACCTCGACCCCCTTTAACAGTACGGTGTTTCCTATGACTCAAGAAGAAGAAAATGAAACTACGAAAACAAAAGTCTTCACGCTTCATAATCCTCGCATGAATATCAAGTCTTCAGGGTCACACCAATTTCTTCACTTTCAAAGTCTTCAAGAAAACCAAAGTCTTCAGTTGAAGACATTCATTTTTAGGGGTCGACATTCATCGTAAATAACAAACTCCTCATAGACTTATAGACCTGTGTACACTCACAAACTCATTAGTCCCTTAACCTATAAGTCTTCAATACACCAAAATCACTAAGGGGCACTAGATGCACTTACAAGCTCCAACTGGTATGCCACTTTTCCACGCCTTTCAAGAATAGTGAAAGGATCAATATAGCAAGGAGCTAGCTTGCCCTTGATCCCGAAGCGGTGAGCACCCTTCATTGGTGTGACTCGAAGATAAGCCTTTTCGCCAGGTCGATAGACCATGTCTTTGTGATGACGGTCATACTGACTTTTCTGACGTGACTGAGCAGTCTTGAGATTCTCGCGAATGACGCGGACTTGTTCTTCGGCATGTTAGATAATATCCGGACCAAAGAGTGGACGTTCCCCAGTTTCTGACCAGTTCAGAGGGGTTCTGCACTTTCATCCATATAACACTTCGAAGGGAGCCATCTTCAGACTATCTTGATAGCTATTGTTGTAAGAGAACTCAGCATACGGGAGAGATTCCTCCCATTTCTTGCCGAAGGAAATGACACAAGCTTGAAGCATGTCTTCGAGAACTTGGTTGACGCGTTCAACTTGTCCCTGAGACTGAGGGTGAAATGCAGTGCTGAAAGATAGATGAGTTCCCATAGCTTCTTGGAAACTTGCCCAGAATCTTGAAGTGAATAAGCTGCCACGGTCGGAACTGATTACCAGTGGAATACCGTGGAGTGAAACAATCCTGGACATATAGAGTGTTGCCAGCTGACTAGCAGTGATCATTTCGTTGACGGCCAGAAAGTGTGCAACTTTAGAAAGCCGGTCAATGACGACAAGAATAGCATCATTACCTTTCTACGATTTGGGAAATCCAGTGACGAAGTCCATTTCAACATGGTCCCATTTCCATTCAGGAATAGAGATAGGTTGCAAAGTTCCAGCAGGCCTTTGATGTTCTGCTTTCATTCGTCGACAAATGTCACATTCAGCAACATAATGAGCAATGTCTTGCTTCATATTTGACCACCACAATCTCTGACGAATGTCTTGGTACATCTTGGTACTACCGGGATGAATAGACAAAGGCGTATCATGAGCTTCTTCCATAACCTCCTTAGTCATATCCAGGTTTTTCTCCCTACACGGCACCACTAGGCGGCCTTTGAAGTACAAAGCGCCATCATCATTAAGGGTGAAGAATGAGGGATTTCCTTCTGCGAGATAGTGTTTAATCTTCTTGATTTGAGAGTCACAGTGCTGAATAGTCTTGATGTCGCCCACGAGATCTGGTTCAACAACCAAGGCATTGAGGGATCCCTGGGGGACAACATGGAGGTTCATCTTTTGGCATTGTTCAGGAGGGGGAGCGAGATAACCCAGGGGAACAATATGGAGGTTCAGCTTTCTGAATTCTTCAACAAGCAAGGGCTGAACTTTGCGAACCTGGAGGTGGTTGCAATATGACTTGCGGCTCAAAGCATCAGCCATTACATTAGCCTTGCCTGGGGTATAGGAAATACCCAAGTCAAAATCTGCTACAGTCTCCATCCATCTCTGCTGACGGAGGTTCAGGTCTAGCTGAGTGAACAGATACTTCAGACTTTGATGGTCGGTGAAGATCTCACAACGATTACCGAGAAGGTAATGTCGCCACTGTTTCAGTGCATATATGACAGCAACAAGCTCGAGGTCATGAACTGGATAGTTCTCTTCATGAGGGCTCAATTGACGAGAGGCATAAGCAATCACTCTGTGCTCTTGCATTAGGACACAGCCTAATCCATGTCGTGAAGCGTCGCAGTAAATGATGAAATCCTTCTTAGTATCGGGAGAAGCAAGCACTGGAGCAGAAGTCAGCTTGTCTTTGAGTGCTTGGAAACTTTCCTAACAATTTTCTGTGCATTCGAACTTAACCCGCTTGTGAAGTAGACCAGTCAGGGGCTTGGCGATTTTGGAGAAGTTCTCGACGAATCGACGGCAATAGCTGGCGAGTCCGAGAAAACTTCTGACTTGTTTGACATTCTTCGGAGGAGTCCAATCGAGAATAGCCTTAACTCGTTCTGGGTTCACGGCAATACCATCCTTGGAGATGACATGCCCAAGATAGGTCACTTCGGGTAGCCAGAATTCACACTTAGAATACTTGGCATATAGTTGATGTTCTTGAAGCTTTTCCAGAACAAGTCAAAGGTGTTCAGCATGTTCTTCTTTGTTCTTGGAGTACACAATGATATCATCCAGATAAACCACGACGAACATGTCGAGGTATTCCATGAATATATAGTTCATCAGACAAGAGAATGTAGCTGTAGCATTGGTTAAGCCGAATGACATTACGGTGTACTCGTATGAGCCATAGCGAGTAACGAAGGCGGTCTTGGGAATATCCTCTTCATGAACCCGAATCTGGTGGTAACCCAACCTCAAATCAAGTTTAGCGAATACTGAGGAACCAGCAAGTTGATCATACAGATTATTGATTCTGGGAAGCAGATACTTGTTTTGAATTGTTGCCTGGTTGATAGGTCGGTAATCTTGGACCAAATGATTAGTTCCATCCTTCTTCTCGACAAAGAGAGAAGGTGCTCCCCAAGCAGAGGAACTTGGACGGATAAAACCCTGACGAAGTGAAGTGTCGATTGCCTCCTTAAGCTCAATGAGTTCATGAGGCGGCATCTTGTACGGCCGCTTGGCTATAGGAGTAGTGCCCGGTTTCAAGTCTATGACGAATTCGACAGCTCTAGCAGGGGGTATTCCTGGAAGTTCTTCTGGAAAGACATCTTTGAAATCATGAACGACTGGAATGTTCCCTATTCCCTCAAGAGGTGAAGCATTCAATGCATTCAGAACATATATCTAATTGTCAGCATCGTGGATCATCTGAGCTGAGTAGTTGACCAACTGGCTAGAAGGGTGAGTGAGCTGGACTGTCTTGGCGGCACAGTCGATCTTAGCATTATGGGCTGTCAACCAATCCATACCAAGAATGATGTCTATGTTGGAAGGTCCGAGTACAATGAGAGAAGCCGGAAAAAGTAGACCTCCAATCCCGATTTGGTTGCGAGGACTTACCATTCTGGTTTGCCACTTGGACCCCAGGGATTGAACCGTTAGAGGAGTGGGTAATTCTTCCATGCCTAGCCCGTGTATCTGAGAAAATTGTTGGGACACAAAGGCATGCGAAGCTCCTAATCAAAGAGGACAGAGGCTAGTACTGAATTAACAGAGAGAGTTCCCAGCACGATAGTCGGTTCCTTCTGAGCCTTTTCAGCATCGACATGATTGGCATGGCCAAGTACAATAGCAGCCGGTATGATACTATGGTTTCTGAATCGGCGGTTTCGACAACTCTTTTTACGACCAACAAGAGGGCGTGGTACATCCTGAGACTGATCCTCATGACAATCGAGGGTAAGGTGTCCTGGCTGTCCACACTTGCGGCACAAACCATCATTATGGGGAGGAGCTACAACATTGGACTATCCACCCTGAATCGTTAGCTGGCTCGGCGGCGGAGGCAGACGAGTTGCAACATAAGACGCCCTTGGTGTTGGAGCAGGTCGGTGATGAACATTGTGTGGGATCCAGACTCGACGTTTCTGAGAAGGCTGACACGAGGATGGGACAACATCTCTAGTATGCTTGAGCGACTCCTGGTACTCAGTCAGACCAGTTTCAGTTCGAAAAGCTTGGCTGACAAGCGTCGCAAAGTCTGCGCAATCATGAGCAACAAGTGCGAGCTTTATATCGGGACGGAGTCCTTCACGGAATTTCTCCTGCTTGCGAGCGTCAGTGCAGACGTCATCCGCAGCATAGCGGGATAATTCAAGGAATTTCCTTTGATATTCATCTACAGTCATTGTGCCCTGTGAGAGTTTGCGTAACTCCTTGTTCTTCTGGTCCATCAGACCTTGAGGAATGTGTCGTGCACGGAAGGCTGACTGAAATTCCTGCCAAGTGGTTATAGTCTCTGCAGGAAGCATACCCCTGTGGCTTTTCCACCATTGAGCAGCTGGACCCTTCAAGTGGAATGTCACAAAGGTGACGTAACTGGTAGGGGCAACATTAGCTGACT
This sequence comes from Thinopyrum elongatum, assembly GCA_011799875.1. NCBI lineage: Eukaryota > Viridiplantae > Streptophyta > Magnoliopsida > Poales > Poaceae > Thinopyrum > Thinopyrum elongatum. The sequence continues at coordinate 84,203,786 of CM022300.1, read as the reverse complement.
CCATCTCAAACAGGATGTCACGAAGCCAATCATCAGCATCCATAGGATTGGTGGAGTTGCAGAAAATGGACGGGTTGAGGCGCACAAATTCTGGCAGTGTTATTGGGGCAGGCTATTGATGAGCATTCTGGTTCAGAAACTGGGCCATTACCCCAGTCATAAACTGACGATTTAGCTCAAATTGCTGCATCATTGCGGCTATATAGGGTGGAGGTGGAGGATCGTCAGCCATCCTGCTAAAAACATCAGGGAGTAGTTTAACAAGGGGTGGAGCAGGTGTATGGAGTCATTCATGATGTAACTTGAACAATGAGCAAAGGCGCAGTATGTACAAAGCAGTAGTCATTAAGGACATACATATACATATACGGAGCCAATTACACGTTGTTAGTATGAGTTCGGACAAGAGAAAATCCTAGACATACTAGGCGGCACGCATGCATGCGATGGAGGGATACAACAACGGGACATAGCAAAGGCTACATCAACATCGGAGAAAACCACTAGAGCGAGGAATCTGCAGGGGACAACGCAGGGTGCCCTCGATAAAAGGATCCTGTGGCCCGTGAACACTGTGAAGCAGATCCTGGCCCTCAATTCAAGAAAGGCGTAATACAAACCTCCGGGTGGATATGATCACGAGATCCTAATGTTAGAGTTAGCAAAATCATTTAACCCAAATAGAAGAGAGATCAGATTCCCAGAGTAAAGACAAGGAATAAAAGATCCTAATACCACCCAATGGTGACGTGGGCCCGTAAGCCACACAGCCATGTTAGTAAATCAGTTTTTCAAAGACTAGACTCAACTTCGGCCAAAGAGTTGGAAAGAGGGTTCCTACAGGCAGTCGGCTCTGATACCAACTTGTGACATCCCCGATTCGACCATACACTAATGATACACGCAAATGTGTACGATCAAGATCAAGGACTCACGGGAAGATATCACAACACAACTCTAGACACAAATTAAAATAATACAAGATTCATATTACAAGCCAGGGGCCTCGAGGGCTCGAATACATAGCTTGATACACAAGCGTCAGCGGAAGCAACAATATATGAGTACAGACATGAGTTAAACAAGGATGCCTTAAGAAGGCAAACACCAAAGTAACAACGATCGAAGAGGCAAGGCCTCCTGCCTGGGACCTCCTAACTACTCCTGGTTGTCGGTGGTTTCCACGTAGTAGTAGGCACCCTTGGGGGTAGTAGTAGACGTCGGTAGGGGTGGCATCTGGCTCCTGGGATCCACCAACTGGTTGCAACAACCGAAAAGAAGAAAGAAGGGGGAAAAGGGGTAGCAAAGTAATCGTGAGTACTCATCCAAAGTACTCGCAAGCATCAGATCTATACTAAGTATGCATTGGTATCAAATGGAAGGGTTGTATCTATGGACTATACTGCAGAATGCCAGAATAGAAGGGGAAAAGCCTTGCCTATCGAAGACTAGCATCTTCAAGCGTCTTCAAGCATCTTCAAGCATTCAGAAGAGTAAAGAATAACATTTTATAATTAACAAGCATGTTGGAGGATTAACGCCCAGAGATCCTTCCTCGACTCCCTGCGAGAAAGCAATCCCGGAGCCAACATATCCATCTCATGTCTCAGGTAACCAGTTCTAGTTGTAATAGATCGGGATACAACTCCAAGTGTCCATTACCGTGGAGACGGCTATTCGAATAGATAAACTTCCCTGCAGGGGTGCACCACATTACCCAACACGCTTGAGTACTCTGGCCAGACACACTTTCTTGCGTCCATGCCCGGCCTCGGAAGATCAACACGTCGCAGCCCTACTTAGGCTCAACAGAGAGGTCCCCGCCGGTCTACATCCTAAGCACTCCGTGGTCTTGGGCCCATCGCCCGTTGCACTCCGAGTCGTTGTGCGACGAGCCGAGACGAGCACCACCTCATCGTGGATGGCACTGGCCCGACAGGCCCACAATGCTGAACTGGACGTGTGACAAAGCTTCGGCTGATACTGCGACGCCGAGTGCCCATAACTATTCCCGCGTGGTGGTTAGTGCGTAAAGGCCAGTGGCCAACTCAGATCAAATACCCAAATCCTTAGTGTATTGGGAGCTCGCGGAGATGAGCAGAGACTCACGATCATGTGACCCCGTTGCCCCGTCTCGAGGAAATACAGCAAGGTCTAGCCCAGCCCACTTGGGGGCGGCCTGCCAGCCCGGCCGTGCCTCGTAATTATCTCGCGGGTGCTCTTCGGGCCCGCCCGACTTTCACATCAACTCGTGGGTACCCCTCAGGGCCAACCCGACTTCAACAATGGTCTCAAGTAAAGTCCAGGTAACCGTGTGTCCAAAACAACAAGGGGAATCCGAGGAATCATCCTCGATGGAATCCACTTGATGTAATCGTCAAGGTGAACGTATGAGGAATCACCCTCGAGGTTCACACTTGAGGTGTTACACGACAGAGTCGTATCGGGAGTGGTGAAGGAGGAATCACCCGTGATGACCATGACCGAATAGCTACACTACAAAGTTATCATCAGGAGTGTGTTACGAGGTATCACCCTCGGCACTCGATAGTAGCTCTGCAGAGTCGAGCAACAATGGGGGTGTGATGTGATGTGTCGGGCTCTGGACGTCGATCACGTTGATCGAGTCATCGGTCATCAAGCCGAGGCAACTAGGACAAGGTGGGGGGGGGGTCACTGGTGGATCACTATCCAACCTATACTAAGCAGTTTAGGATAAGTAGGTAAGGTACAATAGCAGGTTACAAAAGCAGGCTATGCATCAGATATAGGAGCAAACAAATACAGTAGCAAAATCTAATGCAAGCATGAGAGAGAATGGAATGGGCGATATCGGAATGATCAAGGGGGGTTCGCTTGCCTGGAAGCTTTGCTGAAAAGGAAGAAGTGTCGTCATTGAGGTAGTCGGTCATAGAGGCATCAGCAGCAGTCTCGGGGTCTACCGGAGAGAAGAGGGGGAAGAAACGTTAAATATAAAGCAAACAGATGCATGACATGACAACCGGCAGCGCTAGGGGTGTTCTAACGCAGTGGTACACGATACTGGCGAAGGGGGAAACATCCGGGAAAGTTTTCCCGAAGTTTGCATTTTTGGACACATGAAAGGAGGGGGACGATTGCATGTTCGCTATGCTAGGGGCACATGACAGATGAACGGAGAGCGTATTCTGATTCATCACGTTATTCTGAGCAACTTTCATATATAAAACTTTTTCATCCGAGTTACAGATATTTTTTATTAATTTTCAAAGTTTTAATAACATTCCGGAATTAATAGAATTAAATCAATTATATAAGAGCAATTACTGTGTCAGCATGACATTAGCATGATGTCAGCAGGTCCACAGGTTGACCAGGTCAACCCTGGCATGTGGGCCCGCTTGTCATTAACTCAGTTTAACTAACAGGTAATTAGCAGGTTAATTAACCAGATTAATTAATTGTTTTAATTATTATTTACTATTATTTATCTTTTTTTGTTTCTTTTCGTTCTAAAAAAAGGGGCTGGGCCCCGGCTGTCATAGGCCTGAGGCCAACCGGGGCGGGCTACCAGGCGTTGGGGGCGTGCGGGCGCCGAGCGTGGGCGCAGCCCGCCCAGACACGAGGGAGGCCGCTGGGCGCAGCGCGGCTAGGGGGCGCGTCTGGCCGAAGCAGACGCGGCGGGGAGGAGGGGACGGGGTGGCGTGGGGCAGGCGATGCCGCTGGGCGGCGCAGGCAGAGGCGGGGCGAGCAGGGTCCTGCGTGGTTGCCGGGAGGCGCGGGCGCTGGCGACACGAACTCGGCCGGAGCTCGCGGGACACGGGACGACCACGGCGGGGGCGCGGCCGCGCGCGGGCGAGCGCGCGTCGGGGCACTGCGAGGCGAGCACGGGGTGGCAAGGGAGCGCGCGTGGTGACCGCTGACGGGGACGGGGAGAGAGGGGAGGGCGTGGCCCTCACCGGCGTTTTGGGAAGAGGGCGACGAGGCTTGATGGCGTCCGGCGAGGGAGAGGTGAGGCGGCGTGTCCGGCGAAGGCTTCTGGCGAGGGGCGACGGAAGGCGCCGGGCGATTGGCGTCGGGGTCAAGGCAGCAGCGCTTGGGGTGTCGCGGCGAGGGGGCTTCGGGGAGGAAGGGGGGCATCTGGCAGGGGAGGTCTCCGGGCGGGGGGCTGCGTCGGAAGCGCCGCGGGGTCGAGCCCCCGATCTGGATCGAGGGGGGGGGGGGGGGGGGGGGGGGGAAAGATGCGAAATGACAGTGGGGGGAGAGTGGGGGATCGAGGGGAGTGGGGGGAGGTGGATCGGGGTAGTCTAGGGTTCGGTTGGGGTGGTGGTTAAGTAGGGGGTGAAGGGGGCCGTGTGGGCCGGCCTGGGGGTTACCTGGGTTAAGGCCCAGTGAGGGGCGGGGGCCTCTCCCCTTTTCTCTTCTTATTTTATCCACTTTTGTCTTTTGTTTAATTTCCTTTTACTATTTTTAATTTATTTTGAGCATTTAAACCTTTTATAAAAAAGATGATTTCTCCACCAATATTACTTACGATTTATTTGCCACACCCAGAACATCTTAGTTTGAATGTTTGAAAACTTCTGCCGTTTGACTTAACTTTAAATTTAGAATTCGAACGTGATTGTATCATCGCGAGGTTAACAACAGTAATCACGGTAACGTGGCATCATTAGCATGGGATTACTGTAGCATAATTATCTTGGCGTTACAATCTTCCATGCTAGACACATTATAGGCTGTTCCCAAATAGAAAATAAAGTTTATTTCCTTTCCACCATTCTTACACAATTCATGGCTAGCCGTATCCACAGGAGCCTTCCATACCAACACTTTTCAAGGAATTTATTATTAACATCGTATTAATTTTTTTTCATTTCGGGACTGGGCATCCCTATTACCTGCCACACTCTCATGCAATGACAAGTGAATAAACACTCACCATGAGAATAACCCACCTAGCATAAAAACATTGGCCACCCCTTGCCGCTTCATGAGCGGTACGGGCACACAAAACGGATTTTTTTTGAATGATTAGAGTTGGCACATGCAAATTTACTTGGAACGACACCCACATATAGGTAGGTATGGTGGACTTATTTGGCACAACTTTAGGTTTAAGGAATTGGATGCACAAGCAGTATTTCCACTTAGTACAAGTGGAGGCTAGCAAATAAATTGAGAAGCGACCAACCAAAAAACAAAAATGGTCATAAACATGCATTTAAGATAACTAACACTTAATAATGTACCATAAGTAGGATGTAACTTCGCTGCATAACTATTGACTTTACGTGTATGCATAGGGAATCACAAACCTTAACACCAATATTCTTACTAAAGCACAATTACTAACTAGCATAAATCACATATTATCATCTCCATATCGCAAAACTATTGCAAGGAATCAAGCTTATCACATCCAATGATCTATTCATGAATGTTTTTATTATATCCCTCTTGGATATCCATCAATTTGGGACCAAATTCATATCTTGTGCAAATTACCCTTACTATTATCAACTCTCAAAAAGATATAAGTGAAGCATGAGAGTGCAAATATTTCTTTTAAAATATAATCTTATCAACTCACAATACGATATAAGTGAAGTATGAGAGTACAAATATTTCTTTAAAATATAATCACCGCCGTGCTAAAAAAGATTTAAGTGAAGCACTAGAGCAACTGCCTAGCTCAAAAAATTGAAGTGAAGCACATAGAGCATTCTAACAAATTATGATAAATGCGTGGCTCTCTCAAATAGGTGTGTACATCAAAGTTGATTGTGACAAACTAAAAAGCAAACAAAGAAAAGACTCATATAATACACGACGCTCCAAGCAAAACTCATGATATGTGACGAATAAAAATATAGCTCCAAGTAAAATTACCGATGGTCGTTATAAGAAAGAGGGGATGCCTTCCGGGGCATCCCCAAGCTTAGTTGCTTGGGAGTCCTTGAATATTACCTTGGGGTGCCTCGGGCATCCCCAAGCTTAGGCTCTTGCCACTCCTTATTCCTTCATCCATCGTGATCTCACCCAAAACTTGAAAACTTCAATCACACAAAACTTAACAAAACCCTCGTGAAATCCGTTAGTATAATAACACAAATCACTACTTTAAGTACTATTGCAAACCCATTTATATTTTATCTTTGCATTATACCTACTGTATTCTCACTTCTCCATGGCTTATACCCCCCCGATACAATCCATAGTTTCATCAAAACAGGCAAAACGATGCATCAAAAATAGAATCTGTCAAAAACAGAATAGTCTGTAGAAATCTGAATAAGGACTATACTTCTGTAACTCCAGAAATTCTGAAAAATTATGAAAACATAGGCAATGTGTATATCAATCATGCGTAAAAAATTCAGAATTTTCCACGCTCCAGTAAATTATTACAATTCTGCTACTTGTCGCAAAAATTTCTGTTCCTGCACAGAATCAAAGCAACTATCATCCAAATCATCCCAAAGGCTTTGCTTGTCACAAATACTAATTAAAACATAAAAAACACAATCATAACAGTAGCATAATTGTGTGCACATAATAAAATAGAAAAATAAGCTATTTGGTTGTCTCCCAACAAGCTCTTTCTTTCTAGCCATTAGGATTGGCTTGAGATTTCAATGATGCTCACACAAAAGATAATAATTGAAACACAAAGAGAGCATCATGAAACATGCGGCAAACACATTTAAGTATAACTCTCTTCCTATGCATAGACATTTTATAAGCAAACAAATTATGAAGACGCGAAATGTCCAGCATATGCAAGCAAAGAAAGAAACAATAACCGTCTCAACATGAAGAGAGGTAATTTAGTAACATGAAAATTTCTACAACCATATTTTCCTCTCTCATAATAATTACATGTAGGATCATAATCAAATCCAACAATATAGGTATCATATAAAATTTCTCTCCATGATCCACATGCATAAATGTTTTACAATCTTCCAATGTAGTGGGATTAACATCAACTAAAGCATGACCTCTCCAAACCCACTTTTATAAAAAATATTCATAAGATTGAACACTCTCCAAATATGTGGGATTATTTTTACCTAAAGTTGATGCTCTTCCAAACCCACTTTCAATATTATTGCAAACATTATTATCAATATCATATTCATCATGAGGCTTAAATAAATTTTCAAGATCATAAGAAACATTATCACCCCAATCATGATCATTGCAAATAAGTAGTAGACATAACAAAATTATTATCCCCAAGCTTGTAGCTTTGCATATCATTAGCACAATTGACAATAGTAGAATTTATAATAGCATCATTGCAATAATGCTTTTCATTCAAGGAGCTATCAAGTATGGGAGCAATAGAAATAATTTAATTTTTAACATAAGGAACTGTAGCAAGTTCATCTCCATAAGAATAATTAATAGTGGCATCCTGGCCCCAAGCATAGCAAGCATCAAATTCATCACAAAAGGATATTTCAAGCGAATCAATGGGATCATAATTATCTATAGATTCCTGCATATCATTATTCTCTTCCAAAGCAGCATACATTCTCCAAATAAATCCACTAACATAGGCATTAGAAGCATAGTTTTCATAGCAGTATTTAAGTATGTCAAAAAAATTAGATTTGTAGAGAGTACACCATACTTTTCAATCAAAGAAGCAACTTCATAAGAACCCTTAAAAGAAACAAATCCTTCTGTTTGTTTGATATCATAGTAACTATAAACATCCTTCGCATAAGAAGATAAGATTTCATTGTCATTAAACTCACATAGATAGGGAACATGTTTTTTAGGGTTCTTAGAGCAACAAGTAAAATCATAAATTTCACATAGATTCCAAGCATAGCATAGTAAACAATTTATTTGATTCCATAAGAATCTCCCTTTCTGAGACAAACGGCGACGCACAAAATGAGCATGCTCATCTAAAGATTTTCCAACAACTAAGCTAGTTGGGGTTTCAGCACGAGCACAAATGGATCGAAGACGATCCAAGTAGAAAAATTTAAGTGGATCCATAGTTATCTTTATTTTCTTATTTATTTTCTATTTTTGAGTCATGACATGAAGGCAATAAAAGCAAGCAAACAAGCAAAAAGGCAAACAAAAAATATTTTAGTATTTTTGTGTAACTTTTTTTAGAAGTGGGGGAGATGAAAACGAGAAGCAAATGGCAAATAATGTAAATTCAAGGAGATGAAAGTTTATGCGAAGGTACTTGATAGATGTTGATGATGTCTCCCCGACACCGGCGCCAGAAATTCTTCCTGCTACTTGTGAACTACATTGGGATTTCACCGAAGAGGAGAGGATGATGCAGTACAATAGAGATAAGTATTTCCCCCAGTTAAGAACCAAGGTTATCAATCCAGTAGGAGAACCAAGCAACACCTTGTTAGCAGCACCTGCACACAAACAACAAATACTTGCAACTCAACGTGAACAAGGGGTTGTCAATCCCTCGACGGTTACGAGCAAGATTAAATTGTATGGTGATAGATAGATAGACAGATCGAACAAAAATACAAAAGAAAATAAATAAAAGAAAAACGCAGGAAGGTATTTTTGGTTTTAATATATGATAAAAGATAGACCCGGGGGTCATAATTTTCACTAGAGGTTTCTCTCTTGAAAATAGCATACGGTGGGTAAACAAATTACTGTTGGGCAATTGATAGAAAAGGAACTAATTATGACGATATTCAAGGCAGTGATCTTATATAGGCATCTTGTCCGAGACAAGTAGACCGAAATGATTCTGCATCTACTACTATTACTCCACACATCGACCGCTATCCAGCATGCATCTAGTGTATTAAGTTTGTAGAAAACGGAGTAACGCCTTAAGCAAGATGACATGATGTAGACAAGATAAACTCACATATGAATAAACCCCATATTTTTACCCTTAATAGCAACGATACATACGTGTCATGTCCCCTTCTGTCACTGGGATTGAGCACCGCAAGATCGAACCCATTACAAAGCACCTCTTCCCATTGCAAGATAAATCAATCTAGTTGGTCAAACCACATTAATAGATCGGAGAAGAAATACGAAGCTATAGCAATCATGCATAAAAGAGCTCAGAGAAAACTCAAATAATATTCATGGATAGATCTGATCATAAACTCACTATTCATCGGAGCCCAACAAATACACCGCAAAGAGTCATTACATCGAATAGATCTCCAAGAACATCAAGGAGAACATTGTATTGAAGATCAAAAAGAGAGAAGAAGCCATCTAGCTACTAACTATGGACCCGTAGGTCTAAGGCAAACTACTCACGCATCATCGAAAGGGCAGCAAGGTTGATGTAGAGCCCCTCCGTGATTGATTCCCCCTCTAGCAAGTATGGGATCTCATGGTTCTAGAACTTGCAGCAGCGAAAAAAGTATTTCGGGTGGCTCTCCGATGTCAGGGAATATTTGAGAATTCATAGAGGTGGAATTAGGGTTGGAGGTGCCACGAGGGGCCCACAAGCCTGGGGGCGCGCCCCTAGGGCTTGTCGCTCCCTCGTGGCTCTTCTGGCCTTCTCCCGAACCTTCTAGGTCTCTTATGGTCCAGAAAAAAATAATCCAAAGTTTTTTCTCCATTTGGACTTCGTTTGATATTGATTTCCTGAAAAGCCAAAAACATGCAAAAAACAACAACTGACATTGGGCACTAAGTTAATAGGTTAGTACCAAAAAATGATATATAATTGCATATAATGACATATAAAACATCCAAAATTGATACTATAATAGCATGGAACAATCAAAAATTATAGATACGTTGGAGACGAATCATGCGCATGTAAAAGCGTTGTTGAGGTAAACAGTGAAGAGCCAGCTCCCTCGCGCCTTCCCCGTAAAAAGGCAACCGCGAGGAGGCGCTCCACATTTACTCCTTCTTTCCCCAGCTTTATCTCCTTCCTCTCACCAGAACAGCTTCCGCCGCCACCGCTGCCGATTCGCATCTCAACTCGACCCCTTTCTTCTTCCCTGAGCCCTGATGGAACCCAAGAAGGCCGACACGGAGGGGAAGAAGCCTGCTAAAATGCTCTAATCCAAGGCGGAGAAGAAGAAGGAGTTGGAGGAATTGGAGAAGCGCGGAGGGAGAATGCAATTTTCTCGCCGTCTGCCATGGATGCCAACACCCTGATCGAGAGGTACGCTTTATGTGGGGGAGGGACACCAAGGACCACAAGGCCCCAGTGGTTCTTCCTAAAGGCGACAAGATTCCATCGGATTCATATCCGTTCTTCTGCACTTACTTCTACTGCGGTCTGGTTCCTCCATTTTTAGACTACTTTAGTGCAATGATGTCTAGTTTTGGGTTCAGACTGTTGGATTTTACCCCAAATGCTATGACTTGCATGGCAGTCTTCGCCCATCCATGAGAGGATTTTGTTGGAGTTGCCCCCAATGTAGATCTGTTCCACAACTTCTTCGTTCCCCGCATTGAAGACAAGTTGCTCTTCGGTAGTGTGACATGGATCCCAAGGGCTAAAACCAAATGCCAGTACCTTGCCGGGCAACTTCATCTCAAATGGGAGGAATGCAGGGCAGAGTGGTGTTGGATTGAGGAGAAAGATTTCCCTTCGTTCTGCTTGCCGCACACAGTGGGGGTTTAACGCAACAAGAATTGGAGTGATTTTGGCGCCACCGAGAAAAAACTTTGCCTGGCGTTGAACATGATTTCTTGTGTCAAGGCCGCCAAGCTGACCATAGAAATGGTAGGAGCTAACTTCCTCCAGTGACGCATTTCACTGCTGCAGAAGAGGCAGAGGTTCACTTGGGAATACCAGGGGGCGCTGATATTATGCGGTTGTACCCTAGGCTCGGCAACAAATTGACGGTTATGGATCACGCCATGTCTCTGTGAACAGCTGTTCCAAAAAACTGGTACATTCCACTTGCCGGATCAAATTGTCCCACTGCACATTAATTCTGCCAAGGACTCCTGATACGTCTCCAACGTATCTATAATTTTTGATAGTTCTATGCTATTATATTATCTGTTTTGGATATTTTATATGCATTAATATGCTATTTTATATTATTTTTGGGACTAACCTATTAACCTAGAGCCCAGTGCCAGTTTCTGTTTTTTCCTTGTTTTTGACTTTTACAGAAAAGGAATATCAAACGGAGTCCAAACGGAATAAAACTTTACGATGATTTTTCTTAGACCAGAAGACACCTATGTGACTTGGAGAGAGGGCCAGAAGAGTCCCGAGGAGGCCACAAGCCTCTAGGGTGCGCCCCAGGGAGGCGCCCTGAGGGCTTGTGGGCCCCTTGGGTGTCCTCCAACCCTAATTCCAACTCTATAAATTCAAAAATATTCCCCAAACATCAGAAGCGTCCACCAAAATACTTTTCCGCCGCCGCAAGTCTCTGTTCCCGTGAGATCCCATCTTGGGGCCTTTTCCGGCACCCTGCCAGAGGCGGATTTGATCACAGAGGGCCTCTACATCAACCTTGCTGCCCTTCCGATGATGCATGAGTAGTTTACCATAGACCTACTGGTCCATAGCTAGTAGCTAGATGGCTTCTTCTCTCTCTTTGATCTTCAATACCATGTTCTCCTCGATGTTCTTGGAGTTCTATCCGATGTAATCTTATTTTGCGGTGTGTTTGTTGAGATCCAATGAATTGTGGATTTATGATCAGATTATCTATGAATATTATTTGAGTCTTCTCTGAACTCTTTTATGCATGATTAAGATATCTTTGTATTTCTCTTCGAACTATCGGTTTGGTTTGGCCAACTAGATTGGTTTTTCTTGCAATGGGAGAGGTGCTTAGTTTTGGGATCAATCTTGCGGTGTCCTCACCCAGTGACAGAAGGGGTAGCGAGGCACATATTGTATTGTTTCCATCGAGGATAAAAAGATGGGGTTTATCTCATATTAGTTGAGTTTATCCCTCTACATCATGTAATCTTACTTAAAGCGTTGCTCTGTTCTTATGAACTTAATACTCTAGATGCAGGCAGGAGTCGGTCGATGTGTGGAGTAATAGTAGTAGATGCAGAATCATTTCGGTCTACTTGTCATGGAAGTGATTCTCATGATCATTGCCTTAGATATCGTCATAACTATGCGCTTTTCTAACAATTGCTCAACAGTAATTTGTTTACCCACCGTATGTTTTCTTTCAAGAGAGAAGCCTCTAGTGAAACCTATGGCCCCCAGGTCTATTTTCCATCATATATTTTCAGATTTATAAACCAAAAAACCCAAAAATACCTTGCTGCAATTTATTTATATTTACTTTAGTTTTCTCTTTTATTTATCTTTTATACCTATCTCTATTAGATCTCACTCTTGTTCGTGACCTTGAAGGGATTGACAACCCCTTCTAGTTTGTGCAGGTGCATAGATTGGAGACTTACTTATGCCTCCTACTGGATTGATACCTTGGTTCTTAACTGAGGGAAATACTTATCTCTACTTTGCTGCATCACCCTTTCCTCTTCATGGGAAAAATCAACGCAAGCTCAAGAAGTAGCAGGAAGAATTTCTGGCGCCGTTGCCAAGGAGGTTCTACATCAAGCCTACCAAGTACCCATCATTAACTCTCATCTCTTGCACTTACATTATTTGCCATTTGCCTCTCGTTTTCCTCTCCCCCACTTCTAAAACATTTTCAGAAAAACACAAAAATATTTGCCTTTTTATTCGCCCTTCTTTCGTTCATCTTTTTGTTTTCTTTTCGTTTGCTTGTGTACTAGATTGCTTGGTTTGTCACGATGTCTCAAGAAAACACCAAGTTGTGTAACTTTTCCAACACTAATAATAATGATTTTATTAGTACTCCGATTGCTCCCGCCACTAGTGCGGAATCTTATGAAATTAATGCCGCTTTGTTGAATCTTGTTATGAAAGAACAATTTTCCGGCCTTCCTAGTGAAGATGCCACATCCCATCTAAATACTTTAGTTGAGTTGTGTGATATGCAAAAGAAAAAAGATGTGGATAATGATATTGTCAAATTGAAGCTATTTCCGTTCTCACTACGAGATCGTGCTAAAACTTGGTTTTCATCTTTGCCTAAAAATAGTATTGATTCATGGAATAAGTGTAAAGATGCTTTTATTTCCAAGTATTTTCCTCCCGCTAAAATCATCTCCCTTAGGAACGATATAATGAATTTTAAGCAACTTGATCTTGAACATGTTGCACAATCTTGGGAGAGGATGAAATTGATGATAAGAAATTGCCCTACTCATGGTTTAACTTTATGGATGATCATACAATTTTTTTATGCCAGAATGAATTTTGCATCTAGAAATCTTTTAGATTCCACCGCGGGAGGTACTTTTATGGAAATTACATTAGGAGAAGCTACTAAACTCCTAGATAATATTATGGCAAATTACTCTCAATGGCATACCAAAAGATCTTCCACTAGTAAAAAAGTGCATGCGATTGAAGAAATTAATACTTTGAGTGGAAAGATGGATTAACTTATTAAATTGTTTTCTAGTAAGAGTGCTCCTATTGATCCTAATGATATGCCCTTGTCCACTTTGATTGAGAATAATAATGAATCTATGTATGTGAATTTTGTTGGTAGGAACAATTTTGGTAGTAACGCGTATAGAGGTAATTTCAACCCTAGGCCGTTTCCGAGTAATTCCTCTAATAATTATGGTAATTCCTACAACAATTCTTATGGAAATTATAATAAAATACCCTATGATCTTGAGAATAATATTAAAGATTTCATTAATTCTCAAAAGAATTTCAATGCTATGGTAGAAGAAAAATTGCTTAAGATTGATGATTTGGCTAGAAACATTGATAAGATTTCTCTTGAGATTGATTCTTTGAAAATGAGATGTATGCCACCCTAGCATGATATTAATGAATGTCTAAAAGCTATTAAAATTTCTTTGGATGAATGTAAATAAAGTACCGCTAGGATGCGTGCTAAGCGAGATTGGTTTATAAAAGCGTGTTCTTCTAGTTTTTGCGATAATAATGATGAAGATCTTAAAGTAATTGGTGTGACTCCTATTGAATCTTTGTTTTATAATATAAATCTTGGTAAAGATGGGACTGGAGATGAGTCAACTTTAGCTAGAAGGCATCCCAATAATTTGGAGTTTAAAGATCTGAATGAAAAAATTGATAAAAGTGGGATTGGAGAGGTCAAAACTTTTAGTAGCGATGAACCCACTCTTTTGGATTTCAAGGACTTTAATTATGAAAATTGTTCTTTAATAGATTGTATTTCCTTGTTGCAATGCATGCTTAATTCACCTCATGCTTATGATGAAAATAAAGCTTTTACTAAACATATCGTTGATGCTATGATGAAATCTTTTGAAGAAAAACTTGTGTTGGAAGTTTCTATCCCTAGAAAGCTTTATGATGAGTGGGAACCTACTATTAAAATTAAAATTAAAGATTATGAGTGCAATGCTTTGTGTGATTTGGGTTCTAGCATTTCCCTGATTCCAAAAACTTTATGTGATGTGTTAGGTTTCCATAAACTTGATGATTGTTCTTTGAATTTGCATCTAGCGGATTCCACTATTAAGAAACCTATGGGAAGGATTAATGATGTTCTTATTGTTGCAAATAGGAATTATGTGCCCATAGATTTTATTGTGCTTGATATAGATTGCAATTCTACATGTCCTATTATTCTTGGTAGACCTTGATGTCGCTTGAACTACATCGGTATTTCCCCAAAGAGGATGGGATGATGCAGCACATCTACGGTAGGTATTTCCCTCAGTTCTGTAACCAAGGTATCAATCCAGTAGGAGAACCAAGCAACACTATGAAACGGTACCTGCACACAAAAAACAAATACTTGCAACCCGACGATTAGGAGGGGTTGTCAATCCCTCCACGGGTAACGGTGCCGGAAATTTGCATGTTGACGGGATAAAAATTGTGATAGATTGGATAAACAGATCTCGATAAAACGCGAAATAAAATGAATAGAAAAAAGGTGCAACAAGGTATTTTTGGGTTTTTGGAATAATAGATCTAAAAATAAAAGAGAATAAAAATAGATCGGAAAGCAAATATGATAAAGAATAGACCCGGGGGCAATAGATTTCACTAGTGGCTTCTCTCAAGAAAATAGCATACGGTGGGTAAACAAATTACTGTTGGGCAATTGATAGAACATCAAATAATTATGAAGATATCCAGGCAATGACCATTATATAGGCATCACGTCCAAGATTAGTAGACCGACTCGTGCCTGCATCTACTACTATTATTCCACGCATCGACCGCTATCCAACATGCATCTAGTGTATTAAGTTCATGGAGAAATGGAGTAATGCAATAAGAACGATGACATGATGTAGACGAGATCTATTCATGTAGGAATAGCCCCCATCTTTTTATCCTTAATAGCAATGATACATGCGTGTCTTGCTGCCCCTTCTGTCACTGGGAAAGAACACCGCACGATCGAACCCATCAGAAAGCACCTCTTCCCATGGCAAGAAAAATCGATCTAGTTGGCCTAACTAAACCAAAGATTCGAAGAAGAAATATGAGGCTATAAGTAATCATGCATAAAAGAGATCAAAGAACTAAAATAACTTTCATGGATATAGATCTGATCATAAGCTCAAAGTTCATCGGATCCCAACAAACACATCGCAAAAAGAGTTACATCAAATAGATCTCCAAGAGACAATTGTATTGAGAATCAAAAAGAGAGAAGAAGCCATCTAGCTACTGCCTACGGACCCGTAGGTGTACAATGAACTACTCACGCATCATTGGAGAGGCACCAATGAGGATGATGAACCCCTCCGTGATGGTGTCTAGATTGGATCTCGTGGTTTTGGAAGTTGCGGTGGATGGAATTGTGTTTCGTCGACTCCCCTAGGGTTTTTGGAATATTTGGGTATTTATAGGGCGAAGAGGTGGTGCGGGAGGCCACCGAGGTGGGCACAACCCACCTGGGCGCGCCTGGGCCCCCAGGTGCGCCCTGGTGGGCTGTGCTCCCCTTGGAGCCCTCCTCTGGTACTTCTTTGGCCCAACAGGTGTCTTCTGGTCCAGAAAAATTCTCCAAAAAGTTTCGCTGCATTTGGACTCCGTTTGGTATTGATTTTCTGCGAAGTAAAAAACAAGCAAAAAACAGCAACTGGCACTGGGCACTATGTCAATAGGTTAGTCCCAAAAAATGATATAAAGTTGCTATAAAATGATTGTAAAACATCCAAGAATGATAATATAATAGCATGGAACAAGCAAAAATTATAGATACGTTGGAGAGGTATCAGCATCCCCAAGCTTAATTCCTACTCGTCCTCGAGTAGGTAAATGATAAAAACAGAATTTTTGATGTGGAATGCTGCCTAACATGTTCATCACATATTCTTTTTCTTTTGTAGCATGGACATTTGAACTTTTATATGGTTCAAAGCAATAGTCTAGTTTTGACATGAAGATTTCAATACTCAAGCATATCAACAAGCAACCATGTCTTTCAAAATATCAACACTAAAGAAAGTTATCCCTAGCCCATCATGCTCAATCATTGATCCATTCATGAAACACACTCGCATATTAGCTATACCCAATGCTCAAGTACGATCATAGTGCCCCTTAGTTGGTGCTTTATAAGAGAAGATAGAGACTCAAATAAAAATAAAAATTGCATAAAGTAAATAGATAGGACCTTCGCAGAGGGAAGTAGGGATTTGTAGAGGTGCCAGAGCTCAAAGCTTAAATTGAGAGATAATTTTTTTAGAGGCATACTTTTCCCATCAACGAAAACGACCGAGCAATTCCCAACACTTTTCATGCTTGATATATCATAGGCGGTTCCCAAACAGAAAATAAAGTTTATTCTTTTTTCCACCATTCTTTCACTTTCCATGGCTAGCCGTATCCACGAGTGCCCTCCATACCAACACTTTCCAAGGAATTTATTATTTGACAACATAAAGTAAATTTATTTTTCATTTCGGGACTGGGCATCCCTATTACCGCCACACTCTCATGCAATGACAAGTGAATAAACACTCATCTTGAGAATAACACATCTAGCATGGAAAATATTGGCCACCCCCTGCCGCTTCATGAGCGGTACGAGCACACAAAAAGGAAAATTATTTTGAAAATTAGAGATGGCACATACAAATTTGCTTAGAACGGCACGGGAATACCGCATATAGGTAGGTATGGTGGACTCATATGGCAAAACTGGGTTTAAAGATTTTGGATGCACAAGTAGTATTTCTACTTAGTACAAGTGAAGGCTAGCAAAAAGATTGAGAAGCAACCAACCAAGAAACGAAAAATCACATAAGCGAGCATTAAGCATAACTAACACCGAATAATGCACCACAAGTAGGATGTAATTTCATTGCATGACTATTGACTTTCATGCTTGCATATGGAATCACAAACCTTAACACCAATATTCTTACTAAAGCATAATTACTCACCAACATGACTCACATATCACTCTCATCATATCTCAAAACTATTACAAAGAATCAAGTTTATTTTGTCCAATGATCTTCATGAAAGCTTTTATTATATCCCTCTTGAATATCTATCTCTTTGGGACTAGTTTCATATGTTGCATTTGCTTTTGACAAGCTCAAACAAATCTAAGCGAAGAACATGAGCATAAAATTTTCCGTCTCTCAAAATAATATAAGTGAAGCATGAGAGAATTTCTTCAAAAATTTACTAACTCAAATAATTCTAAGTGAAGCATGAGAGCAATTCTTCAAAAATATTAAAGCACACCATGCTCAAAAAGATATAAGTGAAGCACTAAAGCAATTCCATAGCTCAAAAAGATTTAAGTGAAGCATAAAGAGCAATTCTAACAAATCATAGCATAATTTGGCTCTCTCAAATAGGTGTGTCCAGCAAGGATACTTGTGTGAAAGTAAAAAGCAAAACAAGCAAAGACTCATATAATACAAGACACTCCAAGCAAAACTCATGATATGTGACGAATAAAAATATAGCTCCAAGTAAAATACCGATGGTCGTTAGAAGAAAGAGGGGATGCCTTCCGGGGCATCCCCAAGCTAAGTTGCTTGGTTATCCTTGAATATTAACTTGGGGTGCCATGGGTCATCCCCAATCTTAGGCTTTTCTTACTCCTTATTCCTTCATCCATCGTGATCTCACCCTAAACTTGAAAACTTCAATCACACAAAACTTAACAAAACCTTCGTGAGATCCGTTAGTATAAGAAAACCAATCTTTACTTTAAGTACTGTAGAAAACCCACTCAAATTTTGTTATTGCATTATATCTACTGTATTCTAACTTTTCCATGGCTTATACCCCCCGATACAATCCATAGATTCATCAAAATAAGCACACAATGCAAAGAAAACAGAATCTGTCAAAAACAGAACAGTCTGTAAAGATGCGAACTTTTCTCATACTTCTGTAACTCCAAAAATTCTGAACAATTAGGAAAAGGGAGGAAATTTTTATATCAATCCTGTGTAAAAAATTCAGAATTTTTCGTTGCTTCTGTGAATTTAGACAATTATTTTACTGGATGCAGAAGTTTTTGTTTTTCAATAGGATCAAATCAACTATCACCAAAGTTATCCCAAAGGCTTTACTTGGCACAAACACTAAATAAAACATAAAAAACACACTCATAACAGAGGCATAATTGTGCAAACACTCAAGAACAGAAAGAAAAAGGCAAAAATAAATTTTATTCATTGGGTTGCCTCCCAACAAGCGCTATCATTTTATGCCCCTAGCTAGGCATAATGCATAGATTCAAGTATTGTCATCTTTAGTTTCCATTTCCTCAATCACACAACCAATATTCTTCAAATATTTAGCATATAGATTTTCAATAAAAATACTCCTAGGAATGAGATTGAAAAATTCATTCTTGCAAGTAGGGTTTCTTATAACTTCAACAATGTCGGGGTGAATACTAATCATCTTAAGATCCTCTTTGTTATTATTGGAAGTTGCACCCTTGTTCCTAGTGACTTTGGCAATCTTGCCAATTTTTACGGGAGTTTTTTCACTAGTTTTAACAGAAGCAAAAGCCAAGCTCAAGTTACTAAAAATTTCCTCCAACTTATCAATCCGGGAAGGACTCTCTCCAATTCTTTTGTTAATTATGGTTTCCTTTTCCCTTAGTAATTTGAAAACATCGGCCGCTTTGGACCCAAATTTATTAGCAAGATTCTGCATCCTTGTATCTAAGTTTTCAATTTGCTCTAAGGTGACCATCTTCTTTTCAATAGCATCTAATCTTTGCATAACATGCTCAAGAGTTAAGATTGTTTCATTAATAATGATAGGTGGTGCTCCTACTAGATCTCCCATGGCATTAAAAGCATCCAAAGAAGGGCACATCAAGAAATTACCACCGGTAATCGTATCTAGGACGAATCTATACCAAGTGGTAATGCCCACATAAAAACTGCGAAGAAGAACAATGGTAGATTGCTTACGAACAGATCTATTATGAGCATTGCAAATCCTATACCAAGCATCTTTTAGATTCTCCCCTCCCCTTTGTTTAAAGTTAAGAACCTCGTTCTCGGGGGTACACGCAATAGAGGAAGAACTAGCCATAACGACAAAGTGGCAAACAAAATCACACACAAAAAGATAGATCTGACGAGAAAACTGTGAACGAAAAAGAGGGCGAATAAAACAGCAAATTTTTGTGAAGTGGGGGAGATGAAAACAAGAGGCAAATAGCAAATAATGTAAATTGCAAGGAGATGAGATTTGTGATTAGGAACCTGATAGATGTTGATGATGTCTCCCCGGCAACGTCGCTAGAAATTCCTTTTGATGTCGCTTGAACTACGCCGGTATTTCCCCAAAGAGGAAGGGATGATGCAGCACAGCTACAGTAGGTATTTCCATCGGTTATGAAACCAAGGTATCAAACCAGTAGGAGAACCAAGCAACACTATGTAAATGGTACCTGCACACAAATAACAAATACTTGCAACCTGACGATTAGGAGGAGTTGTCAATCCCTCTACGGGTAACGGTGCCAGAAATTTGCATGTTGACAGGATAAAAATTGTGATAGATTGGATAAACAGATCTCGATAAAACACGAAATAAAATGAATAGCGAAAAGGTGCAGCAAGGTATTTTTGGGTTTTTGAAATAATAGATCTGAAAATAAAAGCGAATAAAAATAGATCGGAAAGCAAATATGATAAAGAATCGACCCGGGGGCAATAGATTTCACTAGTGGCTTCTCTCAAGAAAATAGCATACGGTGGGTAAACAAATTACTGTTGGGCAATTGATAGAACATCAAATAATTATGACGATATCCAGGCAATGATCATTATATAGGCATCACGTCCAAGATTAGTAGACTGACTCCTGCCTGCATCTACTACTTTTACTCCACGCATCGACCGCTATCCAGCATGCATCTAGTGTATTAAGTTCATGGAGAAACAGAGTAATGCAATAAGAACGATGACATGATGTAGACGAGATCTATTCATGTAGGAATAGCCCCCATCTTGTTATCCTTAATAGCAATGATACATGCGTGTCTTGCTACCCCTTCTATCACTGGGAAAGAACACTGCACGATCGAACCCATCAGAAAGCACCTCTTCCCATGGCAAGAAAAATCAATCTAGTTGGCCTAACTAAACCAAAGATTCAAAGAAGAAATATGAGGCTATAAGTAATCATGCATAAAAGAGATCAAAGAACTCAAATAACTTTCATGGATATAGATCTGATCATAAACTCAAAGTTCATAGGATCCCAACAAACACACCGCAAAAAGAGTTACATCAAATAGATCTCCAAGAGACCATTGTATTGAGAATCAAAAAGAGAGAAGAAGCCATCTAGCTACTGCCTACAGACCCGTAGGTCTACAATGAAACTACTCACGCATCATCAGAGAGACATCAATGAAGATGATGAACCCCTCCGTGATGGTGTCTAGATTGGATCTCGTGGTTCTGGAACTTGCGGCGGCTGGAATTGTGTTTCGTCGACTCCCCTAGGGATTTTGGAATATTTGGGTATTTATAGGGCGAAGAGGCAGTGCGGGAGGCCACCGAGGTGGGCACAACCCACCTGGGCGCGCCTGGGCCCCCAGGCGCGCCTGGGCCCCCAGGCGCGCCCTGGTGGGTTGTGCTCCCCTCGGAGCCCCCCTCTAGTACTTCTTTGGCCCAACAGGTGTCGTCTGGTCCACAAAATTCTCCAAAAAGTTTTCCTGCGTTTGGACTCCGTTTGGTATTGATTCTTTGCGAAGTAAAAAACAAGCAAAAAACAACAACTGGCACTGGGCACTATGTCAATAGGTTAGTCCCAAAAAATTATATAAAGTTGCTATAAAATGATTGCAAAACATCCAAGAATGATAATATAACAGCATGGAACAAGCAAAAATTATAGATACATTGGAGACGTATCAGACCTTTCCTTAGAACGATTGGTTCAATTATTGATATGAAAGAAGGAAACATTAGATTTCAATTTCCATTAAGGAAGGGCATGGAAAACTTTCCAAGAAATAAAATTAAGTTGCCTTATGAATCTATTATGAGGGCTACTTATGGTTTGCATACCAAAGATGACAATACCTAGATCTATGTTTTATACCTAGCTAGGTGCGTTAAACGACAGCGCTTGTTGGGAGGCAACCCGATTTTATTTTTATGTTTTTTGTTTTTGGTTCTGTTTTTCAATAAATACACATTATTACCTCTGTAGTAATTGTGTTTTGGTTTTCTAATTAGTGCTTGAGCCAAGCGAGACCTTTCGGATGATTTGGTATATCGTTGATTTGGTTTTGCTGAAAAAACAGAAACTTTTGTGTCCAGTAAAAGAATTGTATAAATTCACTGGAGGGTGGAAAATTTCTGAATTTTTACACAAGATTTATATATTAATTTCCTCTGTTTTACTAATTTTTCATAATATTTGGAGTTACATAAGTATGATTAATATTCTGGTTACTACAGACTGTTCTGTTTTTGACAGATTCTGTTTTCTATGTGTTGTTTGCTTATTTTGATGAATCTATGGGTAGTATCGGGGGGTATGAACCATGGAGAAGTTGGAATACAGTATATATAACACCAATATAAATTTAGAATGAGTTCACAAGAGTACCTAAAGTGGTGATTTATTTTATTATACTAACGGGTCTTATGAGTTTTCTGTTGAGTTTTGTGTTGTGAAGTTTTCAAGTTTTGGGTAAAGATTTGATGGATTATGGAATAAGGAGTGGCAAGAGCCTAAGCTTGGGGATGCCCAAGGCACCCCAAGGTAATATTCAAGGATAACCAAGCATCTAAGATTGGGGATGCCCCGTATGGCATCCCCTCTTTCGTCTTCAATCCATTGGTAAATTTACTTGAGGCTATATTTTTATTCACCACATGATATGTGTTTTGCTTGGAGCGTCTTGTATGATATGAGTCTTTGCTTTTTAGTTTGACACAATC
This sequence comes from Thinopyrum elongatum, assembly GCA_011799875.1. NCBI lineage: Eukaryota > Viridiplantae > Streptophyta > Magnoliopsida > Poales > Poaceae > Thinopyrum > Thinopyrum elongatum. Next base: position 84,181,376 of record CM022300.1, on the reverse strand, counting down.
ATCCTTTCTGTAAACACCTTTTGAGAGGGACACACTTTAATCATGAATTTATTAGAATACTCTATGTGCTTCACTTATATCTTTTGAGCTAGGTAGTTTGCTCTAGTGCTTCACTTATATCTTTTTAGAGCACGGCGGTGGCTTTATTTTATATAAATTGTTGAAATATCGTGCTTCACTTATATTATTTTGAGAGTCTTTAAACAGCATGGTAATTTTCTTAGGTTATGAATTTAGTCCTAATATGATGGGCATCCAAGAGGGATATAATAAAAACTTTCATATAAAGAGCATTGAATAAGATGAGAAGTTTGATTCCTTGCATTTGTTTTGAGATATAAAGATGGTGATATTAGAGTCATTTTAGTGAGTAATTGTGGATTGGTAGAAATACTTGTGTTAAAGTTTGTTATTCCCGTAGCATGCACGTATGGTGAACTGTTATGTGTTGAAGTCAGAGCATGATTTATTTTTTGATTGTCTTCCTTATGAGTGGCGGTCGGGGACGAGCGATGGTCTTTTACTACCAATCTATCCCCCTAGGAGCACGCGTGTAGTACTTTGTTTTGGTGGCTAATAAATTTTTGCAATAAGTATGTGAGTTCTTTATGACTAATGTTGAGTCCATGGATTATACGCACTCTCACCCTTCCACCATTGCTAGCCTCTCTAGTACCGCGCAACTTTCGCCGGTGCATTAAACCCACCATATACCGTTCCTCAAAACAGCCACCATACCTACCTATTATGGCATTTCCATAGCCATTCCGATATATATTGCCATGCAACTTCCACCGTTCTGTTTTGTTATGACACGCACCATCATTGTCATATTGCTTTTCATGATCATGTAGTTGGCATAGTATTTGTGGCAAGTCCACCGTTCATATTTTTTATATATGTCACTCTTGATCATTGCACATCCCGATACACCGCCGGAGGCATTCATATAGAGTCATATTTTCTTCTAGTATCGAGTTGTAATTCTTGAGTTGTAAGTAAATAAAAGTGTGATGATCATCATTATTAGAGCATTGTCCCATGTGAGGAAAGGATGATGGAAGCTATGATTCCCTCACAAGTTGGGATGTCTCCGGACTTTATAAAAAAATAATAGAGGCCAAAGAAGCCCAAATAAAAAAGAGAGGCCAAAGAAGCCCAAACAAAAAAATGAGAGAAAAGAGAGAAGGGACAATGTTACTATCCTTTTTCCACACTTGTGCTTCGAAGTAGCACCATGATCTCCATGATAGAGAGTCTCCTATTTTGTCACTTTCATATACTAGTGTGAATTTTTCATTATAGAACTTGGCATGTATATTCCAATGATGGGCTTCCTCAAATTGCCCTAGGTCTTCGTGAGCGAGCAAGTTGGATGTACACCCACTTAGTTTATTTTTGAGCTTTCATACACTTATAGCTCTAGTGCATCCGTTGCATGGCAATCCCTACACACTTGCATCGATATCAATTGATGGGCATCTCCATAGCCCATTAATTTTCCTAGTTGATGTGAGACTTTCTCCTTCTTTTTTGTCTTCTCCACAACCACCATATTCTATTCCACCTATAGTGCTATATCCATGGCTCACGCTCATGTATTGCGTGAAAGTTGAAAAAGTTTGAGAACACCAAAAGTATGAAACAATTGCTTGGCTTGTCATCAGGGTTGTTAATGATTAAATACTTTGTGTGATGAAGATGGAGCATAGCCAGACTATATGATTTTGTAGGGATAACTTTCTTTGGCCATGTTATTTTGGGAAGACATGATTGCTTTATTAGTATGCTTGAAGTATTATTGTTTTTATGTCAATATTAAACTTTTGTTTTGAATCTAATGGATCTGAATATTCTTGCCATAATAAAGAAGATTGCATTGATAAATATGTTAGGTAGCATTCCACATCAAAAATTCTGTTTTTATCATTTACCTACTCGAGGACGAGCAGGAATTAAGCTTGGGGATGCTTGATACGTCTCCAACGTATCTATAATTTTTGATAGTTCCATGCTATTACATTATCTTTGGATGTTTTATATGCATTAATATGCTATTTTATATTATTTTTGGGACTAACCTATTAACCTAGAGCCCAGTGCCAGTTTCTGTTTTTTCCTTGTTTTTGACTTTTACAGAAAAGGAATATAAAACGGAGTCCAAACGGAATAAAACTTTACGATGATTTTTCTTGGACCAGAAGACACCTACGTGACTTGGAGAGAGGGCCAGAAGAGTCCCGAGGAGGCCACAAGCCTCTAGGGTGCGCCCCAGGGGCCGCCCTGAGGGCTTGTGGGCCCCTTGGGTGTCCTCCAACCCTAATTCCACCTCTATAAATTCAGAAATATTCCCCAAACATCAGAAGCATCCATCAAAATACTTTTCCGCTGTCGCAAGCCTATGTTCCCATGAGATCCCATCTTGGGGCCTTTTCCGGCACACCGCCGGAGGGGGATTCGATCACGGAGGGCCTATACATCAACCTTGCTGCCCTTCCGATGATGCCTGATTAGTTTACCACAGACCTACAGGTCCATAGCTAGTAGCTAGATGGCTTCTTATCTCTCTTTGATCTTCAATACCATGTTCTCCTCGATGTTCTTGGAGTTCTATCCGATGTAATCTTATTTTGCGGTGTGTTTGTTGAGATCCAATGAATAGTGGGTTTATGATCGGATTATCTACGAATATTATTCGAGTCTTCTCTGAACTCTTTTATGCATGATTAAGATAGCTTTGTATTTCTCTCCGATCTATTGATTTGGTTTGGCCAACTAGATTGATCTTTCTTGCAATGGGAGAGGTTCTTTGTGATGGGTTCAATCTTGCGGTGTCCTCACCCAATGACAGAAGTGGTAGCAAGGCATTTATTGTATTGTTGCCATCGAGGATAAAAAGATGGGGTTTATGCCATATTCCTTGAGTTTATACCTCTACATCATGTCATCTTACTTAAAGCGTTGCTCTGTTCTTATGAACTTAATACTCTAGATGCAGGCAGGAGTCGGTCGATGTGTGGAGTAATAGTAGTAGATGCAGAATCATTTCGGTCTACTTGTCATGGACGTGATGCCTATATTCATGATCATTGCCTTAGATATCGTCATAACTATACGCTTTTCTATCAATTGCTCAACAGTAATTTGTTTACCCACCATATGTTTTCTTTCAAGAGAGAAGCCTCTAGTGAAACCTATGGCCCCTGGGTGTATTTTCCATCATATATTTTCAGATCTATAAACCAAAAAACCCAAAAATACCTTGTTGCAATTTTTTTATATTTACTTTAGTTTGCTCTTTTATTTATCTTTTATACCTATCTCTATTAGATCTCACTCTTGTTTGTGACCGTGAATGGATTGACAACCCCTTTTCACGTTATGTGCAAGTGTTTGTTAGTTTGTGCAGGTGCACAGATTGGAGACTTTCTTGTGCCTCCTACTGGATTGATACCTTGGTTCTCAACTGAGGGAAATACTTATCTCTACTTTGCTTCATCACCCTTTCCTCTTCAAGGGAAAAATCAACGCAATCTCAAGAAGTAGCAACTCCATCTTGGCGATGATGCCGGATTGCGATGCTCACGGGGTCAAAGCTGACTGGCCACTGCCCACCCTGGAGAATGGAATGGATTGCGCCTCCAACTTAACAGATAAAGCCTCTCAGAAAGAAACAGATCTTATCCGGGCCACCAAAGATGAAGAACTGGCATATATAGCGAGCAAGGCCGCAGGGGCCGCGAGAATTAATGCAGCAGGCGGTTCTGGCACCATGGCAGCTGAAGATGATGGCGAAGAACATCACGAAGAAGAAACTGCCGAGGAGTAAATGGAAGAGCCTGCCAGGGGCGTGATAATCCACAAGTATAGGGGATCGCAACAGTTTTCGAGGGTAGAGTATTCAACCCAAATTTATAGATTCAACACAAGGGGAGCCAAAGAATATTTGTAAGGATTAGCAGTTGAGTTGTCAATTCAACCACACCTGGAGATTAAATATCTACAGCAAAGTGATCAGTAGCATAGTAATATGATAGTTTTGATAGTAGTGATAATAGTAGCAGTAACGGTAATAGTGATAGCAATGATTTTGTAGCAAGTGTAACAGTAGCAACAGCAGTAGTAACTTAGCAAGAACAATATGTGGAAAATTCGTAGGCATTGGATCGGTGAATTCGTTGGATGATATTCATCATATAACAGTCATAACCTAGGGCGATACAAAACTAGCTCCAGTTCATAAATATAATGTAGGCATGTATTCCGTAAATAGTCATACGTGCTTATGGAAAGAACTTGCATGACATCTTTTGTCCTACCCTCCCATGGCAGCGGGGTCCATAAGGAAACTAAGGGATATTAAGGCCTCCTTTTAATAGAGAACTGGAACAAAGCATTAACACATAGTGAATACATGAACTCCTCAAACTACGGTCATCATCGAAAAGTATCCCGATTATTGTCACCCCGGGGTTTAGGGATCATAACACGTAATAGGTGAATATGACTTGCAAGATCGGATCTAGAACATAGATATAATGGTGAAAACATAAACGGTTCAGATCTGAAATCATGGCAGCCGGGCCCTAGTGACAAGCATTAAGCATGGCAAAGTCATAACAACATCAATCTCAGAACATAGTGGATAGTAGGGATCAAGCCCTAACAAAACTAACTCGATTACATGATGAATCTCATCCAACTCCTCACCGACCAGCGAGCCTACGAAGGAATTACTCACTCCCGGTGGGGAGCATCATGGAATTGGTGATGGAGAAGGGTTGGTGATGACAAAGACCAAAGATTCCCCTCTTCGGAGCCCCAAACGGGCTCCAGATCTGGCCTCCCGATGAAGAACAGGAGCTGGCGGCGGCTCCGTATCGTGAAACGCGATGAAACTTTCTCCTTGATTTTTTCTCCAAAAATAGGATTTTATAGCGTCAGAATTAGGGTCTGCGGGGCCACCAGGTGGGAACAACCCACCTGGGCGCGCCTAGAGGGGGGGCGCCATGGTGGGTTGTGCTCAACCAGGGGCCCCCTCCGGTGGTTGTTGGCTTCAGTATTTTTTTATATATTCTAAAATAATTCTCCAAAAAGTTTTGTTCCATTCTGAGAACTTTTATTTCTGCATAAAAACAACACCATGGTAGTTCTGCTAAAAACAACGCCAGTCCGGGTTAGTTTCATTCAAATCATGCAAATTAGAGTCCAAAAAGAGAGCAAAAGTGTTAGGAAAAGTAGATACGGCGGAGACGTATCAACTCCTCCAAGGTTAAACCCTTGCTTGTCCTCAAGCAATTCAGTTGACAAACTGAAAGTGAAAAAGAAAAACTTTTACGAACTCTTTTGTTCTTGTTTACATAAATAAGCATAAGTAGCACCCATGTTTTCAGCAAAGATTATGACTAACCATGTCAACAATAACTCTTAGAAATTATATTAACTTGTATCAATGGCATAAGCAACTAGAGAGCAATAATAAAATATCTCAAATGACAACACTTTGTCAAAACAACCGTGATATAATATGACAACAGTGGTATCTTGCTAGCCCTTTTTGAGACCGCAAAACATAAATGCAGAGCACCTCCAAAGTTCAAGCGGTGACTAAACATTGTAATTCATGGTAGAAAAGATCCAGTCATGATGCATCCAACATTAAGTATGCACAATGCATGATGATTACAATAGTGCTTTCAGATCTGGCGCTTATTTGAGAAGTTGATGACTCAACATAAAATTAAATAGATAGTCCCTTCGCAGAGGGAAGCAGGGATTTGGAGCCATGCCAGAGCTCCAATTTTTTAAAACAGAGATAAATGTAATTTTGGGAGATGCACCCTTCCTGTTTATGTCACGACCAAAGGTTATCAATATCTTCCGTGCTAAACACATTAGTGGCGGTTCCCAAGCGATAAAAGTAAAGGTTTACTCCCCCTCCACCAACAAACACACTGCACGGCTAGCCGAATCCACCGGTACCGTCCATACCAACATCAGTCCTAGGGGGGTTTTGTTTAATTATTTGCAATTTTTGATTTCGGGACTGGGAATCCCTATTACCGCCCCTCTCGTGCAAGGACAAGTGAATAAACACTCATCATGAGAATAACCCGCTTAGCATGGAAGATACTGACTACCCCCTGTTGCTCTATGAACAATCCAGGCACACAAAAACATGAGTTTATTTGAAGTTTTTAGAGGTGGCATATGCAAATTTACTTGGAACGGCAGGGTAATACCGCATATAGGTAGATATGTTGGACTCATCTGGAATAACTTGGGTTTTAGGATTTTGATGCACAAGCAGTATTCCCGCTTAGTACACGCGAAGGCTAGCAAATAGGTTGAGAAGCGGCCAGCTAGAGAGCGAAAACGGTCATGAACATGCGTTATGCATAATTAATATTGAATACTAGCATGAGTGGGATATGGACACCATGAACATAAATATCATAGAGGCTATGTTGGTTTTGATTCAACTACATGCATGAACATGTGCCAAGTCAAGCCACTTGAAATATTCAGAGGAGGATACCATATCATCATACTACATCACAATCATTTTAATGCATGTTGACATCCAAGATAAATCATTATCCACTCCTAGCTACTTAAGCATGGCATGAGAAACTATAATCTCTAATTGTCATTGCAAACATGTTTGATCATAATATGCTGAATCATGGATACTAGGTTAAACATATTTACAAAAACATAACAAGTTGAGTTCATACCCGTTTCTCTCTGCCACAGCCAGTTCAACAAATATCGTCATTATTGCCTTTCACTTGCATGACCGAATGATATGAAAATAATAATAGTGCAAGAGTTCCATGGACTAAGCTGGAATCTGCAAACATTTTATTCAAAAAGGAGAAGACAACATAATATGGGCTCTTTGTTAGATCAATAGCAATGCATATGAGAGCCACTCAACATTTTCATCGTGGTCTTCTCCTTGGTATGACTCAATAAAAGGAAAAGAAATTCAGAGAAACACACTGAAATATTTTTGGAGTTTTTAGTTTTTCTTGAAGAAAGCAAATTAAAGAAAAATAAACAAAAAAGAGAAAAACTATTTACATGGGAAAGCTCCCAACAAGCAAAAGAAGAACAAGGAAATCTTTTTGGGTTTTCCTTTTTAATACTACAACTAATTAAACTTAGAAAGAAAAACCAAAAAGAAGCAAGAAACACTTTTTGGGATTTTCTCAAAGTTTTTCAAACACACAAGAAGAAAGCAAGAAAATAAATCTAACATGGATAATACAATGAAAAAGTGTAAACACCGACAACTGGAATGAAATGTGTGAACATGAATGTAATGTCGGTGGAAATACGTACTCCCCCAAGCTTAGGCTTTTGGCCTAGCTTGGTGATCACCACTCATAGTAGCCATCCGGTCCCATCTCGAAGTGCTGTGGAGGGGGCACCTGAGCGTCCCACTCCTGAGGCTCCTCCTCTGCCTCTGCCTGGGCATTCTGGTAGGCCATAATGTCTGCTGGCATGACCCTGTATCCTCCCCTGGCAATAAATAAAAAAAAGCAGGTGCAGGCAATGGGATAATATCATGGGTTTCCACACTATAAACCAGGTTATAACGAATATTATTAAGGGCGTCGGCCTCATCAGTAAACTGGTGATCCACCATCGCCTGGTGATCTAAATAAACCTTGGGCAGAGGATAATCATGTTGGTGAATCTGAACGTTAAAGTGACTCGCTAAGCGAGTAGCATAAATACCGCCATGAGTTTTGCCCTTGGTTCTGTTAAGGTGCAGACGGCGTGCAATAATGGCCCCGAGGCTAAAGGTGTTATCGCTGTATAGTGCACGGCATAAGATGGCGAAGTCAGGAGCACTAAGTGCACCGACCTTCTCTCTAGCAATTAAACACTTAGCAATGAATAGAGGAAAATAATGCACAGAAGGAAATAGCAAGCTAGTGGTGGTAACACTCGATACCCCTCTCTCATCTCCCACTGTCAGAGTACGATAAATGCCATCAAACTCTGCAGGTCTAGGCTCTCTTATTTCCCCATCAGAAGGGATCAAGCATATATCGCAAAAGTTAGTGAGTGGCATATGACGGGTTTCAGCATATAAATTAAACCGCACCTCAGGGGGGTTATTCCTACTCAGAAGATGAAAATTTTACACAAAGGAATTTGTAAGGAGATGGTATTGTTCACACTCAGCTGCGATGAAGTCGGTTAGCCCGGCATTTGAAGCAAATTGGGCGAACTCTTGACAGATCCCGGCTCCATCCATGAAGGGGTTATGCGGCCATTCGCACGGCCGCACCTCCGCCCTTCTCCGAGTATGGAGGTCATTGTCCGATGATTCCCTTAGCATTTCTCTTGGAGGCAAACTTCCTAAAGAAACTCATCTTATTCCTATGAACAAAATTCTAAAAAAATTAGTCCACAAAATTTTTGTCAAGAAAACTTCACAAGATTTATAGCAACTACTCATAAGGAGGCATAGAGGCTATATTAAGCATTCAAACTACTTAGAACTCTAAGAACTCAACATGCAAGCTCATCTACAGCAGCACCAAGAGTAGCTAATTATTCAAAATATAATCCACTAAAGCAAAAACTAATTGGAGCAATGGAGGAGTCACATACCAAGTAGCAATCCCCCAAAACAGTTTCGGAAGCGGAGCTTCGAGCAAAGAGATCGAAATCCGCGGGTTTGAGAGCAAGAACACGAGAAAAAGGGCTATGGTGATTTTTTTCTGGAGGTAGGAGATGACACGGGCTAAAGAAGTAAGTGAGGGGACCCACGTGGGGACCACAACTCACCAGGGCGCGCCTGGGGCTGCTGGCGCGCCCTGGTGTCTTGTGGTCACCAGGTGCACCCCCCTCTGATGTTATTTGCACCAAAAATTCATAAATATTCAGAAAAAAATCGTATTAAATTTTCAGGGCATTCTGAGCACTTTTATTTTTGGGTCATTTTTTTATTGCATAGGAAATTCAGAAAACAGACAAAACATGGCAATTTATTTTATTTAACTAAGAAAAACAGAAAATAAGAGTTCGGAGTAGAAGGTTGTGCTTACTAAATTCATCAACTTCATACCTCTAAAAAATGATCCATTAATAAGGCTGATCAAGTCTTATTAACAACCACCTTCGATTAGAATGAAATCGAAGAACTTTTGTAAAACACTAAGTTACCTCAATGGGGATATGCATGTCCCCAACAATAAACATTTCATATTTCTTTTTGGCAGTAGGTAGAGGTAGTTGAAAACTTCCAATAGTGAGTGTCGGAGATTTTTCAATAACATTAATACCATTCACATGGAATTGTTTCTTCGGAAAGTGCACCGTATGTTCATTACCATTGATAAGAAAAGTGACCTTGCTTTTATTGCAATTAATAACAGCCCCTGCAATATTCAAAAAGGGTCTACCAAGGATAATCGACATGTTGTCGTCCTCGGGCATCACAAGTATAACAAAGTCAGTTAAGATAGTAACATTTGCAACAACAACGGGCACATCCTCAAAAATACCGGTAGGTATGGCAGTTGATTTATCAGCCATTTATAAAGATATTTCAGTAGGTATGAGTTTATTCAAATCAAGTCTTTTATATAAGGAGAAAGGCATAACACTAACACCAGCTCCTAGATCACACAAAGCAGTTTTAACATAGTTACTTTTGATGGAGCAAGGTATAGTTGGTATTCCTGGGTCTTCAAGTTTTTTAGGTACTCCATCCTTAAAAGAATAATTAGCAAGCATGGTGGAGATTTCAGCTTCAGGTATTTTTCTCTTATTAGTGATGATTTCTTTCATATATTTTGCATAAGGGGCTATCTTTAAAATATCAGTCAAGCGAGTGCGCAAAAAGACTGGCCTAAGCATTTTAGCAAAGCGTTCAAATTCTTCATCATCCTTTTTCTTAGTTGATTTGGGTGGAAAGGGCATGGGTTTTTGAACCCATGGTTCTCGTTCTTTTCCATGTTTTCTAGCAACAAAGTCTCTTTTATCATATGTTCTATTTTTAGGTTGTGGGTTATCGAGATCAACAGCTGGTTCTATTTCAACATCATTATCTGGTTGTTTATCATTGTCTGGTTGAGTGTCTTCATGAACATCATCATTATCTTTTTCATTGTCACTATATGAATGTTCATTGCCAGATTGTGTTTCAGCATCAGAAATAGAAACATCATTATTATTATCAGGAGGTTTTTCTACTTCAGGTTCACTAGAGGTATGCAAAGTCCAATCATTTTTCTTTTTCTTCTTCTTTTTAGAAGGACTAGGTGCATTAGTGTTGATTCTTTAAGAGTCTTGTTCAATTCTCTTTGTGTGTCCCTCAGGATAAAGTGGTTCCTGAGTCATTTTACCTCCTCTAGTTGCTACTCTCACAGCAAAGTCATTCATATTATTATTCATTTCACTAAGCAACTCTCTTTGAGATTTAGCAACTTGTTCTAGTTGAGTTTGAACCATAGAAGCATGTTTTCCTACACCTCTTACATCATTAGTAATTCTGAATAACAAGTCACTCAAGCGAGCAATCATATTAGAATTATATTTCAATTGTTTCATAACATTTTCATTGAAGTGATCTTGTTTCCTAATGTAGTTGTCAAACTCATAAAGCGATTGACTAGGATGTTTATTGTAAGGAATATCACTTTCATCAAATTTCATTAAAGAGTTTACCTCTACCACCTTGGCTGGTGGTGTGTCAAGTCCATGTATTTCTTCAATAGGAGGTAAATTTTTAACATCCTCTGCTTTAATACCTTTTCCCTTCATACTTTTCTTTGCCTCCTGCATATCTTCAGGACTGAGATATAAGATACCCCTCTTCTTTGGAGTGGGTTTAGGAGGTTAATCAGGAAGAGTCCAATCATCATAATTTTTCAATATATTATTCAATAATTCCTCAGCTTGTTCAATAGTTCGTTCCCTGAAAACACAACCAGCACAACTATCTAGGAAGTCCCTAGAAGCATCGATTAGTCCATTATAGAAGATATCAAGTATTCCATTTTTCTTAAGAGGATGATCAGGCAAAGCATTAAGCAATTGGAGAAGCCTCCCCCAAGCTTGTGGGAAACTCTCTTCTTCAATTTGCACAAAATTAAATATTTCCTGTAAGGTAGCTTGCTTCTTATGGGCAGAAAAATTATTTTTCAGAGAAGTAATAAATCATATCCTGGGGACTAGGCACACAACCAGGAGCAAGAGTATTGTACCATATCTTAGCGTCACCCTTTAATGAGAACGGAAATAATTTGAGAATATAATAGTAGCGAATCTTCTCATCATGAGCAAATAGGGTGGCTATATCATTTAATTTTGTAAGATGTGCCACAACAGTTTTAGTTTCATAGCCATGGAAAGGATCAAATTCAACCAAAGTAATTAACTCTGGGTCGACAGAGAATTCATAATCCTTATCATCAACAAAGATAGGTGAAGTAGCAAACTTAGGATCACATTTCATTCTAGCATTCAAAGATTTTTCTTTTAGTTTGCATAATAATTTCTTAAGATCATCTCTATCATTGCAAGCAAGAAAATCTCTAGCTGTCTCCTCATCCATAACATAACCTTTAGGTATTTTAGGCAATTCATATCTAGGAGAGTTAGGCCTAATAGGTGTTTCAAGATTTTCAGTTTCAAGTACTTCATCGGTTTCCATAATTTCATCAGTTTCAGCATTCTCAATATCTTTAGCTCTAGCAATTTGTTCTTCAAGAAATTCACCTAGTGGCATATTATCATCAAGCAAGGTACTAGCATCATCATGAGTATCATTCATAGCAGAAGTAGTATCATCAATAACTTGCGACATATCAGGATTAATAGCATGTGGTGGTGTTGCAAGTTTACTCAAAATAGAAGGTGAATCACGTTCAGAGCTAGATGGCAGTTCCTTACCTCCCCTCGTCTTAGAGGGAAAGATCTTAGTCTTTGTATCCTTCAGATTCTTCATAGTGATAAATAGATAATAATCCAAAGTGACTCAACAAATATAGCTATGCTCCCTAGCAATGACGCCAGAAAAAGGTCTTGATGACCCACAAGTATAGGGGATCGCAACAGTTTTCAAGGGTAGAGTATTCAACCCAAATTTATAGATTCGACACAAGGGGAGCCAAAGAATATTTGTAAGTATTAGCAGTTGAGTTGTCAATTCAACCACACCTAGAGATTAAATATCTGCAGCAAAGTGATCAGTAGCACAGTAATATGGTAGTTTTGATAGCAGTGATAATAGTAGCAGTAACGGTAATAGTGATAGCAATTATTTTGTAGCAAGTGTAACAGTAGCAACAGCAGTAGTAACTTAGCAAGAACAATATGTGGAAAATTTGTAGGCATTGGATCGGTGAATTCGTTGGATGATATTCATCATGTAACAGTCATAACCTAGGGCGATACAAAACTAGCTCCAGTTTATATATATAATGTAGGCATGTATTCCGTAAATAGTCATACGTGCTTATGGAAAGAACTTGCATGACATCTTTTGTCCTACCCTCCCGTGGCAGCGGGGTCCATAAGGAAACTAAGGGATATTAAGGCCTCCTTTTAATAGAGAACCAAAAAAAAAGCATTAACACATAGTGAATACATGAACTCCTCAAACTACGGTCATCATCGGAAAGTATCCCGATTATTGTCAGCCCGGGGTTTACGGATCATAACATGTAATAGGTGAATATGACTTGCAAGATCGGATCTAGAACATAGATATAATGGTGACAACATAAATGGTTCAGATCTGAAATCATGGCAATCGGGCCATAGTGAGAAGCATTAAGCATGGCAAAGTCATAACAACATCAATCTCAGAACATAGTGGATACTAGGGATCAAGCCCTAACAAAACTAACTCGATTACATGATGAATCTCATCCAACTCCTCACTGGCCAACGAGCCTACGAAGGAAATACTCACTCCCGATGAGGAGCATCATGGAATTGGCGATGGAGAAGGGTTGGTGATGACGAAGACCGAAGATTCCCCTCTCCGGATCCCCAATCGGGCTCCAGATCTGGCCTCCCGATGAAGAACAGGAGCTGGCGGCGGCTCCGTATCATGAAACGCGATGAAACTTTCTCCTTGATTTTTTCTCCAAAAATAGGATTTTATAGCGTCGAAATTAGGGTCTGCGGGGCCACCAGGTGAGCACAACCCACCTGGGCGCGCCTGGAGGGGGGGGGGGGCGCCCTGGTGGGTTGTGCTCAACCAGGGGCCCCCCTCCGGTGGTTCTTGGCTTCAGTATTTTTTATATATTCTGAAATAATTCTCCAAAAAGTTTTGTTCCATTATGAGAACTTTTATTTCTGCACAAAAACAACACCATGGTAGTTCTGCTGAAAACAGCGTCACTCCGGGTTAGTTTCGTTCAAATCATGCAAATTAGAGTCCAAAACAAGAGCAAAAGCATTAGGAAAAGTAGATACGGCGGAGACGTATCAGGGCGAGGTTGTCGGAGCTGAAGTTGCCGGGACCGAGGTTGCCGGACAGCCCGAAGAGGAGCAAGGCCCTCGAGCTACGAAAAATAAATGCCGTCTCCGAAAGGTGGCCAGTTAAGAGTCAGCGTCCACTTCTTCGCCAAGAGCTGGTCCCACGGTGAAGAAGACGACCACCAAGACTAGCCACCAAGAGGAAGTACTCCGTCAATCCACTTGGCATCCTTGAACTCTGCCTCCATCTTCCCAACAAGTGTTTGCCGGGGAAATTGGGTCTTCTCAACTAGCAAGTTCATCTCCTCCGGCACTCACGAGGGCCAGAGAATTGCCTCCGCCGGTGAGATACAATCTCTCTGCCATCCTCGAGTCTGAAGAAGAAGAGTAAGTGAAACTGTTTATCTTCATCAAGTCATGATTTCATCTGATTGCCACTTTGACTTGATTTCTTCTGTTTTGGCAGAGATCCAGAACCACTTGTGCACCGGACAAAACGTGCCAAATCTGCAACAGAACAAGACCCCACGGCAAGTGCTGGGCAGGGGTTGCAATGGATGACACCATTGTCATCAGCCCCCAGCCCAACCCCCTGCGTGAGAACATGGTGCAGTTTCCGCCCACTAGCGCCAGCACTGAGATTCCTCCCTCTGAGCTTGATAAAGAGATGGGAGAGGTCCGCCAAGAGGAAGAACGCCAAGGGACAAATCCTACTATGGCTCCCCCCTCAACCATCGCTCTGGAGAGTGCTCTTCGAAAAGGGCCTCCACCAATGAGCCTGTCCGCATGGAAGCTACTCCGACAAGCGAACCAGTTGTCGACCATGTGCCGGCAACCCAAGTTACCAGGGAAGGAGACGCCCTTCCTCAACAAGTGCCAACAGGGAATCTCCTTGCCTTTACACACCTTTCACAGAACGTTTGTTTTCTTGAACTTGACTTGTAATTTATATCTCGTTTTGCCCTTGCTTCTGCTTCACTCTACAGCTCCAACCTCTCCTAAAGAAGGTGAAATCCTTGTAGAGGTAGTAGATATTGCAAAGAATGCCGCTGATGAAGCCGCCAAGATTGCTACTGAAGAAAATCTTGTGCAAGTTGTCGAGGCGATCAGAGAAATCCCCAAAGAACCTGAGAAGTCCTACGGCAACGTGTCTGACCCTGCCAGGATGGATGTGGGGAAGGCGCTCATCAACACTGACACGCTGAACCCCGAGAACCAACCAACGGAGTCAACCTTGCAAGTCCCATCAAACAACTTGGCGCTAGTCACTTCTCAGCATGAGTCTGGAGCCCCCAGTTCATCCAGCACTGCAGGGCCAAATTTTGATGAAGAAATTGCTCGGATCCTGCTCCCTCTCTCCCAAAGAACTACCGAAGCCACTGATGCTACTGATAATGCTGAAGATCTCGCCTTCATGAAGATCATGGCCGTCGGATTCAAAGGTGTCCAAGAAAGGTATAGTCAAAGGTGGAGAAGGGTCCAAGAAGAGCGCAAATCTGCGGATCTAGTTGACCAGAGATTGAAGGAGAAAGTGAACGAGCTGCGCATATGGTACAATGAGCAGGCCCGCAATCTTATGACGCAAGAGGAAAAGCTTACTGCCACCAAAGAAGAGGCGGTAATCCGTGACGGCAAGTTGATAGAGCGCGAAGCATTGCTCAACGTCAAAGAAAAAGACCTTGTCGCACGGGAAAAAGCCCTTACTGCCACTCTGCACGGCAAGGATGAAGAAACTGAAGCGCTCCTTACGCAATGGACCCAAGAGGTGGAGTATGAACACAAGAAATCCATCGAAACCCAAGCCTTGTAGAATGCCACCAAGCTTAAGGAAGTCACTGACGAAGCTGCTGCTGTTGCCACTGCCAAAGCAGACCTTGAAATCCAGGCGATCAAGTTGGAAGAGGAGCTTGCCGGTAGCAGTAAAGAGATCGAAATCCTCAAGGGCGAAGCACAGAAAACAGCCCTCACTCTAGGGGAGCTGCAGACGCAGCTATCATCCAAGAATCAAGATCTAAATACTGGCACTAATGTAGCTGAGGACTTGAAAACTAAACTTACTGGTCTGGAAACAAATCTTGAATCCGCCAAGGAATGGGAAAGGCTCTTGACAGAGAAGCTTGCTGTGAAAGGAACTCTCCGGGAAGACACTGAGAACAAATTCATACAACTGTGTGAGGTGCTCTCCCTTTGGACTAGGAGGCTTGTCGATATAACTAAGCGCCACACTTCCCAACTTGCCATCATGGATATGAAGAGCTGGAGCTTCACCGTCAATGAACATGAGGCCGCCAGTGCTAGATTGACCAAATTCTTTGATGGCCTCATCGATGCACTGAAGACATATCATGACGACAGGACCGCCTCATTTGCCGATGAATCCTGGCAGTTGGCGCATAGTGTCCTCTACCAGGTACTGCTCAAACTCACCCATTGCAATCCTAGCCTTGATCTCTCTGAGATCTTCAAGAAGCTGCCGCGGGACACTGACGTCACTGCCGCTGACAGGATTGTTGCTCCTCTTGTCAACAAGGTTCTCCAAGTTCCCAGGATCCAAGGCAATCATCGGGATTAAGCTTGTCATTATGTCCACCGCTGTGCTGTTATGTAAAAGAGACATTCAATCTCATGTTAGATCTGCACTGCTTTTGTGATGTAATATAACTTGAATTGATGATTGAATGTATGCTATCTCCCTTGTTTCCCTTTGTCTTTGTATGATTCAATTTTATACCTTACGTGTGCCAAAAGCTTGCCGGTGCACGCACTTGCCGCGAGCGCTTGAGGAACGGGTCCTTAGCAGCCTACCGGTAGTGTTGCCGCCGACATGTTTTCCTTTGACATTTTTAATGCAGCTACTTAAATTGTTGAGCAGACTCAAAACAAAGTAAGAGCGCGAATGATCACGACAAGGTTCCTTCACGTGCAGATTTTTCATACAAACACAAAATCGTTCAAGGGAAATTGCAAATGTAACAAGGAAATTGTTTCAAAGCTTTTTAACTTAGCTTTTCCTTGTACTGTCTTTCTTGTCATACAAAATGAGCACTTGAACATCATTAAATGGTATTCCCATTGTCACTCCCCCCAGGAAACTTGCACGCGAGGAATCCTTCTGTCCTTTGAGAAAAAGAAAGAAGAGAAAAGAGTGGTTTGGGAACCTTGGTGGTTCATCATCCATTTGATACAAATTATAGCATTGATACGTCTCCAACATATCTATACTTTTTGATTGTTCCATGCTATTATATTATCAACCTTGGATGTTTTATATGCATTATTATGCTATTTTATATCATTTTTTGGGACTAACCTATTAACCTAGTGCCCAGTGCCAGTTGTTGTTTTTTTCCTTGTTCTTGCCTTTACAGAAAATCAATACCAAACGAAGTCCAAACGAAATGAAACTTTTTGACGATTTTTATTGGACTACAAGACATCCTGGAAGGTTCGGGAGGAGGCCAGAAGAGCCACGAGTGCACGAGAAGCTCACAGGGTACACCCTTGGGGGGGCGCCCTGCAAGCTTGTGGGCCCCCTGTTGCTCCTCCAGCCCAAATTCTTCTTCTATAAATACTCAAATATTCCCCATAGACCAGGGGCACACCAAAAATACTTTTCCGCCGCCGCAAGTTTCTGTCTTCGTGAGATCCCATCTGGGGACCTTTTCTGGTACTTCCTCGGAGGGGGATTCGACCATGGAGCGCTTCTACATCAACCTTGTTGCCCTTTCGATGATGTGTGAGTAGTTTACCATAGACCTACGGTTCATAGCTTGTAGCTAGATGGCTTCTTCTCTCTCTTTGATCTTCAATACAATGTTCTCCACGATTTCTCTTGGAGATCTATTCGATGTAATCTTCTTTTGCGATGCGATGGTTGAGATCCGATGAATTGTGGATTTATGATCATATTATCTATGAATATTATTTGAGTCTTCTCTGAACTCTTTTATGCCTGATTAAGATAGCTTTGTATTTCTCTCTAATCTATTGATTTGGTTTGGCCAACTAGATTGAATTTTCTTGCAATGGGAGAGGTGCTTTGTAGTGGGATCAATCTTGCGGTGCTCAATCCCAGTGACAGAAAGGGACATGACACATATTTTTATTGTTGACACTAAGGATAAAAAGATGGGGTTTGTTCATATTGATTGGACCTATCCCTCTGCATCATGTCATCTTGCTTAAGGCGTTACTCCGTTCTTGTTAACTTAATACACTAGATGCATGCTGGATAGCGGTCGATGTGTGGAGTAATAGTAGTAGATGTAGGCAGGAGTCGGTCTACTTGTCACGGACGTGATGCCTATATACATGATCATTGCCTTAGATATCGTCATAACTTTGCACTTTTCTATCAATTGCTCAACAGTAATTTGTTTACCCACCATATGCTTTCTTTCAAGAGAGAAGCCTCCAGTGAAAACTATGGCCCCCGGGTCTATCTTTTATTATATTATTTTTAGATCTATAAAATAAAAAACACAAAAATACCTTGCTACAATTTATTTACTTTTATTTTATTTAGCACTTTTATTTATCTTTTATATTTATCACTGTCAGATCTCATCCTTGCAAGTAACCGTGAAGGGATTGACAACCCTTTTATCGCGTTGGGTGCAAGTATTTGTTTGTTTGTGTAGGTGCAATTATTGGAGACTTGTGTGTTCCTCCTAATGGATTGATACATTGGTTTTTAACTGAGGGAAATACTTATCTCTACTTTGTTGCATCACCCTTTCCTCTTCAAGGGAAAAACCAACGCAAGCTCATGAAGTAGCAGGAAGAATTTCTGGCGCCGTTGCCGGGGAGGATCTACATCAAGCCTACCAAGTACCCATCATAAACTCTCATCTCTTGCATTGACATTATTCGCCATTTTCCTCTCATTTTCTTTTCCCCCACTTCTAAAACATTTTCAGAAAAACACAAAAATATTTGCCTTCTTTTTCGTTTGCCTTTATGTCCTACTTAGTTTGTTTGCTTGGCATAATTGTACGTTTATTCCAAATCAGAAAGCAAAAAGTTTATGGATCCTCATCCACTTGCTAATCTTTTTAAAAGATCCAATTATGATGAACCAATTGCTAGTGAGTTGAGTTCACTAGATTATCTTTATGAAGTTTTGCTTGAAATTCATGAATCTAGGAATTGTGATGAAGTGTTAAAAGAATAAATTTATAAAGTGATTCACCATAGCTCCTTGAATGAAAAGCATGATTGCAATGATGTTATTATAAATTCTATTAATGTCAGTTGTGTTAATTATATGCAAAACCCCAAGCTTGGGGATGCTAATTTTGTTATGTCCACTACTTATTGTAATGATCATGATTGGGGTGATGCACCTTCTGATCTTGAAAATTTGTTTAAGCCTCATGATGAATATGATATTAATAATAATGTTTGCAATAATATTGAAACTGGGTTTGAAAGAGTGTCAACTTTAGGTAACAATGATCCCACTACTTTGGAGATTGATCAACCTTATGAATTTTTTGATAAAAGAGGGCTTGGAGAAGTCATGACTTTACTTTATGATAATCCTACTATTTTGGAAGAGTGTCAACTTTGCATGCATGTCGAATAATTAGAAAATATGTTATGTGATAGCTATATTGTTGAATTTGAATATGATCCCACATGTAATTATTACGAGAGAGGGAAATATGGTTTTAGAAATTTTCATGTTACTAAATTACCTCTCTTCATGTTGAGATTGTCAATGTTTTATTCTTCTTCCTTACATATGCTAGTTTTTGCTTGTTTTGATAATTTGTTTGCTTATAAAATGCCTATGCATAGAAAGTATGTTAGACTTAAATTTGAATTTCACATACTATATGATTCTCTCTTTGTGCTTCAATTTTTTGTCTTTCATGTGAGCATCATCAAAATTATCAATGCCTAGCTAAAAGGTTTTAAAGAAAATCGCTTGTTGGGAGAAAAACCAATATTTTTATTTCCTGTTTTTATGAGTTTATGAAATTATACTTCTGTTATGATTGTGTTTTCGTAATTTAATTAGTTTTTGTGCCAAGTAAGACCTTTGGGATGATTTGGAAGATCGTTGATTTGATTATGAGAAAAAACAGAAACTTTTGCGTCCAGTAGCAGAATTGTTAAATTTTTATGAAACTTTTAAAAATTCTGAATGTTTTACACAATATTGATATACCAATTTCCTACGTTGTCCTAATTTTTTAGAATTTTTGGAGTTATGGAAGTATGATCTTAATTCGGGTCTTTACAGACTGTTCTGTTTTTGACAGATTCTGTTTTCATTGTGTTGTTCGCTTGTTTTGATGGATCTATGTGTAGTATCGGAGGGTATGAGCCATGGTGAAGTTATAATACAGTAGATATAATGCAAATATAAAATTGGAATGAGTTTACAACAGTGCCTAAAAGTGGAGATTTGTTTTATTATACTAACGGATCTCGTGAGTTTTTTGTTGTGAAGTTTTCAAGTTTTGGGTAAAGTTTCGATGGATTGAGGAATAGGGAGTGGCAAGAGCCTAAGCTTAGGGATGAGCAAGGCACCCCGAGGTAATATTCAAGGAAAACCAAGCGTCTAAGCTTGGGGATGCCCCGGATGGCATCCCCTCTTTTGTCTTCAATCTATCGGTAAATTACTTGGGGCTATATTTTTGTTCACCACATGATATGTATTTTTCTTGGAGCGTCTTGTATTATATGAGTCTTTGCTTTTTAGTTTGCCACAATCATCCTTGCTGGACACACCTTTTGAGAGGTACACACATTAATCATGAATTTTTTAGAATACTCTATGTGCTTCACTTACATCTTTTGAGCTAGGTAGTTGCTCTAGTGCTTCACTTATATCTTTCAGAGCATGACGGTGGTTATATTTTGAAGAAATTGATGAACTCTCATGCTTCACTTATATTATTTTGAAAGTCTTATAAATAGTATGGCAATTTACTTAGGTTATGAATTTAGTCCTAATATGACAAGGTATTCAAGAGGGATATAATAAAAACTTTCATGAAGATCATTGAATATATGTGAAGTTTGATTCCTTTCATTTGTTTTGAGATATAAAGATGGTGATATTAGAGTCATGCTAGTGAGTAATTGTGGTTTAGTAAGAATATTTGTGTTAAGGTTTGTGATTCCTGAAGCATGCACGTATGGTCTCTCGTTATGCGATGAAATTGGAGCATGCATTATTTTTGATTGTCTTCCTTATGAGTGCTGGTCGGGGACGAGAGATGGTCTTTTCCTACCAATCTATCCCCCTAGGAGCATGCGTAGTAGTACTTCGCTTTGAGGGCTAATAAACTTTTGCAATAAGTATGTGAGTTCTTCATGACTAATGTTGAGTCCATGGGTTATACACACTCTCACCTTTCCGCACTTTGCTAGCCTCTTCGGTACCGTGCATTGCCCTTTCTCACCTTGAGTTGTGGTGCAAACTTCGCCGGTGCATCCAAACCCCATGATATGATATGCTCTTACACACATAAATCTCCTTATATCTTCCTCAAAACAGCCACTATACCTACCTATTATGGCATTTCCATAGCCATTCGGAGATATGTTGCCATGCAACTTCCATCGTTCCGTTTTATTATGACACATACCATCATTGTCATATTACTTTGCATGATCATATAGTTGACATAGTATTTGTGGCTTGGCCACCGTTCATATTTTTTTATACACATCCCGGTACACCACCGGAAGCATTCATATAGAGTCATATTTTTGTTCTAGTATCGAGTTGTAATTCTTGATTTGTAAGTAAATAAAAGTGCGATGATCATCATTATTAGAGCATTGTCCCATGTGAGGAAAGGATGATGGAGACTATGATTCCCCCACAAGTCGGGATGAGACTCCGGATGAAAATAAAAAAGAGGCCAAAAATAGCCCAAGAAAAAAGAGGCCAAAGAGCCCAACAAAAAAAAGAGAAAAAAAATATGAAAGAAAAAGAGAGAAGGGACATTGTTCCTATCCTTTTCCACACTTGTGCTTCAAAGTAGCACCATGTTCTTCATGATAGAGAGTCTCCTATTTTGTCACTTTGATATATTACTAGTGGGAACTTTTCATTATAGAACTTGGCTTGTATATTCCAATGATGGGCTTCCTCAAACGCCCTAGGTCTTCATGAGAAACAAGTTGGGTGCACACCCACTTAGTTTTGTTTTGAGCTCTCATACACTTATAGCTCTAGTGCATCCATTGCATGGCAATCCCTACTCCTTGCATTGACATCAATTGATGGGCATCTCCATAGCTCGTTGATTAGCCTCGTCAATGTGAGACTTTCTCCTTTTTGTCTTCTCCACACAACCTCCAACATCATATTCTATTCCACCCATAGTGCTATAGCCATGGCTCACACTCATGTATTGCGTGAGAGTTAAAAAAGTTGAAACGTGTTAAGAAGTATGAATCAATTGCTTGGCTTGTCATTGATAAATACTTTGTGTTAAGAAGATAGAGCATGACAAGATTATATGATTTTGTAGGGATAACTTTCTTTAGCCATGATATTTTGAGAAGACATGATTGCTTTTTAGTATGCTGGAAGAATTATTGTTTTTATGTCAATATTAAACTTTTGTTTTGAATCTTATGGATCTGAATATTCATGCCAGATTAAGAAAGATTACATGATAAACATGTTAGGTAGCATTCCACATCAAAAATTCTTTTTTTATCATTTACCTACTCGAGGACTGATTGCTTGTACCTCCGTTGGTATTTCCCCAAAGAGGAGAGGATGATGCAGCACAACAACGTTAAGTATTTCCCTCAGTTATGAAACCAAGGTTATCAATCCAGTAGGAGATCCAAGCAACACTATGTAAACAGCACCTGCACACAAACCACAAAAACTTGCAACCCAACGCGTAAGAGGGGTTGTCAATCCCTCCTCGGTATTGAGATAGATTAAATTGTATGAGATTTGATAAATAGATCTAACTAAAATACAAAATAAAATAAATAAAGGAAAACGCAGCAAGGTATTTTTGGTTTTATATGATAGGAAAATAGACCCGGGGGCCGTAGATTTCACTAGAGGCTTCTCTCGAGAAAATAGCATACGGTGGGTAAACAATTTACTATTGGGCAATTGATAGAAAGGCGAATAACCATGACAATATCCAAGGCAATGATCATGTATATAGGCATCACGTCCAAGATTAGTAGACCGACTCCTGCCTGCATCTACTACTATTACTCCACACATTGACCGCTATTCAGCATGCATCTAGTGTATTAAGTTCAAGGAAAAATGGAGTAATGCAATAAGAATGATGACATGATGTAGACAAGATCTATTCATATAGGAATAAACCTCATCTTTTTATCCTTAATAGCAACGATACATGCCTGTCATGTCTCTTTCTGTCACTAAGATTGATCACAGCAAGATCGAACCCATCACAAAGCACCTCTTCCCATTGCAAGAAAAATCAATCTAGTTAGCCAAACCAAACCAAAGTTTCAGAGAAGAAATACGAGGCTATAACAATCATGCATAAAAGATTTCAGCAAAGACTCAAATAATATTCATGGATAGAACTGATCATAAACTCACAATTCATCGGATCCCAACAAACACACCGCAAAAAGTCATTACATCAAATAGATCTGCAAGAACATCGAGGAGAACATTGTATTGAAGATCAAAAAGAGAGAAGAAACCATCTAGCTACTACCTACGGACCCGTAGGTCTGTAGTAAACTACTCATGCATCATCGGAGGGGTAAGGGTGATGATGAAGAACCCCTCCGTGATTCTTGACCCCTACAGCAGTGTGCCGGAAAAGGCCTCTAGATTGGATCTCGTGGTTCTGGAACTTGCGGTGGCGGAAACTGTTTTCTCTCGACTCCCGTAGGGTTTTTGGGATTTTAGAGTATTTATAGAGCTGAAGGTTGGTGTCGGGGGTGCCTATGGGTGTCGGTGTCAAAACTGGCAGACCTCGGGGTAGGGGGTCCCGAGCTGTGGATCTAGGATCGATGGTAACAGGAGACGGGGGACACGATGTTTACCCAGGTTCGGGCCCTCTCTATGGATACCCTATGTCCTGCTTGATTGATCTTGATGAATATGAGTATTACAAGAGTTGATCTACCTCGAGATCATATGTTGTGGTCTAAACCCAAGGGGTATGATGAGTAATGTCATAATCTATCTATCAACGAGCCTGGCCTCGGCTTATATAATGTACCGGAGGCCTAGGATAACAAGAGTCCTAGTCGGCTATGTTGGTGGAGAGGAGTCCTTGTCTTGATCACCAAGTCTTATGGAATCTTCCTCGTATATGTCATCGGCTGTCCGAACTGGCCCATTAGTGAACCGCCACGGGGGTCCTCGGCCCAACCCACTGGTCGGGAGACGACATGGTGAGTACCCCCTAGTCCAGGACACCGTCAGTAGCCCCCTGAACCAGTCTTCAAGTTGGGGACGCTCCTCGATTCTTCCGAACTGTTCTTCATCTTCGGTCGTCGGTCTTGAAAACTGGTTCAACAAATCTTCCCATCTCCGATCTTGAGGATTGCCGAGGTGTATCCGAAGAGTTCATACGTCGGGTATCCGAGGAGTCTTTTTAAGTTATCGGCCTTTATCAATGCCTTGTAAGTTTTTTACGCCACACCTCGGGTTTGAAGTGTTTCCCGTGTGACGGCGCCCTCTTGCGTCCGAGCTCTAAGGCCGAACTAAATCCAAGGCGTCTCTTCACAACCGAGCTCCAACACTATTCAACATTCAAGGTATCCTCTTGCGTCCGAGCTCCAACGCTGAACTGAATCCGAGGTATCATAGATTACCTTGGCCTCTGAAAATTTGAATGAGTTCATCCGAGCTTAAATGCCGGAGTAGTCTTCTATGGAACGAGCCATTCGAATCCAAGCTTTATGCCGGACTACTTCCGAGCTCCAACGCTGGACTGCATCTGAGTTCTAACGATGGTCAGCATCCGAGGTGTCATAACTACCTCGGTCTTCAAAAGATTGAATGAATTCAGCCGAGCTTAATGCCGGAAATGCCCTCTATGGAGCCAGCCACTGGCGCCCGAGCTTTATGCCGGACTGCTTCCGAGGTGGTGCACCACCCTGACTGCGGACTGATTTTTTGTGAATATTTTCAATTGGTGCAATTTATTCTCTACCGAGATATATAGCCAGTAGCCCTCAAGGTGTGTGTCGGTCTAAAACCCGAGATGCACCTGAAGGATGGCATAAAACCGGTGATCCCAGTAGCCTCTGAGACTCAGTTCGATTCACAAATCGCCCTGAGGATCAACTCCTAGCTCTGTAGCATACTTAGGAATAGAAATGTGGTGTGCATATTCCTCGAGACTCAGGTTGGGTGCGGCTGACCAACCTGAGGATCATAATCTCCTCAGGAACTATTTCGCACTTTGTAAACTGTCTGCATTGAATCGTCGATGCAGTAGCCCCCGAGCCAATGGTCGGGTGGCAACACCAGATCAGGGGATCGATGTGCCCCTTTAACATTTGCAAATGAGAAGCGCGAAGCCCAGTAGCCCCCGAGCCTTAATGTGGGCACGGGTGGCCGAATTAAGGATCAATGTCCGGAGTATATCACAATTTATGTGTAATGATTCTATGTATCCAAGTACTTTACATCACTAATGCTCGGATCCGCATTGTACAAAACTTTGTTGACCGACCATCGGCTTCAACCTCTTCGGCCAGCAGCCGAAGAGTGTTCGTCCTACTTTATAAAGCCTTTATAAGGGCAAAGATTTCCGACAAACAAGGCAATCCGGCCATATGGTTTTATAAAAAAAGGTACGCAGAGAGATATGTTATAAAACATCTTCTGGGAAAAATAGTTCCGTTACAGGTTCCTTTTCCTAGGTTGTCATGTTGATCATGATCATGAAACCTCAACTCCGATCAATGTGGGAGGAAAATATTGAGGATTTAGTTGGGAGAAAGTTCCCGAACTCTGTGGTCCATAATGAACCAAAATTTTCACTTCCGTCGTTGTCGACCAATTATATCCTTTAAGATCGCTAGCTTTCGGCTTCACCCAGTCTGAGGTACTAACTCGGATGACCCGGTAGTAACAATCACAGAGGTGCTCCCTTTACCGCCTATCCGAACAATCGGGAACATAGGGGTAAGCACAGGAGCCAGGCAACCCAGCTTGGCAAAAATCTTAAGTCAAATTGATGCATATTTATGGCTTTATAACGATGATTACGGAAGGCAGCCCTTGTATATTAAATACAAAGGCCGACGATATGATTATTTTGACTCCGTTGCGACCGTTTATCAGTTGAAAGTGGCCCATCGTCGGCTTCTACCCCTTTGTAGATACTATGCAGGGTGTTTCCGCAGTAACCAGACAACCCTTAGCCGACGTCTCGGTGCCCGAAGGCGGTTGTGTTAGCGGAAACAAGGCAATCAGATATGCGGGCTTTATAACTTTCACTTAGTCATAGGAGCTTTAAACTGGGGAAGCTAGCTACGAGCCCCCGGTTTGTGTTCGGCACCGACCGAAGTCTAGCCATTAACACTTCGGCCAATATTATGAAAGGCCCATCGTTTAACACGGGGTAATCGGTATCGATCTATAGTGTGACACCGTCATTGTATCGCTGACCAGTTTACGCCTATTGTGACAGTCAGTTTTTGGCTTTCTCCACTGAGGTGCTTAACCATTCGAGCTAGAAGCACAATCACAGTGGTTCTCCCTTTGCACACCTAGCCGAACAAAGTGGAACATAGGAGGCAAGCACAGGAGCCGGGCAACCCAACTATTGACCGAAGACACAATTCGAAACCAGTGCATATATAGCAATATCCGAGAATGTTTTTGCCGAATCTCTAAAGGTGTTCGGCGTTGTACTGCGAGACTTATGCTGGAAACACACAAATAGGTTAAAAGTGCCATAGGCTTGAAAAACCAAAAAAACTTCAGTAAAAACTTTATGTCCGAACTAAATCAAGTTTTTGGTGCCAATCCAAACATTGGTCTTAAAATTAGTTTGTGCTTCCATCGTGTTTTAACTTAACACATCCGATCTCAAGACTTCAAGCGGGTCAGCCTTCGGCTTCAACCTCCTATCCCGAAGGCGGAGTGCTTCTCAGGCCAGTTTAGCGAACTAAACTCGAGCGGCTTTGGAGGGAAGCCAGGCTATCCGGCTATTGACCACACACTCGAGTCGAGAAAGGAGTAGTAGAAGAAGACTTTGCAACGACTGAGAAGAAAACACATTTATTATAAAATGGCTCATATAAATTTTAAGAGCCCCCAGTTAACATGGGTAGAGTTTCAAACAACGTATGCGAGCACGGTCAAACCGAACACAAATTAAAAGTTTAAAAACTTTGAGCATGAAAGTGACTTAGCTGGTTAATGTGTTCGGCATTGATGACGTGGGCCGAGCTTGCAGCGGGTCGAGGTCCCAGCCCCCAAGCCGATTACGAGGTGCCCGAGCGAAGAGCTCGGCTTGATGAAGTGGCGACGCCGTACGGTTGATGCGGTGAGGCGAAGCCCCCAAGTCCAGCCGAGGTGAGAAAAACCCTCATGACCAAGGTGACGAAGAGCTCGGCAGAAAAAAGAAGTGTTTAACAATCAATGTTTGAACGAACAACTTTTTTGTTTAACACAAATATAATGTTTGGTTGATCCGACAAGAAATAAAATAAGATAAAAAAATTTAAAGAAAAAAACTGAGCATGGAGGCGACTTAGCTGGTTGATGTGCTCGGTATTGTTGACGAGGTCCGAGCTCGTGGCGGGACAAAGACGTAGTCCGCAGCCTAGCCAAGGTTCCAGCCCCCAAGCCTAAGGTAACCGAGCGAGGAGTTCGGCTTGATGAGGTGGTGATGCCACACGGTCGATGTGATGAGGCGAAGCCCCCGGTCCAGCTAATGTGACGAAGCTGGTCGGCTGATGACGACGAAGTCACCGGAGTAGGTTGATGAAGAGATGGCGAAGCCCCCGGTGTAGCCGAGGTGACGGGGCAGGTCGATAGTATGACGTTTGCAGCCCCATGCCGGCCGAGGTGTCGAAGCAGGTTGGCGTGGTGGACATCGGCTTGGTCAGCCGGATTGTTATTTGGGATTTCTTCGGAATCGTCCTCCGGTACTATGGTGCGAGGGGCGAGTCCGGCCAGGGTTGACTCCTGATGTTCGGACGCCGAAGTCGCATCCAGGATTGAGGCTGGATACGGGATAAGAGAGGCGAGTTCGGCCAGAATTGACTTCCGATCTTCGGACGCAGAGGTCACATCCAGGCTTGAAGAAGCAATAGTGCGGCGATGCCGGTGTGCCCGTTCCGTATAATTCGTGGTGCGACAATGTTGGTGATGATTTACCCATCACGATGCCAAACTCTTGTTCGGCTTGCCGAGATAATGATCCGAAGAGGTTGAGTTTGGCTCGATGAAGCGACGACCCGTCTGGCGCAGGTCGGCAGCCGTGCAGCAACGTTGTCAGGCTGGTTTGACACCGGCGCAACGGTGTAGGTTACCTCCGAAAAGGAGCAAAATTTGTGAGCATGTGTTCGGAAAGAAAACACAATACCCTAGAAAGAGATTCCTCCAAAAAGGTTGTCCAATATCCCGTTCATGAAGAACTATGAACTCGGGTCGGATTCGTATTCGTGCAGAAAACAGATCAGAAAATTGATGCGCTCATCGGAGGTTTCCTGGAGTTTGAACGGTCGGATCGAGCTGAAATTTTGATGGGTGGTAGATACAGGAATTCCGCAGGCGATCAAAGGTTGGATCTTCCAAAGGACGTCCGAGCTAGATGCTGGACTCTACGCTCTAAACTCGTCCAGATTCCCGTCCAGATTCGACAGGGGTCCGGTATATCGTAGATCGCCGGAGATTCCTCCATCAGAATACGATGAAATTTTACAGGGTTGTTATATACACAATTCCGCACTATGCCACCAAAGCAATCATCAAAGCGGCACTCGAGGAAGCGGCAACAGCGAATATGAATCCGCTGTATTGAAAAACAGAACGGTCGCTCGAGGACAATGTTGAAGTTGAGCCCCCGAGCTATATGGATGATTCCTCCACGATCTTGATAGAGATCGGAGTTGATGTTGATGAAGGCCCTCGTCCGATCATGACGATCTGAGGTGGAGCGCAGTCCTCGGTCGAACCAAGGTGACCAGTCGAGCCGGCGACGAATATGCCGACGTTGCAGTTGATCTGCAAGCGAGCCATTGATCCATTGCCGATCACACAGCGGAACTCTCAATGAAAGCACCATTGTCGGTGTCAAAACCGGCAGACCTCGGGGTAGGGGGTCCCGAGCTGTGGATCTAGGATCGATGGTAACAGGAGACGGGGGACACGATGTTTACCCAGGTTCGGGCCCTCTCTATGGATACCCTACGTCCTGCTTGATTGATCTTGATGAATATGAGTATTACAAGAGTTGATCTACCCCGAGATCATATGTTGTGGTCTAAACCCAAGGGGTATGATGAGTAATGTCATAATCTATCTATCAACGAGCCTGGCCTCGGCTTATATAATGTACTGGAGGCCTAGGATAACAAGAGTCCTAGTCGGCTACGTTGGTGGAGAGGAGTCCTTGTCTTGATCACCAAGTCTTGTGGAATCTTCCTTGTATATGTCATCGGCTGTCCGAACTGGCCCATTAGTGAACTGCCACGGGGGTCCTCGGCCCAACCCACTGGTTGGGAGACGACATGGTGAGTACCCCCTAGTCCAGGACACCGTCAATGGGCTCCACTACCCACCAGGGCGTGCCCTGGTGCCTAGTGGGTCCCACAGGCCCCCTCTGGTGCACTTCTTGGGCCTCTTGGGTGTCTTGTGGGCATAAAAATTTCTCTAAAAAGTTTTGTGGCATTTGGACTCTGTTTGGTATTGATTTTTTGCGAAGTAAAAAACAAGCAAAAAAACAGCAACTGGCACTGGGCACTATGTCAATAGGTTAGACCCAAAAAATGATATAAAGTTGCTAGTAAATGATTATAAAACATCCAAGAATGATACTTTAATAACATGGAAGAATAAAAAATTATAGATACGTTGGAGACGTATCAGCATCCCCAAGATTAATTCCTGCTCGTCCTCAAGTAGGTAAATGATAAAAATAATTTTTTTGATGTGGAATGCTACCCATCATATTTATCACATATTCTTTTCTTTTGTAGCATGGACATTTGGACTTTGATGATTCAAAGTAATAGTCTATAATTTGACATGAAGACCTCAATACTCAAGCATATCAACAAGCAACCATGTCTTTTAAAATATCAACACTAAAGAATGCTATCCCTAGCCCATTATGCTCAATCATTGATCCATTCATGAAACACACTCAAATATTAGCTACATCCAATGCAAAAGTATGATAATAGTGTTCCCTAGTTGGTTCTTTATAAGAGAAGATGGAGACTCAAT
The DNA here is from genome assembly GCA_011799875.1 of Thinopyrum elongatum. NCBI lineage: Eukaryota > Viridiplantae > Streptophyta > Magnoliopsida > Poales > Poaceae > Thinopyrum > Thinopyrum elongatum. Next base: position 84,151,516 of record CM022300.1, on the reverse strand, counting down.
AAAAATAAAAATTGCATGAAGTAAATAGATAGGCCCTTCGCAGAGGGAAGCAGAGATTTGTAGAGGTGTCAGAGCTCAAAGCTTAAATTGAGAGATAAAATATTTTGAGAGGCATGCTTTTCCCATCAACGAAAACAACCGAGTAGTTCCCAATACTTTCCATGCTAGATAAATCATAGGCGGTTCCCAAACATAAAATAAAGTTTATTCCTTTTTCCACCATTCTTTCACAATCCATGGCTAGCCGTATCCACGGGTGCCTTCCATACCAACACTGTCCAAGGAATTTATTATTTGACAACATAAAGTAATTTTCTTTTTCATTTCGGGACTGGGCATCCCTATTACCTTGCCACACTCTCGTGCAATGACAAGTGAATAAACACTCATTGTGAGAATAAAATATCTAGCATGGAAAAATATTGGCCACCCCCTGCCGCTTCATGAGCGGTACAGGCACACAAATAGGAAATTTATTTTGAAAATTAGAGTTGGCACATACAAATTTACTTGGAATGGCATGGAAATACTGCATATATGTAGGTATGGTGGACTCATTTGGCACAACTTGGGTTTAAGGATTTTGGATGCACAAGCAGTATTCCCGCTTAGTACAAGGAAAGGCTAGCAAATAGATTGAGAAGCAACCAACCAAAAAACAAAAATGATCATAAACAAGCATTAAGCATAACTAACACCGAATAATGCACCACAAGTAGGATGTAATTTCTTTTCATAATTATTGACTTTCGTGCTTGCATAGGGAATCACAAACCTTAACACCAATATTCTTACTAAAGCATAATTACTCACCAACATGACTCACATATTACTATCTCCATATCACAAAACTATTGAAGGGAATCAAGTTTTTATTGTCCAATAATCTTCATGATAGTTTTTATTATCCCTCTTGAATATCTATCACTTTGGGACTAGTTTCATATATTACCATTGCTTATAACAAGCTCTCAAACAAATTTAAGTGAAGAACAAGAGCGCAAATATTTCTTCAAAATTTACAACTCTCAAAATAATATAAGTGAAGCATGAGAGGATTTCTTCAAAATTACTAACTCTTGATACGTCTCCGTCGTATCTATAATTTTTGATTGTTTCATGCCAATATTATACAACTTTTACATATTTTTGGCAACATTTTATATGATTTATTGGACTAACATATTGATCCAGTGCCGAGTGCCAATTCCTGTTTTTTGCATGTTTTTTGCTTCGCAGAATATCCATATCAAACGAAGTCCAAACACGATAAAAATTTATGGAGAATTATTTTGGAATATTTGTGATTTTTGGGAGGTGGAATCAACGCAAACGGGGGCCAACAGCCACCACAAGACACCTGGGCGCGCTAGGCAGCCCAGGCGCGTGGTGGTGGGTTGTGCCCTCCTCAAACATCAGTTGGAGCTCTACTTCGGGCGCAAGGAAGCTTATATCCAAAAAAAATCATGTTAAAATCTCAGCGCAATCGGAGTTATGGATCTTCGGGAATATATGAAACGGTTTTCGGCCAGAAAACAGGAACGCGAAACAGAAGAGAACAGATAGATAGATCCCATCTAGGAGGGGCTCCTGCCCCTCCGTCGCCATGGAGACCAAGGATGAGAGGGGGAACTCTCCTCCCATCTAGGGGGGAGGCCAAGGAAGAATAAGAAGGAGGGGGGCTCTCTCTCCCTCTCTCCCAGTGGCGCCGGAGTGCCGGCGGGGCAATCATCGTGACGACGATCTACATCAACAATCTTGCTACCGTCAACACCAACTTTCTCCCCCTCTATGCAGCGGTGTAACACCTCTCTTCCCTACTGTAATCTCTACTTAAACATGGTGCTCAACACTATATATTATTTCCCAATGATATGTGGTTATCCTATGATGTTTGAGTATATCCGTTTTGTCCTATGGGCTAATTGATGATCGTGGTTGGCTTGAGTGTATATTTTATTATGGTGCCGTCCTACGGTGCCCTTCGTCTCGCGCAAACATGAGGGGTCCCCGCTGTAGGGTGTTGCAATACGTTCATAATTTGCTTATTGTCGGTTGCTGGAGTGACAGAAGCCTGAACACGGATAAGTGGGTTATTGCGTATGGGAGTAAAGAGGACTTGATACTTAATGCTATGGTTGGGTTTTACCTTAATGAACTTTGGTAGTTACGGATGCTTGCTAGAGTTCCAATCATAAGTGCATATGATCCAAGTAGAGAAAGTATGTTAGCTCATGCCTCTCCCTCATATAAAATTGCAAGAATGATTACCGGTCTAGTTATCGATTGCCTAGGGACAAATGACTTTCTTGTTGACAAAAGGTATCTACTTTTATTACCTTGCAATTTATTTGTAGTTTTATCCTCGCAAAGTACTCATAGTTTTATTCTTGTAAAATAGTTTCAAACTTGTTCTAGGTAAAGCAAATGTTAAGTGTGCATAGAGTTGTATCGGTGGTTGATAGGGAATATTTGTTCTGCCTTTAGCTCCTCGTTGGGTTTGACACTCTTATTTATCGAAAAAGGCTACAAACAATCCCCTATACTTGTGGGTTATCAAGACCTTTTTCTGGCGCCATTGCCAGGGAGCAATAGCGTGGGGTGAATATTCTCGTGTGTGCTTGTTTGCTTTATCACTAAGTAGATTTTATTTTGTGCTCTTGTTTTCTATCTTTAGTCATGGGTAGGAAACACAAAATACCAAAAAATTAGTTGTACCTGTTAAACCAATGGTTGAAGAACTACTCAAAACCTATCATACTACTCAAGCTTTTTACTTGGATCATCTTCGATCCCTATGTGCTCGTGCTGAAAACCCAACTAGCTTAGTTGAGGGAAAATCATTAAATGAGCATGCTTATTTTGTGCGACACTGCTTATCTCAAAAAGGGAAACTTTTACGGCATCAAATTAATTGTTTGCAATGCTATGCTTGGAATTTATGTGAAATACATGATTTTACTTGTTGTTCTAAAGGCCCGAAGAAACACCTTCCCTACCAATGTGAGTTTAGTGATAATGGAATCTTATCTTCTTATGCCAAGGGTGTTTATAATTACTATGATGTTGAACAAATTGAAGAACTTGTTGCTTTTAAGGGTGCTTATGAAATTGCTTCTTTGATTGAAAAGTATGATGCTACTCTTTACAAATCTGAAAATTTTGCTATACTTAAATATTGCTATAAAAATTATAAATACAATGTCGATATTGATGCGTTTATTGAGAAAGTCTCCGCTGTCCAAGAAGAGACTAATATTTTGCAGGAAACTATGGAAGAAGAAATTGATGAAACTGTGAGCTCATTGGATGAAAAAGATGATGAGGAGAGCGAAGAACAAAAGGAGGAAGAGCGGATTGATCACCCATGCCCACCTTCTAACAAGAGTAACTCTTCAACTCATACATTGTTTAATGTCCCTTCGTTCTTACCGAAGGATGAATGCTATGATCCCGTTGATTCACTTGAAATATCCCTTTTTGATGAAATTGATGCTTGCTATGCTTGTGGCCATGATGCCAATTTGAATTATGATTATGGAGATGAACTTGCTATAGTTACTTATGTTAAGAATGAAATTGTTGCTATTGCACCACCACATGATAGTCCTATTATCTTTTTGAATTCTCCAAACTACACTATATCGGAGAAGTTTGCACTTATTAAGGACTACATTGATGGGTTGCATTATACCATTACACATGATGATTTTGATGAATATAATATGCATGTGTTTTCTGCTCCTACTTGCAATTATTATGAGAGAGGAACTACATCTCCACCTCTCTATGTTTCCAACACGATAAAATTGCAAGAAACTGCTTATGCTATGTATTGGCCTTTACTTGATGTGCATGAATTGTTCTTTTATGACATGCCAACGCATAGGAAGAGAGTTAGACTTCGTCATTGCATGATATATGTTGCTTTGTGCTCACTACTAAATGCCAAATCATTGTTAATTAAAATTGGCTTTGATATACCTTGGGATCCGGGTGGATCCATTACTTGAGCACTTTATGCCTAGCTTAATGGCTTTAAAGAAAGAGCTGCCAGGGAGACAACCCGGAGGTTTTAGAGAGTCATTTTATTCTGTTGAGTGATTTTATAAAGTTTAAAAACAAAAAAAAATATAGAGGGGAACTTAAAACTTCACAAAAGGAAAAGTGAAAGTGAGAAGGACGAGCACCGTGGAAGCGGGAGCATGCCTTGAACTTTGTTCATGCCCATGGAAACTTTGTGAATCTTGAATTACAGAAACTTTTCAACAAAAATAATCACCCCCTTGTACAAATCCATTGTATTATAAAAATAATGTGCCAAGATTTGCCTTTAGGATGATTAGATTGCTTGTTGGTATGTGCGGTGCTAAAATAGAAACTTTGGCTGTAGTACGTGATTTTACATTTTTTACTGGAACGTCAAAAGTTTCTGAAACTTTTTGCAAAGTATTGGTATACAAATTGTTTATTTTTTCCTAATTTTTCAGAATTTTGGAGTAACATAAGTATGGTGAATGTTCAGATTACTACAGACTATCCTGTTTAAGACATATTCTAATTTTGATGCATTGTTTAGCTTATTTTGATGAAACTATCGATTCTATCGATGGTATAAGCCATGGAGAAGTTATAATACAGTAGCTATAATGTTAAAAAAATGAATGGGTTTGAAACAGTACTTACATTAGTCATTTGCTTTATTATACTAACGGATCTTACCGAGCTTTCTGTTGAGTTTTGTGTGGATGAAGTGTTCAAAGATCGAGGAGGTCTCGATATGAGGAGAAGGAGGAGAGGCAAGAGTTCAAGCTTGGGGATGCCCAAGGCACCCCAAGTAAATATCCAAGGAGACTCAAGCATCTAAGCTTGGGGATACCCCGGAAGGCATCCCATCTTTCTTCAACAAGTATCGGTATGTTTTCGTTTTTGTTTCGTTCATGTGATATGTGTAAATCTTGGACCGTCTTTTGTGTTTAGTTTTCACTTTTGTTTTATGCACCATGCTGGTATGAGATAGTCCATATTTGATTTATAGAATGCTCATTGCACTTCACTTATATCTTTTGAGTATGGCTTTATAGAATGCTTCATGTGCTTCACTTATATTATTTGAAGTTTGGATTGCCTGTTTCTCTTCACATGGAAAACCGTTATGGATCACTGAATATGATATGTTTGATTCCTTGCAATACTTTTGCAATATAGAGATGATAATATGTGGGAGGTACTAGTAAATAGTTGTGGTTAGTAGGAATATTTGTGTTAAGGTTTGTGATTCCCGAAGCATGCACGTATAGTATTTCGTTATGCTATGAAGTTCGAGCATGATTTATTATTGACTGTCTTCCTTATGAGTGGCGGTCGGGGACGAGCGATGGTCTTTTCCTACCAATCTATCCCCCTAGGGGCATGTGTAGTAGTACTTTGTTTCGAGGGCTAATAAACTTTTGCAATAAGTATATGAGTTCTTTATGACTAATGTGAGTCCATGGATTATACGCACTCTTACCTTTCCACAATTTGCTAGCCTGTACGGTACCGTGCATTGCCCTTTCTCACCTCGAGAGTCGGTGCAAACTTCGCCGGTGCATCCAAACCCCGTGATATGATACGCTCTATCACACATAAGCCTCATTATATCTTCCTCAAAACAGCCACCATACCTACCTATTATGGACCTTACATAGCCATTCCGAGATATATTGCCATGCAACTTCCATCGCTTCCGTTTTGATGACTTGAGCATTCATTGTCATATTGCTTTGCATGATCGTAAGATGGCTAGCATGATATTTCCATGGCTTGTCCATTTTTTGATATCATTGTTACGCTAGATCATTGCACATCCTGGTACACTGCCAGAGGCATTCATATACAGTCATACTTTGTTCTAGGTATCGAGTTGTAATTTTTATTTCTTTTGAGTTGTAAGTAAATAGAAGTGTGATGATCATCATTATTCATTATTAGAGCATGTCCCAGTGAGGAATGGATGATGGAGACTATGATTCCCCCATAAGTCGGGATGAGACTCCGGACAAAGAGAGAAAAAAAAAGAGAAAAAAAGAAAAAAAAATGAGAGAAGGGGCATGCTAATTCCACACTTGTGCTTCAAAGTAGCACCATGTTTTCATATAGAGAGTATCCTATGTTGTCACTTTCATATACTAGTGGGAATTTTTCATTATAGAGTTAGTTGCACACCCACTTACTTTTCATGTTGATCTTTCATACACTTATAGCTCTTAGTGCATTCGTTGCATGGCAATTCCTACTCCTCACATTGATATCAATTGATGGGCATCTCCATAGCCCGTTGGTTAGCCGCGTTGATGTGAGACTTTCTTATCTTTTTGTCTTATTTATATTGACCCCTATCAACATACTCTATTCCACCCATAGTGCTATATCCATGGCTTGCACTCATGTATTGCGTGAGGGTTGAAAAAGCTGAAGAGCATTAAAAGATATGAACCAATTGCTCGGCTTGTCATCGGGGTTGTGCATCATAAATACTTTGTGTTAAGAAGACAAAGCATGACAAGACTATATGATTTTGTAGGGATAGCTTTCTTTAGCATTGATATTTTGAAAGACACGATTGTTTGTTGGGATGCCTGAGTATTAATGTCTTTATGTCAAATTATAGACTATTGTTTGAATCACTCGTGTCTTAATATTCTTGCCATGATTAGACATATCATCAAGATTATGCTAGGTAGCATTTCACATCAAAAATTATCTTTTTTATCATTTACCTACTTGAGGACGAGCAGGAATTAAGCTTGGGGATCCATAAGTTTTATGTAGGATTTTATGACTAATCATCGTGACGACGATCTACATCAACAATCTTGCTACCGTCAACACCAACTTTCTCCCCCTCTATGCAGCGGTGTAACACCTCTCTTCCCCACTATAATCTCCACTTAAACATGGTTCTCAACATTATATATTATTTCCCAATGATATGTGGTTATCCTATGATGTTGGAGTAGATCCGTTTTGTCCTATGGGCTAATTGATGATCGTGGTTGGTTTGAGTGTATATTTTATTATGGTGCTGTCCTACAATGCCCTCTGTCTCGGGCAAACGTGATGGGTCCCCGCTGTAGGGTGTTGCAATACATTCATAATTTGCTTATTGTCGGTTGCCGGAGTGATAGAAGCCTGAATATGGATAAGTGGGTTATTGCGTATGGGAGTAAAGAGGACTTGATACTTAATGCTATGTTTGGGTTTTACCTTAATGAACTTTGGTAGTTGCGGATGCTTGCTAGAGTTCCAATCATAAGTGCATATGATCCAAGTAGAGAAAGTATGTTAGCTCATGCCTCTCCCTCATATAAAATTGCAAGAATGATTACCGGTCTAGTTATCGATTGCCTAGGGACAAATGACTTTCTTGTTGACAAAAGCTATCTACTTTTATTACCTTGCAATTTATTCATAGTTTTATTCTCGCAAAGTACTCATAGTTTTATTCTTGCAAAACAGTTTCACACTTGTTCTAGGTAAAGCAAATGTTAAGTGTGCGTAGAGTTGTATCGGTGGTCGATAGAACTTGAGGGAATATTTGTTCTGCCTTTAGCTCCTCGTTGGGTTCAACTCTGTTATTTATTGAAAAAGGCTACTAACAATCCCCTATACTTGTGGGTTATCAACTTTCAAAATAATCTAAGTGGAGCATGAGACCATATTTCTTCAAAATTAAAGCACCACCATGCTCAAAAAGATATAAGTGAAGCACTAGAGCAATTCCATAGCTCAAATTTTTTAAGTGAAGCACATAGAGCAATTCTAACAAATCATAGCATCATTATGGCTCTCTCAAATAGGTGTGTCTAGCAAGGATGATTATGACAAACTAAAAAGCAAAACAAGCAAAGACTCATATAATACAAGACGCTCCAAGCAAAACTCATGATATGTGACGAATAAAAATATAGCTCCAAGTAAAATTACCGATGGTCGTTAGAAAGAAAGAGGGGATGCCTTCCGGGGCATCCCCAAGCGTAGTTGATTGGTTCTCCTTGAATATCACCTTGGGGTGCCATGGGAATCCCCAATCTTAGGCTCTTTTCACTCCTTATTCCTTCATCCATCGTGATCTCACCCAAAACTTGAAAACTTCAATCACACAAAACATAACAAAAACCTTCGTGAGATCCGTTAGTATAAGAAAACCAATCTTTACTTTAAGTACTATTGCGAACCCAATCTTATTTTGTTATTGCATTATACCTACTGTATTCTAACTTTACCATGGCTTATACCCCCCGATACAATCCATAGATTTTTCAAAATAAGCACACAATGCAACGAAAACAGAATCTGTCAAAAACAGAACAATCTGTGAAGACTCGAATTTTTCTCATACTTCTGTAACTCTAAAACGTCTGAAAACTTAGGACAACATAGGAAATTCATATATAAATCTTGTGTAAAACATTCAGAGTTTTTAGTTGCTACAGTGATTTTTAACAATTCTGCTACTGGACGTAAAAGTTTCTATTTTCTAACAGGATCAAATCAACTATCACCCAAGCCATCCTAAAGGCATTACTTGGCACAAACACTAAAACATAAAAAACACAATCATAACAGAGGCATAATTGTGTATTTATTAAAAAACAGAAAGAAAACAAAAATTTAAAGAATAAATATTTGGTTGCCTCCCAACAAGCGCTATTGTTTTATGCCCCTGGCTAGGCATAATGCATAGATTCAAGTATTGTCATCTTTAGTTTATGTTCCATAGGTTGCCCTCATGATTGATTCATATGGTGGCTTAATTCTAGTCCCAGGGAAGTGTTCCATACCCTTTCTTAACGTAAACCAAAATTTTATATTCCCTTCTTTCATATCAATCACGACACCTATAGTTCGTAAAAACGGTCTACCAAGTATTATGGGACAAGATGGATTGCAATCAATATCAAGAACAATAAAGTCTATGGGCACATAATTCCTATTTGCAAGAATAAGAATATCATTAATCCTTCCCAAAGGCTTTTTAATAGTAGAATCCGCCAAGTGCAAATTAAGAGAACACTCTTCAATATTGGTAAAACCAAGCACATCAGATAGAGATTTCGGAATTGTGGAAACAGTGGCACCCAAATCACACAAAGCATTGTACTCATAATTTTTGATCTTGACTCTAATGGTGGGTTCCCATTCATCATATAATTTTCTAGGAATTGAAATCTCTAGTTCTAACTTTTCTTCTAAAGCTTTCATCATCGCTTCAACAATATGTTTAGTAAAAGCTTTATTTTGTTTATAGGCATTGGGTGAATTTATTATGGATTGCAACAAAGAAATACAATCAATCAAAGAACAATTATCATAATTAAAGTCTTTGCAATCCAAAATAGTGGGCACATCACTAGCTAAAGGCTTTACCTCTTCAAACCCACTTTTATTAATTTTTTCAACAAGATTTTCACCCTCCGAATTATGAGGACGCCTTCTAACTAAAGTTGACTCTTCTTCAATCCTCTTATCATCAATTTTAATATTACTAATCAAGGAATCAACAGAAGAAACACCAATCATCTTAACATCTTTATCATTATTATGAAAGCAATCGGGCGAAAATGCTTTTCTAAAAATTCTCTTTTAGCTCTAAGCATAGCGGTTCTTTTCTTACTTTCATCCATAGAAACATATAAAGCTTTAATTGATTCATTAATATCAACTTTAGGTGGAAATTTTTTAATCTTGAGATTTTCCACATCATGTGTAATTCTATCAATGCTTCTAGACATATCATCAATCTTATTCAATTTATATACTATCGTAGTATTGAAAACTTTTTGAGCATTGATAAATTATTTAATATTACTCTCAAGATCAGAGGGCATCCTATTATTATTATTAGAAGAATTACCATAGGAATTGCCATAATTATTAGAGGAATTTCCAGGAAAAGGCCTAGGATTAAAATTTCCTCTATAAGCATTGTTATTAAAATTGTTTCGCGAGACAAAATTCACATCTACGGGTGTCGTGGTGGGCGCACGGCAGATGCCAAAGGATGGCTAAAGAGAGGGACAGGCTCGAGGGCACCGGTGGGCTCCAGAGGCGAGGTCGGCATGAGCGAGCGAGGAACGCAAGACATACTCAGGTTCGGGGCTCTCCGGAGAGATAACACCCCTAGTCCTGCCGAGTGTGGTTTGTATGTGGATGATACAAGCTTGCTCCTGGAGCTATTTTGGGGAGGAAGGAAGACAGGCCAGAGCATAGGCTGCTCCTTCTCCTTGTGTGTCTATTCTACGGGTGATCTGATCGTATGCGCTCTCTCCGTGCATGGAGGCCTCCTGGGGGGTTTTATAGGTCAACCCCCAGGGTTACAATGGTAAAGCTACATGGTCGTGGGGCCGGGATGTCAGTGTCTGGGAAGCCGGCGTTGGGGCCCGCCGGGTACCAGGGTACGCCGGGTTCTCCGGGCGCGGGCCCCGTGCGCCAGAGGGCACTGTTCCCCATCTTGTCATGCGTCACAGAGTGTGTCATGGACTTGACACGGCAGATGTCCTAGCGGAAGGACTTAGTCGTGGAGCCATCGCAACTAGGTTAACTTGAAGGGGTTAAACGGGACAAAGGACACAGAGAGTTTACCCAGGTTCGGCCCCTCTCAATGAGGTATAAGCCTACTCCTGCTTTGTGTTGTATTGCTAGGGTTTCGATTACCAGGGAGTGAATACGCTTGACCTAGTTCCCGATTGTATGTTCTCCTTTTCTTAAACCGCCGCCGGGTCATCCCTTTATATACACAGGTTGACGCCCGGCGGTTCACAGAATCCCGGCCGGCTCATAAACGAGTCCGGCTCGGTATCCACTCTTTCCTATCTTACAATACAAGTCATATACTTATGGCAGTTTACATCTTTGGGCCCTAACTCGCCTTTGGGCTTTGGGCCTTCTTATTAAGTCTCCTTCATAAGTCGCGATCTTCTATGTCTTCATGGGCTTCAATACAGGTAAATCACTATGAGCATAACCCGGCCCCTCCTGGGCGGTTTATACTCAATAGTTATATCCCCAACATTAGGCCCCAGGTTGATGTGAACTTGTTCATATCAATCTTCAATACTTGACTTCGAAAAAATCCTTCCTCATCAGTCCTTATGAAAATTTATAACCCGCCACGATGTCCGCTCACAGCATTGTGCTAACCCGCCATGACGTCATCTTGCATTAATATCGCACGAGGCCCAAATCTCAGCCTCCTTGATTCCCGCGCATGCCATCTATCTACTGCCTTATAAATAGGGACAGGGGTCCTTTTCATTTTCCCCCCTTGCCACCTCGTCTTCATCCTCTTCCTTGCCACACCACACGTGCCCGAGCTCTGCCGCCGTCGACCTCATGAGCTGCCTCCACTCCGCCATTGCATCGTCCTGAACGCACCAGAGCACCGCCGCATGCCACCGCTGTCCAACAGTCCTGGTAAGTCCTCTTCCTTCCTTTTCCCCTAGATCCCATTAGGGTTTCCATGAGTTCATCAGAGTTCATCTCGGTTCATCTTTGTTCCTCCATAGACCATGTAGTTTTTTATCTAAGTATAGTACCAATCTTGTGCGATAGCAGTTTAGTACTCATTTTTAATATCTGAACGCCTCCCCTCCATAGGAGATCTCATCTGAGCACATGAACTGTCCTGCTGCCGCTACTTTAGGTTAGAATTTTTCTTCATTATCTGAACTGCTGTAGATCCAAAATTATAACACCAATCTGTGAAACCTGTTTTTCACCACTTAGCCATTTTCCAACTTCAGATCTATACTTTCAATATCCGTGTAGGCGGTTTAACCTCAGAAAGTAATAACCTGCCAGGTACCATTAGTCCCCTTTTAAACCGCCAAGTGCTCGTCTTTGTAATTTAATAACGTCACTGTCCGGTTTAACATTTATGCATGCTTCAACACTTTCTTCTTATTAACCATGAACCTTAAACCGGCACAAATCTTTTCCAGGTTATCGTATAAATGGCCAAATCCTTTTATTCCTGTAATTGGGTTCAATCCCGGGTTACAGAAGAAGAACTGAACGGGTGTGTTGCCACTGGTGCTTTAGCGAAAAAGGAAGACATCGACTGGAGAGCCCCCGGTCCAGAAAATCCTCCTGAGCCCAAGGATGGGGAAGTGATCATTTTTGTTGATCATCTGAGTCGAGGGTTCAGCCCTCCCGGATCAAAAAAATTCTGTGACGTGCTTCACTTCTTCCAACTTCACCCTCAAGATATTGGGCCTAACTCCGTGTCCAATATTTGCAATTTTCAAGTGTTTTGTGAAGCCTACCTGCAAGAAGAGCCCACCGTCGACCTGTTCAGAGATTTCTTCTATTTAAACCGCCGTACTGAATTTACGGATGGGCCCAATACTGAACTTGGCGGGGTTTCAATTCAGAAGAGAAAAGATGTCAGCTTCCCTCACGCTAGGCATCATAGCCATCCCAAAGATTGGAATCAAACTTGGTTCTATTGCCAAAATACATCTCCAGCTGGCGAGAATCCTCTACCGGGTTACCGTGCTCACTGGCTTACCGATGCACATCCATTCCCCCAAAGACTCAATGCAAAGGAACGGTCCAAATATGCACCACAGCTCTCAAAGCTCAGAGCCTTTATGGCAAACAGTTTGACAGGCATTGATTTCGTCTGTTGCTGGGTATCTTGGAGCATTTTGCCTTTAAGCCGTCGCCCCAGTTTAATGTGTGAGTACACAGGGGATGTGAAAGACCCTCAACGCCACACTAATATTCAGCTGAGTGATGCTAAAATTACTGAATCTGTCAAGAAGATGTTGGATGAACCGGTGACCGACTATAGCAAAACAGGACTTAGTCCTTTCTGCGCTTCAAATAAACCGCCAGCTGTAAGAATTGCCCCACTCCTGCTTTAATCCATATTCTTAATACTCCCTTATGATCTTTTCAATCTTTAAACAGGGTGATGATCCATTCTGGAAGAAGAAACCGCAGGATAAACCGGCCAAAACACCTCGTGTCAAGACCAAGGTCAACAAGAAGCCCGCTAAGAAGAAAAACACCAAGCCTACCGAGTTAAATGTTGACTATGATAATCCGGAGTCAGAGGTAGAACTTGATTCACCTGGCTCTTTTTTCATACATCTCATTGACGATGATTTCTATCAGGACGATGCAGAAGCTAGCCGTGCAAATGACGTAGAGGTAACTATTCTCTCATCCGGTTCAGAACCTCTGCCCACACAGAAAACCCGACAAGCAAGCCAGAAAGTAAGATTTTCTCACCCCCTAGCTTACTTGGATCCAAACTTTCTTTTGAAGAGGCAGCAACACGAAACTCGCCGCATAACCCGGCATAGCGGCCATGTGGTCACTTCTTCCGGTTTACCAAACTCGCCAGTTCGTAAACGCCACCCAGAGGTCTCTTCTATTTCTGACACGTCTTATCCCAAGGCGGGTTATTTCCGACAACCTCTTAATCCGTCTGATTCAAACTACCAGGGAACTTCCCTTTCATCCTCTGGCGAGTCCACAGGGACACAAATTCCAACCCTCAAAACTGTTCCTGGGTGAGCATTTTTAACTAACCCCTTGTACCTTATGCTTGATCATTATACTAACCTGTTATTTGCGTCTCTGTCAGAGCCAAGGCCAGGCCCAGTAAAAAGGCCAAATTGAACAAAACGGCTGATGACAGCGCGCCAACTGATCCGGAAAAGAACCCGGAATAGTTTGAAACAAATATTGAAGCTATTCTTGATGATCCGCCACTGCAAGATCATGACACCTTTGTTGAGCAGATGGAAATTGATCCGATGGGTCATGCTGATGAACCGCCAAGCCCAACTAAGGCTGATGATGATAAAGCTGACGATGTTGTAGTGACCGGTGTCGGGTATACAGCCCTAGACAACCCCACTATTCTGTCAAAACATAGTGCCAAAGAAGAATTTTCTGCTGTTGACAAGGGCAAGTGGAAAGCGGACTTGGAAAGCTATGCCCACCTCAGCGCCCAAGATATTCATTCTGGGTTTTTAAACACTCTGTACACAAGCCGTGATTATGAAGCCGGTTTACTGAACATGATGAAGGAGCGATATGAGGTAAATGCTGTTAACTCTGCATACATATTCTTCCCTTAGCCGCCAAGTTTACTGGACATAAAAGAATAGAATGTTCTGCAAACTTTCAAGAGCCATATAGATCAACTCCACTAGCCCGCAAGGGCCGGTTTATAATGTCAATATGAACCGGGACTTTAGAATAATATATCTTCAATTTCGCCTGTGTAGTCCCCAAGGGTCGACTTAACAAATATGTTAAGTTGAGACTAATTATGCTGTAAGGCTCAAAATTCTTACATAGGACCTTTATAATCCGGTTGACCATCAAGCTGATAGTTGTTATGTGCTTGGGACTTGTAATTTTTTTTTGATAAGACGCAATAGCCATTAGCCCCCAAGTGCCAAGTATATTACTTGTTATGTGCTTGGGACTTTGAATATGCACTGCTATGTAATTAATTACATGTCTCTTGCAGGCTGATCTTAACAAGAAGGAATCTCAAATCGCCGACCTTCAAGAAAATATCAAGTCGCAACAAACCGAGACCTCCAAAGCCAAGGAGGAACTGACCAGTGCCTTAACAGCAATGGAGAAACTAAAGGAGAGCTTTAAGAACGAGCGGGCAGGTTGGGATACAGAAAAGTCAACTCTGCTGAAGAGGGCTGAGGATGCTGAGGCTGCCCTTAAACTGGTAGCTGAAGAGCTGACTGGCTTGAAACAGCAAATAAATGCCATGACCACTGCCGTATTTGGTAAATAACTTCTTCATAAGCTTTGAACATGTATTATGTAAGAGACTGCCGGTTTACCGATGTTTTTGATGATGCAGGAACTCGCATTGCTCATCTTGGCTCAGATATGCGGCAAAAATTGAAGGCCGCCTATACACTTATAGAGCAATTATATACCGGCGTACAACGGGTTATCTGCACAGCTTCCCATAATAAACCGCCCCCAAACTTGATCAAGGAGACGTTGGAAAGGCTGGCGATGATGCCTGTACGGTTTGAAGAGCTAAAGAAGTCAGCCGCCAGGGCGGGTGCTCTTACTGCACTGACTCAGGCCAAAGCTTGGATAACTGATCTTGATCCGGTCGATGTGGGAAACAGCTACCCGAGCATAAAGGAGGACGGGTCAGAGTTTAATAACGACGACCTCAGAGCCTTGACGAGGGAAATGCCCCCATTGGCCAGCAAATTGGCTGAAGAAACCGATCTTTCACATTATCAGTCAATTTATGATGCCAACAACAAGAGAGTTAACGCGCCAACTTATGATGCTCCAAATCTTATTCCTCCAATCCGTAAGCATACCTACGCCCCTGATGTTGACCCCTCCACACTTATAAGTGATGAAGCTGTATTCAAGGCCTTAACTAGGATCGATTGGACCACCATTGACTTCCAGCCACTGGGTAGAGAGGAGGAAGATGAACCGGTGCTGGACGATCCGCAACCTTCAAGTCAGCCAGGCCAGGACTCGTAAACCGGGGGCCGGTTTAGTAGCTGCTTCCTTTAAGACTTGTTAAAACAATTATTCTTTTGGGCACCAAACGCCTTGTAATAGGCTAGCTTAAACTCTTGTTCTGCTATGCCATCGTGCATATTTACTTTGCATGACACTGCTAATCCACCATGTTAAGATATGCCACTTATACCCAAGGCTCCTGCATGCAAAGGATTAAAGGTGTCCTGGCGGTTTACCGCTGGACGGGTCATAACACCCAATATAAAACCATGGAAACTAACATAGCTTATACCCAAGGCTGGACTTTAAGAATAACCAAATTTGAAATATATCATACCTGTGATATTTGATCACACTGTTGGTTTACCAAACCGGTGTAGTAAGGGGAGAACCCAAACTTTGAGCACTGGTAATTATCATAGATTTGCTTGGCTTATGAACAAAACTAGTCCGAGTTAATAAACACCGGATATTATCTTATCTCATACTGGCGACTTATAGTCAAAAGCCAGGCCGGGTTAATAAACACCGAATGTTATCTTATCTCATACTGGCGACTTATAGTCAAAAACCAGGCCGGGTTAATAAACACCGGATTAATTATGATCATAAAACATTATAATCCTTATCAAATAAACCTCAAAAAGACCGAAATAAAACAAACGAAAAAAATGAGGCTTTTCATGGGCTGCCAGGCCGAAAATCTAGTGCTTTCACGGGCCGCACAGCCACTGAGTTAAACCTATATACAAACCTTATAAGATGGACCTCACATAACCAATCGTCGTTTTAACTTTGACAAGTTCAGGGTCTGTATAAGATTGACTTGTCAAACGTTCGGTGGGTCATTCCAGGAATACCTGGGTGGAGTGGCTTACTTAAAAAGGCAGGATAACCCGGGGTTTTAGGTGAATACACCTGGCTTCCAAGCCTGGCTTTTAAGCCTATTACAAGGGTTACACAAACTCTTTGTTCTTTAGAATCAAGGAGCCCCCAAGTAATATTTTTGAGCTGTGCTCATGGGGCACCTATGTTTGAGCTATGATTTTGCAACAGACTCTCTTTGGTACCTTTTAACCTGGGTAGCAAGCCCCCAAGTTTTTTTTTTCAATTGGCTTATAAGCCGGTTCAAAGGGTAATCATAACTTCGCTCATAAGCCGGAAGCCCCCAAGTAACCAAAGACTCATTATGAAAAAACGACAGAGGCCCTGCTTTAGCAGGGGTGCCGGTTTATTATATTGATCACAATATATACATTGTCAAAAATATGTACATCAAAAGAGCCAATGGCTCAGGTGTAGTACAGTCGAAGATGAGTGATATTCCACGGCCGGCGAGTCTCTTCCTCCGACGTGCGTGAGTCCTTGTGGTCTCGAACATCAATAAGGTAGTATGACCCGTTGTTCAGATTCTTGCTGACCACAAAGGGTCCTTCCCAAGGTGGGGATAACTTGTGCATATCAGTCTGATCCTGGATAAGCCGGAGCACTAAGTCGCCTTCTTGAAAGGTTCTGGTCTTGACCCGGCGGCTCTGATAATGACGTAGATCTTGCTGGTAAATCGCCAAATGAGCCGCTGCGAGATCACGCGCCTCGTCTAACAGGTCAAGTGCAACCTGACGTGCCTTTTCATTATCAGCTTCAACGTAAGCCGCCACCCGGGGTGAGTCGTGACGGATGTCACTGGGGAGAACCGCCTCTGCTCCATAAACCATGAAAAAAGGCGTGTAACCCGTAGATCTGTTGGGCGTTGTGTTGATGCTCCATAGCACCGAGGGTAACTCCTCTACCCAACAACCCGGCGTCCTCTGTAAGGGAACCATAAGCCGGGGCTTGATGCCTCTCAGGATCTCTTGATTGGCTCTCTCAGCTTGACCATTAGATTGGGGGTGAGCCACCGACGATACATCAAGCCGGATATGCTCACGTTGACAAAATTCTTTCATAGCACCCTTGGAGAGATTAGTGCCATTGTCTGTTACAATGCTGTGTGGAAAGCCAAAACGGAAGATCACCTTCTTCATGAATTGAACCGCCGTTGCTGCATCACACTTACTGACTGGCTCTGCCTCTACCCACTTAGTGAATTTATCAAACGCCACCAAGAGGTGGGTCTTCTTATCCTTGGACCTCTTAAAAGGTCCAACCATATCAAGCCCCCAAACTGCAAACGGCCAAGTGATTGGAATCATTCTCAACTCCTGAGCCGGAACATGAGCTCGACGTGAAAACTTCTGACAACCGTCACATTTTTTGACCAAGTCCTCACCATCAGCATGAGCCGTCAGCCAATAAAAACCATGACAAAAAGCCTTGGCTACAAGAGATTTAGAGCCGGCGTGATGACCACAATCTCCTTCATGGATCTCACGCAGAATCTCACAGCCTTCTTCAGGAGAAACACAACGCTGAAACGCCCCGGTAACACTGCAATGGTGCAGCTCTCCATTGACAATTGTCATTGACTTGGACCACCGGGTTGTTTGCCTGGCCAAGGTTTCATCCTCAGGTAACTCGCCCCGGGTCATATATGCCAAATATGGAACTGTCCAATCAGGAATAACATGAAGAGCCGCCACCAACTGAGCTTCCGGGTCAGGAATAGCCAAATCCTCCTCTGTAGGTAACTTGACCAACGGGTTATGCAAAATGTCAAGAAAGACATTAGGTGGCACCGGTTTACGTTGAGAACCCAACCGGCTTAAGGCATCAGCCGCTTCATTTTTCCTCCGATCAACATGCTCAACTTGATAACCCTTGAAGTGACCAGCAATAATATCCACCTCTCGTCGATAAGCCGCCATTAGGGGATCCTTAGAATCCCAAGTACCGGAGACTTGTTGAGCCACCAAATCTGAGTCACCAAAGCACCTTACCTGGCTTAAATTCATCTCCTTAGCCATCCGAAGACCGTGGAGCAAGGCCTCATATTCAGCTGCATTGTTAGTGCAAGGGAACATCAAACGGAGAACATAACAAAATTTATCACCTCGAGGGGAAGCTAGCACAACTCCAGCCCCCGAGCCCTCCAATTGCCTGGACCCATCAAAGTGAATAGTCCAATACGTGTTATCTGGTTTTTCCTCAGGCATCTGCAGCTCTGTCCAGTCATTGATGAAATCCACCAGTGCTTGAGACTTGATGGCCGTGCGAGGCAACCCGGCCTGTTGCTTCCCTGTTTTGGATGATATCTCCTAAAGGAGCAGAGCTAACCACAGTAATGGGGTGACCCTGAAAATATTGCTTAAGCTTCCGGCTTGCCATGAAAACCCCATATACAAGCTTCTGCCAATGTAGGTATCTCTGCTTGGACTCAATAAGCACTTCGCTGATATAATAAACTGGCCGTTGAACCGGATATCCCTTGCCTGCCTCTTTCCTTTCAACCACAATAGCCACACTGACAGCCCGGCTATTAGCAGCCACATATAACAACAGCGGCTCCTTATCAACGGGCACAGCTAGGACCGGCGGCACAGCCAGCTGCTTCTTAAGCGCCTCAAATGCCTCATTAGCAGCGTCACTCCAAACGAAGTCATCTGTCTTTTTCATCATCTGATACAAAGGGATGGCCTTCTCACCGAGGTGGCTTATGAACCGGCTTAGCGCCGCAATACGACCCGCCAGACGTTGAACATCATTGATACACGCCGGTTTAGCCAGAGAAGTAATGGCTTTGATCTTCTCCGGATTAGCTTCAATGCCCCTGTTAGACACCAGAAAGCCCAAAAGCTTGCCCGCTGGCACACCAAAAACACACTTGGCCGGATTAAGCATCATCTTATAAACTCGGAGATTATCAAAGGTTTCCTTCAAGTCGTCTATCAACGTCTCCTTCTTTCTGGATTTCACCACAATATCATCCACATAAGCATGAACATTGCGTCCAATCTGATTATGAAGACAATTCTGCACACATCGCTGGTAAGTCGCCTGGGCACTCTTGAGCCCAAAAGGCATAGACACATAGCAGAAGGCTCCAAAGGGAGTTATGAAAGCTGTCTTCTCCTGGTCCTTAACTGCCATCTTGATCTGATGATAACCAGAATAAGCATCCAAAAAACTCAAACGCTCACAACCCACCGTAGCATCAATAATCTGATCAATACGAGGGAGAGCAAAAGGATCAGCCGGATAAGCTTTGTTTAAATCCGTGTAGTCCACACACATGCGCCAAGTGCCGTTCTTCTTAAGTACCAGCACCGGGTTAGCCAACCACTCAGGATGAAAAACCTCAACAATAAACCAAGCCGCCAAGAGCCGGGCTACCTCCTCACCAATGGCCTTACGCCTTTCTTCATTGAAACGACGAAGAAACTGCTTGACCGGTTTAAACTTGGGATCAATATTGAGAGTGTGCTCAGCGAGTTCCCTCGGTACACCCGGCATGTCAGAAGGTTTCCATGCAAAGATGTCCCGGTTCTCACGGATGAACTCGATGAGCGCGCTTTCCTATTTCGGATCCATATTAGCACTGATGCTGAACTGCTTGGATGAATCGCCAGGAACAAAATTGTCAGGACCGGTTTTTCAATAAAACATTGATTGAAAAATCGCCCCTTTCGTCAGACCAGTATAGAAAAATCTTACTGGTAGACAAATCCTTGATACAGAAATCCAGAAGTACTAAATATTATACATGGTTGAGCTGAGGCTGCTCAACAATTTTTATTACAAGCACACCATATTACCCATAAAGGCGGATATGACACAAAGGATATGGTGGCATAACTACTGATTCGCAATAAAAGTGGTGGTGGATATGTCACCGAGAAGTGGGTGACATGACTCCAAAATCTTAAAACTCATCAAGCGTCGAAGTGAGGCTCGATGATTTTATTAAGGTAGCGGAGGCGTATATAATATAGGTGACCAACTCCAGGATCGCAAGGGACTGACTGGGACTCCTCTAGGCATCGGACTCGCTATCGTACTCTTCATCCATAAGATCGCCTTCGTCAACATCTGGCCAAATCAACAAGCCAGGTGAGTACTTTGAATGTACTCGCAAGACAGTTTGGACATAAGATATAACAAATGCAAACATGATGCACATGAGCAGATTAGCAATGCACACTCAGGTAATAAATTTGCATTGCAAGATAAATAAAAAGGAAGTTAGGCGGTAATCCTCCCGAAATCCCAATAAAATAGCAGAAGACCGATCGGGTGTCTGAAGCGACGCCTCGAAAGGTAAAAATACAATTAACATGCCGCAGTCGGGCGTCAGGGCGGCACCACATAAAGGGCTTATACTGAAAAGTAAATGACAGTACGTACCACAGTCGGACATCTAAGCGACGTCTCGAAAAGGGCTTATAATGAAAGTAAATAACAAGGATGCCACAGTCGGACGTCTGAGCGACATCACATAAAGGGCTTATATCCAAAAGTAAATAACAAGAATGCCACAGTCGGACGTCTGAGCAACATCTCATAAAGGGCTTATATCAAAAGTAAATAATAAGAATGCCACAGTCGGATGTCTGAGCGACATCTCATAAAGGGCTTATATCAAAAGTAAATAATAAGAAGGCCACAGTTGGACGTCTGAGCGACATCTCATAAAGGGCTTATATCAAAAGTAAATAATAAGAATGCCACAGTCGGACGTCTGAGCGACATCTCATAAAGGGCTTATAATTCATCATTCGAATTCGAGTAGTCCGTGGAGGTAGCACCATCCCACGGAATACTTGGTACATAATCATAAACAGGTTAGTCCATCCACAGGAATAACATTCAGCCGGGTTTACCACTGTCAGTTAACAAGTTTGTTCTTCAGAGACTGTTACTGGGGCTGACACTGAGACTGACACTGATAGGTCAACCAACGTCCTTGACCGAGGACTTGGTTACTCGAATGGTTTTGACTCTACAGAGTTTGTACTCTTAACCCACAGCCAACGGATTTCAGTAGTCACAAAGGACTAGTTCCGTTTACGGTATTTTAGAAGAAAACACATCTAACCAGTACACACCCATTCCACATCCCGCTGCCAGGAATCACCCTAGGCAACGTTCAAGAAAAACTCTAAGACGGGGAGGCCAACACCTCGAATAGCATGGGATCAAATTTATATCGCGCGCTCTAAGGGGTGCCCCCCTCTCGGTCCCAACCGGAAACACCCATGCCCCCTGACCGGATGACGGGCTTTAATCCAGGGCCATGGAACCCTCATTCCGGCCCCTCTATTTGGTGTGTACCTGGAAAGAGGTTTGCAACTTACTAAACCGCATTCTTTGCAGAAAACATGTGGCAGCACAAAAAAGGGGATGAACGGGAACAAGACTCGATCCACGTCAACACTGGAGTTAAACAGTTGATATAGAACTGGCATGCTTCAACAATACCAGCTTGCAACCTATCATGCCACCACATGATCAGGTTGCCTCACCATCTTATGAACACATCAAGTTTCGAAGCTCACTTGCAGCTTGCTTTGCATGGAATATAACATTCACAAAATGCTTATATAAACATGCCATGAGAAAACCACTCAAGCAAACATGAAAAACACTCATCATATCAAAGGCTCAAACATGCTTGCCTGGTTCGGAGTAGTCGGAGTCTATCTCGGCGAAGTTGGCGGCACCGTCACTTCCTTTGGTATCTACGTTATAGAAAAATCGGATACTAACGTAAATACCGTGCGTGCATAAAAATTGTTCCAAATATTTTTCAAATAAATATGATAAAAAACTAGACAGAAAATAAAGATGACAGAAAAAGAATCAACTCAAAATCATCTTTTGTTTAAAAGTTATTAAGGTTTTAGTTCAGGGACTAATCTGTTATAAACAGAAAATTATCCAGGGGCTATTTTGAAGAAACAGAAAACGCTTCGGATCGAAATACGCCACACTGAAGAGAAAACGCATTCTGCCCGAAGGCGTTTTCAGAAAACGGTTCGGAGAAGAAGAGAAGAGGCTGACAAGGGGGTCCCACCCGTAAGGTTTAAAAAGAGCTCGCCGGCGCCAGAAGCAAACGGGAACGCTGGCGATGATCGACGGCGAACTAGAGGAGGGCAAGGGTATGGTTGCACTCATGGGTCAGTTCCGCGTCGGTGGGTGGTGGAAGTAGGCGTCGGGGAGCACCACGTCGACGGCGGCTTCCACTCCGGCGGCCGGCGGTTCGGGCGAGCACGGATTCGTCGGAGGAGAGCTGCCAACACCGAATTGAAGCTCGGGTTAGAAGAGGTGGTGGACTAGGAGGTTGCTGGCAAAGTTTGGGAAGCAGGGGCGCACTCACCAGAGAGGATTTTGCCGGAGCCCGAAGCGGATCGGGGCGACCGGAGCTGGGGAAGAAGACCCTCCTGAAGCCCTCTGATGAGTGGGGCATGGTTCTGAGGAGAGGTGGAGACGTGCTGGGTCGATGGGTGGCTCGGGGCCTCTATTTATAGCCGGCCCGAGGCGGTTGCCGAAAGCGGGATTACTCCGGCGAGCAATTACGGTGAGGCAGAGGTTGGACGGAAGGATTAGGCGACTGGGGTCTTCAGATTGGTCCACTGGCACCGTTCAAAGGTTAAACCTGGTTGGATTTGGCCTGCTCCCGTGGTCTCGGCGGGACGGAGCTTACGTCTCGTCGGCGGCAGAGAGCACGCTCTGCGCTTCTCAGTCCACGACGACGGTTCTGCAGCATGCTCAGAGCAGGAGGTGAACACGCGTAGGCCACCAGTGGCTCGGGCGGTGCGGAGGACGGCGTTCTGCAACGCTGGCTTCTGCCAGCCGCCACAGGAGGTTCTGCCACTGCGGAAGGCGCCGGAGTTGACGCGACAGGTCGCCACCGATGCTCGCAACCGGCCAAGCAACCGTGCGGCGCACTGGATAAGAAGGGGGAACAGGGAGCAAGGCGCCAACGCGTGCACTGGCGAGATCGACGACGAGCTCTGACGAAAAATGACATTGAACCCTCTGAACTTTCTGAATTTTGACAGGAACAGTGCACGCCAGCTGTTCGACGAAATGTTTGACGCACATGGAAAATTTTTCTTGAGCTGAAACTTGGAGGGGTGGTCTCTTGATGCATCCAGAGACTCCCTAAATTTTCTCAGAATTTTTGGAAAGGGAAAAGAATGAATTTCACCAAAAATGGCAAATCTGGTCCAAACTTGCAGCAAGCAAATTTTGAAAAATTTGAACTGTGGACCAGCAGCTCTTGATGGATCTAGGTTGAGGGTACTAAGGAGTAGCTAGGGTAATTTATTTGGAACCAAAGCTCAAAGCAATCTGATACTTCCTTTGTAAACTTGAGGGGTCCAAAATAAATTACAGAAAAAGGTTTGAGGATAAAATCAATAGAAATAAAATCTAAAAGAGGTTGAAACTTTCTGGAATTGGATGCTTGGCTTGACCCAAAGTAGGGAGGAGGGTTTGAGAAGAAAATTTTGAAATGCAAGTCATGGTAAGAGGTTTGAATAGGGCATTCTTGAATGAGAAGGAATAAACCCCATTTCAAATAAATTCTTTTAGTGAGGAAAAGGACAAAACATCCAGAGAGTCTTTGTGTTGAACCAACCCATGTTGAAAAACTCTCAAGACCAGGATTCAAGAAAGGATCTCCACAAAAACTTGTCATTAAAAGTTTTGAGAACGAGAATCTTTTAGAAAAATTGAAATAACCTCCTTCAAATCAAATAAAGAATTTGATAAAAATCAAAACCAAAATTTTGGGGTGTTACAACACCTACCCCCTTAGGAAAAATCTCGTCCCCGATATTTTAGTTGATCCTCAAATAGGTGTGGGTGCTCTGCCCGAAGAAAATCCTCTCTTTCCCATGTTGCTTCATCCTCGGTGTGATTGCTCCACTGAACCTTGAAAAACTTAATTGTCTTCTGACGGGTCCTTCTTTCAGACTCGTCCAATATTTTTATTGGACGTTCCCTGTAGGTGAGGTCTGGTTGCACGTCAATGTTCTCATGAGATACATGCTTCTCTGGGTTGTTTACACACTTCCTCAGCTGTGAGATGTGGAACACGTCATGGATGTCTGACAGTTCTTCAGGTAGGTCTAGCTGGTAGGCCACTGTGCCTCTTCGTGCAATCACACAGAAAGGCCCAATAAATCATGGTGCTAGCTTTCCTTTAACTTTGAATCGTTGCAGGCCCCTCATAGGGGATACTCTTAAATACACATATTCACCGGGTTCAAAACTGACTTCACGATGTTTTTGATCGTAATAACTCTTTTGTCGGCTCTGAGCTGTCTTGAGTCGATCCTTGATTAGTTTAACTTTCTCCTCAGCTTCCTTGAGCATGTCTGGGCCGAAGATACGACTGTCTCCTGTCTCTGACCAATTTAATGGGGTACGGCATCTTCGCCCATATAAGGCTTCAAAAGGTGCCATTTGTAGACTGGCTTGGTAACTGTTGTTGTACGCGAACTCGGCATACAGCAAGCTTTCTTCCCAACTGGTTCCATAGGTGAGAACACATGCTCTGAGCATGTCTTCTAGAATTTGGTTCACACGTTCAGTCTGTCCTCCAGTCTGCGGGTGGTATGCTGTGCTGAATACTAGTTGAGTTCCCAGAGCTTGTTGTAAATGATCCCAAAATCTGGAGACGAATTGAGTGCCTCTGTCGGATATTATAGTCTTTGGAACTCCATGCAGACAAACAATACGAGAGAGATAAAGCCTGGCAAGTTTCTGAGTGGTGTGGGTTGTCTTTACTGGAATAAAATGTGCCACCTTGGTTAATCTATCTGTGATGACCCATATGGCATCATTTCCGTGTCGTGACCGAGGTAGTCCAACAATAAAATCCATTCCAATTTTGTCCCATTTCCATTCGGGTATCCTGTTTGGCTGTAATAGTCCTGCTGGTTTTTGGTGCTCGGCCTTAATGCGCTGACATGAATCACAACATGCAATGAATGTGGCTATATCCCTCTTCATACCGTGCCACCAAAAATTTTCCTGAATGTCATTGTACATTTTGGTTCCTCCAGGGTGGATTGAATATGGAGCGGTGTGGCCTTCAACCAAAATTTGCTGTTTGAGGTCCTCTACATTTGGTACGCAAAGCCTGTCTCCGTACCATAATATTCCCTCATCGTCTATGAAAAATTCTGAGGCCTTGCCCAGACTCACTTTTCTTTTTATGCCTTTGATGCTGGGGTGTCCATGCTGAGCTTTCTTAATCTGTTCCATTAGGGTAGGCTGTATTTCCAAATTTGACATAGTGTCTTCAGTGACCAACACCATGTTGAGTTTGGCAAACTCCCTCTGAAACTCAGGTCTCAAGTTTTGTAGACCGTCGTTGCCCGAGCTTGGGTTTCGGCTGAGAGCATCTGCCACTACATTCGCCTTTCCTGGATGGTAGTGAATGCCAACATCATAATCTTTCACTAATTCCAACCAGCGTCGTTGTCGTAAATTGAGTTCTGGTTGTGTGAAAATATATTTGAGGCTTTTATGGTCTGTATATATTTCACAACGAATCCCAAGCAAAAAGTGCCTCCATTCTTTGAGTGCATGGATAACTGCTGCTAATTCCAAGTCATGAGTAGGATAATTTTCTTCATGCCTTCGTAGTTGCCTGGAAGCATATGTGACTACTTTGCCTTCTTGCATTAATACGCATCCGAAGCCCTTCCGGGACGCGTCGCAATATACTTCAAAAATTTTGTGTATGTCTGGTACGACCAATACTGGTGCTGTTGTTAATCTCTTTTTGAGTTATTGGAAACTTTTCTCGCAAGCTTCAGTCCACGCAAATTTCTTATCCTTCTTGAGTAGCTGTGTCATAGGTTTTGCTATGGTGGATAATCCCTCAATAAATCTTCTATAATATCCAGCCATTCCCAGAAAACTTCGTACATCTGTAATGTTGGCTGGTGGTTTCCAGTCAAGTACGGCCTTGACTTTTTCTGGGTCCACGGCGATACCTTCTTGGGTTAATACGTGGCCTAGAAAACCAACCTATTTTAACCAAAATTCACATTTGCTGAATTTGGCGTACAATTTATGTTTCCTTAACTCTCCCAGTACAATTCTGAGATGTTCAGCATGTTCTTCTGGTGTCTTAGAATATACTAAAATATCATCAATGAACACCACAACAAATTTGTCCATAAATTTCATAAATACTTTGTTCATGAGGTGGACAAAATATGCGGGGGCGTTTGTCAGTCCGAACGGCATTACTGTAAATTCATATAACCCGTATCTGGAGGTGAATGCTGTCTTTGGAATATCTTCTATTCGTACTTTTAATTGATGATATCCCGACCTTAAATCAATTTTTGAGAAAACCTTGGCTTGTGCGAGCTGGTCGAATAAATCATTTATCCATGGCATCGGATATTTGTTTTTGATGGTAACCATGTTGAGTGCTCGATAGTCTATACATAATCTCAGTGTCCCATCCTTTTTCTTGGCAAATAATACTGGTGAACCCCAAGGTGAGGAGCTGGCCCGGATAAATACCTTGTCCAGTAATTCTTTTATTTGCTTCTTCAATTCTACCAACTCGGAGGGTGCCATTCTATAGGGTTTCTTGTAAATGGGAGTGGTTCCAGGTGCTAGTTCAATGATGAACTCTATTTCCCGGTCAGGTGGCATGCCTGGTAGCTCTTCGGGAAATACATCAGGAAACTCACACACCACTGGAACTTTACTTAATTCTGAAATATCCACCTTGATCAATCTTGGTCGCAGTGATATTGGTCTTTCTTGAGCTGCAATTTTTATTGTCTTCCCGTGATGATGGGTGAGGATCACAGTCAGATTGAAACAGTCGATAAATCCCTTGTTGGTGGTTAACCAGTCCATTCCTAGGATAACATCCAGTCCCTTATTTTCCAATACAATGAGGTTTGCCCAAAAGTTTAATCCCTCAATCTCAATAACCACACCATGGCAGTAACTCTGAGTGATTTGATTAATCCCGGGGGACTTGATGGTCATAGAATTTTCCAAGGGAAGAATCAGAAAATTATGTTGCAAAGCAAATTTCTTGGAAACGAATGAGTAAGAAGCTCCAGAATCAAACAAAACCGTGGCAGGTATTGTGTTGACAGGGAACGTACCGAGTATGATGTCTGGAGCATTCTATGCTTCCTCCTTGGTCACATGGTTCACGTGACCCTTCTTGTGATTGTTATTGGGGTTGAAGTTGTTACGCTTGGGGGCTGAATTATTTCCATTGTTGTTCGGCTTGAGGGCCGAGTTTCTTGGCTTTGGGCACTGCTTGGTATAGTGTCCTTCCTCACCACAGGCGAAGCAAGTAACGCCAGGGCGATACATAAAATCCTTGTCCCTTGCATGAAATTTTTTGTTTGGGCGGAGAACATTGGTTGTGGATTTGTTCGCCCCATTTTTCTGGAAATCTTTCTTGTTCCTGTTGTTGCGAGAATGAGTAGTCTTGTCCCTTTTTCGCTTGTGAAAATCCTCCAAGCTGCGACGCTCATTTTCCAATGTAATAGCCTTGTCCACAAGCGTTTTGAAATCTGGGAAGGTGTGTACGACCAGCTGGCATTTAAGTGCTGGTGCCAGACCGTCCAGAAATTTTTCCATCTTTTTATTTTCAGTCATATGTTCTTCGTTGGCATAACGAGATAATTGAGTAAACTGACTATTGTACTTAGTCACTGTCATGCTTCTCTGCTTGAGGTCATCAAACTCCCTTTTCTTGATTTTCATAACACTTCTGGGAATGTGTGCCCCACGAAAATTTTCCTTAAATTCCTCCCAGGTGATGTTGTTTTCAACAGGGTGCATGTGTAGGAAATTTTCCCACCATGATGCAGCTGCTCCAGTGAGGTAGTGAGGTGCATAAAGTACCTTCTCACGGTCCGAACATTGTGCAATAATTAATTTCCTCTCAATGTCTCGAAGCCAATCATCGGCCTCAAGAGGTTTATCAGTGTGAGAGAAAGTTGGGGGACGTGTCTTTTGTAATTCAGACAATTTGGAATGCTGCTGGTATGGTTCGCGGTGATTTCCCATATTGATAATATGGTTCATCATTTCTTGATGCTGCTGCTGGCTTTGCTCATAAAGGCGGCATACTTGAGAAAACGCTTCTTCACCGCCTTGCTGACTTGACTGCCCCTGTGTGAAATTGTTACTTGTCTGGGTACCGTAATTTTCTTTTGGCGGACTAGGCATGGAACGAGTCCAGGGACGAGGCATTTCCACTCTGGGGTATTTTTGTAGAACTCATGAGAAAAAAAATCTGAGTGGCAAACATAAATAATTTTGCAAAGGCAGAAATTTAAAAACTTCAAGATTTTTCAAGAAAATACTTGATTGCGCATGGAGAAGGACCGCTCAGTACATATCTTACGTGCAAGCCGTAATTATACAATACATCACTCAGGATGTGCGTACACATTCCTGACATGTTATTTAAGCTAGTGCACTTCTCCGAGTTCCTACATGATGCGCACACAAACTACTTCTCATCAAACCTATATACATATAAACATATCATACAAGCTGGTACAACACACGACTGCTCGGCGCACTCAGTCGGAGATGGCAAAAACTTCCCTCGGCCTGCCGAGGGTAAGTCCCAGTGATGCTGGAGACTCCACCTCCTCCTCAATAATAGGCTCTAGGCGCGAAGCACTGGGCTGAGCAGCTGGTGCGGGTGTGGCAGGTGGTGCAACACTAACTGGGGTAGGAGCAATGACTTGGTCAAACTCCTCAGTGGTAGGCAGGCGGCGAGCGGTGGCTAAAATGGCAGGTGCATATGATGCTGAGGACGAGATGTATGACAGCGGTGGTGCCGTATGGAGGAGTTCCCTCCTGTTGGCGGTACAGCCCTGAACTAAGTCCATACGAGCAGCCACAAAGTCATCCACGAGGTTATCAAAGGCTGCCTCAAGAGCCTTGAGATACTCAACAAGCATCTCAATAGCCTCATCTCTCTCTCCCCTAGTGCAAGCGAATGCATAGTGACAAGTGTATGGCACGTGGCATGGGAGGTAGCGGTAGCGACGAGCCATCATTGAAGGGAGAGCATCCCGGAGACGAGCTATTGCCTCACGGGCAGCCATCTGCATGGCATGCCTCTCCGTAGGCATGGCCCTCCCAACAAATCGGAAGCGGCGTGACTCAGAGCGTCCTCCCTTGAATTGCACCGCGGCCTGGTGCATAGACACGCTGTCGCTGAGCTTGTGCTGGTAGAGTGTGAACTCCGGACGAGCCGATGGCCCGATCGCGACCTTGGCGATGGAGACAAGAAGCTTGATAAACCCCTCAGGTACATTGGCGAACACCTGCGACTCACAGTCGCTGCCAGCCATCTACAAAAGTAGACAAAAATTCCACATAGTCAAATCATAAATTTATGATGACTAACAGAAACTTGCTACAATTGGCAGAATGATAAAATATCACCTATTACGCTAATAACCGATTAGCGATCGCACCTAGTGGCTTCCTACAGTCAGCCTGGCTCTGGCACCAAGGTTGTCAGGACCGGTTTTTCAATAAAACATTGATTGAAAAATCGCCCCTTTCGTCAGACTAGTATAGAAAAATCTTACTGGTAGACAAATCCTTGATACAGAAATCCAGAAGTACTAAATATTATACATGGTTGAGCTGAGGCTGCTCAACAATTTTTATTACAAGCACGCCAATATTACCCATAAAGGCGGATATGACACAAAGGGTATGGTGGCATAACTACTGATTCGCAATAAAAGTGGTGGTGGATATGTCACCGAGAAGTGGGTGACATGACTCCAAAATCTTACAACTCATCAAGCGTCGGAGTGAGGCTCGATGATTTTATTAAGGTAGCGGAAGCATATATAATATAGGTGACCAACTCCAGGATCGCAAGGGACTGACTGGGACTCCTCTAGGCATCGGACTCGCTATCGTACTCTTCATCCATAAGATCGCCTTCGTCAACATCTGGCCAAATCAACAAGCTAGGTGAGTACTTTGAATGTACTCGCAAGACAGTTTGGACATAAGATATAACAAATGCAAACATGATGCACATGAGCAGATTAGCAATGCACACTTAGGTAATAAATTTGCACAGCAAGAAAAATAAAAAGGAAGTCAGGCGGTAGTCCTCCCGAAATCCCAATAAAATAGCAGAAGACCGATCAGGTGTCTGAAGCGACGCCTCGAAAGGTAAAAATACAATTAACATGCCGCAGTCGGGTGTCAGGGCGACACCACATAAAGGGCTTATACTGTGAAGTAAATGACAGTACGTACCACAGTCGGACGTCTAAGCGACATCTCGAAAAGGGCTTATAATGAAAGTAAATAACAAGGACGCCACAGTCGGACGTCTGAGCGACATCACATAAAGGGCTTATATCCAAAAGTAAATAACAAGAATGCCACAGTCGGACGTCTGAGCGACATCTCATAAAGGGCTTATATCAAAAGTAAATAATAAGAATGCCACAGTCGGACGTCTGAGCGACATCTCATAAAGGGCTTATATCAAAAGTAAATAATAAGAAGGCCACAGTCGGACGTCTGAGCGACATCTCATAAAGGGCTTATATCAAAAGTAAATAATAAGAATGCCACAGTCGGACGTCTGAGCGACATCTCATAAAGGGCTTATAATTCATCATTCGAATTCGAGTAGTCCGTGGAGGTAGCACCATCCCACGAAATACTCGGTACATAATCATAAACAGGTTAGTCCATCCACAGGAATAACATTCAGCCGGGTTTACCACTGTCAGTTAACAAGTTTGTTCTTCAGAGACTGTTACTGGGGCTGACACTGAGACTGACACTGATAGGTCAACCAACGTCCTTGACCGAGGACTTGGTTACTCGAATGGTTTTGACTCTGCAGAGTTTGTACTCTTAACCCACAGCCAACGGATTTCAGTAGTCACAAAGGACTAGTTCCGTTTACGGTATTTTAGAAGAAAACACATCTAACCAGTACACACCCATTCAACATCCCGCTGCCAGGAATCACCCTAGGCAACGTTCAAGAAAAACTCTAAGACGGGGAGGCCAACACCTCGAATAGCATGGGATCAAATTTATATCGCGCGCTCTAAGGGGTGCCCCCCTCTCGGTCCCAACCGGAAACAACCATGCCCCCTAACCGGATGACGGGCTTTAATCCAGGGCCATGGAACCCTCATTCCAGCCCCTCTATTTGGTGTGTTCCTGGAAAGAGGGTTGCAACTTACTAAACCGCATTCTTTGAAGAAAACATGCGGCAGCACAAAAAAGGGGACGAACGGGAACAAGACTCGATCCACGTCAACACTGGAGTTAAACAGTTGATATAGAACTGGCATGCTTCAACAATACCAGCTTGCAACCTATCATGCCACCACATGATCAGGTTGTCTCACCATCTTATGAACATATCAAGTTTCGAAGCTCACTTGCAGCTTGCTTTGCATGGAATATAACATTCACAAAATGCTTATATAAACATGCCATGAGAAAACCACTCAAGCAAACATGAAAAACACTCATCATATCAAAGGTTCAAACATGCTTGCCTGGTTCGGAGTAGTCGGAGTCTAGCTCGGCGAAGTTGGCGGCACCGTCACTTCCTTTGGTATCTACGTTATAAAAAAAATCGGATACTAACGTAAATACCGTGCGTGCATAAAAATTGTTCCAAATATTTTTCAAATAAATATGATAAAAAACTAGACAGAAAATTAAAGATGACAGAAAAAGAATCAACTCAAAATCGTCTTTTGTTTAAAAGTTATTAAGGTTTTAGTCCAGGGACTAATTTGTTATAAACAGAAAATTATCCAGGGGCTATTTTGAATAAATAGAAAACGCTTCGGATCGAAATACGCCACACTGAAGAGAAAACGCATTCTGCCCGAAGGCGTTTTCAGAAAACGGTTCGGAGAAGAAGAGAAGAGGCTGACAAGGGGGTCCCACCCGTCAGGTTTAAAAAGAGCTCGCCGGCGCCAGAAGCAAACGGGAACGGTGGCGATGATCGACGGCGAACTAGAGGAGGGCAAGGGTATGGTTGCACTCACGGGTCAGTTCCGCATCGGTGGGTGGTGGAAGTAGGCGTCGGGGAGCACCACGTCGACGGCGACATCCACTCCGGCGGACGGCGGTTCGGGCGAGCACGGATTCATCGGAGGAGAGCTGCCAACACCGAATTGAAGCTCGGGTTAGAAGAGGTGGTGGACTAGGAGGTTGCTGGCAAAGTTTGGGAAGCGGGGGCACACTCACCAGAGAGGATTTTGCCGGAGCCCGAAGCGGATCGGGGCGACCGGAGCTGGGGAAGAAGACCCTCCCGAAGCCCTTTGATGAGTGGGGCGTGGTTCTGAGGAGAGGTGGTGGGTCGATGGGTGGCTCGGGGCCTCTATTTATAGCCGGCCCGAGGCGGTTGCCGAAAGCGGGATTACTCCGGCGAGCAATTACGATGAGGCAGAGTTGGACGGAAGGATTAGGCGACTGGGGGTCTTCGGATTGGTCCACTGGCACCGTTCAAAGGTTAAACCTGGTTGGATTTGGCCTGCTCCCGTCGTCTCGGCGGGACGGAGCTTACGGCTCGTCGGCGGCAGAGAGCGCGCTCTGCGCTTCTCAGGCCACGGCGACGGTTCTGCAGCGTGCTCAGAGTAGGAGGTGAACACGCGTAGGCCACCAGTGGCTCGGGCGGTGCGGAGGACGGTGTTCTGCAATGCTGGCTTCTGCCAGCCGCCACAGGAGGTTCTGCCACTGCGGAAGGCGCCGGAGTTGACGCGACAGGTCGCCACCGACGCTCGCAACCGGCCAAGAACCGTGCGACGCACTGGATAAGAAGGGGGAACAGGGAGCAAGGCGCCAACGCGTGCACTAGCGAGATCGACGACGAGCTCTGACGAAAAACGACACTGAACCCTCTGAACTTTCTGAATTTTGACAGGAACAGTGCACGCCAGCTGTTCGACGAAATGTTTGACGCACGTGGAAAATTTTTCTTGAGCTAGAAATTGGAGGGGTGGTCTCTTGATGCATCCAGAGACTCCCTAAATTTTCTCAGAATTTTTGGAAAGGGAAAAGAATGAATTTCACCAAAAATGGCAAATCTGGTCCAAACTTGCAGCAAGCAAATTTTGAAAAATTTGAACTGTGGACCAGCAGCTCTTGATGGATCTAGGTTGAGGGTACTAAGGAGTAGCTAGGGTAATTTATTTGGAACCGAAGCTCAAAGCAATCTGATACTTCCTTTGTAAACTTGAGGGGTCCAAAATAAATTACAGAAAAAGGTTTGAGGATAAAATCAATAGAAATAAAATCTAAAAGACGTTGAAACTTGCTGGAATTGGATGCTTGGCTTGACCCAAAGTAGGGAGGAGGGTTTGAGAAGAAAATTTTGAAATGCAAGTCATGGTAAGAGGTTTGAATAGGGCATTCTTGAATGAGAAGGAATAAACCCCATTTCAAATAAATTCTTTTAGTGAGGAAAAGGACAAAACATCTAGAGAGTCTTTGTGTTGAACCAACCCATGTTGAAAAACTCTCAAGACCAGGATTCAAGAAAGGATCTCCACAAAAATTTGTCATTAAAAGTTTTGAGAAGGATAATCTTTTAGAAAAATTGAAATAACCTCCTTCCAATTAAATAAAGAATTTGATAAAAATCAAAACCAAAATTTTGGGGTGTTACAAAAATCAACCATCTTAGTGTCATCTGCCGATTTAAACTTCAAAACTGGATCATGCTCTATAGTTGGCTTTTTCAAAGACGTCATATCCGCCGGATCAACATTGTCCTTGTAAAATTTTAACTCCTCCGTTGCACGAACCAACTCAGCATAAGCCGCATCACCTTCTTCACATTCCAAGGCTATCTTCTGGCTCCCATGTACTGTGATGGTCCCCTTGTAACCCGGCATCTTGAGCTACAGATAAACATAACAGGGCCGCGCCATGAACTTGGCATAAGCCGGCCGTCCAAACAGAGCGTGATACGGGCTGTGAATCTTGACTACTTCAAAGGTCAATGTCTCTGACCTAGAATCATGATCATCTCCAAATGCAACTTCCAGAGCTATCTTACCAACAGGGTACGCCGACTTACCAGGCACCACACCATGGAAAACTGTATTCGATGGTTTAAGATTTTTATCTGTCAACCCCATGCGACGGAAAGTTTCGTAATAAAGGATATTGATGCTGCTCCCTCCATCCATGAGTACCTTGGTAAACTTATACCCTCCAACCTGGGGTGCAACCACCAATGCTAGGTGACCCGGATTATCAACCCGGGGCGGGTGATCTTCCCGACTCCACACGATGGGCTGCTCAGACCAGCACAAGTAACGGGGAACCGCCGGTTCAACAGCGTTCACTGCCCTTTTATGAAGCTTCTGATCCCGTTTGCATGAATTTGTGGTGAAGACGTGGTACTGCCCACTATTCAACTGCTTTGGGTTACTCTGATACCCAGATTGCTGCTGTTGATTTCCCTGACCTGACTGTTGATGGTAGCCACCCTGATTGCCTTGATTGCCCTGATTACCTTGGAATCCAGAACTAGAACCGCCACCGCCGTAACCCGGCCCATGAGAACCAGACCCTGAACCACCACTCGGTCCATGATTGTCTTGAAAAAGATTGGAATTTTTATACTCTTTCATGATGTAGCAATCCTTCCAGAGATGGCCAGACTGTCTTTCTCGCGTCCCATGCCTTGGGCAGGGCTGATTTAGCATCTGCTCAAGATTAAAGCCTGACCCTCCGGCCCGTGGGGGCGGTTTACCTTTACGACGCTGGCCATTATTCTGTGCGTTGGTGTTAGCCACAAAGTCCAAACTATTATCAGCTTTACGCTTACCATTGCCTCCCTGATTCGCCGGATTATGCTGCTGTCCTCTGGTGCTGGTGCTCTTCTTTCCCTTTCCCGGCTTGTCATCATCAGACTCGGGGTCCTTGGTACCATCAGAGTCAGCGTACTTAACCAGAGCGGCCATCAGCTCTCCCATGTCATTGCAGTGGCGCTTGAGCTGACCCAACTTCTGCTTAAGAGGCATAAACTGGCAATTCTTCTCCAACATTATGACTGCTGAACCGGCATTGATGCGATCCGATGAGTGTAAGATGGTCGAAACTCGGCGCACCCAATGGGTTGTGGACTCACCCTCTTCTTGGACACAGACATCCAGATCCACAATTGACATCGGCTGCTTGCACGTATCTTTGAAATTCTGGATAAACCGGGCCTTTAACTCGGCCCATGACCCAATGGAGTTGGCAGGGAGCCCCTTCAACCAAGTGCGAGCCGTTCCATCCAACATCAGGGGAAAATATTTGGCACATGCCGCATCGCTAACATCTAGCAATTCCATGGCCATCTCATAACTATCGATCCATGCTTCAGGAGGTAAATTGGCTGTATAGTTAGGCACCTTGCGAGGACCCTTAAAATCCTTGGGCAGACGCTCATTACGTATGGCCGGCACTAAACATGGTACGCCCAAATTCCTAAAGGTTACACCTGGCTCCACCAAAGTTGTCGGACGAACCGGAGAAGGTTGACGGGCCGCATATTGCGCCGCCAGTTCGGCCTCTCGACGCGCTCTACCTTGATCCACCATGTTCTGAGCATCAGCACCACCGCCCGCCGGGTTATGCCCACGAGGCTGGTTATGGTTCTGCCCACTGCTTGACACTGCTGGTTTTTCAATATGCCTACTATAACTCCGGCTTGGGCGAGGGGTGGAATGAATCCGGCTTCGACTGTAAGAATAAGCCTGCTGCTAAACCAATGCTATCTGAAGGAGCTCTCTAGCCCTCCGCATCTCAACCGCCGTTGGAGACTCGCCTTCAACCGGGATAGCCGCCAATTGTGACGCCGCAGCGATCATGTTATCCAAAGGGTTAGAGTAATGACCCGGTGGTGTTGGCATGTGTTGCGGCGGGATATTGTTCTGACGAGGCGGATCCATGGTGTGCGGCTGAACCGGTGCTCCCGTCCCAGGCGTTTCAACCCGGTCCGCCACTGTTGGGTTACTGGTTCCTGCTCCGGGCATGTTAAAGAGGTTCCTCGCGTCGTAAACCGGTGGCAGGCGAGACTGATGCCTCCTCCTCTTGACTTCGTTTGAAGCGTTCTGATCTAGCATGAGCCGGTAAGACTCCGACTGAATCCGCTGCGCCTGCGCATCCAACGTAACCCACTCCGCAGCCATCCTGGCATCTTCAGCTGCTAGGTCTTCCTTAGCTTGAGCTATCTGATCTCGCAATTTCACGACTTCCGCGTTATGCTGATCTTGATTACCCGGGTTAACCTTCGTCGTCAGCAGTGTTGCCAAGGCGTCTAGTAAACCAGACAAGACTTGAGCCGGCGGGCGCATAGGTCCTCCTGCCCTGGCTGCCGTCACTACTGCTGACCCAGAAATCAATGCCGCTGCAGTTGAAGAGTGCTGCACTGGCTGCGTACCGGCCATGAAGATTGCAACCCTGTTCGGCGGCTCGTAGGGGTCCGAAATACTATCGCCATCGGAACAGCCCCCAAGCCGACCGTCTTGCAGTTGGTACAATGACTCGGTTTCATCGGTGGATGACTCGCCATCAGAGTAGACAATTGTCTCACCGTCAAATACTGATTTCTCAGATCCCGCACCATTGATGAATCCCACGAAGGCACGACTCATGGCGGGCTGAACTCGGGCGGGTTTTGCACGCTGAGCCATCTCGATGATGTCGGTGCAGGTGTCCGGCTCAGGGCCCGGTTCGCCGATCTTGCCAATGAAGACATGAATTCCACCGAAGGGGACCCGGTATCCATACTCAATTGAGCCAGCCTCGGGGCCCCAGCCTTCGTCGTCGATGTAGAGCTTGCCGCGACAACTCTTGGTCATCCGGCCCACAGCGTATCCCTTGATCCCTTCGAAGTTGCCTTTCAAGAACTCGAAACCACCGTGCGCTGGCCCCATGGTGGGCGCCAACTGTCGTGGACTTGACACGGCAGATGTCCTAGCGGAAGGACTTAGTCGTGGAGCCATCACAACTAGGTTAACTTGAAGGGGTTAAACGGGACAAAGGACACAGAGAGTTTACTCAGGTTCGGCCCCTCTCAATGAGTAAAAGCCTACTCCTGCTTTGTGTTGTATTGCTAGGGTTTCGATTACCAGGGAGCGAATACGCTTGACCTAGTTCCCGATTGTCTGTTCTCCTTTTCTTAAACCACCGCCGGGTCGTCCCTTTATATACATAGGTTGACGCCCGGCGGTTCACAGAA
This sequence comes from Thinopyrum elongatum, assembly GCA_011799875.1. Classification (NCBI taxonomy): domain Eukaryota; kingdom Viridiplantae; phylum Streptophyta; class Magnoliopsida; order Poales; family Poaceae; genus Thinopyrum; species Thinopyrum elongatum. Next base: position 84,113,832 of record CM022300.1, on the reverse strand, counting down.
TCCCGGCCGGCTCATAAACGTGTCCGGCTTGGTATCCACTCTTTCCTTTCTTACAATACAAGTCATATACTTATGGCGGTTTACATCTTTGGGCCCTAACTCGCCTTTGGGCTTTGGGCCTTCTTATTAAGTCTCCTTCATAAGTCGCCATCTTCTATGTCTTCATGGGCTTCAATACAGGTAAATCACTATGAGCATAACCCGGCCCCTCCTGGGCGGTTTATACTCAATAGTTATATCCCCAACAGAGTGGTTGAGCCGGCTCGGCTATAGTGGCGCGTCGCCTGGTCCCGTCGGCTTGCGTCAGCGGGACGGGGGATGCACTGTAGCCATGTTGGCCCTGGTCAGCAAAGTAGGTGGGCCACTGTTACCACGCCCTCGCCGGTCAGCGGGGTAGGTGGGCCACTCTTGCCTTGCTCATCTCTTCATGGGAACTTGTTCTGTCGTACGCCCTGGACGGGATGGGAGCTGACCCGTGGCCGGGTTGAGGGGCGCACTACGATGGCGCTTACTTGTCAATGAAGTCTTGACATGCTGGGACCGGCCGGCATGCACCAGCGGGCTTGGCCGGGTTAAGGGACTTGGCCAGGTTGCGGAACCTGGCCAAGGACAAGCCGGATTGAGGGGCATTGCTAGCCCTGATGTTTTTGAAAAGGATCTGGGTTCCGTTGCCTGCCCGGGGTTCATCCCCCCGACAGTAGTCCCCGAAGCTGTGAAGGCTCGCCGGCTTCAAGCAGGGGGGCCTTCGCAATTCCACCCCCTGAGAAGGTGGCTGGTACTGGTAAAGCTTGCGACCGCAGGGTCCGGCAACACCCACTGTGTGCCGGCTTTCGGAAGCCGGATCGCGGCATCTCGGCCTGGGCGGGAAACCGAGGAGTCCACCAAATCTTGAAGGGGAAGGGATGCGCGTCCCACAACCTAATGCGGGTGCCACACGGCGAGCTGTAGCTGAGGAGACACTGCGAGGCCACGCGCGTGACGGGACGTAACAGTGGGCTGGGGCCCGCCACGCCGCACCCTCAGCCCCCACGCGGGGATTTAATGTGGCGGCAGCGGACGGTTGCTCTTCTCGATGTAGTTAATTCGTGGGGGAATCGTGCCCACACACTGCGGGGAAGTGGAAAAGGTGGGCGCAACCGATCCCACTTCCCGACGCGCTTGCCGCGGTTAAAAATCAGAGGGAGGGGGCGGCGAAAATCATTCACGCATGCGCCCCCTACCTCCTTCTTTCCTTCCTCTCCGCATCTCCTCGAGCTTCACTGCCCATCGGAACGCCAGGCGCCGCCCGAGTTGTCCACCGGCCGTGCTAGCTTCCTTCCTCCTCCGCTTCTCACACCCTCGCCGAGCATCGCAGATGGCGCCGCCGAAAAGCTCGTGGGAGGGATCCATCATCACGGATGACGATATTCAGTACATTCACGACACTCGACGCCTGCCGCCAGCGGCGGAGGTGGCCGCACGCATGCCCGGAGGGGAGGTGGAGCCGCAGACGCGGGACGGCGAGCGCATGGTTTTCTATAGTCACTTCAAGCACGGCCTCGGCCTCCCCGCGAGCACCTTCTTCCGCGCCTTTCTCTCCTTCTTTGAGCTGCAGCCGCACCACCTAGGCGCCAACGCCATGCTGCAGCTCTCAGGCTTCGTCACACTCTGCGAGGGGTATTTGGGGGTGGAGCCAGATGTGGAGCTCTGGAGCCGCCTCTTCTTCCTCAAGCAGCAGGGGCCGGAGGCCAGGGCTATTTCTGACTGCGAGGCCGCCGTTGTTTCGGTCCAGCCGAACGGGGTGTTCCCCAAGATGCCCATCGAGGATTCTGCCAAGAAGTGGCAAAATACCTTCTTCTATGTTCGCCGTGTCGGTGGAGGAGGCGACACCATCAACTTGCCCCCGTTCACCAACGAGCAGCCGCTCGCCAAGATGAACTGGGGCTACATGCCCAAGAACCCATCATAGGGGATGCTGAACCTGTGCGACCGGATTCAGGAGATGACGGCGCTTGAGGGCCTCAAGGGGACAGACCTTGTGGCCGCCTTCATCGCGCGTCGGGTTCTGCCGCTGCAGTGCCGGGCGCACATCATTGGCCTGATGGGTGACCGCCGGGGTCCTACCCAGATGTCGTCCGGGAGGCTGAGCCCGGAGCAGGTGGCCGAACGGGTGAACGGCATCTCCAAGGCCGGGTTGGCCCTGGACTGGCACTTCGGGAAGGCGCCCTACAACGCGGAGATCCCGGCGCCGGCGGTGAGTCCCTGGTATTCTTTTTCGCAATGTCTCAGCTTCTCCTTCGTCCTGATGCGATGCGGGAGGTGCTGCTGAACACAATCCGACAGACGCGTGACGGGATGAGGACGCATGTACTGGCTATCGACCAGGCCCGCTCGGAGGGGGCGGAGTCCTTCACTGAAAACCTGGAGACAGCCGATGCCGAAGCCGGCGAGGCGTGCCGTGCGGGTAAGTCTCCGCATCCAGATCTCCTACGAGATTGGTCGGACGACGACATGGAGGTGCTGACACACACCGATGGTGCAGCGCCGCCGAGGGGAGGAGGCGGCAGCGTCGATCCCTCTAGGCGTTCGGAGAAGACGGCTGGGGCTGGGTCGTCCCGCGCGCCGGCCACATGGGAAGGAGGACGCTGTGCCGAAGCCGGCCGCGAAGCACACGGCGGACCCGGCCATAGGTGGGAAGCCAGACGCCAAGAGGAGGCGCCACACCGTCCCGGCGGCGCCGACGAGATAGGCCATCCCGATGGCGATCGGGTTTGTTTCCTTGCTGACTCCGGCATGCCGCCGAGTCGTTCTTTTCTCATGCTTTCCTTGGTGGCATCCAGGACGCCGCTGGAGTTGGCGCTGGCGGCAACGTATGTCGCGTCTGGGCGCAACTTCTCGTTCCGGAGGACCCGGAGCAGCGCCATCGATCTGCCCGCGGGCTCGGCCGAGGAGGACCTTGGCCTGGACCCAGCGGACACGGAGCGCTGCTCCTGGCGGGCTCGAAACAAGGCCGAGGAGGAGCTGGAGGCGGCCTCGGCCCAAGCCAGGGCCAGGGCCGCGGAGGCAAGGGAGAGGACCGCCGCGGAGCCGGCATGCCGGATATGCTGGCGGGCATGGAGCCGGCGGAAACGGTCGTCGTGCCGCCGACGGAGGAGGGGCGCGACCCGGACGGCTGGGTGGAGATGGCGGTGGACGACTGGGAGGTCGTGGAGATTGACGATGACACCCCACCCCGAAACGACATGGTCGAGCGGGTAGAGGTTGAAGGAGGCGGCGAAGGGGGTCTGCCTCGGGAGGGGCACCGTAGGCGACGCCGGACGGGACGCCGCTGGTAACGCCGGACGGGGCGCCGCTGGGGACACCGGCCGGTGCGCCAGAGTCGAGGCCGGCCGGCGAGGAGACAGCGGGCGGCGAGCACGCCTTGGTGGTCTGGCAGCCGCAAGCGGCGCCGGGTGGTCCCCCTGCCGCTGGGTCGCAGCAGGTTCGGGCCGGGTCCAGCCGAGCCGTCTTCGGGCCGCTGACGCAGGAGGAGCGCTCCTTGATCGTGAGTTTTTTCCTCTGGCTTTTCTCTTGTAGCCGGCTAGTGGGGGCACGCCAGCGCACCCACTGGGTGTAGCCCCCGATGTTCGGGCCAACTACGTAGTAGTTGGGTCGAATCTTAAAAAGTCTTGTGCTAATTCTAGTTTTTCTACAGCACTTGGATGCCCTCCGAGTCGGCATCTACAACCGGCTTATGGAGAAGCATCAGTAGATCACGGCGCAGCTTGCCACCAAGGAGGAGGCGCTCCGCCTCGCTGAAGGTATGTCTTGCGTGCTCTTAGTGGGGGCGCACTAGCACGCCCACTGGGTGTAGCCCCCGAGATTCGGGCCAACTACGTAGTAGTTGGGTTGAATCTTCAAAATGTTTTGTCTTATCTTCCGCTGTCTTGACTTTGAATCTTTGCCGCACAGCTGCCGCGACCGAGGTGCCAGACCTGCGAACCCGGCTGGTTGAAGCCGGCCAACAGTGTGCCCAAGCGGTTGCCGACGCCAGCCAGCTCCGGGCGGAGGTGGGGCAGCTGAAGGCGGAGGCCGCCAAGGTGACAAAGGCCCAACAGGCGCTCGCCGAAGCCGGCCAGTAGCGTGATCAGCTGGCCGGTGACAAGAGCCAGCTCCAGGCTGAGGTGGAGCGCCTGAACGCGGAGGCCGCCAAGACGGAGGAGGCCCACCAGGTGGAGCTCCTCCCCCTCAAGAAGGAGCATGAGCAGGCGGCCGCCACCAAGGATGGCAAGCTGAAGGCAGCCATCGACAAGTGTGCCGAGCTGGAGAAGGCGCTTGAGACGCGTGACCATGCCGGGGACTTGGAGCGGCACGGTATGTTGTGCGAAGCGCAGCACCTGGATGAGGCCTTCGCCAGTAAGTGTTTCTTCATTGGTTTCGCCGGGTTGTAAAGCCGGCTTTGTTTATTTTGTGGCTGACTGTCTTGCCTCTCTACTTGACAGAGTACTTCCCGAAAACATAGGAGAAGGCGGACGAGGCCGTGCAGGACCACCGGTCGACCCAGGCGGATGCGGGCACCAAAAATGATCCGCACGCTGCCTGGTCCTTCCCGGAGATCATGCACGCAGCGGAGGCCCGCCTGCAGGCCCTGGACGAGCAGACGGCGAGGCTCTCCGAGGTCGGGTTGGGCATGGCGGCGGCCCTCTGGCCGGGCGCGGTCGCGCCCAACTCCTTCACGCGGCTGGCGCACTGGCTGGAAGCCGGACCGGCGTGGCTTCATGCGTGGCGTGTTTCCACCGCTCATGCCGACGCCGACTTGGCGCTGAGGTTTGTCATGTCTTGGTATCCGGGCCTGAACCTGGACCAGCTGGCGGCCCAGCGAGCCGGCGCGGAGCCCCAGCTGCAGGCGGAGGTGGGCCGGATCGCCACACGGGCCAGCTACCTGGCCTCGTTTGCATTGCATAATGAGTTCCAGGTAGAGCGGACCGAAGATGGTGGGGTGGTGCCGCCCGACAACTTCGGCTTGGTGCTTGACGATCCAGCGGGCAGCTCCGAGGTGACGGGCACCTATGCGGATGACGAGGCCGGGTTGGACGATATCGGCGCCTTGGTGAACCCGGAGGCCACCGCGGAGGAGCCGGCAGCTGCACAACCCGGTGCGGGAACCGCCTGAAGCCGCCCTGTTTTATCTTTCTTGCACTTTTGTTAAGTGGCAGGTCCACCCACCCACTAGGGTGTATTGGTGAATGTAATGAACTCTGGCATTGGGCCCATATTTCTGCAATGTAAATATTTTCGCGAGTGTTTACGCCTTTGTTTTTTGTTCTCTAAGCTTTTTTCTTGCTTGTTCCTTCTTTGGGCCTCCCCCCCGCGAGTGGAACAGCCGGGTTCCGGTCTATGACAAGGAGTTCGGCCTTGGGAAAGAACGCGCAATACTTAGGCCTTTCGAACGTTGAGCGTGAGCGAAACACCCACTGGGCCGGCTGGCGGCAGTCGGCGAAGCCGGCTGGCTCGCAGCCGGGCGTCTGGCATCTTAGTGCGGTGAGGCCGGGTTGGCCGATCCAGCGAATCCAACTTAGTGTTTCTCCGCGTGCCGGCACTCTGGCCCATTGCTCTTACCGGCCAACAGCCGAAGCCGGACTATGGCGTAGGGCGAAGTGGAAGGCCTTGGCAACTCGAGCACGCCGGGATGTGCCAAGGAGGACAGCAGGTTGCGGTCAAGCCGGCTAGCCCCCGAGCCCTCTGGTTGGGCGGGCCAACCCGACAGTGGGGGTTTAAGAAAATTTACAAGGATGTGCGAGACGCAACAACTTGATAGGAAAAGGTAGCCCCCAAGTGTCGTTCAGGGGTCCCATTGTCTTTCATTAAAATACAAAAGGCAGCGATACATACGTGCATACAACTAACTTTAAAACAGGCGGAGGAGCTCTGCATTCTAGGGACGGCTTGTTTCTTCGCCGGCGGTGTCTCTCTTGCGCTTGCTCGGCTTGCGAGCGTCGATGAGGTAGTAGGCGTTGCGGTCACACAGGGCTCTACTGACGATGAAGGGGCCCTCCCATGGGGAGGCCAACTTGTGCTGGCCGGCTTGCTGTTGGACAAGCCAGAGGACGCGGTCTCCCTCGCGGAACGTGAGGGGCTTGATCTTTTTGCTGTGGTAGTGCCTCAAGCCTTGCTGATAGATGGCGGACCGGCTGAGGGTCAAAAGGCGCGCTTCTTCAAGTAGGTCGACGCCGTCTTCACGGGCTTCCTTGGCTTGGGCTTCTGTGTACATTGCGACTCGCGGTGAGTCAAACTAGATGTCGGTCGGGATGACGGCTTCTGCTCCGTAGACGAGGAAGAACGGGGTGAACCCGATTGACCAGTTTGGCGTTGTCCGAAGACTCCAGAGGATGGCCGGCAGCTCGTCGAGCCAGCTGCCGGGTGCGTGGATGAGGGGCTCGACAAGTTGCGGCTTGATGCCGGATAGGATCAGCCCGTTGGCCCGCTCGACCTGGCCGCTGGACTGAGGATGAGCGACGGAGGCCAGGTCAAGCCGAATGCCGGAGACTGAGCAGTATTGTGCCAGGGCACCTTTGGCAAAGTTGGTGCCGTTGTCCATGATGATGTTGTGCGGGACGCCGTAGCATACCACGATGTCTTTGATGAACCGGACGACCGTAGGCCCATCCAGCTTCTTGATTGGTCGTGCTTCGATCCACTTGGTGAACTTGTCGACTGCCACCAGCAAGTGTGTCATACTGCCCCGAGCGGTCTTGAAGGGTCCCACCATGTCGAGCCCCCAGACCGCAAAGGGCCAGGTGATCGGGATGGTTTGCAGGGCTGAAGCCGGCTGGTGGCGGCGCTTGCTGAAGCGTTGGCAACCCTCGCACTTGAGGATGAGCGACTCAGTGTCTTTGAGGGCAGTGGGCCAGTAGAAACCATGGTGAAAAGCCTTGGCCACTAAGGACCTGGAGGCGGCGTGGTGCCCGCACTCGCCCTGATGTATGTCGAGGAGGATCTCTATGCCCTTGTCTTGCTCGACGCAGCGCTGGAACACGTCCGTCGCGTTGCGCTTGACGAGCTCGTTGTTGATGATGCTGTAGGTGGACACCCAGCGTTGCACTTGCCGGGCCTCGGTCTCGTCCATGGGGAGCGCTCCACTCTCCAGGAAAGCCAGGATTGGCTTGGCCCATGGCGGAGCCGTCACCACGGTGAAGACGGCTGCCCCCGAGCCGGAGGCGGCAGCCCCCGGGTCAAGGACAGCGGCGGCCGGGTTGAGCAGAACAGCCCCCAGGCCGGGATCAATAGTACCCTGGTCGGGATCCGCAGTCCCTGGGACTGACTTGGGGACGGCAGCCCCCGAGCTTGGACCGGCAGCCCCCGGGTCCGGGTTGGGGAGGGGCGCTGCAGGGTCGTCCGGGATGAAGATGGACTCGGAATCCGGAGACGGCTTCACGGACGGCTTGCACAAGTACTCGAGGGAGACGCCGGACGGTATCGCCTACCAGGATGAGCCAATCTTGGCTAGCGTGTCAACAGCTTCGTTCTCCGCGCACGGGACATGTAGGAACTCACAGCCGTCGAATTTGCCGGAGAGCTGCTGGACCAGGAAGCGGTAGCTGGCCATGTTGGCATCCCGGGCGTCCCACTCGCCAGAACACTGCTGCACCACCAGATCCGAGTCGCCATAGCATAGGATGCGCCAGACGCCGAGTTCCTTCGCAAGCCAGAGGCCATGCACAAGGGCTTCGTACTCAGCGACATTGTTGGAGGCGGTGAAGTGGATCTGGAGTGCGTACCGCAGTCGATCGCCCTTCGGGGAAGACAGCACGATGCCGGCTCCCAAGTCGGAGCGCATCTTGGAGCCATCGAAGTGCATGCACCAGTGTGTTGAATCTGGCAGCAGCGGCAGGTACTGGGTCTCCGTCCAGTCGACGAGGAAGTCGGCCAGGGCCTGGGACTTGATCGTGGTGCGGGGCTCGTAGAGGATGGTGTGGTTGGCCAGCTCGATGGCCCATATGGCAACCCGGCCAGAGGCAGCCCAGCAGCCCATGATCTCGCTGATGGGGGCCGTGTTGACCACGGTAATGACATGCTCCTGGAAGTACTGCTTCAGCTTCTTGGCGGTAAGGTACACGCCGTAACACATCTTCTGGTAGTGCGGGTAGTTCTGCTTGGAGGCGGAAAGCACCTCGCTCAGGTAGTAGACCGAGTGCTGGACGGACTGGACCTTGCCCTTCTCTGGTCCCTCGACTACTAGCACCGTGCTAATCAACCGTGAGGTGGCGGCAATGTATAGCAACAGCGGCTCCTTGTCAGCTGGCGCGGCCAGGACGGGTGCGGTGGAGAGCATGCACTTGCGATCCTGGAACGCTTCATCTGCCTAGTCGTTCCATTCGAACGGTGACATCTTATTCATCAGTTGATATAGGGCAAGGCCCTCTCGCCCAGCCGACTGAGAAACCGGCTGACCGAGGCCAAGCAACCGGTGAACTTCTGGACATCACGCAACTGGGTTGGTTTGTGCATGCGCTCGATGGCCTTGATTTTTTTCGGGTTTGCCTCAATGCCGCACTCCGAGACGAGGAAGCCGAGCAGCTTCCCGGCCGGTACGCCAAAGACGCACTTCTCCGTGTTGAGCTTGATCTGGAACTCGCGCAGATTGGTGAAGGTTTCCTTCAGGTTGTCAAGGAGCATGAGGTGCTACTTGGTCTTCACCACGATGTCGTCCACGTAGACGTGGATGTTGCGGCCAAGTTGCGTCAGCAGGCATTTCTGCATGCAGCGCTGGAAAGTGGCGCCGGCGTTCTTCAAGCCGAATGACAAGGTGATGTAGCAATACTCCCCAAAGGGCGTGATGAAGGACATCTTTAGGGCGTCGGCCGGGTCCAGCTTGATCTGATGATAGCCGGAGTAAGCATCTAGGAAGGACAGGAGCTCACAGCCGGCAGTGGAGTCGATCACTTGATCAATCCGCGGGAGAGCGAAAGGATCCTTGGGGCATGCCTTGTTCAGGCTGGTGTAGTCTATGCACATGCGCCAGGTGTTGTTCTTCTTCAAGACGAGGACCGGGTTGGCCAGCCACTCAGGGTGAAACACTTCCATGATGAAGCCGGCCGTGAGTAGCTTGGCGACCTCTTCACCGATGGTTATTCTCTTCTCTTCTGAAAAGCGACATAATGGTTGACGGGCAGGCTTGGCGTCCTTGAGGACATGTAGTTGGTGCTCGGCGTACTTCCTCGGAATTCCCGGATGTCCTTTGGGGACCATGCAAAGATATCCCGATTCTCACGGAGGAAGTCGACGAGCTCGCTTTCCTATTTGCTGCTGAGGCGAGTGCCCACAACAACGTACTTGCTGCAGCTGGGGTCCTTCGGGTTTAGCTTGACCTTCTTGGTCTCCTTGGATGGCTGGAATGAGACCTCGCCGGCCGGCTCCTTGGCCGAAGCCGGCACGGCCGGCTCGTCGCTGGCCAGCGTAACAATCCGGTCAAGCTGGCGCCGCTACTCGGCTATGACCAGCGACTCGGCCAGCTTGGCGCCGGCTTGAGCACACTCCAAAGACTTTCTGTAGTCGCCGATGACAGTGATGAGGTCCTTGGGACCCGACAGCTTCATCTTTAGGTAGGCGTAGTGGGGGACTGCCATGAACTTGGCGAGCACAGGCCGGCCCAGCAACGCGTGGTACGCGCTGGACAGGTCCACCACCACGAACCAGATAGGTTCGCGCCGGAAATGGTCGCTTGCGCCAAAGAGGACATCAATCCGGATCCGGCCAATGGGGGAGCAGGAGAGTCCCGGCACGATGCCGTGGAACACCGTCCGGGATGGCTCTAGGTGCTTGGCCTCGATGCCGAGCTTGGTCATGGTGTCGCGGTAGAGGATGTTGATGTTGCTGCCGCCATCGATGAGGACCCACGAGAACTTGCAAGTGCGCTTGGGGGCGACGACGGTGGTGTCAAGGACGAGGGCGTAGCCACCCGGGTTTGGCATGACGGCCGGGTGGTCCTCCCGAGTCTAGTTGACCGGACGCTTCGACCAGTGCATATACTCTGGCACGGCCGGACGACGGTGTTCACCTCCTGCCGGAGCAGGCGCTCGCTACGCTTGTCGTCGCCAAGGCTGGTGAAGATGATGTAGCTTACGTTCTGGTTGGGGAAGACATCATCACGCATCGCGCCGTTTGCCGGGGGCGGGGGAGGAGGCGGAGGCGGCTACCCTGCACCCGGAGGCGGCGGGATATCGCCCCTCATGATGTGCTTGGTGATGGCGCACTGCCGAAGCGTGTGCGTGGACGGCCTTGCGCCACTGTGGTGCTTGCAGGGAGCATCGAGCATCTCTTCAAAACTCATGGCGGGTTGCCATGTCGTCTTGCCGGTTTGCCGGCGCATGCCGGCCGGCTCGGTCGCTGGCGCCTGCTCGGCGGCCGCGACGAGGCGGTTGTCGTAGCGGTGGGCCTGCTGGTCGGCATTGCGCTTGTTGTTCTGCTGGCGGCTGGTCTCGCCAGCCGGCTTGGAGGAGGGTGCCGGCAACGCGTTGCCAGCTTCGTCCAGCACCACTTGGATCTTCATGGTGTAGTCGGCCGTGGCGTACTTATCCGCTGTGACGATGAGCGCGGCCATGGTGGTCGGCTCGGAGCGGAAGAGCTTGTGCTTGAGGAGGGTGCCATCCCGGCAGCCGCTCACGAAGTACTGGATGACCTGGACTTCATGGACACCCTCACAGCTGTTCCAAAGTTCAATCCAGCGTGTGAGGTACTCGCGGCCTGTTTCCGTCGGCCCCTGCATGCACATGGCGAGCTAACTGGGAAGTCCAGGATGCTTGTAGGTGTCGGTGAAGTTGCGGATGAAGGCTTGCTCAAAGTCAACCCACGCATTGATGCTGACGGCTGGCAGGCTGTTCAACCACATGCGGGCCGACCCCTGGAGCATGAGCGGGGCGTAGCGTATGGTAAGGCGGCGGTTGCTGCCCGCGATGGCGATGGCGATGGTGTAGTCGATGTGCCAGTCTTCTAGCTTGACGGTCCCGTTGTACTTGGGGGTGTCGCGGGGCAGTGTGAACCCTTTGTGGAAGGGCTCATCCCGGATGCACGGACCGAAACATGCCGGCCCAACGGCGTTGTCTTCCTCCAGCTCGAGGAAGAGGGCGAGCTGATCGAGGCGATGGCGAGCATTAGTATCATCGATGGCGAGCTGATCGGTAGAAGCCGGACGGGCGCGCCGGCCGGATCACGTAGGAGGGTCTGGCTGGCGCCGGTCTCCTTGAGCCGGCTCGTTGCCTAGGCCATCTCCAGTTGTCGGGGCACGGTTGCGCCGGGTTTGGGTACGGCCGGAATGAGCTTCGCTGGGGGGGCGGCGAGGATGCCGTGTTCGGCTGCTCGGGGTCTTTGGTGCGGCGCGAGACGGATCCCACAGGACGGTCGAGGCGGTCTTGCTGCGTGTTCGCAGCGTCGAGAAGCTCGTTCATGCGTCGTAGGCGCTCCTGCAGCTCCTCACCCTGCAGCTGCTCCATGCCGACGGCGGCCGCTTGCGCGGCGCGCATGTTCTTCACGGGGGTGTCGTAGACGGGCGGGATCGCGCCCAGCGCACGGCCGATGGCGGCGCCATGGTTCCGCACCTCGCCAACCCGGGTGGGCTCGGCAGCGGCTGGCGTGAAGCCGTACGCGGCATCGCATTCCCGCTGGGCGGACTCCAACCGATGCTGCATAGCAGCGAGCGTCGCGGCCTCGTCCAACAGGCGCTTGCGCCCCTCCTCGAGCTAGGCCAGGGCCTCCGCGGCGTTGGTGGCGTTGACATCGATGGCAATGGGGATGCTGAGGTTCTGCATCATGGCGTGCAGTGGGTCGGGCGTGCTGGCATGCTCCACTTCAGCCCTGGCGGCAGTGGCCTTCTTCGCGGGACTAGATGAAGTGGAGCCGGAGTCGGTGGCGAGCACCTCCACCCGGACATAGAGATCCGCCACCCCGGTGGAGACGTCGTCGCCGAGGGGGACGGGCGAGTCAGTGACGTTGAGCACCCTTCTGGGGTACTCGTCAGACGCGGATGCATCAGAGATGCGCAGTGCACCGAAGGAGGCGATGGGCGAGTCGGTGAGGCCAGCTGTTGGCGCGCCGGGCGCATTGAATGCGCAGCGCGTGATGTGCTCACCGAAGTTGATGAAGGGCCCCATCTGGAACAGGTCTATGGCCGGGACCTCGAGCTGCCCCATGGTGGGCGCCAACTGTCGTGGTGGGTGCATGGCAGATGCCAAAGGATGGATAAACAGAGGGACAGGCTCGAGGGCACCGGTGGGCTCCAGAGGCGAGGTCGGCATGAGCGAGCAAGGAACGCAAGACATACCCAGGTTCGGGGCTCTCCGGAGAGATAACACCCCTAGTCTTGCCGAGTGTGGTTTATATGTGGATGATACAAGCTTGCTCCTGGAGCTGTTTTGGGGAGGAAGGAAGACAGGCCAGAGCATATGCTGCTCCTTCTCCTTGTGTGTGTATTCTACAGGTGATCTGATCGTATGCGCTCTCTCCGTGCATGGAGTCCTCCTGGGGGGTTTTATAGGTCAACCCCCCAGGGTTACAATGGTAAAGCTACATGGCCGTAGGGCCGGGATGTCAGCGTCTGGGAAGCCGGCGCTGGGACCCACCGCGTACCAGGGTACACCGGGTTCTCCGGGCGCTGGCCCCGTGCGCCAGAGGGCACTGTTCCCCATCTTGTCACGCATCACGGAGTGGTTGAGCAGGCTCGGCTACAGTGGTGTGTCGCCTAGTCACCGTCGGCTTGCGTCAGCGGGACGGGGGATGCACTATAGCCACGCCGGCCCTAGTCAGCGGGGTAGGTGGGCCACTATTGCCACGCCCTCGCTGGTCAGCGGGGTAGGTGGGCCACTGTTGCCTTGATCATCTCTTCATGGGAACTTGTTCCGTCGTACTCCCTGGATGGGAGGGGAGCTGACCCATGGCCGGGTTGAGGGGCGCACTACGATGGCGCTTACTTGTCGATGAAGTCTTTACTTGTTGGGACCGGCCGGCATGCGCCAGCGGGCTTGGCCGGGTTGAGGAACCCGGCGAAGGACAAGCCGGATTGAGGGGCGTTGCTAGCCCTGATGTTTTTGAAAAGGATCCGGGTTCCATTGCCTGCCTGGGGTTCATCCCCCCGAAAACGGGATCACTATTTTGCTCAATCAAAGTAGACAAAGGCACATCATTAAGATCAATAGGAGCATTTTTACTAGCAACCAACTTCATAAGAGCTCGAGCATCAATTTTTTAGCTCAAAGTAATAATTTCTTCAACAGAATTGATCTCTTTACTAGTAGGAGCTCTTTCAGCGTGCCATTGTCAATAATTAGGCATACTATTATCAAATAATTTAGTGGCTTCACCCAAAGTAATTTCCATAAAAGTACCACCCGCAGTGGAATCTAAAAGATTTCTAGAAACAAAATTCAATCCCGCATAAATTTTTTGTATGATCATCCACAGATTTAAACCATGAGTAGGGTAATTTCTTATCATGAAAATCATTCTTTCCCAAGATTGGGCAACATGTTCATGCTCAAGTTGCTTAAAATTCATGATTTGATTTCTAAGGGAAATAATTTTTGCGGGAGGAAAATACTTGGTGATAAAAGCATCTTCACACTTGTCCCAAGAATCAATACTATTTCGTGGCAAAGATGAAAACCAAATTTTTGCACAATCTCGCAAAGAAAAAGGAAATAATTTCAATTTCACAATATCATTGTCCACATCTTTTTTCTTTTCCATATCACACAATTCTACGAAAGTGTTTAGATGGGTCGCGACATCCTCATTAGGATTACTGGAAAATTGCTCTTTCATAACAAGATTCAACAAAGCGGCACTAATATCATAAGACTCCGCACTAGCGGCGGGAGGAGCAATCAGAGTACTAATAAAATCATTCTTATTAGTATTGGAAAAATCACACAATTTGGTATTTTCTTGAGACATCGTGACTACGCAAACAAGAACACAAGCAAACAAAAATATAACGAGAAAAAGGCAAATGAAAAAGAAGGCAATAAAAAGGCAAATATTTTTGTGATTTTTTGAAAATGTTTTAGAAGTGGGGGAGATGAAAATGAGAGACAAATGGCAAATAAAGTAATTGGAAGGAGATGAGAGTTTGTGCGTAGGAACCTGATAGATTTGATGATGTCCCCCCGGCAACGGCGCCAGATTTTCTTCCTGATTGCTTGTATCGGCGTTGGTATTTACCCAAAGAGGAGAGGATGATGCAGCACAACAACGTTAAGTATTTCCCTCAGTTATGAAACCAAGGTTATCAGTCCAGTAGGAGGACCAAGCAACACTATGTAAACAACACCTGCACACAAACCACAAAAACTTGCAACCCAACACGTAAGAGGGGTTGTCAATCCCTCCTCGGTATTGCGATAGATTAAATTGTATGAGATTTGATAAATAGATCTAACTAAAACACAAAATAAATTAAATAAAGGAAAATGCAGCAAGGTATTTTTGGTTTTATATGATAGGAAAATAGACCGCGGGGCCATAGATTTCACTAGAGGCTTCTCTCAAGAAAATAGCATATGGTGGGTAAACAAATTACTGTTGGGCAATTGATAGAAAAGCGAATAATCATGAAGATATCCAAGGCAATGATCATGTATATAGGCATCACATCCAAGATTAGTAGACCGGCTCCTGCCTGCATCTACTACTATTACTCCACACATCGACCGCTATCCAGCATGCATCTAGTGTATTAAGTTCATGGAAAAATGGAGTAATGCAATAAGAACGATGACATGATGTAGACAAAATCTATTCATGTTGGAATAGACCCCATCTTTTCATCCTTAATGGCAATGATACATGCGTGTCATGTCTCTTTCTGTCACTGAGATTGATCATCGCAAGATCGAACCCATCACAAAGCACCTCTTCCAATTGCAAGAAAAATCAATCTAGTTGGCCAAACCAAACCAAAGTTTCGGAGAAGAAATACGAGGCTATAACAATCATGCATAAAAGAGTTCAAAAAAGAATCAAATAATATTCATGGATAGAACTGATCATAAACTCACAATTCATCGGATCCCAACAAACACACCGCAAAAAGTCATTACATCAAATAGATCTCGAAGAACATCGAGGACAACATTGTATTGAAGATCAAAAAGAGAGAAGAAGCCATCTAGATGCTACCTACGAACTCGTAGGTCTGTAGTAAACTACTCACACATCATCGGAGGGGCAAGGGTGATGATGAAGAACCCCTCCGTGATCGTTGACCCCTCCGGCAGAGTGCCGGACAAGGCCTCTAGATTGGATCTCATGGTTCTGGAACTTGCGGCGGAGGAAACTGTTTTCTCTTGACTCCCCTAGGCTTTTTGGGATTTTAGAGTATTTATGGAGCTGAAGGTCAGTGGAGGGGGTGCCTGTGGGCTCCACTACCCACCAGGGCGCGCCTAGGGCCTCTGGCATACCCTGGTGCCTAGTGGGCCCCACAGGCCCCCTCTGGTGCACTTCTTGGGACTCCTGGGTGTCTTTTGGGCAGAAAAAATTCTCCTCAAAGTTTTGTGGCATTTGGACTCCGTTTGGTATTGATTTTCTGAGAAGTAAAAAAGAAGCAAAAAATAGCAACTGGCACTGGGCACTATGTCAATAGGTTAGTCCCAAAAAATGATATAAAGTTGCTAGTAAATGAGTATAAAAAATCCAAGAATGATACTTTAATAGCATGGAACAATAAAAAATTATAGATACGTTGGAAACGTATCGAGGACGAGCAGGAATTAAGCTTGAGGATGCTTGATACGTCTCCAACGTATCTATAATTTTTTATTATTCCATGCTATTATATTATCAACCTTGGATGTTTTATATGCATTATTATGCTATTTTATATCATTTTTTGGGACTAACCTATTAACCTAGTGCCCAGTGTCAGTTGCTGTTTTTTCCTTGTTTTTGTCTTTATAAAGAATCAATACCAAATGGAACGAAACTTTTTGACAATTTTTCTTGGACCACAAGACACCCTGGAAGCTTCGGGATGAGGCCAGAAGAGCCACGAGTGCACGACAAGCTCATACGGCATGCCCTAGGGGGGCGCCCTACAAGCTTGTGGGCCCCTGTTGCTCCTCCAGCCCTAATTCTTCTTCTATAAATACTCAAATATTCCCCGTAGACCAGGGGGCACACCAAAAATACTTTTTCGCCGCCATAAGTTTCTGTCTTCATGAGATCCCATCTGGGGACCTTTTCCAGTACTCCGCCGCAGGGGGATTCAACCACAGAGCGCTTCTACATCAACCTTGCTGCCCTTCCGATGATGTGTGAGTAGTTTACCACAGACCTACAGTTCCATAGCTATTAACTAGATGGCTTCTTCTCTCTCTTTGATCTTCAATACAATGTTCTCCTCGATGTTCTTGGAGATCTATTTGATTTAATTTTCTTTTGCGGTGCATTTGTTGAGATCCGATGAACTGTGGATTTATGATCAGATTATCTATGAATATTACTTGAGTCTTCTCTGAACCCTTTTATGCATGATTAAGATAGCTTTGTATTTCTCTCCGATCTATTGATTTGGTTTGGCCAACTAGATTGATTTTTCTTGCAATGGGATAGGTGCTTTTGTAGTGGGTTCAATCTTGCGGTGCTCAATCCCAGTGACAGAAATGGACATGACATGTATTTGTATTGTTGCCACTAAGGATAAAAAGATGGGGTTTGTTCATATTGATTGGATCTATCCCTCTACATCATGTCATCTTGCTTAAGGCGTTACTCCGTTCTTGTTAACTTAATACACTAGATGCATGCTGGATAGCGGTCGACGTGTGGAGTAATAGTAGTAGATGCAGGCAGGAGTCGGTCTACTTGTCATAGACGTGATGCCTATATACATGATCATTGCCTTAGATATCATCATAACTTTGCGCTTTTCTATCAATTGCTCAATGGTAGTTTGTTTACCCACCGTATGCTTTCTTTCAAGAGAGAAGCCTCTAGTGAAAACTATGGCGCCCGGGTCTATCTTTTATTATATTATTTTCAGATCTATAAAATCAAAAACGCAAAAATACCTTGCTGCAATTTATTTACTTTTATTTTATTTAGCATTTTTTATTTATCTTTTATATCTATCACTATCAGATCTCATCCTTGCAAGTAACCGTGAAGGGATTGACAACCCCTTTATTGCGTTGGGTGCAAGTATTTGTTTGTTTGTGTAGGTGCAATTATTGGAGACTTGTGTGTTCCTCCTACTGGATTGATACCTTGGTTCTTAAATGAGGGAAATACTTATCTCTACTTTGCTGCATGATAACCCACAAGTATAGGGGATCGCAACAGTTTTCGAGGGTAGAGTATTCAACCCAAATTTATAGATTCGACACAAGGGGAGAGAAAGAATATTTGCAAGTATTAGCAGCTGAGTTGTCAATTCAACCACACCTGGAGATTAATTATCTGTAGAAAGATGATCAGTAGCAAAGTAATATGATAGTTTTGATAGTAGTAGTAACAGTAGCGGTAACGGTAACAATGATAGCAATGGTTTTGTAGCAGTTGTGACAGCAGCAATAGCAATAGTAACTTAGCAGAAACAATATATGGAAAATTTGTAGGCATTGGATCGGTGAATTCGTTGGATGATATTCATCATATAACAGTCATAACCTGGGGTGATACGGCACTAGCTCCAGTTCATAAATATAATGTAGGCATGTATTCCATAAATAGTCATACATGCTTATGGAAAGAACTTGCATGACATCTTTTGTCCTACCCCCCCCCCCCCCCCCCCCGTGGCAGCGGGGTCCATAAGGAAACTAAGGGATATTAAGGCCTCCTTTTAATAGAGAACTGGAACAAAGCATTAGCACACAGTGAATACATGAACTCCTCAAATTACGGTCATCACCGGAAAGTATCCCGACTATTGTCACTCCGGGGTTTACGAATCATAATGCGTAATAGGTGACTACTACTTGCAAGATCGGATCTAGAACATAGATATAATGATGATGACATAAACGGTTCAGATCTGAAATCATGGCACCCGGGCCCAAAGTGACAAGCATTAAGCATGGCAAAGTCATAGCAACATCAATCTCAGAACATAATGGATACTAGGGATCAAGCCCTAACAAAACTAACTCGATTACATGATGAATCTCATCCAACTCCCTCACCGACCAGCGAGCCTACGAAGGAATTACTCACTCCTGGTGGGGAGCATCATGGAATTGGCGATGGAGAAGGGTTGGTGATGATGAAGATCGAAGATTCCCCTCTCCGGAGCCCCAAACGGGCTCCAGATCTGGCCTCCCAATGAAGAACAGGAGGTGGCGGCGGCTCCGTCTTGTGAAACGCGATAATTCTTTCTCTCTAATTTTTTTGTCGGAAAATAGGATTTTATAGCGTCGGAGATAGAGTCAGCGGGCCACAGGTGGGTACAACCCACCTGGGCGCGCCAGGAGGGGGGGCGCCCTGGTGGGTTGTGCTCCCCTAGGGACCCCCTCCGGTGGTTCTTGGCTCCAGCATTTTTCTTTTATTGTATAAAAATTCTCCAAAAAGTTTCTTTCCATTTCGAGAACTTTTATTTCTGCACAAAAACAACACCATGGTAGTTCTGCTGAAAACAACATCAGTACGGGTTAGTTTCATTCAAATCATGCAAAATAGAGTCCAAAACAAGAGTAAAAGCGTTAGGAAAAGTAGATACGATGGAGACGTCTCAACTCCCCCAAGATAAAACCTTTGCTTGTCCTCAAGCAATTCAGTTGATAAACTGAAAGTGAAAAAGAAAAACTTTTACGAACTCTTTTGCTCCTGTTTACATAAATAAGCTTAAGTAGCACCCAGGTTTTCAGCAAAGATTATAACTAACCATGTCAACAATAACTCTTAGAAATTATATTAACCCATATCAATGGCATAAGCAACTAGCGAGCAATAATAAAGCATCTCAAATGACAACACTTTGTCAAAACAATCATGATATAATATGACAACAGTGGTATCTCGCTAGCCCTTTCTGAGACCGCAAAACATAAATGCAGAGCACCTCCAAAGTTCAAGCAGCGACTAAACATTGTAATTCATGGTAGAAAAGATCCAGTCATGATGCATCCAACATTAGCTATCCACAATGCATGAGGATGACAATAGTGCTCTCAGATCTAGCGCTTATTTGAGAAGGTGATGACACAACATACAATTAAATAGATAGTCCCTTCGCAGAGGGAAGCAGTGATTTGCAGCGGTGCCAGAGCTCAGATTTTTAAAACAGAGATAAATGAAATTTTGAGAAATGCACCCTTCCTATTTACTTCGCGACCATTAGTTATCAATATCTTCCATGCTAAACACATTAGTGGCGGTTGCCAATCGATAAAAGTAAAGGTTTACTCCCCCTCCACCTGCAAACACACTCCACGGCTAGCCGAATCCACGGGTACCGTCCATACCAACATCAGTCCTGGGGGAGTTTTGTTTAATTATTTGCAATTTTTGAATTCGGGACTGGGAATCCCAATTACCGCCCCTCTCGTGCGAGGAAGAGTGAATAAACACTCATCATGAGAATAACCCGCTTAGCATGGAAGATATTGACTACCTCCTATCACAATATGAACAATCCAGCCACACAAAAACGGATGTTTATTTGAAGTTTTTAGAGGTGGTACGTGCAAATTTACTTAGAACGGTAGGGTAATACCGCATATAGGTAGATATATGGTGGACTCATATGGAATAACTTGGGTTTTAGGATTTTGTTGCACAAGCAGTTTTCCCGCTTAGTACAGGTGAAGGCTAGCAAATCGGTTGAGAAGCGGCCAGCTAGAGAGCGAAAACGGTCATGAACATGCATTATGCATAAGTAACATTGGATACTAGCATGAGTAGGATATAAACACCATGAACATAAATATCATAGAGGCTATGTTGGTTTTGATTCAACTACATGCATGAACATGTGCCAAGTCAAGCCACTTGAACATTCGGAGGAGGATACCATATCATCATACCACATCACAATCGTTTTAATGCATGTTGACATCCAAGATAAATCATTATCCACTCCTAGCTACTTAAGCATGGCATGAGAAACTATAATCTCTAATTGTCATTGCAAACATGTTTGATCATAATAGGCTGAATCATGGATACTAGGTTAAACATATTTACAAAAACAGAAGAAGTTGAGTTCATACCCGTCTCTCTCTGCCACAGCCAGTTCATCAAATATTGTCATTATTGCCTTTCACTTGCACGACCGAATGATATGAAAATAATAATAGTGCAAGAGTGCCGTGGACTAAGCTAGAATCTGCAAACATTTTATTCAAGAGGAGAAGACAAGGCAATTTGGGCTCCTTGTTAGATCAACAATAATGCATATGAGAGCCACTCAACATTTTCATCGTGGTCTTCTCCTCAGTATGACTCAACAAAAGGAAAAGAATTTTAGAGAAACACACTGAAATATTTTTGGAGTTTTTAGTTTTTCTTGAAGAAAGCAAATTAAAGAGAAAAACAAAAATGAGAAAAACTATTTACACGGGAGAGCTCCCAACAAGAAAAAGAAGAACAAGGAAATCTTTTTGGGTTTTCTTTTAAATACTAGAACTAACTAAACTAGAAAGAAAAACCGAAAAGAAGCAAACAACATTTTTTTTTGATTTTCTCAAAGTTTTTCAAACACACAAGAAGAAAGCGAGAAAATAAATCTAGCATGGATAATACAATGAAAAAGTGTGAACACCGACAACTAGAATGCAATGTGTGAAGATGAATATAATGTCGGTGGAAATACGTACTCCCCCAAGCTTAAGCTTTTGGCCTAGCTTGGTAATCACCACACGTAGTAACCCTCAGGTCCCATGTTGAAGTGCTGTGGAGCGGGCACCTGAGCGTCCCACTCCTGAGGCTCCTCCTTAGCCGCCGCCTGGTTGTTCCAGTATGAATAATGTCATCTGGCATGATCCTGTATCTGCCCCAGGCAATAGAATCAAACAAAGAAGGTGCAGGCAACGGAATAATATCACGGGTATCCACGCTGAAAACCAGGTTGTAAGGAACATTATTAATAGTGTCCTCGCCATCAATAAACTAATGAGCTACCATCACCTGGCGATCTAAATAAACCTTAGGTAAATGATGATCATGCTGGCGAATCTGAATGTTAAAGTGGCTCGCTAAACAAGTCGCATAAATACCGCCATGAATTTTACCCTTGGATCTGTTAAGGTGTAGGCGGCGTGCAATGATAGCCACGAGGCTATAGCTATTATCGCCATAAAGCGCACAACGTAAGATGGCGAAGTCCGGAGCACAGAGTGCACTGACCTTCTCTCTAGCAATTAAGCACTTAGCAATAAATAGAGCAAAATAATGCACAGGAGGAAACTGCAAACTAGTAGCGGTGACACTCGACATGCCTTTCTCATCCCCCACTGATAGAGTACGATAAAAGCCCTCGAACTCTGCAGGCCTAGGCTCTCCTATTTCCCCGTCAGAAGGGATCAAGCATATGTCACAAAATTCAGTAAGTGCTATCTGACGGGTTTCAGCATATAAATTAAACTGCACCTCAGGAGGGTGATTCCTAATCAGAAAATGAAAACTTTGCAAAAGGAATTTGTAAGGAGATGGTATTGTCCACACTCAGCTGCGATGAAGTTGGTGAGACCAATATTAGCAGCAAATTGTGCGAACTATTGACGGATCCCGGCTCCATCCATGAAGGGGTTGTGCGGCCATTCGCACGGCCGCACCTCCGCCATTCTCCGAGTGTGGAGATCGTTGTCTGATGACTCCCCAATGACTCCCTTAGAGTTCTTCTTGGAAGCAAACTTCCTAAAGAAACTCATCTTATTCCAATAAATAAAATTCTGAAATTTTTAGTCCACAAAATTTTTGTCAACAAAACTTCACAAGATTGATAGCAACTACACATAGGGATGTATAGAGGCCATATTGAGCATTCAAACTACTTAGAACTCTAAGAATTCAACATGCAAGGTCATCTACAGCAGCACCAAGAGTAGCTAATTATTCAAAATATAATCCACTAAAGCAAAAACTAATTGGACCAATGGAGTAGTCACATACCAAATAGCAATCCCCCAAAACAGTTTCGGAAATGGAGCTTCGAGCAAAGAGATCAAAATCCGCGGGTTTGAAAGCAAGAACACGAGAGAGAGAGCAATGGTGATTTTTTTCTGGAGGTAGGTGATGACATGGGCAAAAGAGATAAGTGAGGGGGCCCACGTGGGGACCACAACCCACCAGGGCGCGCTTGGGGCTTCTGGCGCGCCCAGGTGGGTTGTGCCCACCTGGTGCACCCCCCTCTGATGTTATTTGCATAAAAAATTCTTAAATATTCAGAAAAAATAGTATGAAATTTTCAGGGCATTTTGAGAACTTTTATTTTTGGGTCATTTTTTTATTGCACGAGAAATTCAGAAAACAGACAAAACATGGCATTTTATTTTATTTAACTAAGAAAACAGAAAACAAACATTGGAAACAGAAAGTTGTGCTTAAAAATTCATCAACTTCATACCTCTAAAAAATGATCCATTAATAAGGTTGATCAAGTCTTATTAACAACCACTTTCGATTAGCAAGAAACCGAAGAACTTTTGTAAAACACTAAGTTACGTCAACGGGGATATGCATGTCCCCAACAATAAGCATTTCATATTTCTTTTTGGAGTAGGTAGAGGTAGTTGAAAACTTCCAATAGTGAGTGTCGGAGATTTTTCAATAACATTAATACCATTCACTTGGAATTGTTTCTTCAGGAAGTGCACCGTATGCTCATTACCATTGATATGAAAAGTGACCTTGCTTCTATTGCAATCAATAATAGCACCTGCAGTATTCAAGAAGGGTCTACCAAGGATAATCGACATGTTGTCGTCCTCGGGCATCTCAAGTATAACAAAGTCAGTTAAGATAGTAACATTTGCAACAACAACGGGCACATCCTCACAAAATACCGATAGGTATGGAAGTTGATTTGTCAACCATTTGCAAAGATATTTCAGTAGGTGTGAGTTTATTCAAATCAAGTCTTTTATATAAAGAGAAAGGCGTAACACTAACACCAGCTCCTAAATCACACAAGGCAGTTTTGACATAATTTCTTTTTATGGAGCAAGGTATAGTTGGTATTCCTGGATCTCCAAGTTTTTTAGGTACTCCATCCTTAAAAGAATAATTAGCAAGCACGGTGGAGATTTCAGCTTCAGGTATCTTTCTTTTATTAGAGATGATGTATTTCATATATTTTGCATAAGGGGCCATCTTTAATATATCAGTCAAGCGAGTGCGCAAAAAGACTGGCCTAAGCATTTCAGCAAAACGTTCAAATTCTTCATCATCCTTTTTCTTAGTTGATTTAGGTGGAAAGGGCATGGTTTTTGAACCCATGGTTCTCTTTCTCCTCCAAGTTTTCTAGCAACAAAGTCTCTTTTATCATATCTTTTATTTTTAGATTGTGGGTTATCAAGATCAACCGCTGGTTCTATCTCAACATCATTATCTAGTTGTTTATCATTGTCTGGTTGAGTATCTTCATGAACATCATCATTATCTTTTTAATTATCACTAGGTGAATGTTCATTACCAGATTGAGTTTCAGTATCAGAAATAGAAACATCATTATCATCAGGAGGTTTTTCTTTCTCAGGTTCACTAGAGGCATGCAAAGTCCTATCATTTTTCTTCTTGTTGTTGTTTCTAGAAGGACTATGTGCATCAGTGTTGATTCTTTGAGAGTCTTGTTCAATTCTTTTGGGGTGACCTTCAGGATAAAGTGGTTCCTGAGTCACTCTACCTCCCCTAGTCACTACTCTAATAGCATGATCATTTATGTTATTATTCATTTCATCAAGCAATTCTCTTTGAGATTTAGCAACTTGTTCTAGTTGAGTTTGAACCATAGAAGCATGTTTTCCTACACCTCTAACATCATTGGAGATTCTAAATAACAAGTCACTCAAGCGAGCAATCATATCATAATTATATTTCAATTGTTTCATAATATTTTCATTGAAGTGATCTTGCTTTCTAATGTAATTGTCAAACTCATAAAGGCATTGACTAGGATGCATATTATAAGGATTGCCCTTTCATCAAATTTCATTAAAGAGTTTACCTCTACCACCTTGGGTGGTGGTGTGTCAAGTCCTTGTATTTCTTCAATAGGAGGTAAATTTTTAACATCCTCTGCTTTAATACCTTTTTTCCTTCATATATTTCTTTGCCTCTTGCATATCTTCTGGACTGAGATATAAGATACCCACTTCTTTGGAGTGGGTTTATGCAGTTGTTCAGGAAGAGTCCAATCATCATAATTTTTCAATATATTATTCAATAATTCCTCTGCTTGTCCAACAGTTCGTTCCCTGAAAACACAACCAGCACAACTATCTAGGAAGTCCCTAGAAGCATCGGTTAGTCCATTATAGAAGATATCAAGTATTTCATTTTTCTTAAGAGGATGATCAGGCAAAGCATTAAGCAATTGGAGAAGCCTCCCCCAAGCTTGTGGGAGACTCTCTTCTTCAATTTGCACAAAGTTAAATATTTCCTGTAAGGCAGCTTGTTTCTTATGAGCAGGAAAATATTTTTCAGAGAAGTAATAAATCATATCCTAGGGAAATGCACACAACCAGGAGCAAGAGTATTGTACCATATCTTAGCATCACCCTTTAATGTGAACAGAATATTTTAAGAATATAGTAATAGCGAATCTTCTCATCATGAGAAAATAGTGTGGCTATATCATTCAATTTAGTAAGGTGTGCCACAACAGTTTCATTTTCATAGCCATGGAAAGGATCAGATTCAACCAAAGTAATCAACTCTGGGCGACAGAGAATTCATAATCCTTATCATCAACAAAGATAGGTGAAGTAGCAAACTTGGGATCACACTTCATTCTAGCATTCAAAGATTTCTCTTTCAGTTTGCGTAATAATTTCTTAAGATCATCTCTATCATTGCAAGCAAGAAAATCTCTAGTTGTCTCCTCATCCATAACATAACCTTCAGGTATCTTAGGCAATTCATATCTAGGATAGCTAGGTCTAATAGGTGTTTCAAGATTTTCAGTTTCAGGTATTTCATCGGTTTCAATGATCTCATCAGTTTCAGTAATTTCATTCTCTTTAGCTTTAGCAATTTGTACATCAAGAAAATCATCTAGTGGCACACCATCATCAAGCAAGGTACTAGCATCATCATGAGTAGTATTTATAGAAGTAGCATCATCAATAACTTGCGACATAACAGGATTAATAGTATGTGGTGGTGTTGCAAGTCTACTCAAAACAGAAGGTGAATCAAGTGCAGAGTGTGATGGCAGTTCCTTACCTCCCCTCGTCCTAGAGGGAACGATCTTGGTCTTTGTATCCTTCAAATTCTTCATAGTGATAAATAGATAATAATCCCAAGTGACTCAACAAATATAGCTATGCTCCCCGGCAACGGTGCCAGAAAAAGGTCTTGATAACCCACAAGTATAGGGGATCCCAACAGTTTTCGAGGGCAGAGTATTCAACTCAAATTTATAGATTCGACACAAGGGGGAGCCAAAGAATATTTGCAAGTATTAGCAGCTGAGTTGTCAATTCAACCACACCTGGAGATTAATTATCGGCAGCAAGATGATCAGTAGCAAAGTAATATGATAGTTTTGATAGTAGTAGTAACAGTAGCGGTAACGGTAACAATGATAGCAATGGTTTTGTAGCAGTTGTGACAGCAGTAATAGCAATAGTAACTTAGCAGAAACAATATGTGGAAAATTCGTAGGCATTGGATTGGTGAATTCGTTGGACGATATTCATCATATAACAGTCAGAACCTTGGGCGATACAGCACTAGCTCCAGTTCATAAATATAATGTAGGCATGTATTCCATAAATAGTCATACGTGCTTATGGAAAGAACTTGCATACCATCTTTTGTCCTACCCTCCCGTGGCAGCGGGGTTCCATAAGGAAACTAAGGGATATTAAGGCCTCCTTTTAATAGAGAACCGGAACAAAGCATTAGCACACAGTGAATACATGAACTCCTCAAATGAGGTCATCACCGGAAAGTATCCCGACTATTGTCACTCCGGGGTTTACGGATCATAACACGTAATAGGTGACTACTACTTGCAAGTCGGATCTAGAACATAGATATAATGATGATGACATGAACGGTTCAGATCTGAAATCATGGCACCCGGGCCCAAAGTGACAAGCATTAAGCATGGCAAAGTCATAGCAACATCAATCTCAGAACATAATGGATACTAGAGATCAAGCCCTAACAAAACTAACTCGATTACATGATGAATCTCATCCAACTCCCTCACCGACCAGCGAGCCTACAAAGGAATTACTCACTCTCGGTGGGGAGCATCATGGAATTGGCGATGGAGAAGGGTTAGTGATGATGAAGATCGAAGATTCCCCTCTCCGGAGCCCCAAATGGGCTCCTGATCTGGCCTCCCGATGAAGAACTGGAGGTGGCCGCGGCTCCGTCTCGTGAAACATGATAATTCTTTCTCTCTAATTTTTTCTCTGAAAATAGGATTTTGTAGTGTCGGAGATAGGATCATCGGGGCCACTAGGTGGGCACAACCCACCTAGGCGCGCCAGGAGGGGGGGGGCGCCCTTGGAGGTTGTGCTCCCCCAGGGACCCCCCCTCTGGTGGTTCTTGGCTCCAGTATTTTTCTTTTGTTGTATAAATATTCTCCAAAAAGTTTTGTTCCATTCCGAGAACTTTTATTTCTGCAGAAAAACAACACCATGGTAATTCTACTGAAAACAGCGTCAGTCCGGGTTAGTTTCATTCAAATCATGCAAATTAGAGTCCAAAACAAGAGTGAAAGCGTTAGGAAAAGTAGATACGATGGAGACGTATCACTGCATCGCCCTTTCCTCTTCAAGGGAAAAACCAATGCAAGCTCAAGAAGTAGCAAGCGTAAACACAAGATCACATGCATTTATACATAAATGAATATGTACAAAGAGTTGCGAAACACTTAGCTTTATTCACATATGCAATGGATCTGTGCCTGGATTTGTACTAAGGGTTACAAGTCTTATCGACAAAGTTTGTACAAAAGGGGTTGCCGGGGACAAGGTCCGGCAACTGCGCCTTATGGGTAGAACTTGCGAAGATGCTCAATATTCCATGAGTTCTACACTTGAATGCCATCCTCGGTCTCCAGACGGACCGCGCCAGGTCTGGTGACTCGCACTACCCGATAATGGCCTTCCCACTTCAGTGTCAACTTGTTTGATCCCTTGGCAGACTGAATGCGCCAAAGAACAAGGTCGCCTTCCTCAAAGCTCCGGGCATGAACTTTGCAGCTATGATAGCGGCGCAAAGCTTGCTAGTAGCGTGCAGCTCGCACAGTCGCCCGGAGACGATCTTCCTCAAGCAGCGTTGCATCATCTTGCCGCAACTGCTCTTACTCCGCCTCATCATAGGTGAGCACTCGAGGTGACCCGTATGCGAGTTCCGTGGGGAGCACCACTTCTACACCATAGACTAAGTAGAAGGGTGTTTGGCCGGTAGCTCGATTTGGTGTCGTCCTGATTGACCAAAGAACCGTCGGCAACTCATCAATCTAGCATCCTGCACATTTTTGCAGCCTGTCAAAGGTTCTTGTCTTGAGACCACGCACCACTTCAGCATTCATCCGTTCTGCTTGTCCATTGCTTCTCGGGTGAGCGACAGAGGCAAAACAGATCTTGCTTCCAAGGTCATCGATGTACTGCATGAAGGTGCGGCTCGTGAACTGGGTGCCGTTGTCAGTGATGATTCTGTTAGGAACCCCGAAATGGCAAACTAATCCTTTGAAGAACTTGACAACTGATTGTGCTATAACCTTCCTCACTGGCTCCACTTCAGTCCACTTTGTGAACTTGTCAATTACGACGTACAAGAACTCAAAGCCCCCGGTAGCACGGGGGAAGGGGCCCAAAATATCAAGCCCCGAGACCGAAAAAGGCCAGGAGAGAGGGATTGTTTGAAGATCTTGAGTTGGCTGATGTATGTTCTTCGAATAGAACTGGCATGCTTCACACTTGGTTACTAGCTCAGTTGCATTTTGGAGGGCAGTGTTCCAATAGAAGCCTTGCCGGAAAGCCTTTCCAACAAGTGCCCTTTATCCTATGTGAGAGCCACATATGCCTCCATGTATCTCTGCCAACAACTTTAGTCCGTCTTCCCGGCAAATGCACTTCAATTTCACACTGTTTGGTCTTTTTCTGTGCAGAATGTTATCCACAAACTGGTACATACTTGATTGATGGGCTACTTTCTCATCTTCTTCTTGCTCATCGGGACGTTCTCCTGTTTGAAGTAAATGAACTATGCGTTGTGCCCATGACGGAGCCTGCGGCTCGACGACAAGGATTAAAGGCATCTCTTTAGCCATGGGAGCGCTTGCCTCAGCGGCAAGAACCTGAGGTTCTGCGCGAAGCTGCTACTCACTAATGGTCGTGTCGTTTTCCCTGGCAACATTCTTGCCGGCGACTTCTGGTAGTTGTGCCGAAAAATACTTGCCGATGTTCAACTTTCTTCTCTTATGGACTGCATTGCTGGAGTGGCTAATGGTTGATTGAAATGGAGTACAAAAGTTCCCAGTCCCACAGGAAGCTTTTGAGCGGCACACTTTGACAGGTGATCAGCCATGTCGTTTTCCGCACGAGGACTGTGCTTTGTTTGCAATCCGTCAAAGTGTTCCTCCAATTTCCTCACTTCTTCCACACATGCTTCCATCAATGGGCTCTGATAGTCTTTATTCACTTGCTTCACAACAAGCTGCGAGTCTCCATGGACGATCAATTTTTTGATTCCTAAATCCACTACGATCCTAAGACCGGCAAGGAGTCCATCATACTCTGCAGTGTTGTTGGTTGCTTTCTCCCTGGGAAAGTGCATTTGGATCACATACTTGAGGTGCTCCCTGATGGGTGCGACAAGAAGCACTCCGGCACCGGCGCCTTGCAGCGAGAAGGCACCGTCAAAATACATGATCCATTCTTTAGTTGTTTCTCTGCCGGGGAGAGCTGATTCTTGAATTTCTTCTTCTTGTGTTGGCGTCTATTCTGCAATGAACTCCGACAAGGCTCTGCTTTGAATAGTTGAAGTGCTTTCAAACTTGAGTGTAAAGCTCGACAACTCCAATGCCCACTCCACAATCCTGCCAGTTGCATCTGGATTTCACAAAATGGGCTGTAACGAAAAGCGGGTAACGACTGTAATCTCATGTGCTTGGAAGTAGTGGCGCAACCTTCTCGAGGCCATGAGAAGGCCGAAAAGCAATTTCTGCACTCTAGAGTATCTTGATCTAGCCCCCTGCAAGAGGGAACTACCAAAATACACTGGTCGCTGCACCACCTTCTTCTTTGGCACCACTTGCTGATTAGCTTCATTTGCTTGTGCTGTTTCTGATTTATCAGGATCAGACCCTGCCGGAGAAGATTCTGGCTTGCCACTGCCGATTCATCATAATTGTCTTCCCTCTGCGCCACTAGCGCAGCACTAACCACTTGATTTGTTGCCGCAAGATATAGCAGCAATGGTTCTTTTGGTTTAGGCGCAACTAGTATTGTGCGGAGGACAGGTATTTTTTCAAATCCTGCAGCACGGCCTCTGTTGGAAATATGCCCTAGAGGCATTAATATTGTATTATTATATTTCCATATTCATAGTTAAGAGTTTATACTCCATGCTATAACTGCTATGATCCTGGAATATGAGATTCAGTGGAAAACTCATATGCACGTGTGGAATGATAAACGGTAACGATAGGTTCCCGGTCTCGCCTCTAAGACTGGCTCAAGTGTTGTTGGTGATCATGTTTTCCGGATCTTAGAATATCGTTAAGTGTAATGATAGTCCTAAAACAACATTGAGGGTATGACATTAGAAGAATGATCATATTGAATCGACCTAATACTTGTCTGTTATACTATGTGATTATATCATCTAAAATCATCTGTTATAACACAGAGTGTTAGCATGTGTTTTAGTTCCTCAGACCATGAGAGTATCTCAGTCACTTCCTACCAAACGGTGGGCTTTGGGGTTGCTCAAACGTCATCTGTAACAAGGTGATCATAACGGCAACTTTCAGGCACACCGGAAAGTTTGGCAAGTGATCGGACAGCTCGAGAGTGGGATTTGCTCCTCTGACGATGGAGAGATATTCTTAGGGCCCTCTCGGTGTGACGGCATCCATCATCGTCTGGCCAGACACAGGTGACTACGTCACGGGGATGCCGGAACATGTCAACGAGAAAGAAGAACAAAACCGGTAACGGGAGCAACGGTATAGTGAGCATGGTGATGACTCAGGAGGATACCGATGCACACCGGGTTTTGCAAAGTATCGTGAAGCAAAGGGAACATCACATGATAACCAAAGGTTCACTCGAATATCATTCGTGTACTCATAGGGACCGATATGGATGTCCACGGTTCCGGTATCGGTCATTGAAGGAAGGGGTTTCGTTCATGTTTATGGTTTACCTAACCTACGGGGTCACAAGCTTAAGGTAATCATGATCTGCTGAGTGTTAGTAGGACGGGACTGAAGACAATATATTTGTGGAATTGTTTCATTAATATCCGGGGTAGTTCCGAGATGTTCCGGAAGCGTTTCGGGGTCATCGGAAGGGTTTCGGTGAATATCGGGTAATACCGGGTATTAGCGATTAATATATATAAGTGGAAAATGTTTTCCGGGGTTGTTAAATTATATATATATATATAATGGTCTGAATTTTTTTTAGAACAAATATATATTTAATTAGAAGGAAACTTAATAAGGCCAAGAGGTGGAAGTAAACTTGGGCCATGAAGGCCCAAGTGGAGGTGGTGCCCCCCTTTCCTATTGGGGGGCCGAATCCTACTTGGGGTGGGATTTGGACTCCCCCCCATGGCTGGCGCACCAAGGGAGGCTTTCCTTCCTTGGTGGCTACCCTCTCCTCCCCTCCTAACCTATATATACTAGAGGATTTCTCACTATTGAAACACAAGTTTTGGAGCCTCCTCTAGTTGATCTAGTGCACGTTCTAGTTGGTCCTAGTTGACTAATTAGAGCGAGCCCTAGCCACCTCTAATCCTCATAATTAGAAGCCCCGTGTGGTTCTAATCTCCTCCCTCTAATTCTCCGGCGATGATTAGCTCTGGACGATGAAGCACTGCCGGATCGTGAAGACCATACGCTTGCAACCAAGTAGAGAGGTCGTGCTTTTGGTCTTCCGTTTGAGGGATCGTGTGTGGGCGGTTCGCGGGATCATCATCAATGTTTAAGGGACTTCAAGTACGATCTACACCGACTCGTCTACTTCCGTTGCACTCCTGGAGTCGGTAACTATCGTTGATCACAACCATTATGCATCTTCATATTGTTCCTGGGTGATCGTAGGGCTATATTTTTTGTTTTCTTCTACGTTTCCCAACAGTGGCATCATGAGCGGTTCTATGAGTAGATGCATGTTGCGATCTAGACCACATGTTGATGTGAGAGTGATGTTCTTGCTATGCTTCCCTTGAGTGTTGCTTCGATTTAGTTCATTGACGGCATGGTGTCGCTTTCTACAAGGTTCTGACAATCGCTCGGCTCTGGCTATCAACGATCTGCTAACAGTTCCTTGGGCTTCACCATAGTCAAGAATAGTGAACCGTCATGTACGCAAGAGGGTGATGAAGATGGATGATCTTCTAGGGGGTCACGCGTATTAGACGAAGTTTAGTGTGGGGGAACGAGATTTTTAATCAAGTCTCTTCTTTCACACACCCCGAAAGTTAATCTCGCAACAAGGATTATCACTTTATGGTGTGCACATAGGTAGCTAGGTTTATCCATAAACCCTAGAAGCCACGTAATTAAAATTTGCCAAACCGATTAGACAACGTCTAACTTGGTTTTGCAGGGTTTGCATATGATGTGGTATAGCCTTCGTCATGATAACGAGTTTATGTATGAGATGGTTATATGTTGTAATGTTAAGTGGCCTGCGCGTCACGGCATGATGGCTAGAGCCACGAGATTGCCACCTTAATGTAAATATCATAGAGATAGGTTACAGGTGATGGTGGCAAGACGTACATGGAAAACCCCGTCAAGTAGAAGGTGTACCTAGGTGCGGGACGAGGAGCTATAATTTCGTGCCATGGCGGAATTTTGAAACAGTCACCATGACAATGCTTTCTAAGATTGCCACCACGGTGACGTTTTTTGAAACAGTTGCCATGGCAATGAAGTATTGGTTGTCACGTTGCTTCAACTAAAGATTGAAGACGATCATGGAGAACTCCCAGCGCCCAGGGCTATACAATGTCATGCTTTTATGAATTGCCTGAGATGTTTATCCCTTTATTGTTTGCACCCTTTGATTGCGCGATAGTCAATTATTAGGGTGATCTCTCACAATAAATATCAAGATAAAAGGTGCTCTTCCCATTGTTGCAACCGTCTATAACACGTAGCATTCCAAAGTGTTTCATGTCCACATGAGTACAAACTGGACGTGAAGTGTAAGACGGGGATGGTCAGACCATGTATGCAGATAACACTCAGTTGTCATGAAGTTCTAGTAGAATCATTCTGAGCTCGGAGCACAAAACATCGATATATGAACAAGATTCATATGGTGATATGATCGGCAAAAGTTTGCCCACCGGTCATAAATTCTCGTCATCAGTGATGTTCACATCAATGGCTGAGAACTAGACCTGGATCTTGAATCACTCACAATTAATTATGAGAGATGTTAATTTGAGTGGGAGTGCACTATAATATTAAAATTTGTTTTAATAACTAATGCAAATTAATGATGAACAATGTCTATGTGTAGTTTGCATTATAGTTGTAGAATTATGGCTCACAGTTCCACCTTTGTTGTTGAAATTGATTGACTATTATTTATCTGGTTGAAACTTTATGTTTGAGAGGATCGTCCTCTAAAAGTGCCAAGAAGGATTTTTTCCTACAACATGTTTACAATACTCTCTTGCTGATGCTATGGATGACGAGACTCATGTCCTTCGATCCAAAAGCTAGAATTGCATTTACGGTCTGCTTGCTTCCAAGAAACCCAAACTTCAAAATGTTTGGGATAGTTATGTGATATTCTTGGAACTGAAAATTGTTTTTAGAAACAAACAAAGGCTAAAATATATGCGATATCTAAAGAAGTGTTTTGTTTGCAAATTCTAGTGAAGTGTTCAACTATGTTTAAGACTGAAATGCGTAAGATCCGGAAGAAAGCCAGTCATGTGTTGATGGTGAAAACTTGTAGAGAAAGAACAAAGCCAAAGGATGTAATGAGACTTGCAGGCCTAGGGAAGTTCGGGGCTCACGCCACTCTTAAAGTTGTTGGTTCTTCTGAGAGTAAGAGAAATATAGAAGTAAAACTATAAGAAGTAAAAGGCAGAAAGAAAAGAAGACTGGAATGTCCAGCTCAGGTATGAATGTCATACAAGTTATGAGATGCAGAGATGGTTGGTCAAGAAAAGTGTAGTTCTTGGGAAAAATGATCAATTTGTTGATCACTGATTCTTCGGTATTGTGGTTAAAAGGTTAATCACAAGGATATCGACTCGATTGCATATTATTGCAAATTGTTGCAAGAAACTTCGAAAAGCCTAAATGACCAACAAATAATGAGGTTAAAATATTTTTGATGGATTGTAATAGGTTACAGTATTTCTATCAGTGTATTTCCTCTTTATTTATTATCATAATTCATTTTAGAGTTTTTGGTACACTCTAGCCCATTGCATAAAAGTTGCAAGGAGGTTCTTCATGATAGAACAATAGTTGTTCGATGTTATGAAGGAGGTTGTCCATGACAGAACTAAAGTTGTTCGATGTTATGAACAAAAGGGCATACTCTTATTGTGAATAAGATGTATGTTATGAATATTGATAATAAAATTGAACATCCATAACACTGACACTAAATGTCGCAAGACTAAAAGAATACCACATCTGTGTGGCACTGCATTTAGTCACATTGGAGAAACTAGCATGGAGAAATTTCATAGTGATGAATTTTGAAGTCATCTGATTGAGAATCATCTGACACTTGTAAGTTTCGTCCAATTAGTGAAGTAAACTAAAATACCATTCACGGGCCATAGAGAACGAGCAACAAAATAATTGGGAATATGCATATCGATGTGTATAGTCCAATAAGTGTTGTTGCAAGCTATGGATTTATCTATCTTCAAGGATGACTCAAGTACATATTTATACTTACTAATTCATACATAAATCTGGATCTTTGGAAGTGTTTCAAAAGTTTTCAGAATGAAGTAGAAATTATTGTAACACGAAAAATATGTTTCTACAATTGGATTGCAGAAAAGAATATTTGAGTTACAAATTTAGTGAATGTCTCAGAGTAGATTGTTTTAAGTAGATGCAATCAAACTATGTATGACATGGTGAGATCAAAGATGACATTACTTATTTTGCCAATATACTTGCAATGTGATGCTTTAGAGACTTTGGCTTTCACACTGAAAAAAGGAGCGCCATCAAATTTATTGAAATAAGTGCTACTTTGTAGGTTATCCCAAATAGTTGGGTATTCCTCTATCACTACACCGAGGCAAAGTGTTGCCATAGAGTGCGGAAGTTTTGAAGAAAATGTTTTCTACAAAAGAGTGAGTGGGAGGGCAGTGCAACTCGACAAGATTGCGGAATCTTCATAATCAGCTCAAAGAAAAGAAACACTGGAAGTAATTCTAGAATTCTTACTGCGACTGATACAAAAGCCTCTACATGAGATATAGAGACTACGGTCGAACTTGCAGCTGAACTATATAGGTTGGGAAAATTCGTGCAGACCTTTGTGGTATGCAGACCAAATATTGTTGGGCAAACAATGAACCTATAAATCACAGAGAAGCGTTGATGGGCCTTGACTCCGGAAATTGGCTATATGCCAACATAATCCGAGATAGTATCCATAACTTGATGAACCCTTCAAAAGACTTAGAATCTACAGAATAAGTAATGAACCTATAGACTGACAAAGATAAAAATGTTTTATAATGCTTGACTTGTTACAAATAGTTTATGACAAGATCAAAGAATTGACTATGACGAGATTGTCTCATCATAGCAATACTTAAAGTCAGTTCGGGTTAAACTAGCAATTATTAAATATTTCAATTATGAGATAAAACAGATGGATGTCAAAATGATTCCATGAGATGGAAATAGAACCAAGGTTGTATCTTTGATACAATCCAAGGTAATTTTGTCGATCCAGAGGATGCTAGGAAGTATGCAAACTTCAAGAGATCATACAATGATCTGAAGCAAGCATTGTGGAGTTGGAATCTTCGTACTGATGAAATGGACAAATAAATTGATTTGATCGAGTAAAGCGAACATGCTTGTATTTACAAGGAAGTAAATGGGAGCATGATAATATTTCTAAACACTATATGTACGTGACATATTGTTGATTGGAAGTTATGTAAATTTCTTGACATGGATTAAGACTTTATTGAAACTAATTTTTCAGTAAAATACTTAGGTATTAGACATAATGATCTATGGAGATAATAGTGTCTAATCGGACTTAGCCAAAATACATATTGACAGAATACTAAAGCAGTTTAGTATGTAAAATGTCAAGAAGATTTTCTTGTCAATGTCACATGGAAGGAGTCGATATCCTGAAACACTGATGAGCGAAATATGATTTCAACCACACTTGTATTTCATGGTATGTAAACAACCAGATACTCCAAGTTAGTTGTAAGTAAAAGTTACTAGTATGGTCAAATTGTTGATCATAGGATAACAATGAAAAATGTCGTTAAGGATTAACGACATGTTTCTCACACATGGAGAAAATGAAGAGATTGTTGTAAGGAGTTACATCAATGAAGGCTCGTTGTAAGTAGTACATCGATAAAATCTTCATCTATGCTCCAAGTGATTTTTTGATTTCAAATTAAAAGTGATTTATGGTGGCACAGTAAGTTGGAATTGGTCCAAGA
Source organism: Thinopyrum elongatum (assembly GCA_011799875.1). Classification (NCBI taxonomy): domain Eukaryota; kingdom Viridiplantae; phylum Streptophyta; class Magnoliopsida; order Poales; family Poaceae; genus Thinopyrum; species Thinopyrum elongatum. The sequence continues at coordinate 84,077,838 of CM022300.1, read as the reverse complement.
AAGTTACTATGGTGAATTCTATAACAGATGGCTGAGTATATTATTGCTTTAGAAGCAAAAATGAAGGGTGATGAATCAAAAGTTCATTATGAGCTTGGTATGGTTTCTAGATGATTGTATCATTGGAACACTATTCTAAATACTGGTTCCATAACTCAGTCTAAGGAATCAAAGGTTCTACCAGTGATTCAATATATACACAAAGCCGATTTCACACAAATTATGAATTCTTGTGAAAGAATGATAGATGCATAGAAATGCAAATGAAACACATGGATCTGAAGTTGTCAGATTCTATAGGACGAAGTCTATACCACAAGCAAAGCATGGACTGACACTGGATTGCCATTGGTGTAAAAGTGAAAAGTGCTAACTAGATTATTGACTCTAGTGCAAGTGGGAGACTGTTGGAAATATGCCCTAGAGGCAATAATATTGTATTATTATATTTCCATATTCATAGTTAAGAGTTTATACTCAATGCTATAACTGCTATGATCCTGGAATATGCGATTCAGTGGAAAACTCATATGCACGTGTGGAATGATAAACGGTAACAATAGGTACCCGGTCTCGCCTCTAAGATTGGATCAAGTGTTGTTGGTGATCATGTTTTCCAGATCTTAGGATATCGTTAAGTGTAACAATAGTCCTAAAACAACATTGAGGGTATGACATTAGAAGAACGATCATATTGAATCGACCCGATACTTGTCTGTTATACTATGTGATTATATCATCTAAAATCATCAATTATAACATGGAGTGTTAGCATGTGCTTTAGTTCCTCATACCATGAGAGTATCTTGGTCACTTCCTACCAGACGGTGGGCTTTGGGGTTTCTCAAACGTCATCTATAACAAGGTGATCATAAAGACAACTTTCAGGCACACCGAAAAGTTTGACAAGTGGCCGGACAGCTCAAGAGTGGGATTTGCTCCTCCGACGATCGAGAGATATTCTTAGGGCCCTCTCGGCATGACGGCATCCATCATCATCTAGCCAAACACAGGTGACTATGTCACGGGGATGCCGGATCATGTCAACGAGAAAGAAGAACAAAATCGGTAACGGGAGCAACGGTATAGTGAGCATGGTGATGACTCAGGAGGATACCGATGCACACCGGGTTTTGTAAAGTATCGTGAAGAATAGGGAACATCACATGATAACCAAAGGTTCACTCGAATATCATTCATGTAATCATAATGACCGATATGGATGTCCATGATTCTACTATCGGTCATTGAAAGAAGGGGTTTCGTTGATGTCTATGGTTTACCAAACCTATGGGGTCACAAGCTTAAGGTAATCACGATCTGCTGAGTGTTATTAGGATGGGAGTGATGAGAATATATTTGTGGAATTGTTTCATTAATATCCGGAATAGTTCCGAGAGGTTCCGAAAGCGTTTCGGGGTCACCGGAAGGGTTTCAGTGAATATCGGGTAATACCGGGTATTACCGATTAATATATATCGGTGGAAAATGTTTCCGGGGATGTTAAATTATATATATAATGGTCTGAAAATGTTTAGAACAAATACATATTTAATTTAATATCAATGGGCCTAATAAGGCCAAGAGGTGGAAGGAAACTTGGGCCATGAAGGCCCAAGTGGAGGTGGCGCCCCCCTTTCCTATTGTAACACAAGTTTTCTCCCTATTGAAACACAAGTTTTGGAGCCTCCTCTAGTTGATCTAGAACACGTTCTAGTTGGTCCTAGTTGACTAATTAGAGCGAGCCCTAGCCACCTCTAATCCTTATAATTAGAAGTCTAGTGTGGTTCTAAACTCCTCCCTCTAATTCTCCGGCGACGATTAGTTCTGGATAGTGAAGCGCTGCCGGATCATGAAGACCGTACGCTTGCAACTCATAGAGAGGTTGTGCTTTCGGTCTTCCGTTCGAGGGACTGTTCATGGGCAGTTTCGCAGGATTGTTCATCTATGGTTCGAGGGACTTCCGGTATGATCTACACTGACTCGTCTTCTTCCGCTGCAACTAGGAGTTGGTAACGATCAAATCCAAACCATTAATGCATTTTAATATTGTTCTCGTGTGATCGTAAGGCATTTTTTTTGTTTTCTACTACAGTTCCCAACACAGGTTGCACCTGCTCGTCCAAGCAACCAATCTTCCATGTCATCCCTCTATTTTCGGCCGCCCCTAAGGTGATTTAAGGGAACACCTTCAAATGGTATCAATTGGGACTAGTTTTCTAGAGACACCTCAAAATCACAACCAATTGCAGGCTTTCCTCGGAGACACCTCTAATCTACATCCGTTTTGTGGTGATTTCGGAAAGCGCCTTGAAATATTTCATCCAATTAGAGGCATTTTCTTGAAACGCTGTAAGCTAGATGTGATTTGAAGCAAACCCAAAAACACCTTCGTATACACATTTTGGAGGCGTTTATAGAAACATCCTTATCAAAAGACCTCCTATTAACAATCATGGTGTAGTGAGTGATGGGCTACACCATGATTGTTAATAGGAGGTATTTTGAGACACACCCAATTATTTTTACCGAATTTGGTTAGATGTACCGGCAATCAATTGGCTATATGTACCGAATTCACGAGCGCACACCCAAATTCTGTTGGAAATATGCCCTAGAGGCAATAATAAAGTGGTTATTATTATATTTCCTTAATCATGATAAAGGTTTATTATTCATGCTAGAATTGTATTGATCAGAAAATTAAATACATGTGTGGATACATAAACAAATACCGTGTCCCTAGTGAGCCTTTACTAGACTAGCTCGTTGATCAAAAGATGGTTAAGGTTTCCTAACCATGGACATGTGTTGTCACTTGATAACGGGATCACATCATTAGGAGAATGATGTGATGGACAAGACCCATCCGTTAGCTTAGCATATGATCGTTCTGTTTATTGCTATTGCTTTCTTAGTGTTAAATACATATTCCTTCGACCATGAGATCATGCAACTCGCGAATACCGGAGGAATACCTTGTGTGCTATCAAACATCACAACGTAACTGGGTGATCATAAAGATGCTCTACAGGTATCTCTGAAGGTGTCTGTTGAGTTGGCGTGAATCAAGATTGGGATTTGTCACTCCGTATGACGGAGAGGTATCTCTGGGCCCTCTCGGTAATACAGCATCACGAGAAGCTTGCAAGCAAAGTGACTAAGGAGTTAGTTACGAGATGATGTATTACAGAACGAGTAACGAGACTTGCCGGTAACGAGATTGAACTAGGTATGGAGATACCGACGATCGAATCCCAGGCAAATAACATACCGATGAACAAAGGGAACTACGTATGTTGTCATGAAGGTTCGACCGATAAAGATCTTCGGAGAATATGTAGGAACCAATATGGGCATCTAGGTACCGCTATTGGTTATTGACTGGAGAAGCGTCTCGGTCATATCTACATCATTCTCGAACCCGTAGGGTCCGCACGCTTAACGTTCGTTGATGATATAGTATTATATGAGTTATGTGAATTGGTGACCGAATGTTGTTTGGAGTCTTGGATGAGATCATGGACATGACGAGGAGCTCCGGAATGGTCCGGAGGTAAAGATTGATATATAGGACGATACTATTTGGTCTCCAAAAAGGTTTTGGAATGCACCGAGTATTTATTGGATCACCGAAAGGGGTTCCGGGAGGCCACGGGAGCATATTGGGCCAAACAGGCCAACAAGGGAGAGCACACCAGCCACATGCGGCTGGTGCGCCCCCACCTCATGGCGCCGGCCCTAGGGAAGGAAGGAAGAGGGCCAACCCCCTCTTTCCTTCTCTTCCACATGCAGGGAAAGGAAAGGGGGGCGCCTCCCCTCCTGCCTTCCCCCCACGCGCCTAAGAAGGAAGGGAGGGGGGGCGCGGCCAGGGCAGGAGCCCAGGGCGGCCGCCGGCCCCCTTGCGGGCGCCCCTAGGGCTCCTCCCCCTCCCCTCCACCTATATATATGTGAGGAGGGAGAGGGGCAACACACACCACGAATCCGCAAGCCGTGTGCGGCGCCCGTCTCCCTCTAGTTCTAGTTCCTCATTCGTCCATGTCCGTTGTGCTTGGCGAAGCCCTGCGGAATAGCTTCACCACCACCGTCACCACGCCGTCGTGCTGCCGGAACTCATCTACTACTTTGCCTCTCTTGCTGGATCGAGAAGGCGAGGACTTTATCGAGCTGAACATGTGCTGAACGCAGAGGTGCCGTGTGGTGCCCCGCCTGATTACCACTGTAGCCAGACGGTCGCCACGCATACCAGCCCAGGAAATCACTCTGGCATGCGCATTTACAACAAGTATCATGAACACAGGCATTTTTATTAATGGATAGTATAAGTCTTACATGATATATATTACAGAGGTGATGGCAGCGAAAAGGTTCTATCTAAGGCAGCATGGACTTGGTGCGGCTCCAATCCACAGGGATCTGACTGGGTTACGCTCCTAGCCCGCGAACGCTCCGACTCCTCGTCGACGGACAACGGATCCTTATGTGAACCTGGCCACATTGAAGGCCGCTGAGTACTTTTGAATGTACTCGCAAGCAAACCAAGTAACATATACACCAAGCAATGCAATCCATGGCATTCAAGCATGCATTAATTATTAGAGCAATATTAATTATCATGACATAGCATACCTATCTAGCAATATTAATCATCAAGTCATAACAGGTTTATCAAGCAAGATAACTACTAAAGTAAAATACAGTAAAGTAAAGCATATCAGGTAAGTGATCCATACTCCGAACAATCTCAGGATCCAGTCCAAACCTTAACCAGAACCAGCTTACTCTCTTCTGGGTTACCTTACAACCCTCAGAATATTCATGATCCACTGAGTACTTCAGGGCATAAGACGAGTTCTTCCATCATTATTATCATTATTACGGGTAACCACCTAGTGAGGTCTGGACGGGCTGTCCAATACCATGGACGCGGCTATTCAAATAGATTTTTCACTCTGCAGAGGTTGCGCACTTTACCCACACCATGGAGCACCTGACCTCGTGATCCCATTCAAGTGGACCAACGTTGCTCCAACGAAACCCGATTGACCCGTGACTCTCCCATCGTACCACCGGCATTCATTCTCCCCCGGAGTCCTGCCCTGGGTGGCCCCTGTGTCACCTCATGACACCTGCCACCGTCGTGGCCAAACTAAACTGTCCCAAACGGGGACCGCGCGCAAATAAACAACTGGGCTCACAAGGTTATCGCCGCCTACCGGGCCAGGGTAGCGCGCACGCATAACCTTTCCTCTGTGGTGGTACCGATAAAAGAGCACGCGATCAGACGAAGTCAAGGCCGTCCCATACCGGCAAATGTGGCTGCACGGATAAGCCCGGACAGGTGACTCTAGATCAACCGACTAGGTTTCACTTAGCAACATTTAGCAAGCATGGTTATCTCTCACAATAACTTGAGATGGCAGCAACTATATATTTAAGTAAATTACTTTGAATTACCACATAGCAAATTATTGCAAGTAATGTAAATAGTAAGTGCAGTCTAACAGAAGTTTAATTATTTCTATCACAGGCATAATCATTAATTAAACACGCAAGAATAACATAGAGCGATGCTTTAGGGCATATATCAGATGGTCGGCTTGCCTGGGTGTCGATGAATACTCCGGGAAGAAGTGCGGTGGAGCCGCGGAAGAATCGTCGGAAAAGTTTCTCTCCCGGAGGGGGCTGTTTAGAGGCAAGGGCAAAATTGTCATTTTCATAGTGTGAAAACATTATGAAAATGGCACCATCGGAACGGGCTCAACGAACTGAAGATGTGGGCGTTGGTTTCACCTGAATCAGAGTTGGGAGTTAAAAGATATGACCCGATGAAGTTCAGGGACCAATCTGTAAAAGAAACCTCTAGAAACAGGTCCCTGGGTGGAAATCTGGTGGCGCCTTCCGCTGAAATACGCTTTCTGCATATAGAAAACGTATTTTCGGACAGAGTAAAGGTGAAGTACGCTTTCAAAAAAGGAAAGCGTATTTACGCGAATGCGCCTCCACTTACTCCCGGGCGGGCCCGTGTTGACTTTGCTTCTCCGGCTGACGGGTGGGGTCTGGGCGACGCTGGGCCCGCCTGGCTCCGGTCGTCTTTTACCTCATCCTGTCCCCGACCGAAACAGAGGAGGCAGGGGAGGGCGCGACACCCGCGACGGCCTGGCCGGCTCCGGCCACCTCCGACCGAGCAGGAGGCACCGGCGGGTGCAGGGAGGGGCGGTGCAACCGTCTGGATAGGTAGCGGGCGCCGGGGAGGGGCCCAGCGGCGGCGGCGGCCGATCGAGGGGAGCGGCGGCCTCAGGGGCTCCGGCGGTGAGGAGAGATGATGGGGAGGGTCGCCGGAGTGGAGGGTTCTCCTGGTGGTGGAATGAGCAGGAGAAGGAACCGGGCTCGCCGCAATTTAGGCGAGGCCGAGCTGCGGCCTTGGCAGCGATGGGCGGCGAGGAGAGCCCCTCAGGCTCGGGAAAGAGGTTGGGGAGGGACCTGGGGTGGAGGAGAGGCCGTGGGTAAGGCATGGGTGCTCGGGGAGAGCTCGGCTGTGGCTTATATAGCCGAGCAGGGGCGGGTGGATGAGCTCGACGCTGTGGCAACCTTATCGGCGTACTGGAGCATGGGGAGGATGTGGCTGGCCGTTTGCGGTGTCGAGCAGCTTCGCAGAGGAATGGAGGGGTCTCGGGGGTGCTCCAGAAGGCTCGGGGAGGAGCTGGACAACGGCCGGGGCTTTGAGATGGCCGGCGCCGGGGCGGCACTCCGGTGGAGCACCTCCTGTCGTCACGCCCGGCCAGGGAGCTAGGGTACGAGGTGGAGCAGAGGAGCAGGCGACGTGGGTGAGCAAGGGGAGCTGGCCGGCGAGCTGGGGACAGCCGGAGGGGACCGAACGGCGACTATTGCCACAGTTCACACCGGCTGCCGACTAAAGTCGTGCTCACCACCGGCACCACACGTCCAAGGCATTGTAGTGACCTCAAATCGTGTCAACTAGATAGATCAGAGGTCAGTGAGTTGACCTGAGGTGGTTTGGAGGGAAGTGGGGGCAGAAGATGACAGATGAGAGCTCACAAGTGTTCTGACCAGCAAGTGTTTGACATGTGGTGTGTTCACCACCATGCTCTCCTTGGCCTTATCTTGGGCAGGGGTTAATCATCTACCAAGGTGACTACCCTGGTAAATTTTTAGATCAAATGAAGCAATATAGCTAGCACTTCCTTTGTAACCGTGCAATCTGGCCAGAAAGGAAGATGATGATGCTCGGAAAAAATGGCTACATGGATTGGACTGAAATTGGGCCAAAATGGTACTTGCTTCACAGAGGTTCCAAATGGACACAAACTTAGGAAAATTGCTGTGGAAGAATGGATAGATGAATTGAGCTGGTTTTTGATTTCCATGAGTGATTTATCAATGTTAATCACCATGAAAATTTACAGATCAAATAGATCAAGGGTTCAAGCACTTCCTTTCCAAACTGAAAATCTGGACAGAATTTGCAAATGGATGCTGTGCTCAAACTTTGAACTATGGAACTTGGGTTCTTGATGGAAATGGTGAATATATTGATAGGAGAAGCTCCACAATTTATTTGGGATTCTTCCTGGCTACCAAAATGGTAGTTCCTTTAGAAACTGCCCAAAATGCAATATTGGCATTAAATAGGAAAATGCAATTTCCCTTATTTAATTATGGCCAATATTTTTATGGGAGCTCAATATGATAACAAAGAATATCTACACAAGTTTTCATGAACTTTGGAGATGGATAGATATTTTCCTGGATTTAATTCCTTTAAATGGCAGAAAAAGGAATTAATTATAAATGAAAAATATTGCAAATAACCTGGCAATATTTTTGCATACCCAGGGTTTATAGATGTGTGATGATCACTGGGAATAGTTTGCGAGGCAGCAGATCAAAGGAAATTGGGGTTCCTTTGTAACTGAAAGGGTTAGGGTTTCCCTTCCGGCAACTCGAAAGGTATGGTTCCGATGGGAAAGTCCCGAGAATATATCTTAGGTGGCAAGGTTGGACTAAAGAGAATCTCTGGTTGGATAGGAAAGTCAAGGCTAAATGACCATCTTCATATACCCAAGAGCTAGAGAAATCCGATAACACCGAGAAAAAAGACGGGAGTCTAATCCCGCGAAGGAAAAAAAACAGGAGCGAAAACCAGGGTGTTACAAACCTACCCCCTTAAGAAAATCTTGTCCTCGAGATTTCCGAGCTTACCTCCCAGGGAAGGAGGACTTACCTATGTGCGACTCGGATCCATCAGCGATCTTGTCTTCGTTGGTTCACTGACCTTTTAACTGCCTCTTCTGATGGACCAAATGTTTTCTTTGCACATAGTTTCCTTGAATCCTTCTCTTTCCTGTCAGGTGTACCTTTCATCCGGATAGTGGTGTTGCTGGGTGGGGTAGCGGGTAATACAAACAACTTGGTTTCCTTGGCCTGGAAGGGACTGCTTCAGATTTTATTGTGATACTTCGTACTCTGACTGTCATGGGCAAGACATCCTTTCCTAGTACCAGGGCTCACATGCTCATATGGCCTTGATGGCTAGGGGTGTATTTCTCTTTGCCGTGTTAGAATGCTCCGTCTGGTTGGGGTTTCCATACGGATGTTTCCTTCTGTCCTAGGCATTTTGACTTTGTCCTTAAGTGATCCACAATTTAAGGAACAACATGACCGAGCTATTGCTGCTATATCCTCAACTCAAAGATCAGGCATGATCACAAAGTAATCATAGACAGTAATATCTTATTCCAATGATGTCATGATGTCTACGAGCTGTTGATGCTGATGTGCTTTGAGCCATTCTACCTGAATGTCTTGTTTCAAACTCTGTCGCTCGTGGAGAGGGCTCTGTCATATACAGCCTCTGTAGTCCGTGCTATGACCACTGAGCTGAACATAGTATGGCTATCATCTGGTGTATCTTTCGGAGTGTAGACTTTTATCTTAATTGATGGCCCATATTCATGATAAGTGTGGCAATCTTACTTGTAACCGCAAGTAGTGCATTGTTGTGGCCGTATATGCAAGAGTCTGACGAGGATTGGTAATACCAGTCCGTCCATGAAGCTGTATCTTGTCGACCATCACGGAGGTTGTTTGTCCACAACTTCTTGGTTCTTGAGGATTCCTTTGGTGGACTTGTCATGGCCTGCCAACATGGCTCCTTGCTTGTTTTCCCGGTTTGTCGGGCTTGTTCTCACAACTTACTCTTGCATATCTCGTAGGGATTGCTGTGCTCATATTCTTCTTTGAACTATGGGGCCAATGTTTCTCTGAACACAGTCATTCCCGTGTACGAGTGGCTCGCATGAACTGATCCACTGGACTGCATGCTCACAACATATGCAGGGGTAGGATAACTCCTTTCATAACCACTGAGTTCTGAGGCGGATGTGTGTCCAGACTAGTTCTTGCTTCTGACAATATTGTCATGGGCACAATGGTGTGTTGAAGGAGGATGAATTCCTTATGCTCGAAGCTTTTGCCAAGGTAGCATGCTAAAGAAGGCTGGGTATCGTACCTCCAAAGCTTTCCTTCATGTGGCTTACTGTGGAAGGTCAGGTGCCTTATGCCGGAAGTTTTCTGCGGTAGCATGCTGTGGAAGATGGGGTGCCGTACCCCAGAAGATTTTCTCACCAAGTGGCGTACCGAGAAAGATTAGCAGTCTGGTAGCTTGCGGAGGAAGGCTGGGTTCCTTATACCAGAAGCCTTTCACTGTGTACGCACTCGGATCTATGGCCGATTCTAGCTTCCTTCTGAAGTATCCGGAATTTACCCGTAGTGGAGCCAAAACTTGATATAGGCCATACCTTGACTAAAGATATTCTGTTGTCATGCACACCACTTGTCCTTCTGCTGGTCTGATCATTGGTGCGGTAAAGGTTGCACGACTGATGCAGGCTTCATGTTGATAATTAATTCGGAATACCCTTTGCATTCAAACCAAGTGTTGCTGATAATAAGCAATTGACGGATAATTTCATTCGGTTCAGCTGAGCTTCCAAGCATGTTAGGTGCTCCTTGATTCTGGCAGCCGTGAACTTATCCATATTCCTTGCGAACCTTGTCACGGTGCCCAGAAATTGGTATATACCCTGGTGAACTTCAAGATTGCTTTGAAATTTGTACCAGTGTACCGGAGTTTTGTTGCTGTTCTTGGTACATTCACATTCTTGAAATATGTCTTCGGTGGGTAATAAATGATTCTTGGGTCCATTGAGGAAAGACTCAGTTCACCTTGCTGACTGAGATAATCCTTGTATCGCGGACAGAATAATTTGTCCTTACTGGTGTTCATTCTTGGTAGCTCATCTGACTGTTCCTCAGGTGTGATCTGTTCGGAGGCAAACTCTCTCAGGTATATTCTGGCCTTGTCTGTTGCATATAGATTCTGCTTTTGACCCATTCTTCATCCTCGACAGATCCAGTGTTGCTATTCTGAATACCAGGCAGTTGGCTTGGCTTGACTCTTGCTGAATTGGGATTATTAGGTATTATCCCAGTTGTATGCTGGTCTTCTTGACGGCACTTGCGGATGGATCCAGTCGGAGTGAAGAAACGGAACCGACAGAAGAAACAAGAACCGCGAAAACCAAAAAGCAAATAAAGCTCAAATTTTGCGGACCTTTCACACGTGGCCGAAGATCCACTAGTATAACTAATATAGCGCACTCGATGCACCTCTAAGGATTTAGAAGCAAAACCACACAATGCTCCTGGTAGCACTGGTGTTGAGCTCCTACTACTTCCTTAGGGAACATCACACTCGACGCAGGACCATAGCCAAAGTGGCTTAGTTAACGATCCTAAGGTTGTCGGGGAAAGATAGAATTTATAAGCGTTTCTCAAAGGAAACTAGAGTTAAGAAGAGAAATGCCATGGCTAGCAAGCAGGGTAGGATATCTAGTTTACCTAAGGGTTCAGGGCTCACGGGTCGTTACCGGGTGCGAGCATTTCACACCGGAGGCAAAGGCCACGAGAGTTGGGGTCTGATAGAGCCAAAAACCTATGGGTTTTCTTATGATCAATAGTAGCCATGCCAGCTTGGCAAAGATGGCTGAAATCCATCTGGGCTTTCTACTGAGCACAAGACAGGGAAGTCTGGCTAGGGTAACCTATAGTCAGCCTGGTGGCTCTGATACCATCCATTGTGGCGCCCCGCCTAATTACCACTGTAGCCAGACGGTCGCCACGCATACTAGCCCAGGAAATCACTCTGGCATGCGCGTTTACAACAAGTATCATGAACACAGGCATTTCTATTAATGGATAATATAAGTTTTACATGATATATATTACAGAGGTGATGGCAGCGGAAAGGCTCTATCTAAGGCAGCATGGACTTGGTGCGGCTCCAATCCACAGGGATCTCACTGGGTTACGCTCCTAGCCCGCGAACGCTCCCCAACAGTGGCATCATGAGCCAAGTCTATGCGTTGATGATATGCATGAGTAGAACACAAAGGACTTGTGGGCGGTGATGTTCATATTGCTTCCCATCAATGTCTTATTTTGATTCGACGGTATTATGGGATGAAGCGGCCCGGACCAACCTTACATGTCCACGCACATGAGACCGGTTCCACCGACTTACATGCAACTTGTTTTGCATAAAGGTGGCTGGCGGGTGTCTATTTCTCCTACTTTAGTTGAATCGGATTTGACTACGGCAGTCCTTGCAGAAGGTTAAATAGCAACTTGATAATCACCGTTGTGGTTTTACGTAGGTAAGAACAGTTCTTGCTAGTTGCCTGTAGCAGCAACGTAAAACTTGCAACAACAAAGTAGAGGACGTCTAACTTGTTTTTGCAGGGCATGTTGTGATGTGATATGGTCAAGATGTGATGTGATATATGTTGATGTATGGGATGATCATGTTTTGTAATAAGTTCACGACTTGCATGTCAATGAGTTCGACAACCGGCAGGAGCCTTAGGGTTGTCTTTAATTATTGTATGACCTGCGTGTCAATCACTAAGCGCCATGTAATTGCTTTACTTTATCGCTTTGCGTTAGCAATAGTTGTAGAAGCAATAGTTGGCAAGACAACCCCGACGCAACGATGGAGATCAAGGTGTCATGGTGGTGACGATGGAGATCATGCCGATGCTTTGGAGATGGAGATCAAAAGCACAAGATGATGATGGCCATATCATGTCACATATTTTGATTGCATGTGATGTTTAACCTTTATGCATCTTATTTTGCTTAGAACGATGGTAGCATTATAATATGATCCCTTCACTTAATCTCAAGATAAAAGTGTTCTCCCCGAGTATGCACCGTTGCTAAAGTTTGTCGTTTCGAAGCACCTCGTGATGATCGGGTGTGATAGACTCTACGTTCACATACAAAGGGTGTAAGCTAGTTTTGCACATGCAGAATACTTGGGTTAAACTTGACGAGCCTAGCATGTACAGGCATGGTCTCAGAACACTCGAGACCGAAAGGTCGAACGTGAGTCATATAGTAGATATGATCAACATAGAGATGTTCACCATTGAATACTACCCCATCTCACGTGATGATCGGACATGGGTTAGTTGATTTGGATCATGTATCACTTAGACAACTTGAGGGATGTTGATTTAAGTGGGAGTTCATTAGTAATTTGATTATTTGAACTAAAAATTATCATGAACTTAGTCTTAATAGTTTTTTGCATATCTATGTTGTAGATCAATGGCCCGTGCTACCGTTCCCTTGAATTTTAATGCGTTCCTAGAGAAAGCTAAGTTGATAGATGATGGTAGCAACTACACGGACTGGGTCCGTAACTTGAGGATTATCCTCATTGCTGCATAGAAGAATTATGTCCTTGATGCACCGCTAGTTGACAGACCTGCTGCAGGAGCTAATGCAGATGTTATGAACGTATGGCAGGCTCGATCTGATGACTACTCAATAGTTCAGTGTGCCATGCTTTACGGCTTAGAACCGGGACTTCAAAGATGTTTTGAATGCCATGGAGCATATGAGATGTTCCAAGAGCTGAAGTTGATATTTCAAGCTAATGCCCGGGTTGAGAGATATGAAGTCTCCAACAAGTTCTATAGCTGTAAGATGGAGGAGAATAGTTCTGTCAGTGAACACATACTCAAAATGTCTGGGTATCATAACCACTTGACTCAGCTGGGAATTGATCTTCCAGTTGAGAGTGTTATTGACAGAGTTCTTCAGTCACTGCCACCAGGCTACAAAAGCTTCGTGATGAACTATAATATGCAAGGGATGACAAAAATGATTCCCGAGCTCTTCGCGATGCTGAAATCCGCGGAGGTAGAAATCAAGAACGAGCATCAAGTGTTGATGGTTAACAAGACCACTATTTTCAAGAAAAAGGGCAAGGGAAAGAAAGGGAACTCCAAGAAGAATGGCAAGCAAGTTTCCGCTCCCGTGAAGAAGCTCAAAGCTGGACCCAAGCCTGAAACTGAGTGCTTCTACTGCAAAGGAAATGGTCACTTGAAGCGGAACTACCCCAAATACTTGGCGGATAAGAAGGATGGCAAAGTGAACAAAGGTATATTTGATATACATGTTATTGATGTGTTCCTTACTAATGCTCGTAGTAGCGCCTGGGTATTTGATACTGGTTTGTTGCTCATATTTGTAACTCGAAACAGGATCTGCGGAATAAACGAAGATTGGCTATGGATGAGGTGACGATGCGCGTCGGGAATGGTTCCAAGGTTGAGGTGATCGCCGTCTGCACGCTACCTCTACATCTACCTTCGGGATTAGTTTTAGACCTCAATAATTGTTATTTAGTGCCAGCGTTGAGCATGAAGATTATATCTGGATCTTGTTTATTGCGAGACGATTATTCGTTTAAGTCAGAGGATAATGGTTGTTCTATTTATATGAGTAATATCTTTTATGGTCATGCACCTTTGATGAATGGTCTATTCTTGTTGAATCTCCATCGTAGTGGTACACATATTCATAATATTGATGCCAAAAGATGCAAAGTTGATAATGATTGTGCAACATAATTGTGGCACTGTCGTTTAGGTCATATTGGTGTAAAGCACATGAAGAAACTCCATGCGGATGGACTTTTGGAATCACTTGATTATGAATCATTTGATACTTGCGAACCATGCCTCATGGGTAAGATGACTAAAACTCCGTTCTCTGGAACAATGGAGCGAGCTAATGACTTATTGGAAATAATACATACCGATATATGCGGTCTGATGAGTGTTGAGGCACGCGGTGGGTATCGTTATTTTCTGACCTTCACAGATGATTTGAGTAGGTATGGGTATATCTACTTGATGAAACACAAGTCTGAAACATTTGAAAAGTTCAAAGAATTTCAGAGTGAAGTGGAGAATCATCTTAACAAGAAAATAAAGTTTCTATGATCTGATCACGGAGGCGAATATTTGAGTTACGAGTTTGGCCTTCATTTAAGACAATGTGGAATTATTTCACAACTCACGCCACCTGGAACACCACATCGTAATGGTGTGTCCGAACGTCGTAACCATACTTTATTAGATATGGTGCGTTCTATGATGTCTCTTATTGATTTGTCTTTATCATTTTAGGGTTATGCATTAGAGATAGCCGCATTCACGTTAAATAGGGCACCGTCTAAATCCGTTGAGATGACACCATATCAACTATGGTTTGGCAAGAAACCGAGGCTGTCTTAAAGTTTGAGGATGCGACGCTTATGTCAAAAGGATTCAGCCTGATAAGCTCGAACCCAAATCGGAGAAGTGCGTCTTCATAGGATACCCTAAAGAAACTATTGGATATACCTTCTACCACAGATCCGAAGGCAAGATCTTTGTTGCTAAGAATGGGTCATTTCTAGAGAAGGAGTTTCTCTCGAAAGAAGTGAGTGGGAGGAAAGTAGAACTTGATGAGGTAGTTGTACCTTCTCTCGAATTGGAAAGTAGCACATCAGAGAAAACCATTCCCGTGATGCCTACACCAACTAGAGAGGAAGCTAATGATGATGATCATGAAACTTCAGATCAAGTTATTACTGAACCTCGTAGGTCGACCAGAGCACGTACCGCATCAGAGTGGTACGGTAATCCTGTCCTGGAAATCATGTTGTTTGACAATGACGAACCTACGAACTATGAAGAAGCTATGATGAGCCCAGATTCCGACAAATGGCTTGAGCCCATGAAATCTAAGATAGGATCCATGTATGAGAACAAAATGTGGACTTTGGTGGACTTGCCCGATGATCGGCAAGCCATTGAGAATAAATGGATCTTCAAGAAGAAGACGGACGCTGATGGTAATATCACTGTCTACAAAGCTCAACTTGTCGCGAAAGGTTTTCGATAAGTTCAAGGGGCTGACTACGATGAGACTTTCTCACCCGTAGCGATGCTTAAGTCTGTCCGAAGCATGTTAGTAATTGCCGCATTTTACGATTATGAAATCTGGCAAATGGACGTCAAAACTGCATTCCTTAACGGGTTTCTTAAAGAAGAGTTGTATATGATGCAACCAGAAGTTTTTGTCGATCCTAAAGGTGCTAACAAAGTGTGCAAGCTCTAGCGATCTATTTATGGACTGGTGCAAGCATCTTAGAGTTGGAATATACGCTTTGATGAGGTGATCAAAGCATATGGTTTTATACAGACTTACGGTGAAGCCTGTATTTAGAAGAAAGTGAGTGGGAGCTCTGTAGCATTTCTGATATTATATGTGGATCACATATTGCTGATTGGAAATGATATAGAATTTCTGGATAGCATAAAAGGATATTTGAATAAGAATTTTTCAATGAAAGACCTCGGTGAAGCTGCTTATATATTGGGCATCAAGATCTATAGGGATAGATCAAGATGCTTAATAGGACTTTCACAAAGCACATACCATGACAAAGTTCTGAAGAAGTTCAAAATGGACCAGTCAAAGAAAGGGTTCTTGCCTGTGTTGCAAGGTGTGAAATTGAGGTATTTTTTTAAAAATCTGGCCCCTTTGAGCGACTTGAGGCACATCTGGCCCTTGGGAAAAACTAATTTGGAATCTGGCCCCTGGGGTCGGCGCCACATAGCATGGCGCCGAAGTTTTACATGTCGGCTGTAACACCCTGGATTTTGCCTATTTTCTTTTTCTTTTGATTTTGGTCCGGATTCGCTTTTTGTGGCTCAGTAGTCTTGCAATCTAGAGGGATCACTCTTCATTCTTCTTCCTGAGTGGCTTGCCAACCTCAAAACCATCCCAGGATCTTGCCATTTCCATCTTGGACCAATTCTAATATTCTTTTCCTTGGGAATATTCCTTTTTTCTATTAAAGGAATAACCCTGTTTGTCCTGAGTTGTGAAGCAACCAACCTTTCCATCATTCCCAAAATTCCCAAATAATTCTCATAAATTGTTTGGGTCTTATTTTCCACAAATATGTCAAATCCTTCCTTGCCATGTTCAAAAATATTTCACAAATATTCATTTTCTGATTCTGCCCCAGCTGGCAGTTTGTGAAGCAAGTATCCTTTATATTTGTTTGCTTGCTCTCAAACTTTTTTTACATTCTTTCCTATCCATATCATTGCCACATGCCAAAATTCAACTTTATTTGGATATTAAATCTCCCTTGGCTAATTTCCAAAGTTTCTGGGCAACTGGAATCTTTGTGAAGCAAGTGCTAGCTATAAGTATCCAAATAAGTTAAAATTTTGTAAGCATCTTCATATGCTCAAATCATGACTCTCCAACAAGTTTCAACCTTATCCAATCATCTATGTGAGCACAGCATTAAATCTTGGTTTCTGGTCATATTTTCACATTTTGAAGCAACTATATTTTATATTGCTCCATAATTGCTGAAAATTTACCAGAGCATTCTTCTACCCATATAACGGATTTCCACAAAATTTGGGCTCATTTCATCTTCCCAATAATTCCCTATAACTTTCCTAAGATTCTGGTCAGAGAGGATAGCTGTGAAGGAAGTACCATTTTGGCTTGTCCAAATGGCATGAAATTTTTATGGCACTCTCATATGAACAAATCATCATCCTATGCCCAATTTCATCTCAAGTTGCTACCCCATGTGAGTGGCACATCAAGTTTGAGTTTCTGGACCAGATTGGTCAGTTGCAAAGCAACCCCATTAAATAATGGTCCAATTCTTTCCAAATTTCACAGGAATATAGTCTTTCCTACCCTAACACTCCCAGACATATCATTTTAACCCTACCACCTTCCTATTCATCACAGAGGTGTGGTCAAGTTTGCTACAGCAAAGTTTCAATGAAGCCTCACATCCACTCTTGGCCTCTTTTGATGAACTATCACCTCAGAGGGGCCCTTCCTTGGATGTATTTTGTGCTAGACATGATTTGGCACACCAGAGTACACCGCATGAGCTAGTGCACATGGTGACCACGCTGCTGGCATGCCAGCCAGCGCGCTCTGGCGATGGAACCCTTCGGCCTCGTCGCGTTCCTCCTCTCCCTCGCCATCTAATCATGTCCAGAGGCTTCGCCTCGTCATCGCCCTCGCTCTAGTCCCATCTTCCCCTCCAGTTTCTTGCCCCTCGCGCCACGGCGATCGCCGCCGAGGTACTGTGATGCCCGTGATCGTTGTTTTCTTCCTCCCCGAAGCCTCTCGAGCTCCCCGAGCCGTCCTCTCCCACTGTACATCGTCAGGTCGGCACCTCTCCTCGTTTGCCACCTCACCGGAGCTCCAGGATGACGATAAGCACGCCACCGTGGCCGTGCTTATCCGCATGTCTCAGCCGGCTATAAAAAGCCGAGGCCGGAGCCTCCCCTAGCTCACCAAACCCCCTCAGCCTCCTCACCACTCCCTCTAGTCCTCGCCAGCGCCCGCGCTTGGCCGAATCCTCTGCCAGAGCCCGGCAATTTGGTCGGAGCTCGCCCACGGCCTCCGCGCCCATTCCCCCTCTCCGGCCGTCCCCGGCCCCGTCCGAGCCCGCCACCGAGCGCGCTGCTCTCCGGCGACCCTGCTCGGGCCCTCGCCCAGCTGTTTTCCCCACCCAAACCTCTCTTCTCACCGGAGCCGCTGCCTACTGCCTCTCTCTGCCGCAGCCATGGGCGCGCGCGTTTCTGCCTTCCCCGAGCTCCGCCTCCTACCTGGATGGATGTGCCGTGCCGCGCTGATCTCTGCGGTGGCCGGAGCGTCGCCGGAGGTGGCCGGTGGCGCTGGAACGGCCGCCGGCGCCGGCGCCCTTTCTCTGCCTCGCGGGCGCGAGCGGGAGAAGAAGGCAGGGGGCGAGAGGAGAGAGAAGGAGGCGTGGGACCCGCCTGTCAGCGAGAGCGGCTCGGCCCCGCCCTGCCACATCATTTAAGTGGTGGGGGTGGGGGTGGGTGAGGGTGGGCCGGCCCACTGGGGCAACAGCAGCCACGCAGCCCAGTCGAGGCCAGCCGTCTCAGCCACTTTCAGCCCGTGCAGCCAAGCACAACAGTGGCTTTTCTTTTATTTCAAAGAAAAATAACCAGGGACCCAGAAGTAATTATCTATTTTACAGAAAGGTCACTGCCCTTCAAACCCTTATATATTTTTCTCGGTGACTCCGATCGAGGTGAATCCAGAGCCCACTTCTTCGTCTCGTCGAGCCCGTCGTGTTGGTATCATTTGCACTATGTTTACACACTGTGAAAATGACCATTTTGCCCTTGTCCGTAAACAGCCCCCTCCGAGATAGAATTGTTTCCGGCAGTCAACCCCGCGGACTCTCCGCACTCCTTCCCGATGGTTCCTTCATCCCCAGGCAAGCCACAACTCTCATTTGCATCATCGCATTGCAATGTCATAGTTTAACTATTTACTTTATCAGCAAGTATGAGTTACTTGTGAAGTGGATTGTATTATGCAATGTTGGAGTTAATTTTCGGATAGGTGACTACCATGTTGAATACCGGATTATTAGTGACTAGTAGTCTACCCACTTGTTGATACTATAATGTTGAGATCACTGTCTATGATTATTTTGGAGTTCATCCGGCAGTTCGTAGAGATGAATTAGTAGCAGTGGCTTAAGTATACTGATATCGGAGTGTCAGCCATGACAGAGTTTGTTCGGGGATTGGATATTTCATGGTTGATCTAGAGTCACCTGTCCGGACTTATCCGTGCAGCCACATTTGCCGGTATGGGATGGCCTTGACTTGGTCTGATCGCGTGCTCTTTCACCGGTACCGCCCGACAGGGAAGGTTATGCGTGCACGCTGCCCTGGCCCGGTAGGCGACGATAACCTTGTGAGCCCAGTTGAGTTATATGGTACCAGGTCCCCGTTTGGGGCAGTTTGTTAGCCACGACGATGGCAGGTGTCATGAGGTGACACAGGGGCCACCCAGGGCAGGACTCCGGGGGAGGATGATTGCCGGTGGTACGATGGGGGAGTCACGGGTCAGGCGGGTTTCGTTGGAGCAACGCTGGTCCACCCGAATGGGATCACGAGGTCAGTGCTCCATGGTGTGGGTAAAGTGCGCAACCTCTGTAGAGTGTAAAATCTATTCGAATAGCCGTGTCCACGGTATTGGACAGTCCGTCCAGACCTCACTAGGTGGTCAACCATGGTAGTGATGATAATGATGGAAGAACTCGTCTTATGTTTGGAAGTACTCGATGGATCGTGAGTATTCTGAGGGTTGTGAGACAGCCCGAAAGAGAGTAAGCTTGTCAGACTTGTGATACAGTTGGTATTAGGTATATGATATGTCACCAACGGGATGAGTGGTCGGATGACCACATGATTGGACTTGGCACTGGTTCGGATTGGATCCTGAGATTATTCGGAGTATGGATTAAACTACTTAATATGCTTTACCTTGCTGCATCTATTCTGCTATGATATTGTCTTGCCTTAATGCTGATGTTTGCTGTGAGCTTGCGAGTACATTCAAAGTACTCACCTGGCGTGTCATGCCAGCTTGCAGGTCATGCTATGATTGTCTGCATATCGAGGATCCCGAGTTTGCGACCTGGGATACGCGTTCTAGCCAGAGTCCCAGCGGAGTGGAGTCCATCACCGCCACCGCTGTTCCGCTGCTGAGAGAGTTACTCCGCTGTTAGCGTAGAGCTACCCCAGGCAGGCGTAGTGTCGCCATGCCGATGTAATCCTTGTACCCTTTTGTAACCATGTCCATTGTAATAAAGAGCGGATTTGTTCTATGCCAACAGTGTCGTATTCCAGAGGACTTGTCCCTAGGCTGGAATACGAGGCGTTCCGGTCTTCTCTGAGCCGGGGTGCTACATCGGCGCCACACTACATGGTGCCGAGATGTACAAGTTCGGCACCATGCTATGTGGAGCCAAGCAAAACTGACCCTTAGGGTTTTTGTAGGCCCATCTGAGGTCGGCTCCATGTAGCACGGCGCCGAACTTGTACATGTCGGCTCCGTGTAGTGTGGCGCCGACATGTACAAGTTCGGCTCCATGATATGTGGCGCCGACCCCAGGGGCCAGATTTCAAATTAGTTTTGCCTAAGGGCCAGACGTGCCTCAAGTCATGCAAAGGGACCAGATTAGTCAAAAAATACGAAATTGAGTCAGACTCAAAGTCCGACCATGGCAGATGATAGAGAGAAAATGAAAGTCATTCGCTATGCCTCAGCCATAGGTTCTATTATGTATGCCATGCTGTGTACCAGATCTGATGTGTGCCTTGCGATAAGTTTGGTAGGGAGGTACCAAAGTAATCCAGGAGTGGATCACTGGACAGGGGTCAAGAATATCCTGAAGTACTGAAAAGGACCTAGGATATGTTTCTCATTTATGGAGGTGACGAAGAGCTCGTCGTAAAGGGTTACGTCGATGCTAGCTTCGACACAGATCCGGATGACTCTAAGTCACAAACCGGATACGTATTTATATTGAATGGTGGAGCTGTCAGTTGGTGCAGTTCCAAGCAGAGCGTTGTGGCGGGATCTGCGTGTGAAGCGGAGTACATAGCTGCTTCAGAAGCAGCGCATGAAGGAGTCTGGATGAAGGAGTTCATATCCGATCTGGGTGTAATACCTAGTGCATCGGGTACAATGACAATCTTTTGTGACAACACTGGAGCAATTGCCTTAGCGAAGGAATCTAGGTTTCACAAGAGAACCAAACACATCAAGAGACGCATCAAATCCATTCGTGAAAAGGTCAAGGATGGAGACATAGAAATTTGCAAAGTACATACGGATCTGAATGTGGCACACCCGTTGACTAAACCTCTTCTGCGGGCAAAACATGATTAGCACCAAGACTCCATGGGTGTTAGATTCATTACTATGTAATCTAGATTATTGACTCTAGTGCAAGTGGGAGACTGTTGGATATATCCACTAGAGGCAATAATAAAGTGGTTATTATTATATTTCCTTAATCATGATAAAGGTTTATTATTCATGCTAGAATTGTATTGACCGGAAACTTAAATACATCTGTGGATACATGAACAAATATCGTGTCCCTAGTGAGCCTCTACTAGACTAGCTCGTTGATCAAAAGATGGTTAAGGTTTTCTAACCATGGACATGTGTTGTCACTTGATAACGGGATCACGTCATTAGGAGAAAGATGTGATGGAAAAGACCCATCCGTCAGCTTAGCATATGATCGTTTAGTTTATTGATACTGCTTTCTTAATGTCAAATATATATTCCTTCGACCATGAGATTATGCAACTCTCGGATACCGGAGGAATACCTTGTGTGCTATTAAATGTCACAGCGTAACTGGGTGATCATAAAGATGCTCTACAGGTATCTCCGAAGGTGTCTGTTGAGTTGGCGTGAATCGAGATTGGGATTTGTCACTCCGTATGACAGAGAGGTATCTCTGGGCCCTCTCGGTAATACAACATCACAAGAAGCTTGCAAGCAAAGTGACTAAGGAGTTAGTTACGAGATGATGTATTACGGAACGAGTAAAGAGACTTGTCGGTAACGAGATTGAACTAGGTATGGAGATACCGACGATCGAATCTCGGGCAAGTAACATACCGACAGACAAAGGAAACTACGTATGTTGTCATAAAGGTTCGACCGATAAAGATCTTCGTAGAATATGTAGGAACCAATATGGGCATCCAGGTCCCGCTATTGGTTATTGACCGGAGAAGCGTCTCGGTCATGTCTACATCATTCTCGAACCCGTAGGGTTCGCACGCTTAACATTCGTTGACGATATAGTATTATATGAGTTATGTGAATTGGAGACCGAATGTTGTTCGGAGTCCCAGATGAGATCATGGACATGACGAGGAGCTCCGGAATGGTCTGGAGGTAAAGATTGATATATAGGACGATAATATTTGGTCTCCGGAAAGGTTTCGGAACGCACCGGATATTTATCGGATCACCGGAAGGGGTTCCGAGAGGCTACGGGAGCATATTGGGCCAAACGGGCCAACGAGGGAGAGCACACCAGCCCACATGGGGCTGGTGCGCCCCCACCTCATGGCGTCGGCCCTAGGGAAGGAAGGGAGAGGGCCATCCCCCTCTTTCCTTCTCTTCCACATGCAGGGAAAGGAAGGGGGGGGGGGCGGCTCCACCTCCTGCCTTCCCCCCATGCGCCTAAGAAGGAAGGGGGGGGGGGCGGCCAGGGCAGGAGCCCAGGGCGGCCGCCAGCCCCCTTGGGGGCGCCCTAGGGTTGCCTCCCCCTCCCCTCCACCTATATATATGTGAGGTGGGAGAGGGGCAACACACACCACGAATCCCCAAGCCGTGTGCGGCGCTCCGTTCCCTCTAGTTCTAGTTCCTCCTCCGTCCACGTCCGTTGTGCTTGGCGAAGCCCTGTGGAATAGTTTCACCACCACCGTCACCACGCCGTCGTGCTGCCGGAACTCATCTACTACTTCGCCTCTCTTGCTGGATCGAGAAGGCGATGATGTCATCAAGCTGAACGTGTGCTGAACGTGGAGGTGACGTACGTTCGGTACTTGATCGGGACGGATCGGGAAGGTGTATCACTACATCAACCGCATTGATAAACGCTTCCGCTTAGCGATCTACAAGGGTATGTAGATGTTCTCCCCCTCTCATAGCTATGCATCTCCATACATAGATCTTGCGTGTGCGTAGTATTTTTTTTTGTTTTCCATGCAACATTCCCCAACAAATTCAGTACATATCTGTCGGTTGTGTCTAAAAAAGAAAGAGGCTGTGATCACACTCCCATATGGTCTCTAAGAAAATCAGAACATTCCAACTCCCATTAGACCATAGAATGCGACGACGTATTCACTGTGCCATCACCCGCAAAAAATTTGGATAGATTAATTTCATTTTTTTCCAAAAGACTGTAACTTTTGAATCAACCAATGGGAATTGAATTTCTTTTTTATAGTTAGTTTCCGCGGGCCGAGCTTTCAAACTAGATCCCACTTGTTGATGTTTTGGCTTTTTACAAAATTAATTTTTGGGTGAGATGATGCACCTTTAGTACTAAAACAACCAACTTTTTTAAAAGTATACCCCATTTTGGTATAGATAGACAAACTTTATTAAAAACTAATTTTGATGCTACAAGATGCAACTTTAATACTACGACAACCAACTTTTCGAAAATTAGGGCCGATTTTGGTATGATCGGTGCAACTGTCTTGTAGTCGATGTGCAATATTTTCTATATTCGTGGATTTGCAGTTTTCCTTGCTGGCAGCCCGCCCCAAGTACCATTCCTGTGCAATTTTGTCTCGTGCCCTGGCGAACTGCCTACTAATGTGCAACCTCCTCTCTACCTGTGTGGACGTGCAAGTTTCACTGCTGGCACCCCCATCCACACTACCCTGTTAGTGAGACGCGCAACTTTGTTTGTTGTCTTGACCAACTGTCTAACGGTCAATGTGCAACTCTCCTCTTCCTATCCATGTGTGTGTAGTCTCCAGTGATTGCGCCCCAACTATTCTACTAATGAGATGTGCAACTTCGCCTACTATCCCGACCAGCTGTCTAGAAGTCAATATGCAACTTTTCCTTTACCAGATGTACAGTTTTCACTGCTGGCCCCTGCCCCAACTACCTTGCCAGTGAGATGCGCAACTTTATCTGCTGCCCCGACCAACTGTCTAGGAATTGAAATGCATCTTAGTCTCCCCTACCAGTTGATGTGCAATTTTCTTTGCTGGCACCCTGTCTCAAGTACTATGCCAGTGAGATGTATAACTTCTTCTACTGCGACACCAACTACCTAGTAGTTGACAGGCAACATTCTCCACTATTGTTGGCACCCCGCCCCAAGCCCCCAACTATCACGGCCAATTACTTAGCAGTTAATGTGCAATTTTGGTTGCTACCTTGAGCGAATGCATAAGTACATGTTGGACTAAATCCAAAACAGACTCTTGTCATCCCTAAAACTAGTCTTTTTCTGACGGCCACTTAATAAGTGAACAGATAGTACATAAAAAGCACAATTATCTAAAATTTGTTTGTCCTTTTTAAGAACAAAACAAGCATAAAAGGGTGCAAATTTAGTAATTACAAAAAGGATAGTTGACCATGTTCAATTCTCTAGTGAGCAAAAAATGCGGTTATTAATGTTAGACTTTCGAATGATATAGTTGCAAAAATGAGGTTGTTAATTTATGACATGTAAAGCACAAAATAGGAAGTTGATGGTATCGTATGTGGATGTGCTTTTTACCTTGCCCGAGGATGGGAAGGAACGATCTAGTGGCAGATCTGAATGATTTGGATGCTTTGGAGCTAGGCATCTTGAAGGAGTGTGCAGCTCCGGACCTCATCCTCCTACGTTGGTGATATACACTCCGACATCTCCCACACCCACCATTCTTGCATCTTCACTCTCCTACCATGGGAGATCTTATTAGTGAAGTTGTCATGAGAGGGGAATGCGTTAGGCGTGCTCCTCCACGCCACCGCTGATTCAACCAGCTCCAGGTCCGCCACCGACACAAAGCTCATACCCTCCCCACACGTCTCCGTCGTGGCTGTGGTAATGGTGGCTCGAGAGGATGCCGCCACTCTCTTGCTCCCTGGCTTGTGGTGCTCGACAGCATGAACACTCTCTCTCTCTCTCTCTCTTGCTCCCTGGCTCGTGGTGATCAACAACATGAACGACTTCAATGGACGCCACTGCTTGGGAGCTGGTTGCCAGGGAGCCACACAAAGACAGACAGATCAAGGGATGGCCGCCGATGATCCGGGGCTTTGAGTTGAGTCGAGAGAGAAGATCATACAAGCTCAAATCCGACGGTCCACGAACGGCTTCTCGGAGAGGCCAAATCACGTGCACTTTCTAGCATGTAGGATTTTTTAAACTATTATTACACCGAGTTTTCCATTGAAAAAGCTACTTGCCCCAGCTTTGTATAATACCAACTTTTTCACTAAAGTTGCACTAAATCAGCGACAGTTATTTTGGGACGGAGGAATTAATATAGTTAACATTACATGAGTATTCAACAGCGAAACACCGTCACTTCAACTTGCTTTGCGGAACATTGATTGAAAAGGGCGGACATGGAGGTCGGCGGGGCTACTCAAGGGCGACCTAGAGTTCTTCTTTAGTGGTCTAAGTAGGCGGGCTAGCGGCGAGTAATCTCTCACTATGTAGCTATCTGGTGGCGGCTAGTGAGAGCCTTGTAAAAAATTGGTTGTAAACTTTGTGGACGGTTTCTTCACCATTTTCTTCTATAATATATTATATGCACACTTGTGCATATTCTAGACAAGAGTATTTGTTTTACACTCCAATTTATAAATAAAAAATTACAGTTTGACAAGCAAACTTAACACAAGCTAACATCAATCAAACAGAACGTGGGGTGGCGGGAACCCCAGCTGTGCAATCAGAGCGTTTTCGGCTATAAATGGCCATGTCAAGGACCCCGCCCATCGCCGCAGCTATGAGCCGTGTGCGGAGGGCCACGCGTGACCCGTGATGCATGGCGAAGAGTGTTTGGGCGACTCCTAAGGCGGCCGTGTTTTCAAAGGGGTATCTCGGGGACACGTGCTGGACGGGGCACTTAGTCAACTGGGCAACGCCAAACCATGCTGCCCAATGGCCCACGTACAGTGCGTTCTGGGGGACGGCCAGAAAGCCGCCGGCGAGGCGGCTCCCGTTTGGGGAGGTGCAGACGCCCTTGACGAAGTGGTAGATGGAGCCGAAAATGGCGCCAACGATGGCCTCGTCGCGCACTTGGTCGATGACGTTCGGTGCCGGCATCTCCTCGCTCGTCGGTCACGTACGTCGATCGATAGGGTTCTTGGTAGGTTTCCGGCGGCGCAAGTGGGGTGGCTGTGGCTTGGAATATAAGTTGGCGAGGCGGTCTAAATCGGGGGTTTGCACTTTGGACGTCTCGACTCGAGTCTAGGGCAGTTGGCAATATATGGAGTACGTACCCTGCATGTACGTCCCGTATACGAGTGGGTAGATGCCGCTTTTTCCAAGCCGTTGCGTTGCTGACTACCAATACGTGTACATAGAGTTTGCCTTGTTCACGTCATATCTGAATCGACAAAAAAGGGCTAAGACATTCATCTACCTACAGTAGGCAAGGACTTTGTAGTTTGTACAAAGAACGTTCCGGTGCCGCGCCGTGCAGGGCTCAATCTAGTAAAGTTTGAGGGGCAATGTATGTAGTACAGAATTTGAGTATAGGGTTAAACCCTGACACGATGAGCGTCTAGTGTTTCTATATACGCACGGTACCACCTTTCCTTACTCCTTAACGGTGCTCAGCGTATCGAGCAATAGGTTAGACTCCTCGGGGAGACCTCGATTCAATGGCGGCGGCGGCGGCGGCGTTGCCTTCGCCGTTCAGGAACATGCCGTCCTGCGCCGCGGAGTGCCGAGTCCGCGGAGAAGCCACTGTCAGCAGGCGGGTCAAAATCCACGCTAACAAGCGGTCCGTCGTGAAACTGCTCGGCGACTTGGTCGCGAGCTACGAGCTGGGCAAGCCGGGCTCCAAGGCAGCTAATTATTTTTAAATAATACATTTTTTTTATTAATTTGCACAAATATTATGCTGATATTTTTATTTTCAAAAATAATACCCAATCAGCCAGCAGCAGGCCGACTAAGCCTAGTCAGCCAGCAGCGGACCGACTCGGCCTTATCGGCCAACGGCGGGCCAACAGCTGGCCACTCGGCCACGTGCAGGCCGACTATTGGCCAGGCCACGTCGCACCGGGCGTTGTCGGCGCAGCTGGATCACGGGCGCCCCAGTCAGCCTGCTGCCGACCGATCGGTCAGCTACTGGCCGACAGGGAGCGGACCCGCAGCGCCTGGCCTCTTCCTCCTTTCTCCTTTCACCTCCTCCTTTCCTCCTTTTTCCCGCCGCGCTCACCTCTCTCTGTTCTTGCTTCCTTCTCTCTCTTACACGAAATAGCTCCAATTTATACACCAAAATGACCCGGTTTTTTGCGGATTTGGCACCGTGAATGGGTTCTACATAGTTAGGGGAGCGAAAAGAGACATCGATCTACTGATGGGGTAGCTCGTGGTGGTCGTGGTGAGCATTTTGTTGGAGCATTTTTTCAGCTCATTGGTGGAGGTTGTGGCGGCGGTGGAGGCGGAGGTGGTGGTGGTGAAGCTGGGGCAGTGTGGTGGAGGTGAAACTCTGGCAGTTTGGTGGAGTTTCCGGTGATTCAAGGCCGTCGTTCGTCGTTCGCACGCACGCTTCAAGGGTATATTTCAACAAACATTTTATTTTTCGAAGTTGCTCCGGTAGTATTCGTTAATATGTTTCGATGTGAAATAAATTAGGTGTGCGATTATTGTTATTTGCTCCGGTAGTAAACGTAAATATATTTAGATGTCAACTAATTAGTTGTGTGCAAATTTGTAGTTGCTCCGGTAATATTCCGTACTATATGTGGATGTCAAATATTTAGGTGTGTCAGTAATTGGAGTTGCTCCGGTAAAATCCGTAATATATGTAGATGTCAAATATTTAAATCTATCAATATTTGTAGTTGCTCCGGCAAATATTCGTAATATATTTGTAGGTGTGTGAATTGTATTAGTTGCTCCGTTAATATTCTGTAATATATAGCTAGCTAATATATATACATGTCTAATATTTAGTAGTGGGGGTATTTTAAGTTGTTGCTTAATACTTGTCTTTCATTGTTGAAAAAAAATTAGGTGAGCCGAGATGTCTGATGTAGTGAAGTTCATATTTTATTACGGTCCTGGTACTGTCCAAACAACTGAGATGGGAGCTGATCTGAGTGAATTTACTCACATAGAGGTGCCAATGAGCGCACCTCAAACATGGTCTGTCGGTCAGTAGAAAGAATGGATTGCGGCAAGTTTAGGGCTTGATACTGAAACACACACCGTCGGTGTTCATGCATTGTGGACACGGTCAAGTTCAATAATTTACTTTTATTTGAGGCCAATAGAGCGAGACTCTGATTGGGTGCGGTGGTTACAAGGTTGTGAACGCAGGGGATGCAATCCTATTGCCTTAGTGCTTTCCGTCGTGAAGGAGGTCACTGCACATGAAGGCGAGGGTGGCTACGATCCTGGGCAGAGCAGTGGAGGGAGGCAGTTATCTATGTCAAATGCTGGAGATGATGGTTACGAACCAGGACAGAGCAGTCAGGTAGAAGGAGAAAATGCTGATGGTTACGAACCAGGGCAGAGTAGTCAGGTAGAAGGAGGAAATGCCGATGGTGATTACAGTGGCGAGGTGGACGCTGACGAGGTAGATGGGCACATGCAGGACCAGATGGAAGAAGAAGGCACTGATGTTGATAGGGGTCATGCCGATGATTCTGACAAGTCGGATGAAGAAGAAAATGCAGAGGAGGACCCGAATCCTGCATCATGGAATCATGACTTCTCATCTGCAATGACCATGAACGATGGACATGATTCTGCCTGGCAATATCACCAGAACAATATTGCGACGGGTGCTATGTATCCCAACAAGCAAGCCCTGAAGGATGCAATAATTAATTGGGCAATGTCCACGCAAAGGGTTTTCACAGCTCAGGTGTCAAGTCAGAAATACCTGACAATGGTATGCAAGAACGCAGATTGTCCTGCCAGGGTGCACGGCTATCTCCCTAAGTATGGCACAAGTTGGGTGATCAGTGACTTAGTTAATCACACTTGTCTTATTCCCTGCATCCCTCAAGATCTTGCCAACCTTTCATCGACGCTTATTGCGCGGTTGTTTTACGATGAGATAGTGCAGGGCAAAGCTATGGAAGTGAAGGCAATCCAGACAAAAGTCTTCGCCAGGTTCAAGTACAGAATTTCTTATGGCAAGGCTTGGAGGGCTAAGCATGCGGCGCTTGAGAGGAGATTTGGTTCTTATTTTGATGCATATGACTCTGTTGTCCAGCTCCTCCATACCCTGCAGCAGCGGAATCCAGGCACCTATATTGATATCCAAGACCTGTTCATGCCAGAGTTCCCAACTGTGAGGGTGCTGCATCGTCTCTTCTTCTCTTTCGGTGTATGCATCGACGCTTTCAGGCATTGCCGACCGGTGATATGTGTTGATGGTACTTTTCTCACTGGCAAGTACAAGGGTCAGATCCAACAGCCATAGGACAAGACGGCCAAAATCAAGTTGTCCCACTCGCATTTGCTTTTGTGGAGAGTGAGAACATTGAAAGTTGGACATGGTTCTTCAGGCAGTTGAAAATATCAGTTGTGAAGGAGAAGCCCAATGTGTGCATCCTTCATGACAGGCATGCAGGTATACTCAGTGCGATAAGGACACTGACAAACCCAGGCCCTGAGGAACAAGCTCCATGGCAGGACTTACAAAGCCGTTGGTGCATGCGCCATCTGGGGGCTAATTTCTTCTCGCAGTTTAGAAATAAGAACCTAATGAATCTGTTCAAAAAACTTTGCAAGCAGAATCAGTTATGGAAGTACAATTTGATACGTGACAGACTTAATGTGTGCACGCAGAGACACGTTAGGGACAGGAAAGCTGCAAGAGATGCAGTGGTGAGGGCACATGTTGAAGCTGTAGCTGCACAGTTGACAACAGGAACAGCGGCCGTGGATGAGGAGCCTGTTGGGCTATGTGACCTACCAGGCTTTGACCCACCTGGTACTAGGAGAAGGCTCGGGAGGTCGATTAAAACCTTCCAGCAGTGGATAGAGCATGAGCCTCTGGAGAGGTGGTCTTTGCTACATGACATGCATGGAGCAAGGTACGGTGTCATGACAACGAACCTCGCGGAAACATACAACTTTGTCCTCAGAGGAAACCGGGCATTGCCACTTACAGTCATTGTTGAGGTTATTTTCTATGGCACCGTGAAGTATTTTAGAGATAGACATCAAAAAGCAGAGCAACATATCTTGAACAACCCGAATACACGTTACTGTGAAAGAGTCACGAAGTACATGGACAACAAGATGCAAAAAGCTAGGTCACACACTGTAGTCACCATCGGTAATCAAGAAAGAAGGTTTGAGGTCCGCTTAGCCAACAACAAATTCGGATGTGCAAGGTATGTATCGTGTTATAGTTTAATGCAACTATTTTGTGCACAAGAGATAGTTCAATGCTAGCGGCTACTAACTTTTGTTTTCTGTAGAAACGCTTTGCTAGTGATCAGACCAAGAAGGCATACACGGCATTGAACGAGCAGTTCGATGCGTACACTGGGGTCATCTGGCAGCCCTACTCGGAAGCAGCCATACATGCGAGATACCCTGGTGGTATGTCTGTGCTATGCACAAGGGACCGAGATTACTGGATGACGAAATCGAAGATCATCTTCGATGTCTTCGTCGAGGAGATGGCACAACAGAGGGTTACGAGGCAATTTGGTCTTCTGCAGTTGGAGTTGCCTCCCCCTACAGAGAACCCGGTGCCAGCACACATCCACAGGTATTAACCAGTTTTTCAATGTTGCATTATCTTTCATAGTACTCCATTCGAAGCATTAGGTAATTGTTGAACACACACCACAATTTTAGGACGACAAGGAAGGGCATGACCAGGACAACTGCTGACTGGCTAGTTAGACTAGAGCCGTATGTTACAGAATGGGAGACAGCAAACACACATCTATGGCACAAGAATCATAATTTTGATCTCAATGAATTCAATCTCTATTTATGGCGTTACATGACCGGAACACGGTTACGCATCGTTGAGCACTCTCACCCAGAGGAGATACCTGATCCTACTCCGTCGGATATGTACCTGAGCTATGATACTTCGGGCTCTAGGCAGTACGCGGTAAGATATATTTTCTTTAAGTAATGTTGTCACATACTTTGACGTGCATACTTAATAATCGTCATGAAAATTTGCAGGCTACCTTGACACACGAACTCTAAGACGACGTGACCACCTTTGGACGATCACTGTCGTCTGGACCTCTTCTTCAGCACCGTCCTGTGCTACAGCCCTTCTTGGAACGAATGCAGAACAAGATACGGGCTGTCTACGAGGCTATCACGTGCATCCGGAGAAGCGACGTTGTTGAGCACCAGCAGCAGCAGCCGCGTCCCTCCATGCACCGACATCAACCATGTCCACGTCTAGCACATCAGCCGGCAACCAGGGCACCCCGTCCTGACCAACCTGGCAGTTTAACGTGGCAGCACCCACAGTACTATGGTCCCACATCGAGCTTCGTGTTTTCTCCACAGCCACAGCAGCATGGTCCCTCGTCGAGCTTCGTGTTTGAGCCAGAGCAGCCGTCACAGCCAGCAGGTATATGTCTTCATATTTATTGTTTTCAATATTAATTGAGGCAACCTCATTCTTCATGACTTAACGTTCCATCGTGCAGGAGCCTACGGATATCAGGCGTCTATGTCGGCATCACATGATACATGGAGGAGTGATCAACATCCCGAGGAGAACATACAGGCTCAGATGTCGCAGCACACCTAGTGGATGAACATGTTTTCGACTCCTCCACCAGGCCCCACACAGGATACACAGCATGACCAGGGAGAGTCTGAGATTCCTCTTCGTAACATTAGGGCACCCAACAGGTTGGGATGGACGCCGCCTGTAGATCCGCCTCCCCGCCAGGCCAGACATCGTCAGTGACGCTTCTATCTATCAGTAGAGACATTACCATCTACTTCTGTATGAGACTTATGTCTATTCTATGTATGAGACAAATGACTATGTACTTATGTATGAGACATATGCCTACTCTATTTTAGTACTCTGTTATCCGAACTACAACATCATATTTAGATAGAACATAATGCTCGTACAACAAGACAGTACAAACAACTAGATAGAACTACATCTAAATTAAACGGTACGTACGACTTAACTTACAACATACAGCATAAAAACTACATGAAGTCATCATCGTCATCCTCCATCGATGCAAAACTCTTGCCCTTCGACGATAAAGAACTCTTGCCCTTCGACGATGAACAACTCTTGCCCTTCGACGATGCAGAACTCTTGCCCTTCGACGATGAAGAACCCGAAAGCGGCGGCATGAATATATCGTCTTCATCCTTGCTGTCGGCACTCCATAAATAATTATGTTTTGCTCCCAACTTTAGGTACCTTCCACAATTTAGGTATCTTCCATGCAAGCTCAGAAGTTCTTTCTGTATCTCCTCAAAGGTCCTGGAAGGTCACCCGCACCTACTTAATGCGTGAGCCAGCTCATTCAGTAGGGTGTCACTACTGATGAGTTCTTTCCACGGAACTAATATGTTGTCAACCCTGAAATCAGCGGCTAAACACAAAAGACATTCGGACATATCAGTGTGAAAACTACGATCAAAAGGATATCCGGACATCTTGACGAGACTACGCTAGAATGCTTACTAACGTTAGTGCCGAGGGTGTTTTATAGGTTGACAACACAAAGAAAGGCGGGAACTCGGTAGCGGGAACATATGGCGGGAGATACTGGCGGGAACTAGAGAGCGGGAAAATATGGCGGGAATTAGAGAGCGGAAAAATTTGGCGGGAACGAGCAAAGCGGGAAAATTTGGCGGGAATGAGCAAAGCGCGAAAATATGGCGGGAACGAGCAAAACGGAAAAATATGGCGGGAAGTAGAGAGCGGAAAAATTTGGCGGAAAATGGCGGCCCATAATATAAGCGGGGATCGTACGGGGCAAAAATGGTGGCATGCACCAGTCGGCCTACGGCTGGCCGCTTAGTGCCTATCGGCCTACAGATGGCTGATTAGTCCAGTCGGCCCACAGCTGACCGACAGGATCTGAACTGGTGGCCGACAGGCCATTCGGCCAGCAGCAAGCCGATAGGGGATCAGTCGGCCTGCTGTGGGCCGAGTAGGTCCAGTCGGCCAGCAACGGGCCGACGGTGTATTATTTTTAAAAATTATTTATCGGGCATAATATTTGTGCAAATTAATAAAAAAAATATTTAAAAAAAATTGGCTCCAAGCCAGGCGGAAGCATCCGGCACGAGGCGCCCCAGGGGATCTACGAGGTGTTCCCGATCCGCGACCCCAAGACCACCTTCGGGAGCCGCCGGGCCTGCAGCGACGCCGTCCACATGATGCTGAGGGAGACGCCCGTCCTTGAGGGGTTCGATCTCGCCCGCGCCAACTGGGACAAGTTCCGGCCCGATGATGTCGCCGGGGTCGTCCTTCGTAGCCTCGGTGACCAGGCTAGTTTGCTACGACATTGACATATCTCTTAATATCTGGGTGAAGGTCGTCGAGGATATGGCGGAGTGTTGTATCTGCCTGTCGGACCTGGTGGAGGATCAAGACGCTGTGAGGCTGCCTGGTTGCTCCCACGCTTTCCACCGCTCCTGCCTTACGCCGTGGTTGCACAGAGCGAAGACGTGCCCAATGTGTCGCGCCGTTATGCCTAGCCACGTGCTTTACAGTCTCATGCATCCCCCAAAGCGTCAATGAGTACAAGGTTTCTCATCGGATCGATGTGATGCGTACGACCTACAGGCATGCAATGTTTTTTTTAAATTATTGTTAAATCAGTTAGATCTTCGTTGGAAAGGACATTGGTTGGTTGTTCTTTTCTCGCGCCACATTATAGACTAAAATTCGTACTATTTGAGAATATGCATGCTGTTATTGTGAATGCATGTATGATTTAAGCGTTTTTTTCTTGAAAGTGTCTAGAACTCATCTAGATGATATATTTTTTTGAAACAAGGCAAAGGATTTGCCATTTTCATTGATTAAGAAGAAGAGAGTTACCCGGTTAATTAACGGAAAACCGGGCGAAAACAGTTACAACTCGCCCATCGAATAGGGCACTCCGCCGAGGAGAGGACACCGTCATGGCTGCCAGCAATGTCATCGTCATCGCTTCTCCTCGAGCAGGCGACTTCGATTTCCTCACCGACGACCCATCAAGACCCCCCGAACGAACGGTACACGAGGACCTCATCAGCCGAAGCCAAACAATCGGCCGCAGACGTCGAGGGACTGGCAGCTCTGATTTTGTTGATGAGCTTCACAGGAGAAAGTTGCAAGCCTCGCACCGACCTAGTCCAGTGCGACCTGCGGAGAGCATCGTCCGCCGAAACCACCCTCATGAAGTCATCGTTGCCGCATGGGCCCCGCCGCACGCAGCTTCGACTTCTCTGTTACAGTGAGAAACATGCATAGATGCACCCAAAGGCGAACTGAACCGCCGACATCAGAAGGACAAGCCGCGACCCAGCTCCACACATCCCCATCATCGTCGCCGCACGGGTCGCAACGCCAACCACTCGCATCACTGGTTGGGCACCTGCCAACCATGACACCGTGCACGGCCAGCCCAAAGGAAGCACGGGAAAGGATCACCGGTCTTCAAAGCAACGCCCCAAAGGAGGAAACGCCGTACGGACGACGTCCTTGCCTGACCCAGATGGGTCTAAGCTTTCGCCTGAAGAACCAGATCCGAGGTTGTAGCAGGCCGAAGAACGCCACAGTGGCGCCTTCAACAAGGGAAACAACACCCGTAGGCACCGCCACCGCCGGCCGGCCATAGCCGGGCAAGCTTGCGCTTGGAGCAGACCCGACCAACACCCTCACGCAGCCGGCACAAGCCGGCCCGCACCGCCGGTCTCATTCATTTTTTTTTTGTCTCATTCACCTGAATTACATTTGGTTGTTGTAGTCCGTTTTTGTTGGCAGGCCAATAGGCTGATTTTGTGTGCGTAATCTGTTGTTCGGCTGGTCTACGCCGCTCGTTGTTTTAGTTGGTCTGACCCTCGTACATTGTATAGTGTGTCCTTTTGCTTTTGCATACCAATGTATTAGGTGCGCACGTAGACATCCTGTCGCCCTTTCCAATATACAAATAGAAAGGGAAACGTTTATACGGGGCGCGCCGGCCGAACTTTGCGCCGGACGCGCGCACGCAACGCGATCCAGCTGGATCGAACGACCAGAGACACCGCTAACTCGTATGTTTTCTGGCTCACACACTGTATGACGCATTTTTCTCTCTCTTATCTTTTCTATGCAGCTCTCTCCTCCACTCGTTCTTTCTTCTTTTCTTTCCCATCTAGTGCACAGCTCCATGGCTACCTCAGGTGCTGCTATGAGGGGCGATCTCCAGCTTGGACCTCCCTCCCTCCCTCTCTCTCTCTCTCTCTCTCTCTCTCTCTACCTCTGAAACTGCTACCATCATCATCGCAATTTTGCTGCAAACCTCCCACAGGTGCTGCTACAACCCTTGCCCCAGGTGCTGCTATGAGGGGGCCTTTTTAGCTTGACCCTCCCTCTCCCTCCACGTCTGAAACTGCTACAACCATCGTCGCGATTTCCTACAACATGCAGCACAAGCAAGGAGCCAGGAGTCGCCGGTGCTCGAAGCATATCACACCGTGACTGGTGCTAGAACAACATTTCGTTTTTGTTAGAACCAGGTCCACGAATTGTTGGAACCAGCCAGAGTTTTTGCTACCACCGGCCGATACCGGAGCTGGTACCGGCACATGCTTCTGCTACACCGGTGAAGCCCCGAGCTGGAACTAGTAGAGATTTTTGCTACAATCGGTGATGCGCGAGCTGGGACGAGTGACTGTTTTTGCTGCATCAATGGAAAGTTTCTGCGGCGGTGACAGTGAGCCCTGATTTTTATTGCAACTGACCACCAGAAAAGATTCCACCCACAAGATTTTTTGCTACCGTGGGAAGCTGCATATGGCTATATGTTTCCTTGACGGAGCTACGACCCGCGGCGACGAAGACGGTTTTTTGCTGCAGCGGTCGTCGGCTTTTGCTAAGACCGACAAGGAAATTTGCTACATCCATCGGAGATGTGACGCCAGACGGCGACGATAGCGATTTTGCTGCAACCGTCGCTGCTTTTTTGTTTCCACCGGCGAGGTTTTTTTTCCTACATCCATTTAAATGGCGGTGATTTGGGCGGCCGTCATTTGTTCAACCCCGGGCAGCGAGCATCGATGACGACGGTGAGAGTGGCGGCCGGCGGCACGGTGGTGCTGCGACGGACATGATACGATGGCGACGGCTAGGTGCTGCCATCGATAGAGACGTTGGGCGTTTTGCGACGATGGCGGCGGCGTCCTGCTGGAAACGGCGAGGACGGGGTGCTGCGACGGTGACCACCGGCGACGAGGGCGGTGACCGGCGGCGAGGCAACCGGGCGAGTACGGCCGGCGAGCTGGCTGACATCTGCAGAGGATAAAAATTGGACTTGGCGCCATGGCTTTTCCTTCATTTTCTTAACGAAACAGTTCTGCGATGGAAGACCATCGCACGGCTTTAACCATCCAAATTGTGCGGGCGCGGTGCGACCGGCCGAAATTTCGGCCGGCGCGCCGGCGCCTAGTACTCGCCCAGAAATGCCTAGCATGGGATATAAATGAAGCATGATCGATCGTAATTGCTAGTGCACTGTAGAATCAATAGCCGAGGTGCTTGTGTTTTTTGAGATCCTTGTGGAAAAGGCAGATAAATAACATATGGCAAAAATGTGACCCACAAAAAATCGTCCATGGATTTTAAAATTGTTTACGTATTTGAAAAAATGGTCATCAAATACAAAAAATGTTCGCAAATATGAAAAAGTTTGTTGACTAAAAAATGATGTTCGTGAACTTAAAAAATCATTTTTTTTAAAGTTAATATTTTTTAAAAATAAAATGAAAAGGAAAAAAAAGAATAGAAACAAAGAAAAAATGAAAACGAAAATTTATCACGAGTTGCGTGGTTACAACACTTGCCGTTGCAAGTCTAAGTAGGTGGACATGCAATTGGCTGACAACCCCTCCCCTCCTTTTCCAGCCCAGTTGAAGTCGCGTTGAGACCATGCAGTTGGAGTCAGGGTGCACCACTTTATAGTTGCAACTCTAGCGATGGACATGCAACTGGCCACACCCCCACCGGCCCAATCGCAGCCATGTTAGGGATATGCAATTGTAAATCGGTTCACAACGGTTGCAGTTGCAAGTCATGATGGTGGACTTGCAACTGGCCAAACCCTCCCCTATCTGGTGGTGGCCCCACCAACTTCCAACCTGAACCCGGTTATAGTCACTTTGTCCCATGCAATTGTAGTTAGGTTACAACATTTGCAGTTGCATGTCTAGCGATGGACATGCAACTGGCCCAACAACTCCTCTCACGCCCCGAGTTGCAATTGTTTTGCACTCATGCAATTGCAGTCAGGTTATAAATGTTTGTAGTTGCATGTCTAGGGGTGTACATGCAGGTGGCCAACAATTATCACCCCAATTGCAATTGTGTTATGTGCTACTTCTTGAGCTTGCGTTAGTTTTTCCCTTGAAGAGAAAAGGGTGATGCAGCAAAATAGAGATAAGTATTTTCCTTAGTTAAGAACCAAGGTATCAAACCAGTAGGAGGTACACGCAAGTCTCCAATAGTTGCACCTAAACAAACAAACAAATACTTGCACTCAACGTGAAAAAGGGGTTGTCAATCCCTTCACGGTTAATTGCAAGGATGAGATCTGATAGAGATAGGTATAAAAGATAAATAAAAAGGCAAAATAAAGTAAAGGTAAATAAATTACAGCAAAGTATTTTTGTATTTTTGGTTTTATAGATCTAAAAATATATGATGAGAAATAGACCCGGGGGCCATAGTTTTCACTAGAGGCTTCTCTCTTGAAGAAAACATACGGTGGGTAAATAAATTACTGTTGAGCAATTGATAGAAAAACGCATAGTTCTGACAATATCTAAGGCAATGATCATGAATATAGGCATCACGTTCGTGACAAATAGACCGACTCCTGCCTATATCTACTACTATTACTCCACACATCGACCGCTATCCAGCATGCATCAAGTGTATTAAGTTAACAAGAACGGAGTAACGCCTTAAGTAAGATGACATGATATAGAGGGATAGATCCAATCAATATGGTAAAACCCCCATCTTTTTATCCTTAATGGCAACAATACAATACGAGCCTCGCTACCCCTACTGTCACTGGGTGAGGACACCGCAAGATTGAACCCAAAACAAAGCACCTCTCCCATTGCAAGAAAGATCAATCTAGTTGGCCGAACCAAATCAATAGATCGGATAGAAATACAAAGCTATCTTAATCATGCATAAAAGAGTTCAGAGAAGACTCAAATAATATTCATAGATAATTTGATCATAAATCTACAATTCATCGGATCTCAACAAACGCATCACAAAAGAAGATTACATCGAATATAACTCCAAGAACATCAAGGAGAGCATTGTATTGAAGACCAAAGAGATAGAAGAAGCCATCTAGCTACTAGCTATGGACCCGTAGGTCTATGGTAAACTACTCACACATCATCGGTAGGGCAGCAAGGTTGGTGTAGAGGCCCTCCGTGATCGAATCCTCCTCCGGCAGAGTACCGAAAAAGGCCCCAAGATGGGATCTCATGAGAACAGAAGCTTGCGATGGCGGAAAAGTATTTTTGGTGTGCCCTCTGGTATACCTAGAATATTTGGGTATTTATGGAGCTGGAATTAAGGTTAGAGGAGTCCCGAGGGGCCCACAAGCCCGGGGGGCGCCCCCCTGGGGCGCGCCTTTAGGGCTTGTGGCCCTCTCGTGGCTCCTCTGGTCTCCTCCCGAAGCTTTGTGGTTGTCTTCTAGTCCAAGAAAAATCCTCAAAAAGTTTTTGTTCCGTTTGGACTCTGTTTGGTATTGATTTTCTGTAAAAGACAAAAATAAGGAAAAATAGCAACTGCCGCTAAGCACTAGGTTAATAGGTTAGTCCCAAAAAATGATATAAAATAGCATATTAATGAATATAAAACATCCAAGATAGATAATATAATAGTATGGAACAATAAAAAATTATAGATACGTTGGAGACGTATCAAGCATCCCCAAGCTTAATTCCTGCTCATCCTCGAGTAGGCAAATGATAAAAACAGAATTTTTGATGTGGAATGCTACCTAAAATGTTTATCAGTGTAATTTTTCTTATTGTGGAATGAATATTCAGATCCATTATATTCAAAACAAAAGTTTAATATTGACATAAAAACAATAATACTTCAAGCATACTAATAAAGCAATCATGTCTTCTCAAAATATCATGGCTAAAGAAAGTTATCCGTACAAAATCATATAATCTTGTCATGCTCTATCTTCATCACACAAAGTATTTATCATGCACACCCCCGATGACAAGCCAAGCAATTGTTTCATACTTTTAATTTTCTCAAGCTTTTTCAACTTTTACGCAATACATGAGCGTGAGCCATGGACATAGCACTGTAGGTGGAATAGAATATGGTGGAGGTTGTGAGGAGAAGACAAAAAGGAGAAAGTCTCACATCAACTAGGCAAATCAATGGGCTATGGAGATGCCCATCAATTGATATCGATGCAAGTGAGTAGGGATTGCCATGCAACGGATACACTAGAGCTATAAGTGTATGAAAACTCAAAAGAAAACTAAGTGGATGTGTATCCAACTTGCTTGCTCAGGAAGACCTAGGGCAATTTGAGGAAGCCCATTATTGCAATATACAAGCCAAGTTCTATAATGAAAAATTCCCACTAGTATATGAAAGTGATAAAATAGGAGACTCTTTATCATGAAGAACATGGTGCTACTTTGAAGCACAAGTGTGAAAAATGATAGTAACATTGTCCCTTCTCTCTTTTTCTCTCTTTTTTTCCTTTTTAGGCTCTTTGGCCTCTTTTTTTTTATTTTGGGCTCTTTGGCCTATTTTTTTATTTTTTAAATCGAGAGTCTCATCCCAACTTGTGACGGAATCATAGCCTCCATCATCCTTTCCTCACATGGGACAATGCTCTAATAATGACGATCATCACACTTTTATTTACTTACAATTCAAGAATTACAACTCGATACTAGAACAAGTATATGACTCTATGTGAATGCCTCCGGCGGTGTACCGGGGTGTGCAATGATCTAGCGTGACATGTATAAAAAATATGAACGGTGGCCAAGCCACAAATACTATGTCAACTGTATGATCATGCAAAGCAATATGACAATGATGGTATGTGTCATAATAAACGTAACGGTGGAAGTTGCATGGAAATATATCTCGAAATGGCTATGGAAATGCCATAATAGGCAGGTATGGTGGCTGTTTTGAGGAAGGTATATGGTGGGTTTAATGCACCGGCGAAAGTTGCGCGGTACTAGAGAGGCTAGCAATGGTGGAAGGGTGAGAGTGCGTATAATCCATGGACTCAACATTAGTCATAAAGAACTCACATACTTATTGCAAAAATTTATTAGCCATCGGAGCAAAGTACTAATACGCATGCTCCTAGGGGTATAGATTGGTAGAAAAAGACCATCGCTCATCCCCGACCGCCACTCATAAGGAAGACAATAAAAAATAAATCATGCTCTAACTTCATCGCATAACGGGAGACCATACGTGCATTATTCGGGAATCACAAACCTTAACACAAATATTCTTACTAATCCACAATTACTCTCTAGCATGACTTTAATATGACCATCTTTATACCTCAAAACATATGCAAGGAATCAAACTGTTATATATTCAATGCTCTTGATGAAAGTTTTTATTATATCCCTCTTGGATACCCATCATATTAGGACTAAATTCATAACATAAGCAAATTGACATACTATTTTTAAGACTCTCAAAATAATATAAGTGAAGCATGAGAGTTCATCAATTTCTACATAATAAAACCACCGCCGTGCTAAAAAAGGATATAAGTGAAGCAATAGAGCAACTCCCTAGCTCAAAAGATATAAGTGAAGCACATAGAGTATTCTAATAAATTAACGATTAATGTGTGTCCCTCTCAAAAGGTGTGTACAGAAAGGATGATTGTGGGAAACTAAAAAGCAAAGACTCAAATAATACAAGACGCTCCAAGCAAAACACATATCATGTGGTGAATAAAAATATAACCCCAAGTAAATTTACCGATGGATTGAAGACAAGAGAGGGGATACCATCCGGGGCATCCCCAAGAATAGATGCTTGGTTGTCCTTGAATATTACCTTGGGGTGTCTTGGCCATCCCCAAGCCTAGGCTCTTGCCACTCCTTATTCCGTAGTCCATCAAATCTTTACCCAAAACTTGAAAACTTCACAACACAAAACTCAACAAAAAACTCGTGAGATCTGTTAGTATGATAAACAAATCTCCACTTATAGGTACTGTTTTGAACTCATTCCAATTTCATATTTGCATAATATCTACTGTATTCTAACTTCTTCATGGTTCATACCCCCCGATACTACCCATAGATTCATCAAAATAAGCAAACAACACATCAAAAACAGAATCTGTCAAAAACAGAACAGTCTGTAAAGACCAGAATTATAGTCATATGTGTTTAACTCCAAAAATGCTGAAAATTGCGAAAACATAGGAAATTCATATATCCATCATTTGTAAAAAAATCAGAGTTTTTCCACGCTCCAGTGAATTTTAACAATTCTGATACTGGACGCAAAAGTTTCTGTTTTTCAGCAAAATCAAATCAACGATATACCAAAGTATCCCAAAGGTCTTACTTGGCTCAAACACTAATTAAAACCCTAAAACACAATTATGACAGAATTAATAATGTATACTTATTGAAAAACATAAGCAAAAACAAAAAAATTAAAAATTAAAATTGGGTTGCCTCCCAACAAGCGCTATTGTTTTACGCCCCTAGCTAGGCATAATGCATAGATCTAGGTATTGTCATCTTTGGTATGCAATCCATAAGTGGCCCTCATAATAGATTCATATGACAACTTAATTTTCTTTCTTGGAAAGTGTTCCATGCCCTTCCTTAACGGAAATTGAAATCTAATGTTTCCTTCTTTCATATCAATAATTGCACTAATCGTTCTAAGGAAAGGTCTACCAAAAATAATAGGGCATGAAGGATTGCAATCTATATCAAGCACAATAAAATCTACGGGTACATAATTCCTATTTCCAACAATAAGAACATCATTAATCCTTCCCATAGGTTTCTTAATAGTGGAATTCGCTAAGTGCAAATTCAAAGAACAATCATCAAGTTTATTGAAACCTAACAAATCACATAATTTTTTTGGGATAGTTGAAACGCTAGCACCCAAATCACACAAAGGATTGCACTCATAATCTTTAATCTTAATTTTAATAGTAGGTTCCCATGCATCATAAAGCTTTCTAGGGATTGAAACTTCCAACTCAAGTTTTTCTTCAAAAGATTTCATCATAGCATCCACGATATGTTTAGTAAAAGCCTTATTTTGATTATAAGCATGAGGTGAATTAAGCATGGATTGCAACAAGGAAATACAATCTATTAAAGAAAAATTATCATAATTAAAGTCCTTGAAATCCAAAAAAGTGGGTTCATCACTACTTAAAGTTTTGACCCTCCAATCCCACTTTTATCAATTTTTTCATTAAGATCATCACCCTCCAAATTATTGGGACACCTTCTAGCTAAAGTTGACTCATCTCCAGTCCCTTCTTTATCAAATTTTATATTAGAAAACAAAGATTCAATAGGAGTCAAACCAATCACTTTAAGATCTTCATCATTATTATCACGAAAACTAGAAGAACATGCTTTTTTGAACCAATCTCTCTTAGCACGCATCCTAGTGGTTCTCTCCCTACTTTCATTAATAGAAATTTTAATAGCTTTAAGAGACTCATTAATGTCAAGCTTGGGTGGCATAGATCTAATCTTAAAAGAATCAACCTCATGAGAAATTCTATCAACGTTTCTAGCCAAATCATCAATCTTAAGCAATTTTTCTTCTACCATAGCATTGAAAATCTTTTGAGAATTAATAAGTTCTTTAATATTGTTCTCAAGATCAGAGGGTATATTATTATAATTTCCATAAGAATTGTTGTAGGAATTACCATAATTATTAGAGGAATTACAAGGAAAAGGCCCAGGGTTGAAATTGCCTCTATACGCGTTATTACCAAAATTGTTCCTACCAACAAAATTCACATCCATAGATTCATTATTATTCTGAATCAAAGTAGACAAAGGCATATCATTAGGATCAATAGGAGCACTCTTGCTAGCAATCAATTTCATAAGTTCATCCATCTTCCTACTCAAAGTATTAATTTCTTCAATCGCATGCACTTTTTTACTAGTAGACGATCTTTCGGTATGCCATTGAGAGTAATTTGCCATAATATTATCTAGGAGTTTAGTAGCTTCTCCTAATGTGATTTCCATAAAAGTACCACCCACGGCGGAATCTAAAAGATTTCTAGATGCAAAATTCAATCCAGCATAAAAATTTTGTATGATCATCCATAAGCTTAAACCATGAGTAGGGCAATTTCTTAGCGTCAATTTCATCCTCTCCCAAGATTGTGCAACATGTTCATGATCAAGTTGCTTAAAATTCATTATATCGTTCCTAAGGGAGAGATCTTAGCGGGAGAAAAATACTTGGAAATAAAAGCAACTTTACACTTATTCCATGAATCAATACTATTTTTAGGCAAAGATGAAAACCAAGTTTTAGCACAATCTCGTAGTGAGAACGGAAATAGCTTCAATTTAACAATATCATTATCCAGATCTTTTTTCTTTTGCATATCACACAACTCAACGAAAGTATTTAGATGGGATGTGGCATCTTCATTAGGACTACCAGGAAATTGTTCTTTCATAACAAGATTCAACAAAGCGACATTAATTTCATAAGATTCCGCACTAGTGGCGGGAGCTATCGGAGTACTAATAAAATCATTATTATTAGTGTTGCAAAAGTCACACAACTTAGTATTTTCTTGAGACATCGTGACAAAGCAAGCAATCTAGCACACAAGCAAACAA
The DNA here is from genome assembly GCA_011799875.1 of Thinopyrum elongatum. NCBI lineage: Eukaryota > Viridiplantae > Streptophyta > Magnoliopsida > Poales > Poaceae > Thinopyrum > Thinopyrum elongatum. The sequence continues at coordinate 84,033,722 of CM022300.1, read as the reverse complement.
AAAGCAAACGAAAAGAAGGCGAATAAAAAGGCAAATATTTTTGTGTTTTTTTGAAAACATTTAAGAAGTGGGGGAGAGGAAAACGAGAGGCAAATGGCAAATAATGTAAGTGAAAGAGATGAGAGTTTATGATAGATACTTGGTAGGCTTGATGTAGAACCTCCTCGACAACGGCGCCAGAAATTCTTCCTGTTACTTGCATTGGTTTTTTCCTTAAAGAGAAAAGGGTGATGCAGCAAAGTAGAGATAAGTATTTCCCTCAGTTAAGAACCAAGGTATCAATCCAGTAGGAGGTACATGCAAGTCTCCAATAGTTGCACCTACACAAACAAACAAATACTTGCACCCAACACGAAAAAGGGGTTGTCAATCCCTTCACAGTTAATTGCAAGGATGAGATTTGACAGAGATAGGTATAAAAGATAAATAAAAAGTCAAAATAAAGTAAAGGTAAATAAATTGCACCAAGGTATTTTTATATTTTTGATTTTATAGATCTGAAAATATATGATGAGAAATAGACCCGGGGGCCATAGTTTTCACTAGAGGCCTCTCTCTTGAAGAAAACATACGGTGGGTAAACAAATTACTGTTGAGCAATTGATAGAAAAGCGCATAGTTATGATGATATCTAAGGCAATGATCATGAATATAGGCATCACGTCCGTGACAAGTAGACTGACTCCTGCCTGCATCTACTACTATTACTCCACACATCGACCGCTATCCAGCATGCATCAAGTGTATTAAGTTAACAAGAACGGAGTAACACCTTAAGCAAGATGACATGATGTAGAGGGATAGATCCAATCAATATGGTAAAAACCCAATATTTTTATCCTTAATGGCAACAATATAATACGTGCCTCGCTACCCCTTCTGTCACTGGGTGAGGACACCACAAGATTGAACCCAAAACAAAGCACCTCTCCCATTGCAAGAAAGATCAATCTAGTTGGCCAAACCAAATCAATAGATCAGAGAGAAATACAAAGCTATCTTAATCGTGCATAAAAGAGTTCAGAGAAGACTCAAATAATATTCATAGATAATTTGATCATAAATCCACAATTCATCGGATCTCAACAAACGCACCGCAAAAGAAGATTACATTGAATAGAACTCCAAGAACATCGAGGAGAACATTGTATTGAAGATCAAAGAGAGAGAATAAGCCATCTAGCTACTAGCTATGGACCCGTAGGTCTGTGGTAAACTACTCACACATCATCGGTAGGGCAGCAAGGTTGGTGTAGAGGCCCTCTGTGATCGAATCCCCCTCCGACAGAGTACCGGAAAGGCCCCAAGATGGGATCTCACAAGAACAGAAGCTTGTGGCGGCGGAAAAGTGTGACGCCCCCGGCCCAATCGTGCACTAATCATACACGCAAATGCACACGATCAAGCCTAAGGACTCACGGGAAGATATCACAACACAACTCTAAAACATAAATAAAGTCATTCAAGCTTTATATTACAAGCCAGGGGCCTCGAGGGCTCGAATACATAAGCTTGCGTACAAGCGTCAGCGGAAGCATCAGATATCTGTGTACAGATATGAAACAAAAACAGAAAGGCCTTTATAAAGGCGGGACAAAATATAACACTACGATCGAAAGGCGTAGGCCTCCTGCCTGGGACCCTCCGATCCTACTCCTGGTCGTCAGTCAACTCGTAGTAGTATCCATCCTCTGGGTAGTAGTAGTCGATCGACGGGGCATCGGTCTCAGGGGCTCCGTCATCTTGGTCACGTCAAACTGATATGGGGAGAAAAGGAAAACAAAGCAACCGTGAGTACTCAGAAGTACTCCGCAAGCAAGGATCTACACTACATATGCAACATTTTCAAAGGGAGGCTGTATATGTGGACTGGGCTGCAGAAATGCAAGAATAGAGAGAAGGCCTAGTCCTATCGAAGACTAGCATCTTCAGAGGTCTTGCAGCAATAGAAGAGAGAAGGACAGTACAATATAATGTAGCAGTATCATTAAGTCTCATCCTCACCCAGAGATCCTTTCTTGACTCCCTGCGAGAAAGCAATCCCAGAGCCATACAGTCATCAACCTCGTCCGGAGATCCCTTCTCGACTCCCTGCGAGAAGCAACCCCAGAGCCTCATATCCAAGTATCCAGTTCTAAATTGTATCAATCAGGATACAACTCCGAGTGTCCTTTACCATAGGACCGGCTATCGATAGAAGTTTTCTTCCCTGCAGGGGTGCACCAACTTACCCAACACGCTCGATTAACTCCGGCCGGACATACTTTCCTGGGTCATGCCCGGCCTCGGCCAAACGACACATCGCAGCCCTACCTACAGCTCAGCAGAGAGGTCCCCGCCGGTCTACATCCTAAGCGCTCAGGGGTCTTGGGCCATCGCCCTGTGCACTCCGGGTCGTTGCGAGCAGGGTGAAGCCAGGCACCCGGAGGGCGCCGGTCCGTCCCGGCCGCAAGGCTGAACTAGACGTCTGACAGAGCTTTCGGCTGATGCTACGATGCAGAACGCCCATACTATGCCCACGTGATGGTTAGTGCTATCAGACCAGAGGCCTGCTCGGATCAAATATCCAAATCGTTAGGACTAGGGGCTTGCGGTAACGAGCAGAGACTCACGAAAGATGTGACCCCGTCGCCCCGTCTCGAGGACTTGCTGCAAGGGTTAAGAATGCCCGGCCGCACCTCGTATTCAGCACTCGGGCACCACACTGGCACCCGTCTTCACAACACTTGCCTCTCAGGCGCACGCGGGTACCCCTCAGGGTCGACCCGCCTATCCAAGTAACAGTGTAAAGTCCAAGTATCCGTGTGTCCATAACATCAGGGGAATCCGAGGTATCACCCTCGTTGGATTCCTACTTGATGTATCCGTCAAGGTGAACTCGGAGGAATCACCCTCACTGGGTTCACACTTGAGGTGTTGTACGACAGCGTCGTTATCGGAAGCGGTGAAGGAGCAATCACCCTCGATGACCACGACCGAATAGCTACTCTACAGAGTTAACATCAGAAGTGCTACAAGAGGTTTCACCCTCGGCACTCGATAGTAACGCTGCAGTGTCGTTACAACTAAGGGGGGTGATGTGCGGTGTCGGGGCCTGGTCTTCAATCCCGTTGATCGGGTCTTCTGACGATCCAGCGCGGCAGTCGGGATAAGTGGGGTCACTGATAGGTCTCTACCCAGCCTATACTAAGCAGTTTAGGATATGCAGGTAATTATCAACAGCAGGATACAATAAACAGGCTATGCATCAGAATAGGTAAAACAGCAGCAGCAATTCTAATGCAAGCATGAGAAATTAGAATAGGCGATATCGGGATGATCAAAGGGGGGGGGGGGCTTGCCTGGTTGCTCGGCGGCAAGGGCAAGGTTGTCCATGGTGTCTTCGGTCTCCGGAGCTGCGTCGGCCTCGGGGACGACGTCGAGGTCGAGGGCTATCAAGAGAGAAGAGGGGGAGGAAACAGTATAAATATATAGCAAACATAAGCAACACGGAGCAGGCCATGCTAACGTGCAGTGCAGGGTTGCCTGAAGACATGTCCAAGTCATTTAGTTATTTTAGGAATTTGTTTGGAATTATTTTATTAAGGTCATACACTATTCATTTATCTGAAATAGGAAAAAAGTTGCATGTTCAGATAGTTAGAGGCATCTAACAGGTATGTGGGTAGCGTATTCGGATCCGTCTCATTTTTCTGATCATTTTTCATATATAAATTATTTTCATCGGAGTTACGGATTAAAATATATGATTTTCTAAAGTTTTATTGATTTTCTGGAATTTATTTAATTATTTAAATCAGCATTATCCGAAACAGTAGCAGGGTGATGTCACTGTGACGTAATGCTGACGTCAGCAGTCAACGGTCGGCTGACCAGGGTCAAACCTGACCAGTGGGGCCCACATGTCAGCCTCTGATTAGTCTAAACAGAGTTTATTTTTAACTAATCAACTAATTAGGCTACTGGGCCCACATGTCAGTGACTGATTAGTGTTTAAACTAATTAATTAACTAATTAACAGATTTTCTAGTTAATTAAATCAGTTTAACCGAGTGGGGCCCGCATGTCAGCGAGACAGGGCGGCCACGTCAGCTGTTGATCTGGTCAATAGGTCAACTGGGGCCCGCGGGGCCCCACAGTCAGTAGCCCAGGAGCGGGGCCCATCGGGGCCAGGTCAGCGCCGGCCGCCGGAGCTCTCCGGCGAGCCCCGACGCGGTGGCTCAACTCCGGCGAGCGCGGAATCGGCGCACAGGGCATCATTTGCGACGCGGTTGGCGGCAGTCGAACGGGGAGATGACGCCGCATCGATCTAGGGCACTAGCACGAGGCGGGGCAGTTGGAGACGAGCGCTACGACGGCAATGGCGGATGGCGGCGTTCGGGCGAGACGGCGAACGGCGTTGCAGCGCGCGTGTGAGCGAGCCAAGAGGCTAGGCGTGGCCTACGCGGTGTAGTGAGTGCGATGGCCACGGGCACGGGGCCCAAAGGTCGCCGGGGACACGTCGGCGACGTGCACAGGCGGCGGTGGGTTCGGGCACGGCGAAACCTAGCGCTACAAGCCACGGAGGGCCGTGAGGGGAGAGGGGGAAGGAGCAGGAGCTCACAGCGGGGTGTAGCCGGTCAAAGTGGGCTCGGGGGAGGTTTCGTGTAGCCGAAATCGGCGACGGAGTGCGGCGGCGATCCGAGGAGGAAGAAGACGGTGTGGAGGCGATGCAATGGTTCCGGGCTTCGGCTCGTTTGCACGGTCGAAGGAGGCGACGATGGCGAGCACCGTGGACACGTTCGGGAGGCGGCGGGGGGGGGGTGACGGTGGCCGCGCAGCTTAAACGCGGCCGTTCATGGCGGCGTTGGGCGAGGTGGGAGAGAGCGAGGGAGGAAAGGGGAAGGGTGCTAGGGCTCGCCAGGGGGAAGCGGGGGTGGCTCTTATACCCAGCGCGCGCGCGGGCGCGCTGTCGAGTGGCGAGCGAGGGGGGCCAGGGCGCGGGCGTGCGTGCGCGGAGAGCGCTTGACAGCGAGGTGCGGGGTGAGCAGTGGGAGGTGGGAGGGGACGCCGGTTGGGCTGGGCCGGCACTGTGCACTCGAGGCCCAGCACAGTGGGCCTTTTCCTTTTTCTCCGTTTCTGCTTTCTTTTTCTTTTTTGTTTTGTAAAAAGTGTGGCCCCCATTAGAGTTTTGTAAAATATGAGAGCTGGCCCACAAATCACAGCACAATATATCCTACCACCAAAAACTAGTTTGGGGTAAATATCTTTTCATATTTATTTTAGATTAAATAAAAGGTAATTAAATATTGTCTTTAGTCACTGTTTGGGGATGTTTGAGTCACTTACCCAACTCCAATGATGTTGGTTTCAATTTTAGAATTGTCTCTGATTTATTTGCTATTTAATGAACAATTTAGTTTTTATGTTGGATAACTTTTATTTTCCACTTTCATTTAAATTTGTATTTTGACTTAGGAGTTGAAATGCAACATAATGCTAATGATGATCATGCACTGTTAAACATGTTGACATGGCATAATCAAGGGTGATTACTGTAGTTAACCACTGGGGGTGTTACAAGTCTCCTCTACTAACAAGAATTCTCGTCCCGAGAATTAAGAAGTAGAAGGAAAAAGTTCGGGGTATTCCGCACAAAGATTATCCTCGCGTTCCCAAGTGGCTTCATCTTCAGTATGATTTGACCACTGCACTTTGAGGAACTTGGTAACCTTCTGACGGGTCCGACGTTCAGCTTCATCGAGAATGTGGATCGGATGTTCCTTATAAGAAAGGTCATCTTGCAATTCGAGCACTTCGTGATCCACAGCTCGGTGCGGAGATTCTTTGAAGCATTGACGAAGTTGCGACACATGGAAGACGTCGTGGATATGAGAGAATTGGGCGGCAACTCCAATTTATACGCCACTTGACCACGTCTAGCAATTATGCGGAAAGGACCAATGTAGCGCGGAGCTAGCTTGCCCTTGATTCCAAAACGGTGAGTGCCCTTCATAGGAGTGACACGAAGATAAGCTTGATCACCAGGTTGATAAGTCAAACCCCATCGTTTGCGATCATAGTTGCTCTTCTGGCGGTCCTGAGCCGCCTTGAGATTTTCCCGGACAATACGAACTTGTTCTTCGGCGTGTTGAATAATATCCGGACCCACGAGCGGTCGTTCCCCAGTTTCTGACCAATTCAGAGGGGTTCGACACTTACGTCCATAGAGTACTTCGAAGGGGGCCATTTTCAAGCTGGCTTGATAGCTGTTGTTATAAGAGAACTCGGCATACGGAAGAGATTTTTCCCACTTCTTGCCAAAAGAAATAACACAAGCCCGAAGCATGTCTTCAAGCACTTGATTAACTCGTTCAACTTGGCCTTGGGATTGGGGGTGATAAGCTGAACTCCAGGTAATATGAGTTCCCATAGCTGTTTGAAAACTTTCCCAGAATTTGGAAGTGAAAAGACCGCCACGGTCCGAACTAATCTCCTTCGGAATACCGTGGAGTGAAACAATTCTGGAGATATACAACTCTGCTAACTGGCTAGCAGTGATAGTTTCTTTGACAGGCAGCAAGTGTGCAACTTTGGAAAGTTGATCGACGACGACAAGAATAGCATCGTGACCCTTCTGTGACCTGGGAAGTCCTGTAACGAAATCCATCTGAACCTTATCCCATTTCCATAGAGGAATAGGAAGTGGTTGCAGAATTCCAGCAGGCTTCTGATGTTCTGCTTTAACGCGACGGCAAACATCACATTCAGCAACATAGCGAGCAATGTCCTGCTTCATTTTAGACCACCAGTACCTTTGATGGAGATCACGATACATCTTGGTGCTACCCGGATGAATAGACAGTGGGGTATCATGTGCCTCCTTCATGACCTTGTCAGTCATGAGTTCGAAGCGAGGTACGACAATGCGGTTTCTGAAATACAAGGTTCCATCTTTAGACAGCGAGAAATCCCTGTACTTTACAAGGTGAAGGTCTTTCTTCATCAGATCAATTTCAGCATCTTTAGCTTGCGCATCCTTAACAGCTTTCTCAAGATCTGGTTGTATCACAAGGTTATTAAGAGAGCCCTGTGGAACAATACACAGATTCAGCTTGCGCAGTTCTTCAAAAAGACAAGGTTGAGCTCGCCTAACCATGAGGTTGTCGCAATAGGACTTGCGGCTTAAGGCATCAGCCATCACGTTAGCCTTGCCAGGGGTATAGGATATACCCAAATCATAGTCCGCAATGGCCTCCATCCATCTTTGCTGACGGAGGTTTAGAGAAGGTTGAGTAAACAAGTACTTCAGACTTTTATGATCCGTGTAGATCTCGCAACGATTACCGAGAAGGTAATGTCGCCACAACTGCAGTGCATAGATGACAGCAGCTAGTTCTAAATCATGTACCGGATAATTCTCTTCATGTGGGCGCAACTGACAAGAGCCATAAGCAATCACTTTACACTCTTGCATTAGGACACAGCCTAATCCTTCACGGGATGCGTCACAATAAATCACAAAGTCTTTGCGGGTATCTGGAGGAGATAGTACTGGGGCAGATGTTAGCTTGTCTTTGAGTGTCTGGAAACTTTCCTGACATTTTTCTGTCCATTCAAACTTAACGCCCTTGTGAAGCAGATCAGTCAAAGGCTTATCAATCTTGGAAAAGTTCTCGACAAATCGACGGCAATAGCTTGCAAGGCCAAGAAAACTTTTCACTTGCTTGACGTTCTTTGGAGGAGTCCAGTCCAGAATAGCCTGAACTCGTTCTGGGTTAACGGAAATTCCATCTTTCGAAATCACATGGCCGATATATGTCACTTCAGATAACCAGAACTCGCATTTGGAGTATTTGGCATACAACTGGTGTTCTCGGAGCCTTTCCAGTACAAGACGGAGGTGTTCGGCATGTTCTTCCTTATTCTTTGAATAGACCAGAATATCATCTAGATAAACCATGACGAACTTGTCGAGGTAATCCATGAAGATGTAATTCATCAGACGGGAGAATGTGGCTGGAGCATTAGTTAAGCCAAATGACATGACAGTGTACTCATAAGAACCATAGCGAGTAACAAATGCAGTCTTCGGAATATCCTCTTCGCAAACACGGATCTGATGGTATCCCAATCTCAAATCAAGCTTAGAGAATACTGAGGAACCGGCAAGTTGATCATACAAATCATTGATCCGAGGAAGCGGATATTTATTCTGGATTGTAGCTTGGTTAATGGGCCGATAATCCTGAACCAATCGGTTAGTTCCATCCTTCTTCTTAACGAAGAGTGAAGGTGCTCCCCAAGCAGAGGAACTGGGGCGGATGAAACCTTTCTTGAGTGACGTGTCGATTTCTTCCTTAAGTTCGAGAAGATGATGCGGAGGCATCTTATAAGGGCGCTTCGCAATAGGGGTAGTGCCAGGTTTCAAGTCGATGACGAACTCAACAGCTCTAGCAGGGGGTATCCCTGGAAGTTCTTCTGGAAATACATCTTGAAAATCACGAACAACTGGAACGTTCTCGATGCCTTCAAGAGGTGAAGCATTCAATGCATTCAGAACATATATCTGGCTCTCAGCATCTTGAGCTATTCGGGCTGAGTATCTGACTGTCTGGCCCGAAGAATGGGTAAGTTGGACTTTCTTAGCGGCACAGTCAATCAAAGCATTATGGGCGGTCAACCAGTCCATACCGAGAATGACGTCTATGTCGGAAGGTCCAAGGGCAATAAGGGAAGCAGAGAACATCAACCCTTCAATTCTGATCTGATTGTTGTGACTTACCATTTTGGTTTGCCACCGGGAACGGGGAGTGATGATTTCTAAAGGAGTGGGTAATGAGCTCATAGCTAACCCATGCATTTGTGCAAATTGCTGGGACACGAAGGAATGTGAAGCACCTGAATCAAACAGAACAGAAGCTGGCACTGAATTCACAGAGAGTGTTCCCAGCACGATAGTCGGTTCCTTCTGAGCCTTTTCAGCATTGACGTGATTGGCATGGCCAAGTACCACAGTAGATGGTATGGCATTACGGTTTCTGAGTCGGCGGTTTCGACAATTCTTCTTACGACCATTAGGAGGACGTGGCGCAACTTGAGGTGAAGCCATAGCATCAGGCGGTCCATCATGAACCGTAAACTGTCTTGGCGGTGGAGGCAGTCGAGGTGCAACATAAGACGGCCTTGGTGCCCCTCCCACCTCCCACTGCTCACCCCGCGCCTCGTTGTCGAGCGCTCTGCGCGCACGCACGCCCGCGCAGCGGCCCCCCCTCGCTCGCCGCTCGACAGCGCGCCCCCGCGCGCGCTGGGTATAAGAGCCACCCCCGCTTCCCCCTGGCGAGCCCTAGCAGCCCTCCCCTTTCCTCCCTCGCTCTCTCCCACCTCGCCCGACGCCGCCATGAACGGCCGTGGTTGAGCTGCGCGGCCACCGTCACCCCCCGCCTCCCGAACGTGTCCACGGTGCTCGCCATCGTCGCCTCCTTCGACCGCACAAACGAGCCGAAGCCCGGAGCCATTGCATCGCCTCCACGCCGTCTTCTTCCTCCTCGGATCGCCGCCACACTCCGTCGCCGATTCCGGCTACACCAAACCTCCCCCGAGCCCACTTTGACCGGCTACACCCCGCTGTGAGCTCCTGCTCCTTCCCCCTCTCCCCTCACGGCCCTCCGTGGCTTGTAGCGCTAGGTTTCGCCGTGCCCGAACCCACCGCCGCCTGTGCACATCACCGACGTGTCCCCGGCGACCTTTGGGCCCCGTGCCCGTGGCCATCGCACTCACTACACCGCGTAGGCCACGCCTAGCCTCTTGGCTCGCTCGCACGCGCGCTGCAACGCCGTTCGCCGTCTCGCCCGAACGCCGCCGTCCGCCATTGCCGTCGCAGCGCTCGTCTCCGACTGCCCCGCCTCGTGCTAGTGCCCTAGATCGACGCGGCGTCGTCTCCCCGTTCGACTGCCGCCAACCGCGTCGCAAATGATGCCCTGTGCGCCGATTCCGCGCTCGCCGGAGTTGAGCCACCGCGTCGGGGCTCGCCGGAGAGCTCCGGCGGCCGGCGCTGACCTGGCCCCGATGGGCCCCGCTCCTGGGCCACTGACTGTGGGGCCCCGCGGGCCCCAGTTGACCTGTTGACCAAGTCAACAGCTGACGTGGCCGCCCTGTCTCGCTGACATGCGGGCCCCACTCGGTTAAACTGATTTAATTAACTAGAAAATCTGTTAATTAGTTAATTAATTAGTTTAAACACTAATCAGTCACTGACATGTGGGCCCAGTAGCCTAATTAGTTGATTAGTTAAAAATAAACTCTGTTTAGACTAATCAGAGGCTGACATGTGGGCCCCACTGGTCAGGTTTGACCCTGGTCAGCCGACCGTTGACTACTGACGTCAGCATTATGTCACAGTGATGTCACCCTGCTACTGTTTCGGATAATGCTGATTTAAATAATTAAATAAATTCCAAAAAATCAATAAAACTTTAGAAAATCATATCTTTTAATCCGTAACTTCGATGAAAATAATTTATATATGAAAAATGATCAGAAAAATGAGACGGATCCGAATACGCTACCCACATACCTGTTAGATGCCTCTAACTACCTGAACATGCAACTTTTTGCCTATTTCAGATAAATGAATAGTGTATGACCTTAATAAAATAATTCCAAACAAATTCCTAAAATAACTAAATGACTTGGACATGTCTTCAGGCAACCCTGCACTGCACGTTAGCATGGCCTGCTCCGTGTTGCTTATGTTTGCTCTATACTTATACTGTTTCCTCCCCCTCTTCTCTCTCGATAGCCCCCGACCTCGACGTCGTCCCCGAGACCGACGCAGCTCCGGAGACCGAAGACACCATTGACAACCTTGCCCTTGCCACCGAGCAACCAGGCAAGCCCCCCCCCTTTGATCATCCCGATATCGCATATTCTAATTTCTCATGCTTGTATTAGAATTGCTGCTGCTGTTTTACCTATTCTGATGCATAGCCTGTTTATTGTATCCTGCTGTTGATAATTACCTGCATATCCTAAACTGCTTAGTATAGGCTGGGTAGAGACCTATCAGTGACCCCACTTATCCCGACTGCCGCGCTGGATCGTCAGAAGACCCGATCAACGGGATTGAAGACCAGGCCCCGACACCGCACATCACCCCCCTTAGTTGTAATGACACTGCAGCGTTACTATCGAGTGCCGAGGGTGAAACCTCTTGTAGCACTTCTGATGTTAACTCTGTAGAGTAGCTATTCGGTCGTGGTCATCGAGGGTGATTCCTCCTTCACCGCTTCCGATAACGACGCTGTCATACAACACCTCAAGTGTGAACCCAGTGAGGGTGATTCCTCCGAGTTCACCTTGACGGATACATCAAGTAGGAATCCAACGAGGGTGATACCTCGGATTCCCCTGATGTTATGGACACACGGATACTTGGACTTTACACTGTTACTTGGATAGGCGGGTCGACCCTGAGGGGTACCCGCGTGCGCCTGAGAGGCGAGTGTTGTGAAGACGGGTGCCAGTGTGGTGCCCGAGTGCTGAATACGAGGCGCGGCCGGGCATTCTTAACCCTTGCAGCAAGTCCTCGAGACGGGGCGACGGGGTCACATCTTTCGTGAGTCTCTGCTCGTTACCGCAAGCCCCTAGTCCTAACGATTTGGATATTTGATCCGAGCAGGCCTCTGGTCTGATAGCACTAACCATCACGTGGGCATAGTATGGGCGTTCTGCATCGTAGCATCAGCCGAAAGCTCTGTCAGACGTCTAGTTCAGCCTTGCGGCCGGGACGGACCGGCGCCCTCCGGGTGCCTGGCTTCACCCTGCTCGCAACGACCCGGAGTGCACAGGGCGATGGCCCAAGACCCCTGAGCGCTTAGGATGTAGACCGGCGGGGACCTCTCTGCTGAGCTGTAGGTAGGGCTGCGATGTGTCGTTTGGCCGAGGCCGGGCATGACCCAGGAAAGTATGTCCGGCCGGAGTTAATCGAGCGTGTTGGGTAAGTTGGTGCACCCCTGCAGGGAAGAAAACTTCTATCGATAGCCGGTCCTATGGTAAAGGACACTCGGAGTTGTATCCTGATTGATACAATTTAGAACTGGATACTTGGATATGAGGCTCTGGGGTTGCTTCTCGCAGGGAGTCGAGAAGGGATCTCTGGACGAGGTTGATGACTGTATGGCTCTGGGATTGCTTTCTCGCAGGGAGTCGAGAAAGGATCTCTAGGTGAGGATGAGACTTAATGATACTGCTACATTATATTGTACTGTCCTTCTCTCTTCTATTGCTACAAGACCTCTGAAGATGCTAGGCTTCGATAGGACTAGGCCTTCTCTCTATTCTTGTATTTCTGCAGCCCAGTCCACATATACAGCCTCCCTTTGAAAATGTTGCATATGTAGTGTAGATCCTTGCTTGCTGAGTACTTCTGAGTACTCACGGTTGCTTTGTTTTCCTTTTCTCCCCATATCAGTTTGACGTGACCAAGATGACGGAGCCCCTAAGACCGATGCCCCGTCGATCGACTACTACTACTACCCAGAGGATGGATACTACTACGAGTTGACTGACGACCAGGAGTAGGATCGGAGGGTCCCAGGCAGGAGGCCTACGCCTTTCGATCGTAGTGTTATATTTTGTCCCGCCTTTATAAAGGCCTTTCTGTTTTTGTTTCATATCTGTACACAGATATCTGATGCTTCCGCTGACGCTTGTACGCAAGCTTATGTATTCGAGCCCTCGAGGCCCCTGGCTTGTAATATAAAGCTTGTATGACTTTATTTATGTTTTAGAGTTGTGTTGTGATATCTTCCCGTGAGTCCTTAGGCTTGATCGTGTGCATTTGCGTGTATGATTAGTGCACGATTGGGCTGGGGCGTCACAAGTTGGTATCAGAGCCAGGTTTCGATCCTGGGACCTGTGGGTTATGGGCCCACAAATCACAGCACAATATATCCTACCACCAAAAACTAGTTTGGGGTAAATATCTTTTCATATTTATTTTAGATTAAATAAAAGGTAATTAAATATTGTCTTTAGTCACTGTTTGGGGATGTTTGAGTCACTTACCCAACTCCAATGATGTTGGTTTCAATTTTAGAATTGTCTCTGATTTATTTGCTATTTAATGAACAATTTAGTTTTTATGTTGGATAACTTTTATTTTCCACTTTCATTTAAATTTGGATTTTGACTTAGGAGTTGAAATGCAACATAATGCTAATGATGATCATGCACTGTTAAACATGATGACATGGCATAATCAAGGGTGATTACTGTAGTTAACCACTGGGGGTGTTACAAAAAGTATTTTTGGTGTGCCCTCTGGTATACGGGGAATATTTGGGTATTTATGGAGCTGGAATTAGGGTTAGGGGAGTTCCGAGGGGCCCGCAAGCCTGGGGGCCCCCCTGGGGCACGCCTCTAGGACTTGTGGCCCTCTCGTGGCTCCTGTGGCATCCTCCCAAAGCTTCGTGGTTGTCTTCTAATCCAAGAAAAATCCTCAAAAAGTTTTGTTCCGTTTGGTATTGATTTTCTGTAAAAGACAAAAACAAGGAAAAAACAACAACTGGCACTGGGCACTAGGTTAATAGGTTAGTCCCAAAAACTGATTTAAAATAGCATATTAATGCATATAAAACATCCAAGATAGATAATGTAATAGCATGGAACAATAAAAATTTATAGATACGTTGGAGACGTATCATTATGGACCATGCAGTTGCAGTCAGGTTACAACACTTGCAATTGCATGTCTAGGGGTGGACATGCAATTGGCCGAACATCATCATCCCAATTGCAGTCACCTTGTGAACCATGCAGTTGCAGTCAGATTACAACACTTGCAGTTGCATGCCTAGAGATGGACATGCAACTGAAAAAAATACACTTCCCACCTAAAAGAAAACCCAAAAAGATTTCTAGTTTCTTCTTTTGTGTTTGTTTGTAGTTCTTTGGTGTAAATAGTTTTTCTCGCTTTTAGTTTTTTTCTTCCTTTACTTTCTTCAGAAAAACTAAAAACTTCAAAAATATTTCGGTGTGTTTCTCTGAACTTTTTTTTCTTGAGTCGTTGTCAGAAGAAGACTTCGTGAAAATTGTCGAGTGGTCATGTGCTTTATTATTGAACTAATAAAAGGCCAAATAAAACCTTGTCTTCTCCTTCGTATAAAGTGCTTGCAGAGTATAGCTTAGTCCACGACACACTTTTACTATTATAATTTCCACACCATTCAGTCATGCAAGTGAAAGGCGGTAATGATGACATTTGATGAAGTGATCATGGTGAAGAAAAGCTGGTATGTAATATCTTGATTCAGCCTATTATGAGTAAACATGTGTATGATGACAATTAGACATTATAGTTACTCATGCCATGCTTAAGTAGCTAGGAGTGGATAATATGTTACCTTGGGTATCAACATGAATTAAAATGATGATGATGTGGTATGTTAGGATGGTATCCTACTTTGAGAAATTCAGGTGGCTTGACTTGGCACAAGTTCACACATGTAAATGATTCAAACCCAATATTGCCTCTAATTCATGTTCAGAGTGTTTATATCATCCTCATGTTCCAGTTCAATGTTATTTATTCAAAATGCATGATTATGACCATTGTCGATCTCTACGTGGTCGCTTCTCAAATCTATTTGCTAGCCTTTGCATGTACTAAGCAAAAATACTGCTTGTGCACCCAAACTCCTAAAACAAATTTATGCCATAAGAGTGCACCATACCTACCTATATGCGGTATTACCCTGTCATTCCAAGTAAATATGCACGTGCCATCTTTAAACCTTCAAATAAATACCTGTTTTGTGTACCCCCAAAGCTCATGGTGTGGTTGGGTGGTCAATATCTTGCATGCTAAGTGTGTTTAACTCACAACGAGAGTTTATTCGCTCATCAACTTTGAGGGAGGGTGGTAACAAGGATGCCCAGTCCTACTTAATACATAAAAGATAACAACAAAAACTCCCCCTAGAAAGTTGATTGTTTGAAGGGCACCCGTGAATTCGGCTAGCCATGGAAGTGTTTATATGGTGGAGGGGGAGTAAAAAAATTCTTTCTATTTGGGAACCGCCATTAACGTGTTTAGCATGGATATATTATAAACTCAGTCGTAAACCATGTTCTGAAAAGTATACCACTCAAAATTACAATTATCTTTGTTTTAAAAGAAATGAGCTCTGGCACATAAGCAAATCCATGCTCCCCACTGCGAAGGGCATACCTATTTACTTTTAATGTTGAGTCATCACCTTCTCATTCAAGTAACAGTCCTGAGAGCACTATTTTCATTCTTAGTGTAACATGCATTTGGTCTAGTTAATGTTGGGTTCGAGCATTAATGGATATCTTTTACCCTGAATTGCAATGCGTAGTCGCTGCTTGAATCTCAGAGGTGCTCTGCAGTTATGTTTTACGGTCTCAAAAAGGGCTAGCGGGATACCACTCTATCATATTGTATCATGATTATTTGATAAGTGTTGGTGTTTGAGATATAATATTATTGCTCGCTAGATTTATGCCATTGACATAAAAAAATATGGATTCTGAATGTTATCAGACATGTCGTTAGTACATAATCCTTGCTGAAATCTTGATTGCTAGTTAAATTTATATATGGCAACAAAAGCAAATGAGTTTGTAAAAGTTTTTCCTTGTCACTTTCAGTTTATCAACTGAATTGCTTGAGGACAAGCGATGAGATAAGCTTAGGGGAGTTGATATGTGTAAGTGCATCAAGTGCCCCCTGAGTGGTTTTGGAGTATTGAAGACAAATATGTTGAGGAACTAAAGTGTTTGTGAGTATACACAGGTAATATAGTCCCTAAAGATTTGGTTTAACACATGGAAGATGACCCCTAAAAATGGATTTCTTCAAGTGAAGAATTTGATGATGAAATTGGTACGGCCTTTGAACAAATTGATGTGAAGGCTTTTGTAACACCCCTGTATTAGTGAGCTACAGTAATCTCTGAGTTTGAACTAATCATTTTGCTAATCAGTGCATGACCATCCTTGCTTCTCTCTCATTTCAAATTCCTTTCAAATTCAAACTCAAATATTAAGTGAAATAAATAAGTTCTCAAACAGGAAAACTAAAATGCTCATAATGTTACAAATAATCCATAACTAATTATGGAGGTGGACCAACATTTTTTGTAAAGTGTTTTAGTGCCCCAAAATAATCAAAACAGTGGCTATAAGCAATTATTTGAATGTGTTTTAAATTATAAAAATAGTAAACTATTTTATTTTGGAGCCAAACTAATTGTGACAGTGGCCTATTTTAATGTACTAATTTAGGTGCAAGTGTTGTATTTTTGTAAAGCCAAAATGTTTTGAAAAGAAATAGAAAATAGAAAGTAATAAAAGAAAAACAGAAAAGAAAATAGAAAAAAGGAAAAGGCCAGGCTGCACTGTTGACTTGGCCCAGCCGCGCAACAGTGTAGCCCAGCCCACTTACCTGGCTGTCCCCTACCTCTGTTCATTAGGGGCATGGTGGACGTGCGTGCATCGTCTGTGGCCGCGGATGGCCACGCGGCGACCATCCGGCCACCCCCTGGCGCCTTCTAGGTCGCCCCCGACCCCGTCGACGAACCCTAGCTACCCCATTCCCTCCACCTCGTCTCCCTCGCTAAGATCCGCCCGCACCCACAGCCACAGCCACCGTCGCCATGCCCCCACCGTAGGCACGACCACTGAGCTCCTCTCGCCGCCACTTGGTGTCAAGATGCTCCGCCGGCGACTGCTACGTCCTCCTCGACCACGAGCTCAAGCTGGGACGCCGCCAGGCCTCGGATCGAGCTCGTCATCCACCTCTACCCCGCGGCTCGCCGACGTCGATCCGCAGTTCCCCTCCGCTCCTAAGCTCTCAACGAGCCATCGTGCGCTCCCTAGGTGAGCCTCGTGCTTTCCCCTCTCTCTTCGGTGGCGATCCCCTGCCCTACCTAGCTCCCCCGTGAAACCGAGCGCCAGCCGCCACCATGGCCGGCGAGAATCGCGCCCCCGTGCTCCTCCGCTCTAACCAGGGGCGCCGTCGTGCTTCTGGTGCCCCTAGATGCCGCCTAGGTGATTGGATGGGTCGCTGGAGCCCCGCTTTGCCGTCCCCATGGAGCACCCGAAGGCGTCGCCGTCTGCCATCGTCGTAGCGGTCAGCTGCGGCCACCCCTACCTGCAAAATCACCACGAGTGGATGCGGCTCACTCCGCACGTTCGAACACCACCGACCGCGCGTCAAATAGACAACAGAGCGCCATTTCCGAGCCTTGCCGCCGCTACTGTGGCTGCCACCGGCGCGCCATCGCATTTAAATGCCGGTGGGCAGCTGACCGATGGGGCCCAGCCATTAGCCACTAACCACAACCCTAATGGCCACTAACAGATTGGGTCCGCACTTCAGCATTTAGATTAGGCATTAATTAACCCACTGTTAATTGAGCCACCGACAGCTAGGCCCCGCAGTTAATTAGATTAATTAGTTTGAAATAAACCTCTTTTAATAAGTGTCCCACTGACCAGTGGAGCCCACTGGTCAGGTTTGACCATTCAACAGTCAAATTGTTGACTGCTGACTCAGCCCCCTGGCCCCACCAGTCAGCCTCTGTTGACTGGGCAGTTGACCCAGTCAACTGGGCCCCCTTGTCAGCCACACATGTGCATCTCTGGGTACACTTGTGTGTACCCATAGCATTTAGTTTTTATTTTTTCGAATTAAATTAAATCCAGTAATTTCAGAAAATCATTTAAAATTTGAAAAATCATATAAAATAATTTGTAAGTCGGATGAAAATAATTTATATATGAAAGTTGCTTAGAAAAATCCAACGAATCTGAAAATGCAATCCGTTCATCTGTCACATGCCTCTAGCCTGCTGAACATGGAACCGTCCCCTCTCTTTCATCTGTCCGGAAAATGCTGAACACCCTCTCCGTCTGCAACATGTAGTACCGCGTTAGAACACCCCTAGCTCTGCATATTGCCATGTCATGCATCATGATGCACTTGTCTGCTTTATATTTATTGTTTCTTCCCCCCTTCTCTCCGGCAGACACCGAGACTAACGCTGCTCCTGACGTCGACTACACCCCTGGCGACCAGACCTTTTCAGCAGAGCTTCCAGGCTAGCAAACCCCCTTGATCATTCAGATATCGCCCATTTCCCTACCCTCTTATGATTGCATTAGAACTGCTACTGCTTTTGTATGATCCTATTCTGATGCATAGCCTGATTTTTGTAACCTGCACTTGTTACCTTACCTACTTATCCTAAACTGCTTAGTATAGGTTGGTTAGTGATCCATCAGTGACCCCTCACCTTGTCCCAGTTGCCCTGCTTTATGTTCGATGACTCGATCAACATGATCGACGTCCAGGGCCCAACACCGCACATCACCCCCTTACTTGTACGACTCTCCAGAGTTACTACTGAGTGCCGAGGGTGATACCTCGTCAGCACTTCTGATGTTAACCCTGTAGTGTAGCTATTCGGT
The DNA here is from genome assembly GCA_011799875.1 of Thinopyrum elongatum. NCBI lineage: Eukaryota > Viridiplantae > Streptophyta > Magnoliopsida > Poales > Poaceae > Thinopyrum > Thinopyrum elongatum. Next base: position 84,015,245 of record CM022300.1, on the reverse strand, counting down.
CGTGGTCATCGAGGGTGATTCCTCGTTCACCACTCCCGATAACGACTCTGTCGTGCAACCCTTCAAGTGTGGACCATCTAGGGTGATTCCTACAAGTCCACCTTGACCATTACATCGAGTGGGAATCCATCGAGGGTGATTCCTCGGGTTTTCCCCTTGCTATTTTGGACACACGGTTACTTTGAATTTACCCCAGAACCATGACTGAAGTCGTGTCAGCCCCGAGGGGTACCCGAGAGAGAAATGTGAAGCCAGGTTGACCGTGAGTGTATCCACGAGTTGATGTGTAGTCGGGTTGACCTGGAGGGTACCCACAAGATAATTACGTGGCACGGCCGGGCATTCTTAGCCCTTGCCGCAAGTCCATGAGACGGGGCGATGGGGTCACATGATCGTGAGTCTCAGCTCATTACCGCGCGCTACCAAGACACTAACGGTTTGGATATGTGATCCGAGTAGGCCTCTGGCCTTTTTGCACTGACCACCACGCGGGAATAATTATGGGCACTCTATGTCATACGTTTCTTCCGAAAGCTCACTACCGTCAACGGTTTAGCGGCACACACCCGGGTGGTCTGCGTAAGCACCTGCCTTGTATAAGGAGGTAGCCAGGATTGATCCCGGCCATCCTCGCAACGTGCAGGATAACAAAGGACGATTGGCCCATGACCCCTTCGCATTTAGGATGTAGACCGGCGTGTTGGCCTCTCTGTTCAGCCTAGGTAGGACTACGACGTGTTGATCAGTCGAGGCCGGTCATGACCTGATGGTGTGTCCGGCGGAGTTGATCGAGCATGTTGGGTAAGTTGGTGCACCCCTGCAAGGAAGTATATCTATTCGAATAGCCGTGTCCACTGTAACGGACGCTCAAAGTTGTATCCCGATCGATACAACTAGAACTGGATGTTGAGGCATGAAATGGATATGTGGCTCCGGAATTGCTTTCTCGCAGGGAGTCGAGGAAGTGATCTCTAGGTGTTGTTACAACATACTTACTACTATTATAATATGTTACTCTTATCTCTTCTGATGCTGCAAGATACTTGAAGATGCTAGTCTTCGATAGGCTAGGCCTTTTCCCCTTCTCTTCTGGCATTCTACAGTTCAGTCCATAGATACAACACATTCCTTTGATACAGATGCATACTTAATTTAGATCTAAAGTAAGTCTTGTGAGTACTTTGGATGAGTACTCACGGTTGCTTTGCTACCTCTTTTCCCCTATACCTGATTATTGCGATCAGATGACGGATCCTAGGAGCCAGACGCCACCACCGATGACTACTACTACCCCGAGGGTGCCTACTACTACATGGAGACCGCCGATGACCAGGAGTAGTTAGGAGGCTCCCAGGCAGGAGGCCTTGCCTTTTCGATCGTTACTGCTTTTGTGCTAGCCTTCTCAAGACAACTTGTTTAACTTATGTCTGTACTCAGATATTGTTGCTTCTGCTGACTCGTTTGTATTCGAGCTTATGTATTTGAGCCCTCGAGGCCCTTGACTTGTAATATGAAGCTTGTATGACTTTAACTTGTGTCTAGAGTTGTGTTGTGATATCTTCCCATGAGTCCCTGATCTTGATCGTACACATTTGCGTGTATGATTAGTGTACAATTGAATCGGGGACGTCACTAGCGATGACATGTACCTAGGGTAGGGTCATAGGCCTGACCTAGACCCCCTACCCAAGGACACTGCCCTAGAATCAAGGACATACCAAGTTTTACAGAAGATACTGACTGAAATCACCCAGAAGTGTAATCCACTCAACGGAAGATTCCACTCGGATACCTCAATTCCACTCGACCAAGAAGCATCACTCGACCATACAAAGAATCACTCAGAGTGCCGAAGACCAACAGTCGCACCAGGATGGCAATGGTTAGGCGTTCACTCCATAGTCCTAAAGGCATTAATAGCTAACGTTACCTGTAACGCCCCTGTCTTAACTCACCTTAACTCACATTGAACCCTGTGTAACGGAGGGCTGGAGGGACCTGGCGCACTCTATATAAGCCACCCCCCTCCTCTGGCACAAGGGTTCGCACCCCCTGTAACTCCCACGCAAAATCCAGTCGACAAGCCTCCAAGGCACCGAGACATAGGGCTGTTACCTCCTCCGAGAGGGGCCTGAACTCGTAAACTTGTGTGTACAATCTCACCGTAGCTAGGACCTTGCCTCCACTCACGTACCCTACACTATTACTATCAGATCCATTCCCACGACAGTTGGTGCCCACCGTGGGGCGGCGTCTAAGCGACTTCCGGTGAGGTTGCGAATTTCGTTCTCCATTAGCATGATTTCCGGCGGTGGTTTGGCTTTGGGCCGCGAGATCCGTCTCGGCGCGCTTGTCTTCATCGCCGACGACTCCGCTTGGCTTCAAGAAGCTCCTCTCGACATCGAGGCCCTCCTCGTCCGCGGGGCGGCGCACTTTCGTGCGAGTGCCTGCGCGTCCTGCTGCGGCAGCCGTCGACTCAGTATCGGTCGGCTCCCGCGGTGTCTTCGCTCCCTACCGTCCACCGTCGCAAGCGATCCGGATGTTCGCGGCTCCAGCGGTGGGTGAAGCACGCGGTGGCTCACCAGTCGACCACCCAGCAAGTCGCGGTAATCGAGCCTGACGAATCCCTTTACGGTTCGTTCGATCTGCCAGCTAGTCACTCAGATTTGTTTTTCGAGTGCGAGAGCAACGATCCGGCGGCGGAAGTCCTCGTGGTCGACTCCCAACATAGTCCGCCTAGATTTCGTCGTGGCGGCAGCGGCAGCGGCGGCCCGTCACACGATCTTGACGAGTATTACCCCAAGCCCTCACTGCCGAGCAGAGGGAGGAGCTGCGGCGCAGAAACGAGGAGGCTTTCCAGACCCCCATCATTGGGGAGACTCCTGAGGCTCAGGCCCTGGAGGCGGCGTGCCTGGCCAACTTGGCCGAGTGCACGTGTCTGGAGAATCTTCAACATGCACTCGACGAACGTGCCCGCAGAGAGATCCCGAGTTCCAGTCGACGTCAACGACGGCTTTTTCCGAGTGAACCTCAGGTATACCGTACTCCGATCCAAAATGTTGTAGTAGCAGCGCGCATAGCAGAGTCAATCCAGCCATCCCGTTTGGAAGCTGGTAAAGGTTTGGAGCAGATTCGAACTTTGCTCAAGGAGGCTGAGGAGCAAAATTCAGCCATCTCTCAGTCACACAACAGAATTCACAGCAGATTAGTCAGGGTGGATTCCGTTCAGCCGGCACATAGCTCGAGATCGCCCCTACGGCGTGAAGGTCGCGGTTACCATCAAGATCAGCACCATGGGCGAGGTCATGGACAGCTCGATCCTCGACACCCCCGTGATGACCACCGGCGAGTGCCTACGCCCCCTTCGAGGGGTGGGTCATACGTGCCCCGGCGGTATGATGACAGGCGCCCGTATGGTGATGAGCGGAGAGCCCCAGTCGACCCAAGAGAGCCTGGGTTCGATGCAAGATCACTCCTCGTTCAGGGTTTGGTTGACAGAGGTAGAGCTAACAGAGAAGGGTTGGACAGAGATCGTCCGACTGGAAGCAGAGCATTTGTTTCTGGTCCCGAGTGTTTCAGCAGGGCCATCCGGGCGCCTGAGATTCCGCCCAATTTCAGATTGGCCACGGGCATAGGCAAGTTCACTGGCGAGTCAAAGCCAGACACTTGGTTAGAAGATTACCGAGTGGCAGTGCAGATTGGCGGAGGCAATGACGATGTAGCCATGAAGCACCTCCCTTTGATGCTTGAAGGTTCGGCCAGAGCTTGGCTGAATCAGTTGGCCCCTGGAAGTATTTTCTGTTGGGAAGATTTGGCCCAAGTGTTTATCAAGACATTCGAAGGCACGTGCAAGCGACCTGCTGGACTGACTGAGTTGCAGCATTGCGTTCAAAAGCCGAATGAAACTTTGCGAGATTTTATCCAGAGAGGGACTACCCTTCACCATGTGGTGGAGAACGTGTCAGAACACCAGGCGGTTTGTGCCTTCAAGGAAGGCGTGAGATACAGAGAGCTTATCCTGAAATTCGGTCGTTCTGGAGACATGTCCCTGAGCCGAATGATGGAAATAGCCACTCGTTACATAAATGGCGAAGAGGAGGACCGACTCCGCAGTGGCAAGAAAAAAATAGTCGACCAAGATACTGGAGGTGGAAACACCGGTCGGAAGCAAAAACGGAAAGCTGAACCTGCAGGTCCCGCTGAGGCCGCAGTTTTGAATCAAGGAAAGTTCAAGGGAAAGCCTAAAGGGCAGTGGACTCCCAAAAAGGTGAAAGACCAGTCGGGCCAAGACGTTTTGGATTTGCCGTGTCACATTCACACGAAGAAGGATGAAGAGGGTAACTTGATTTTGCCCAAGCATACCACTCGACAATGTCGACTCCTGATTCAGCAGTTCAGAGAGGGCCCGCCCAGTGAGAAGGATTCTGATAAGGATGAAGAAAAGGAATAAGATGATGGTTATCCTAAAGTCAATGCTACTTTGGTGATTTTTGCCGATGTCGAGAGCAAAAGTCGACTGAAAGTTATCAACAGAGAAGTGAATATGGTTGCCCCGGCAACTACGACATACTTGAAGTGGTCGAAAACTCACATTACGTTCGATCAGTCGGATCACTCAGCGCACGTTGCTACCCCTGGGTGGCAAGCGCTGGTGGTCGACCCAGTCGTTGGGGGCACCTGACTGACTAAGGTCCTTATGGATGGCGGCAATGGTTTGAACATTTTATACGCTGAGACCCTCCAAGGGATGGGCAATCCGATGTCCAAACTCAGTGAGAGCAACATGCAGTTCCACGGCATCATCCCCGGAAAGAAGGCAAAGTCACTCGGACAGATTGCTCTCGATGTGGTTTTCGGTGATTCTAAGAACTACCGCAAAGAGAAGTTGACATTTGAGGTGGTGGATTTCCGCAGTGCCTACCACGCTATTCTAGGCAGGCCTGCGTATGCTCGTTTCATGGCTCGACCATGTAACGTGTTTCTCAAGTTGAAGATGCCCGGGCCCAGAGGAGTGATCACAGTCGTAGGAAATAGGCAGAGAGCAGAGGAATGCCTTCAGAAAGGCTCGAAGATTGCCGACGAACAGATGGTAGCAGTCGAAATGGAAGAATACAGATTCGAGTGATCTGTTGCGAGCTAAGAAACCTGCCTCACAGTCCGCATTTCAGTCGGCCGGTGAGACAAAACCTGTTCATATTCATCCGGAAGACCCCACTGCTGCTCTGACCCACATCTCATCAACGCTCGACAGCAAATAGGAAGCCTCGCTCATCCAGTTCCTCCGTGAGAACTGGGACATCTTTGCATGGAAACCCTCAGACATGCCAGATGTACCCAGGGGGCTGGCTGAGCATCGTTTGCGTGTCGACCCGAAAGCAAAACCAGTTAAAGAGCATCTCCGTCGGTTCGCCGCTGAAAAGAGGAAGGCGATTGGTGAGGAGGTGGCTCGGCTCCTGGCAGCTGAGTTCATCCGTGAGATATACCACTCCGAGTGGCTCGCCAACGTCGTCATGGTCCCCAAGAAACATAAGTCACTTCGTATGTGCATTGACTTCAAGCATATCAATCGGGTCTTCCCGAAAGATCATTTTCCTCTCCCCCGTATCGATTCGATCATCGACTCGACGGTGGGGTGTGAGCGTTTGTCGTTTCTAGACGCATATTCCGGGTACCATCAGATCCGACTATTTGGACCCGATGAAATAAAGACAGCCTTTATCACCCCTTTCGGGTGTTTTTGTTATATCACTATGCCTTTTGGTCTCAAGAATGCTGGCGCCACGTTCATGCGCATGATCCAGAAGTGCTTGCTCACTCAGATCAGTCGGAATGTGGAAGCATATATGGATGACATCGTGGTCAAGTCACGCAAGAGTTCCGACCTGCTTGTTGACCTCGCTGAAACATTTGCCAATCTGAGAAGATATGATATTAAACTAAATCCGTCCAAGTGCACATTCGGAGTTCCTGGAGGAAAGTTACTCGGTTTTCTCGTTTCTGAACGAGGAATCGACACGAATCCTGAAAAGGTTGGAGCGATTCTCCGAACGAAACGCCCTGTGCGTGTGCACGACGTTCAGAAGCTTACAGGTTGCCTTGCTACTCTAAGTCGATTCATTTCTCGTCTCGGTGAAAAGGCACTGCCTCTTTGCCGACTGATGAAGAAATCTGATACATTCGAGTGGACTCCTGAGGCCGGAGCAGCGTTTGAAGAGCTCAAAGCCCTGCTTTCCACCCAGCCGGTGCTCGCTGCCCCGATCAGCAAAGAACCTCTACTGCTATATATTGCTGCTACCGGGCAAGTGGTCAGCACAGTGCTCACGGTCGAGCGAGAGGAAGAAGGGAAAGCCTACAAAGTTCAACGCCCAGTGTATTACATTTCTGAAGTCTTGACTCCGTCCAAGCAAAGGTATCCACATTACCAGATGCTGGTCTACGGAATTTATCTGACCGCGAAGAAAGTTGCACATTACTTCATGGACCACTTGATTTCAGTCGTCAGCGACGCTCCATTATCAGAGATTTTGAATAATCGAGATGCAACCGGTCGAGTGGCTAAATGGGCGATTGAACTTCTTCCTCTGGATATCAAGTTTGAAGCAAAAAAGGCAATTAAGTCCCAAGCAATTGCAGACTTCCTGGCCGAGTGGAGCGAGCAACAGAAGCCGCCTCAAGTTCACTCGGAGCACTGGACCATGTTCTTCGACGGGTCTAAGATGCTGAATGGTTCTGGCGCTGGGGTAGTTCTGGTGTCCCCCAGAGGCAACAAGCTCAGTTACATTCTCCAGATTCACTTCGATTCCTCCAACAAAGAAGCTGAGTACGAAGCACTTCTGTATGGGTTGCGTATGGCCATCTCACTCGGCGTCCGTCGCCTGATGGTTTACGGTGACTCAGATTTGGTGGTTAATCAGGTGATGAAGGAGTGGGATATCAGGAGCCCCGCTATGACTAGATACTGCAATGCAGTGAGGAAACTAGAGAAGAAGTTTGAAGGGTTGGAACTCCACCACATACCTCGACTCAAGAATCAAGCAGGTGATGATCTGGCAAAAATTGGTTCCACTCGGAAGCCTATTCCCAGTAATGTGTTCTTGGAGCATCTCCACGCCAATAAGTGCTACCAATCCGACTGAGGTCGAAGTGCCAGCAGTAGTCAACTTAATCATGGAAGTTCTAGTAATCACTCCCGACTGGACAGTGCCATATATTGCATATCTGCTCAGGCAGGAGCTCCCAGAGAATGAGGATGAGGCCCGTCAGATCGTCCGCAGATCCAAAGCTTTCACGGTAATAGGTGGACAACTTTTCAGAGAGAGTGTTACTGGAGTGGCTCAGCGATGCATCTCTCCAGAAGAAGGTCGATTGATTTTAAATGAGATCCACTCGAGGACCTGTGGTCACCATGCGTCCTCTCGGACCATCGTGGCCAAAGCATACCGAGCGGGATTTTTCTGGCCCCGAGCAAATGAAATGGCTAAGGAAATAGTCGAGAAGTGCGAAGGTTGCCAGTTTTACTCGAACATGTCCCACAAGCCCGCATCAGCCTTGAAGACTATTCCACTCGTCTGGCCATTTGCTGTTTTGGGATTGTACATGGTTGGACCCGGAGGACCGGCAGAAGTGGCTTCACCCATCTGCTCATGGCAGTCGACAAGTTCACTAAGTGGATTGAAGACAAACCCATCAAGAACCTCGACTCAAGCACAACCATCAACTTCATCAGAGAGTTAATATTCAGATATGGAGTTCCGCACAGCATCATCACGGACAACGGCTCAAACTTCGATTCTGATGAGTTCAGAGCTTTCTGCGCTTCCCAAGGCACTGGGGTCGACTACGCTTCAGTTGGACACCCGCAGTCGAATGGGCAAGCCGAAAGAGCAAATGGTTTGATCCTCCAAGGGCTGAAACCCCGATTGATGCGCGACCTCAACCATGCAGCAGGCGCTTGGGTGATTGAGCTACCGTCCATTCTGTGGGGATTGAGGACAACCCCCAACCGGTCGACTGGTCGTACTCCTTTCTTCTTGGTATACGGGGCTGAAGCTGTACTTCCGAGTGACTTGCTCCACAATGCACCCCGAGTAGAACTCTTCTCAGAAGTTGAAGCAGAGCAAGCTCGTCAAGACGCTGTTGATCTTCTGGAGGAAGAAAGAGAGATGGCCTTGATCCGGTCGACCATCTATCAGCAAGACCTTCGTCGATTCCACGCCCGAAACGTCAAAGGTCGAGCGTTTCAGGAAGGAGACCTTGTGCTCCGAGTGGATCAACAACGGCCTCACAAGCTCGCCCCTGCTTGGGAAGGCCCCTTCATCATCACCAAGGTGCTCCACAACGGGGCATATCACCTTTACAACGTGGCCAAGAAGAAAGACGAGCCACGCTCCTGGAACGCGGATCTGCTCCGCCACTTTTATACCTAAACACTCGGATTGTCGAGATGTAATAAGAAGTACCTTTCTGATTGTTTATCAAAGACATGATTTCCACAGTCTCCTAAACAATTGTTGTCGAACAAACGCGTATTCGAATCCCCCAGTGGGTGGCTTAGCTGCGAACCCGATTCGCCTAAGTTTCACAAACACTCCGAGTGGAGAGCAATCCTCCCACTCGGAGGCTTAGCTGCGAACCTGATTCGCCTAAGTTTCAAAACAAACTCCGAGTGGAGAGCAATCCTCCCACTCGGGGGCTTAGCTGCGAACCCGATTCGCCTAAGTTTCACGAACACTCCGAGTGGAGAGCAATCCTCCCACTCGGAGGCTTAGCTGCGAACCTGATTCACCTAAGTTTCAAAACAAACTCCGAGTGGAGAGCAATCCTCCAACTCGGGGGCTTAGCTACGATCCCGTACTCGCCTAAGTTTTACAAACACTCCGAGTGGAGAGCAATCCTCCCACTCGGGGGCTTAGCTGCGATCCCGTACTCGCCTAAGTTTCACAAACACTCCGAGTGGAGAGCAATCCTCCCACTCGGAGGCTTAGCTGCGAACCTGATTCGCCTAAGTTTCAAAACAAAAACTCCGAGTGGAGAGCAATCCTCCCACTCGGGGGCTTAGCTGTGATCCCGTATTTGCCTAAGTTTCAAAACAAACTCTGAGTGGAGAGCAATCCTCCCACTCGGGGGCTTAGCTGCGATCCCGTACTCGCCTAAGTTTCACAAACACTCCGAGTGGAAAGCAATCCTCCCACTCGGGGGCTTAGCTGCGAACCTGATTCGCCTAAGTTTCAAAACAAACTCCGAGTGGAGAGCAATCCTCCCACTCAGGGGCTTAGCTGCGATCCCATACTCGCCTAAGTTTCGAAACAAACTCCGGGTGGAGAGCAATCCTCCCACTCGGGGGCTTAGCTGCGAACCTGATTCGCCTAAGTTTCAAAACAAACTCCGAGTGGAGAGCAATCCTCCCACTCGGGGGCTTGGCTGCGATCCCGTACTCGGCAAAGTTTTGAAACAAACTCCGAGTGGAGAGCAATCCTCCCACTCGGGGGCTTAGCTGTGATCCCGCACTCGCCTAAGTTTTAAAACAAACTCCGAGTGGAGAGCAATCCTCCCACTTGGGGGCTTATCTGCGACCCCGTACTCGCCTAAGTTCCATAAAAAAACAATCCGAGTAAAGAGCAACCCTTTCACTCGAGAATAACAATTGGCTAGTACATCGAGGCGTACCCTGAGCTGCGTCACAAGTACAACATCTACTCCAAGTAAGGAGCAATTCTCTCACTCGGAAACTAATCTACGATCCAAGACTCGCCTAAGTCAAAAAATCCGGGAACATTGGAGATAAAGCAACTGCATTCGAATAAAGTGATCAAGTTCGGATAAATCCAGCAAGGTTCAGAACCGTAAACAGAAGTACTCGGGCGTCCGACCCGAAAGAGTTTAACGACTACAAAATCACTCGGCATTCCGAGGCGAATGAAGTAAGTTATCAAGTCTTTCACTCGGCACGAGGAGGGCTGGCTGGCTCAACGAAAGCATCCAAGTCGATGTCGTCTGCGATGCGAGTGGCCGTGTCTATGAAAGTCTCCATGAAAGATTCAAACTGATGCTTCTTGGTGTTTGCCACCTGAAGAGCCTTCAGCTTCTCTTCCTTGACTTCCTTGCAATGAACACGGACGAGCGATAGAGCCACATCAGCACCGCAGCGAGCAGCAGACTTCTTCCATGCTTGGACTCGGTCGGGGATTTCATGAAGTTGAGTCATCAGTGAGTCGAGGTCGGTCAGAAGCACATCCTCCGGCCACAGTTCCTTGTCAATCAGTGTCAACGCAACTTTCAGTCGAGCCACATAGTCCAAAACACTAGCAAGATGAGACTCCAGTCGCAGCACGTTCATGGCAGCTTCATCCTTAATGGGAGAGTTGATGGGGTCTAGCCCTGTCTCGATCCGCCCGGTTTCCTCCTCGAAGTTCCGATAGAACTCTGCACGAAGAGAAAAATGGTAAGATGGCAGCAGCATTGTGAGTAAACTCTTTAAATCCAGTCGGATGAGGGAAGTTACCTTCAAGCATAAGGAACATCTTCTTGGCAAAACCACCCAGATAAGTTTCCAGTTCGTCCCTCTTCCGAGTAAGAACATCCACTTTGTCAGCCAAAGCCACCTTCTCCTCCTTCAGCTGCACTGTTTCTTTCTTTGCCTCGTCAACAACAGTCTTTAGCTTGGCATTCTCCTCCTCCAACTTGCCGACTGAAGCTAGCTTCCTATCCGCCAGTTCAGTCTTCTCCCGCGCCGTCTTCTACGCCTCCGCAAGGTCGAGATCCTTCTGCTCCAAGGCCTGCTTCATTTTGTCTAAAGAAACAACATTCTTCAGTCAGTCTTGGAGTTGACGGTTTTCACTACGCACATCTGTTCGAGTGGAATCACTCACTCGCCTCAAAAGGGAGTGGGTAAGGAAGAATGACAAGGCACACAGTCAAAGGGCCGTTACCTCCCATGATTACCACTTCATCTCGAGCTTTCTTCAGGTTCTCCTTGGCCAGATCCAGGTCAAGCTTGAGTTGGTTTTTCTCCTGTTCCAAGGCGGCATACTGGGTACCGAGCTCACAGGATTTCTGCGATCAGCAACAAGACATGTCAATCAACAAGAATAAGATCAGCTACTACTGATTGAAAAAGTATAAATATCAAATTACTATGACGAGAGAGTTCTAAGACTGCTGCCGAATCAAAGATTCAACAGCAGTCTCGGGGACTACACCCAGTGGGTGCACTTAGCGTGCCCCCACTGGTTCGATTTCCCACTAAGCATGGTCCGCCCAGCTTGAGTGGAGGGAGTAAAAAGGCCAGTCACTTCCGAGTGACAAAAGCAAGGTTAGATTGTTATGACAAAAGAGTTCTAAAGACTGCAGCTGAATCTAACTTTCAACAACAGTCTTGCGGACTACACCCAGTGGGTGCACTCAGCGTGCCCCCACTAGTTCGGTTTCCCACTTGGCAAGGTCAGCCCAGCCAGAGTAAAAAAAACAACCCACATTTTGTTCTAAGACCACAGTCGTTTGCCCGCAGTCGACAGCGGTCTCGGGGACTACACCCAGTGGGTGCACTCAGCGTGCCCCCACTGGACCAAGAACTCACTCGACACGACCCGTCTAAAGTCGAGTGGAAGAGCTACACAGCTACAAGTAAAAGAGTTACACAACTACAAAAAACACCCAGTGGGTGTACAGATGCAAGGTTTAGACTGACATCTTACGGATAATAAAGCAGCAGTTTCCTGATAGCATATCCTAACAGAGCAAGAATGGAGCTGGAAATCCAATCGGAAATCAACTTACAATCCCACTTACTCGGACATTGGCTTGGAGGGCAGAGCTGGCGTCGTAAGCGGCCTTGCTGGTGTCATACACCACCTTCAGTTGGTCCATCATCAGACCCGCCTGGATCATGGCCTCCTTGGCAGCTCCTACTTGGTCCTCTGGGACATGATGCATGGCAAATGGAAGAGTTGGTGGAGTTGAAGCTTGAGGTCGTGCAATCGGATCAGAAGCCTGGGCAGTCGATGCTGAGGGCTGGTCAGTCGACAGAGGTTCAGCGAAAGAGACTGTGGCTCATACTGGATCGTCGAGTTGTTGAACGACAGGCTCAGATGCTGAGCGAGGTGTTCTGTCAGCAGGCGCCCTCTTGCTCAAAACTATGCCTCTCCTCCCGGTATTCTTCGGGGGCACATCCTTGTCGTCATCATCGGGAAGCTGGATAACATTCGTCGGCACTACAAACACTCGACAGTGAAGTTTCGGTCGACCATAAAGTCAATTGACAGAACATGAACGCTACTATGGTATCATACCTGCTCGAGAGGTGGCAGCATCTGCAGTCTCCACATCACCACGCTCATCGTCGACGTCCATAGATGTTGCAGAGGTAGCAGCACTAAAAATTCCAAAATTTACTCGGTCAAGCAAGAGAACAAGTCCGCAAATACACAGAAGAACAAAGAATAGGAACCCTTACGTTGAAGCAACATGCACGGCCACCTTGATCCTGGGCAGGGCCTTACGGGTCTTTGGTGGAACAACTTTGGCCTGCTTCGCGGCCTTCTCCGATGGCTCTGGGGTTGAAGTCTGAGTGCACTTCTGGATCGTTGTGCTCGGCGGAACTGTTTTGCCACATACCCCCGCAGGGTCCTGTGACTGCTTGGAACGCCATTCAGAGCGGGGCGGCGAGTCGACTTCCTCGCTGCTGCTTGACTCCTCGCTGTCATCTTCACTGTCATCTGCATACTCATAATCAGCACTATCTCCGTCACTCTCTACTCCTTCTTGGAGCTGCTCCCCGTTTGGCATCGAGTACATCTTGGTCAAGACCTACAAGACACAGGTTACAAATATCAGTCGGATTTCAAGACAATTACATATCAAAGAAGTCGTAAACACTCGACTGAAAACGCCTGACCTCCCCGGGCGCGTTCTAGGCGTCGAATGTCAAAATTCTCCTGGACCCCTTGGGGTTATCCTTGTTGCCAGTAATGCTCCGGAGCCACTGGGCCACCGTTTTCTCTTCGACCTCCTCTGGGTGGGTTCGAGCGGTGTCTTCTGGACCCGAGTACATCCACATAGGATGATCGCGAGCTTGCAAAGGCTGGATCCGTCGACTGAGGAATACCTCCAACAGATCCATACCCGTCACTCCACCATGAACCAAGGCGACGACAGCATCGACTAACACGGATACCTCACCCTTCTCAGCCGTAGTTACTTTCAATGAAGAAGGGTGACGGAGTCTATCTAGAGTGAAAGGAGGGAGGCCGGTCGACTGACCGGGAGTCGGGATGTCATTGTAGTAAAACCAAGTCGACTGCTAGCCTCTAACTGACTCGGGAAAGGTCATGGGCGGAAAAGTACTCCTACCCCTCATTTGAATCCCTAACCCCCCGCACATTTGGATCACGTGCGTCTTTTCATCATCTGGGTTGGCCTTCTTTACCGACTGAGAGCGGCAGGTGAAAATGTGTTTAAACAGACCCCAGTGCGGCTGACACCCAATGAAGTTCTCACACATGGAGACAAATGCAGCAAGGTACGAGATTGTGTTAGGTGGGAAATGATGGATTTGAGCGCCAAAAAAGTTTAGAAAACCCCGAAAGAATGGATGCGGAGGCAGGGAGAAACCTCGTTCGACGTGGGTGGTGAGGAGGACACGCTCACCCTCGCGCGGCTGGGGCTCAGTTTCCCTCTCCGACAGCCTCCAGGACCCATGAGCAATCAGGCCGTCGTAGGCAAGATTCTCCAAGTCCTCCTTCACAACAGTGGAACGGATCCAGTCCCCCTGGATCCAACCAGGTGGCAGACCGGACCGTGACAACGACCCCCGAGCCGTCTTCTTGCCCTTCCCCGCCGTCTTCTTCGCGCGCTCCAGAGCCGCGGTCTTCTCCTTCACCATGGCGGCAGAGCTCGAGAGGAATGGGTGAAGGCATGGAGAGCAGGAAGCGGCGAGGCGGAGAAGTGGAGAGAAAGGGGATCGAATGGAGCGCACAGTGCTTCGCATCGGCCTCGGCGCCTCTTATGGGCTCGCTTCCGAGTGGCTGACCCGTGGGCCCGAGTGATCCTATCGCATCCCGTAACAGGCGCAGGCTCGATACGTGGCGGAAAAGGTGGCGCAAAGATCAAGGGGCCCCTATCTACTCGCTCCATTAACTGCGTCGCATCCCGTCCCGCGCGCTTCTCCAAAATTCAGAAATCCCGTGAGATCCGGAGACCGCAGAGCAGTCAATCGCATCAAAGATATCACATTGCTGTTCACTCGAAGATTTACAGCGTAATTCACTCGGTGATCTCAGAGGCCAGAATCGATCGAGGCGGCTGATGCAGGGTTAAAGTGCCAGTTTGCTTTCGAGACCTTTAGGAAATTCCTTTGAAGCATTGAATTGAGTCGGAACCAACTTCAACCCTTCCTCGCTCGGACCTCAATCCATTCGGGGGCTAATGACGATGACATGTACCTAGGGTAGGGTCATAGGCCTGACCTAGACCCCCTACCCAAGGACACTGCCCTAGAATCAAGGACATACCAAGTTTTACAGAAGATACCGACTGAAATCACCCAGAAGTGTAATCCACTCGACAAAAGATTCCACTCGGATACCTCCATTCCACTCGACCCAGAAGCATCACTCGACCATACAAAGAATCACTCGGAGTGCCGAAGACCAACAGTCGCACCAGGATGGCAATGGTCAGGCGTTCACTCCATAGTCGTTAAGGCATTAATAGCTAACGTTACCTGTAACGCCCCTGTCTTAACTCACCTTAACTCATATTGAACCCTGTGTAATGGAGGGCTGGAGGGACCTGGCGCACTCTATATAAGCTACCCCCCTCCTCTGGCACAAGGGTTCGCACCCCCTGTAACTCCCACGCAAAATCCAGTCGACAAGCCTCCAAGGCATCGAGACGTAGGGCTGTTACCTCCTCCGAGAGGGGCCTGAACTCGTAAACTTGCGTGTACAATCTCACCGTAGCTAGGACCTTGCCTCCACTCACGTACCCTACACTATTACTGTCAGATCCATTCCCATGACAGTCACAACTTTGAAGCTTGAAGACCTTTGTTTTTGTAGTTTCGTTCTTCTTATTTGAGTTATAGGAAAAACCGTACTGTTAAAGGAAGTCGACAAGTGGATCCACCACGAGCCAAGGGCTGTCATGGTCTGACGGGAGGCGCCCTATCCTTATTGGGCTAGGCGCACCAAGTCCTCAAAAGCCCATGTGGCTAGGGAAGGGGAAAAAAGAGGAGTCCTAGTAGGAATAGGATTGGACTTGGAGTCCATGTCCTCTCCCCCTTGGCTACGCCCTAGGGCTTGGAGGGGCTGTTCCCCACGCCCCTCCACCTATATATAGAGGGAAGGGGGCGACCCAAGAGCACACACCATGCCCTTGGCACCCCTCTCTCTCCCATTACTCCGTAGTTCCTCTGTCCTCGTTCTAGTAGCGCTTGGCGAAGCCCTGCTGAACTAGCTCCACCACCCCATCACCACCACGCCATCGTGCTGGTTGTGATCCCATCTACTTCTCCGCCTTCTCTTGCTGGATCAAGGAGGAGGAGACGTCATCGAGCCGCACGTGTGCTAAACTCGGAGGTGCCGTCCGTTCGGCACTAGATCGGTTGGATCGTGATCGGATCGCGAAGAGTACAACTACATCAACCACGTTATATACGCTTCTACTTTCGGTCTACGAGGGTATGTAGACACACTCTCCCCTCTCATTGCTATGCTTCTCCTAGATAGATCTTGGGTGTTCGTAGGAATTTTTTTGATTTTCATGCTTCATTCCCCATCAAATTGCAATTGTGTTTTGGACCAGTAGTTGCAGTCAGGTTACTACACTTGCAATTGCATGTCTAGGGGTGGACATGCAACTGGCCGAACATCATCATCCCAATTGCAGTCACCATGTGAACCATGTAGTTGCAGTCGGATTACAACACTTGTAGTTGCATGTCTAGAGATGGACATGGAACTGAAAAAAAATACACTTTCCACTTAAAAGCTTGAAGTTACAAACCCACTAAAAATTTACGGCTCTGTTTCTTTAGGAAAAAGTTACAAGTCTATTAATTAGGAAGTGTTTAAATATAAATGAAAAAATGTAAAAAAGGAAAAAAGAAATTAAATGATAACAAAGAAAAATGCAGCCCTTCTAAAAAAGAAAAAGACGAAGAAGAATGCAGCCGAAAAGGAAGATACATTTTTTTAGACAAAAAAGGAAGATACATGAGTCACTGGAATGGAGAACGGTAGGGTCGCATTCCCTCCTAACCAGCACCTACAATAGGACGTGATGTATAAAAAATCAGACATAAAAAGCTGATAAAAAAGGTGTGTTGATGCATGTTGCTGCGACGTGGACAAACGGGCGAACAAAGGAAACAACTTGGGTTGCATCCATTGTTTTGCTCGTTCGCATAAAAAAAAGTTACCCGCACTAATCTCGGCATACATTGGCACGGTATATCTTGGACAAGAACTTCCCTTTCTCGATGGCCAGGCCACAATTACAAACTCACATCACTAATATGGGCCATGAAAAGCAATGGATGCAGTAGAGTCTGCAAAGTGCGCTTACCGACGGCTTGAGATGGTGCCCGTTGGTGACATTGCACCACCCGCCGCTAGAGATTTTGACCTGCAACCAGTCAACTCCAGCTCTTCGCCGCCCGTGGTAACACTGGCTGCTTCGTCGGGTGCGGGGAGCCGCTCAGTCAGTGGCTCTGCACAACCCCTATGTCCAAGTCGCCGGCGCCGGCGCCGATCGTCCCAAGTCCAAGTCGCATGCGCACCCTGCACGCAGATGGATCACTTTCTCTAGTATATATGGAGATAGAGATGGTCTTAGAAGAAGGTTGGTTTGGACTTGAGAGTTAGAAGGGCAGAGGGGAGGGGTCGCCATGCCATGGATCAGTGAGGTGGCAGGCCATGCCACGGATCAGTGAGTTGGCATTTTCGGGAAAGTTTTTTTCAATGGCTTGGAAAAAAGATTACTTGCTATCACAAAGATGACCATTTTTTCCCTAAAAAATTGATGAACATTTTTCTAACAACAAAGTTTCCAAGTCAGCCGAGCCATTCTGTTCCGCTTCCTTTGAGGATGTAAAAAATCAATTGTTTAGGAGGTTGTAATTTACCTTTCTAATATTCATTCAATCCATCCTTTGATGCTCAATGGCATGCGCGGACTCTTTTCTCTTATTTCACAAGAACATATAACAACAACCAAAGTAAATGTATATGGTAGCATATCCATCCATAGGCAAACAAGGACAAATTGGTTGTATATGCGATCAAGAAGTTCTCCCTCCTTTATTAGATCCTCAAAGAAGTCGACAAACACATTTGTTTTGATTTCATCTTTCTCACTGGGCCAAGAAAGCAAAAGATAAATCAATATGACTTGCACTTTTCAAGCCATCCTGAAACAAATCTTCTACGTACACAACACAATACCAACCAAAGCACCTATACATAAATCCAGATTATGTTCATTCTAGCTAGCTACCTAGCTGTACAACATGACACCACAGGTCACGATTCAATTTCAACAGTGGCTCGGCTCGGCTCGCTCAATAGTCAACAGTTCGGCCAGCCAAGAAACAAAGCCAAGTACAGAAAAACAATATCTCAAGGAATGATATAAACAAACAGAGCACAAGTTGCACGACCGGCTCGTCTTGCGATTTCATCTAGTGCTTCCAAATCTCGGCTCTCGGGGGGTGTTATTTCTTTCCTCGGGGCCTTTACCACTTCTGGGGTTCACGACATCGTCGCCTTCGTCAGTCTTCATGGTATTGACCCTAAGTTGTCGATGTCACGAATCTGATGCACATCACACAGATCAAGTCAACAATAGTTTAGCATCTCACATATCCTAGAATGAATGTAGACAGGAAATATGCAAAACAAGTCAGGTGCAACGAATTAATTCCAAGTTTGGTGAACTCAACCAATTCAAAGAAAATCCCTTGGATTAACATGTGACAAATATATGAAACCTGCACCATAGCAAGAACACATGTAGTAGAAGCCAAGGGGGCAATCAATATTATCAACAATCATTTTCTCGATTCTAAGCATTTGACAGACATGAATTCCATCCTATCTACATGTCTCGCGACACAAACAGCAGGGAATCAGAAAGATGTTCCCAGAAACCATATCCACTCTTCAGGGTAGATGAACAGATAGAATTAAAGGAAAATACTACAAAGAAAATGCAGTAGTTGAAAAAAATGCCAAGGTGTGGCATCCTTGATGAGCAGCAAAAGAAAAGCATGGTAATCAGTTTGCAAACAAGCATAAGATTCCTACAACTCTTAACAACAAATGAACTTTTTATATTATGCCTTTTCTAATTATGTAAAACAATAATCATTGTTTGGTCTCTTCTTTATACACATAGTATTTCCTGCATACGTGACATAGTAGTCCTAGTTGAGAAAAAGCTATGTTTAGAAAATGAACACCCATGATCCTGCAAGGGACACATGATGAACAATACCTACACATGCCACTTCTAGGGTTCACGACATCGTCGTCTTTGTTAGTCTCCACCAAACAATGGGCTAATCTTTGGCTCTAAGTTGGTGATGTCACGAATCTAATGCACAACACACAGATCAAGTCAAACACAGATTAACATCTCACAAATCCTAGAAATGAATGTAGACAGGGAATATGTAAAAACAAGTCAGGTTTGACAGATTACTTGCAACCCTGCTATACTCGATCAATTCAAAGAAAATCTCTAGGCAATCATAGCAAATATATGAAGCCTGCACCATAGCAAGAACAAATGTAGTAGAATCCAAGAAAAAACTGAAATCACCAACAACCATTTCCTCAATTCTAAGCATTTGACAGTCATGAATTCCATCCTATTTGTATATCTCACAACACAAGCATCAGGGAATCCAAAAAATGTTCCCAGCCAACATATCCACTGCTCACGGGGCAAAGCATCCACAGTTTACAAACCAAAGGATAGACATGAATAAAAGAATCATGCTTAACCTACTACAAAGCAATATTGAGACATCTAACATTATTTATCAAGCCTAAGCCAAAACAGTAGCAATTCCCAAATTTTCCGGCATAAACAGAGATGATAACCATGGTATACGGTAAACATGGGCATAATAGTTACTCCAGGAGAACCCAAAGAAAACCTAGGCATCATCCAGCAGCATATCATTCCAACATGGAAGACAGTAGCAACTAACAACTAGGCATCATCCTGATCAAATGATAAAAGTAAAACTATGGTGAAAAGCACATGATCACCAAAAGCATGACAGTGCACATCATAGAATCAACCCCAGCTTGATGGCCATGCACACACATCGGCCATAGCTCGAAGGCTAGGTCAAGGTGCAACAGGGGCGGAGGGGGAGGCCCAAGAAAACCAGTAACTTACCAGAACTGGAAGATCACCACAAGGCCTGTGACTTGACCCCCTTTAGCTATCATCTCCTGCGACACTGAAAGAACCGCCGAGTCAGGGCTTTCCTAATCAACAAACCACAACACAAAACAGACACTACATAAACATCTCTTCGGGGTAGATAAACAAATATAAATAATAAAGGAAAATACATATGCAACAGTTAAAAAATGGCAAGGTGTGCATCCTTGATGAGCAGCAGAAGAAAAGCATGGTAATAAGTTTACAAACAAGCATAAGATTTCTAACAACTCTTAACAGCAAATGAGCTTTTATATTAGTGCCTTTTCTAGTTATCACTTCTCCGTAAAACAATAATTATTGGTTTTCTCACTTATACACATAGTATTGCCTGTGTATGCACCAACGTATATCATAGAATTTGCTCATATGGAAGATAGACGCAAGCCAATCTATGAAATCGTCGCTTGTATGTATGGTCTACACATTTGGAGACATGGGAGTTTGGAAGAGGATTGTATGCAGCATAGCATCGAATCTCAGCAAAATCGAAATCATTATTGTGATTTGCAATACAGTGATAGCATCCTAGGGCTTTGATCGACGGAATCAGAAAGATGTTCCCTACCAACTAAAGGACATGCATGAATGGAACAATCATGCTTAACCTAAAAGGCACTATTGAGATATCTAGCATTATTTATCAAGCCTAAGCCAAAACAGTAGCAATTGCCAAATTCTCCATCATAAATAGAGATAATAACCATGGTATGCTGTAGACATGAGCATAACAGTTACTGCAGGAGCAACCCAAAGAAACTAGGCATCATCCAGCAGCCTAGACATGTAATCCTAACCAAATTACTACGAAAACAGTAGAGAAAAAGGATGTCATCGCCAAAAGCATGACAATACACCATGATAGAATAATCCATGGCTCAAGGTTCCATAGCAGAAGGCTAGGTCTCGGAGTAGGGGCACCGGAGGACCCAGGAAAACCAGGAACTTACCCGTAACGGTTGTAGCCGAGGACGTACAACAGCACCGACGCCGTTGTCGCTGCCATCACACAGAGGGAGGCCCATGCAGAGCCTTCAACGGCACATGCGTGATAGGCAATAGCTGGCGCTAAGCAACCATCGCGGGCAACTTCATATCCCCAAAGGAACTTTTACTCTGGGTTATCTGAAATGCAACAGTGAATTAATGAAATGGTGCCAAAGTATAGATGCAATTCTAATGGTTAAGTAAGCTGAATTGAGTTGATTCGCTCAAAAAGAAGAAGATAATATGATTCCTGAATAGTTCACAAAAACATTGGTGTATTACATACAACTGTTTTCTCTACAAGTAAGGGCCCAAACTACTTCCAGGTTATTATTTTTCTCCATCTAAGCTCTACTCTTATTATATTCAAAGAACCTAGTCAGGTATCTCTAGTAACAACTAGTTAATTTTCAAAACAGAACATATCAAATTATCCATGTGCCAAACAAACAAGAAATCACACACAAACTAACTAAACACCTTTCATTAGATACAAGAAAATTACTGACCAACAAATTTGACAAGGCAACAAACAAAGCCACCCCTGTGAAGCCCGTCAAGCATGTTCATCACAGTACCATCAACAGAAGTTGTTAAGTTGTCAATGACATCTTTCATCTTGGTCAAAGTAAGCGGTGTCCTCAATGTTCATTACCTAGCTTCTTGCCTTCTCTTGTATATCCTTGATCAACTTGCAGCATCCATCTAGGTCATTGCTTGCCTCCTCAATAAACAAACCAGCCAGAGAACTGAACATCGGAAAACAACAAAATTAAACAACACGGCATGTGTAGCCTTCCTTTATATAACACAACGCATTGATATTTATCCTCTTGATAGATCAATAGTTCGAAATGTCTTTTATTCATCAACCTAGAGTTCTAGACACATGAGACGTTAAACGAACAAATAAATTATCTTGATTATGCAATTGTGTTATGGACCATGGAGTTGTGTTATGGACCATGTAGTTGCAGTCAGGTTACTACACTTGCAATTGCATGTCTAGAGGTGGACATGCAACTGGTCGAACATCATCATCCCAATTGTTGTCACCTTGTGAACCATGCAGTTGCAGTCGAATTACAACACTTGCAGTTGCATGTCTAGAGATAGACATGCAACTGAAAAAAATACACTTTCCACTTAAAAGCTTGAAGTTAGAACGCCACTAAAAATCTACTGCTCTGTTTCTTTAGGAAAATTTGACAGCTCTATTAATTAGGAAGTGTTTACATATAAATGAAAAAAATGAAAAAAAAGGAAAAAGAAATTAAATGATAACAAAGAAAAATGCAACCCTTCCCAAAAAGAAGAAGAAGAAGAAGAACGCAGCCCTCTTAACCAGCACCTACAATAGGACGTGATGTATAAAAAATCATACATAAAAAAGCTGACAAAAAAAGGTGCGTTGATGCATGTTGCTGCGACGTGGACAAACGGGCCAACAAAGGAAACAACTTGGGTTGTGTCCACTGTTTTGATCATTCGCATAAAAAAAGTTGCCCGCACTAATATCGGCACCTTTAAATTGGACTAGTGGTTGGGGCACGCCCTAGGTGCGCCACCTATGCGTTCCTGTGCGTACCAGTCTAGTTGATGCAGCTGTGAACGTGCATATGCGGTCTAGAGGAGCAGTTAAGATGATGCGGATGGACATACTATGCAACACCAGCCATGTTGCAATACATTATGAATTTCAGTTGTATGTATGGTCACATAGCTTACAAAACATGATATACAAGATATGACATAAGAACACCAAAATAACTCCGTACAAAAATATGCCCTGAGAAAAAACAACAGAAATCCTCTACAAATTTCACAAGAATGATACTGAGTTTCTATATAAATGAAATGTGGCGCTGATCTGATTGCCCGGACATATGCTCTGTAAATGCTCTTTTCAATTTTGATGTTCTTTCGGCACATAAGATTCTGCACAAGTCCATTAAATGGTTAGTACTTTATACAAGAAGAATGTAGTTTCAAATGGTACAATACAAGAAGATGAAAATATTAAGACGCTCATATATCAAAGACTGTATCTCCCCAAGTTCCATGAACAAATGAACCCCCTTTCTATATGCAATAGCCACATGCCCATATCATTATAAAAAATGTGCATGTAAATGTACCCAACAAATAAAATGGTTACGAACATTAGCTCAGCAAAGTTTTGTCCAGAAGGAAAGTAACATGACTGGAGTGGTGCTCATGACATCAACGTGATAAATCATGGAAATGTATCCCTCTAAAAAAATCTCGAACATTGCTCAAAATAGCTGCTCCATCAATCTTACAGTGCAAATCATGTCACGGTAGTCTTGCGTTAGTCCTTTCACGCCTGCTTACAACAAGAGAATACATATGATGACATAAAGATTAAAACTCAATGAGATTAATTAATGTGGTGCAAGATAAGTACTGACAGTACCGAGTATAGCATGCAACAAAGAACATCACAATAGATTGCTTCGTCTACGCCATCTTGGACTTGACAGAGAGATCTCCTTACCAGATCATCACAAGTCAGCTATGAGTTAGTGGTCAAGAATGTTTCTACTCAAACAAACCAAACGCAGTAGCCTACCAAGTCCATCTCACCTCACCTCCCTCCATCCATCCACCACAAACAAACTGAGATACTGCATACTCAATGCTGCTTTCTAAATATAAGTCTTTTTAGATATTTCAATACAAACTACATACGAATGTATAGACATATTTTAGAGTGTAGAGTCACTCATTTTGCTCCGCATGTAGTCCCTTATTGGAATCTCTAAAAAGACTTATATTTAGGAACAAAAGGAGTAGAAGGTATTGTCCCAAAATTTATTTTTGTCATATAAAAAGCATAGTATTGGAGTTAGAAGGTATTACTTCATTTGGAGCATCTTACATAGTCAAACAAAGCAAACGAACAGCAGAATGCTAAAAACCAATTCTTTTCTTGTGAATATAATGATATATGCATTGCTTGCTTGCCTTTTATTTTTGCTTACGTCGTTGCTTGCTTGCCTATCTAAATTGAAGATCAGACCGACAGACCCATTCCTTATGTACATGTATTAGCTAAATTAAACTATGCTAATTGCAAAATCAGCAACTGATGTACGCATGACCATTTGCAACTAAATAGCTCAAATTTCAATAGTATAGAGGTACGTGCAGGAGTTCTTGTCCCAAGAACTCCATCGCTTACCTGTAACAATAGTACAATGCATAGAGGCGTGGAGAGGCCGTCACCGTTGGCAACTAAATAACTCAAATTTCAATAGTATAGAGCTACGTGCAGGAGTGTTTGTCCCAAGAACTCCATCACTTACCTGTACAACAATACAATGCATAGAGGAGTGGAGAGGCCGTCCAATACAAGGGTCGGTGGCGACGATTGCTCCAGAGAGCGATTAAAAGCCGGCAGATGTAGATGGCATGTTGTGGCCGGCGTGGACTCGTTAAGAACCCCACTGGAGGGTGCGTCATGCCCGGCGGCATGGATCAAAGATGAAGCGATCAAAGTCAAAGTGGCGCGGGCATTTCTGATTGCCAAAATAAATGCATATAAGAAAATCTACATCTAGAAAGAAAGAGAAGCACCGCTAATTAAACTAAGTTGCCTAAAAATGGCACTGCTTACCTTTTTCTACTCCGACAAGAGCAAGCAACTTGTTGCGATCATCTAAAACAAGCATCAGAGACCTTGGGACTGAAGTACCACAGACTTCAGGTTCCTCAAGATTTGTTCAGAGAGGAATTTCATCAGATTGTAGCCCTTACCAGTTGTGTTGGCATCCTCAAAGGCCATGATCTCTATTGTCCTAGTTTCTTTGGCAGCAATATAGGACCTGATGTGAGAAACTAACAAAATCAATTCACTAGCTAGACAAATCAAGAAGCTCATTCGCAAAGAACACATTCTGGAGAATCGATGTACACAATGCTTGACAGTTAATGAATAGAAAACAGATTTCGAAAAATCCTATACAAAATTTGGAACCACTTGGGCAACTAAACAAGTAACAACAGTCTTAATGTTAAAAATGGGTATATATATACCTTAACAAGAACAACACATCAGAATGATGGTCGAATGGGAAGAGCGAACACATGGATCTGAGAACTTTTTAGGTCATCTAGTTCTGCCCTCTTGGCTACTTCCTCTGATGAGCAGTAACACCTATTCACATCAGCATGGAACCTGTATATTTGTGTGGCCAGATTTTAAGTCTATGACTGAAGTGTGTCAAAAGCAGTTATTTTTCTTGAAACAAAAACAGTTTCCAGGTCCCCTTATTGAGAGCTGAACATACCATGTAGGGTCGCAAGTGCTGAGGTCAGTGATGACAGTGGTGAAGACTACTCTGTTCTGCAGACCTTGCCATTTGAGTACCCATAGAGGAATATGTTGCATGAGGGGGTGAACACTAATTATTATGTCTGGCTTGTACTTCTTCAATCCAGCCTCAACCTTCCTAGAACCATAAACAAGAAACTATTCAGAAAAAGGATGTACAGACAAAGTCTTTCGTGTGGATCATTGAACTTAGGTTGTAGGTTAAAGTCTAAATGACACAAGCATTATGAGAAACGTTTTAGCAATAATTAGATGTCTCTTAGCAATGACGACATTGAAATAGAGCAAACATATCGATAGCCAATGTTGGTGGGTTGGAGTATGGAAAAACAGTAATTCCAGAATTTAAAACTTGCAAATGCCACACTGCCATTGTGGTTTATAAGAGGTTAGTCATGGTCTGGAAACAATGTTGCACAAGGATAGCCTGGTAATTGGGAAAGCACATATGCTGATTTAAACTCACCTAAAATGATGATCAAGGGATTGCAGCAATGCAATGCAATCGATTTTTGTTGCCTCCTAGAATACCACACCTACAGGGTGACACCACACTGGTGCAGAGACGTGCTATACAAACGGTCATTACCCCCTTTCCGCGACGGAGTTTTAAACCATCACCTAGTGAGTGTGTGCGATAGGGGGGGGGGGTCCTTCCCACATGACCCAGAAACCGTAGGGGATAGGCCCTCCGGCCACACAGGCGGGAGCAAAATGAGCTCGTGTGCGATCGGGCGAGGCATCGAAGCCCAATTGTTTCCGTTTGTATGTACATCCCACATAGTGAATCCCAGAAAAATGTTTCCATTCTTATGTATATCACACACAGTTTTTTTGTGTGGAAACATTTGTGCAAGGTGGCCTAACACAAACAGTTCTCTGCCGGAAGCTGTGTGTGATTGTTAGTTGATCCAACACGCCAACTTTCTAGAAACTGTGTGGGTTCTTTGAGTTCATCGCCCATGGTGTTGTCTGAGTAACCGTTTGCAATAGAAAACCCCAATAAGCAGGGTAATTAGCCTATTATTTGATAATCCATCTAGTAATCAAATTGACATTTCTTATAGAAAACACCATATATTTCATATCCGTATAACGGCAACCACAATTTCATAATCGAATTACATCAGATAGCTTCAGCACTCAGTTACACCAAACAGGGATATAGCTAGCTACGCCATTACACAACAGCACCAAGTTTCAGATGCAACATCAAAAACCTTTGGAAAAGTAGCATCATACATGGTAAATAGACAAATGAATCTCATATGGGAAACTGCAGAAGCGGAAGGCGAATATTGAGCCTTCAGTGATGTTGAATATCCTTGCAACTTTAGGCCAGTGGCTATGGATAATTGCCCGCCCAACCTTCGTCCTCTTCAGGAAGACTTCAATATTGTATCGTGGGTGTTGAATGAATACCTTCCTCGCCTCTTGATCATGCAGGTGGTTTGAGAGGTAATCATCGGTGAACTACTTTGAAAAGTACTGAAAACAATGATATGCATAAATCGCTGTTAAATTTTTTGAAATGGCGCAAGGAGTAAAAACAAGGTAAAAGAGTTAGTACCATCCTATAGTTGATTGATGTCTTCTTCATTGTGCAAACAAAGATCTTGCTGTTATTCGTCGCAAGTTTATTTATCCTAACAAGAGTTTCTTGACTTGACTGATATTCATGGACATCTCATTTCTCCATAAGCAAAATGGGTCGAATAGTGGGTCTAAGCCTCTGACAGCAGGACCTACATGTGCAAGACCAAATTGTAAGAAACCTAAATATTAGAATGATTCCTGCAACGGCACAATAATGTGCTATTAGCGAAAGGACCATGCATGAGCAAACCTCGATGGTAAACCGCAGTGTCTCCTATTGTTTCCCTACAACACATATAAGGAAGATCTTGATCAGGTTAACTGAGAGTTGCCATACTATCAGTAGAATATGTATTGAGTACAACCAAATTTGATTTATTTCTCACATGCATAACAATACAAAATTGTACCAACAACAAATGAAAATCAAATTGCAGAATTGAACCAAACAGTTAACTGGACAGCAGACCAAATGAACCAAAACAGTTAACTGAGCACGACATTGCAGGATATAACATATACTAGAAGATAAGACAGTTAACGAAACCAAGAATGCTTGAGAATAGCACTACGAAATGTAGCAATTGTTGGACCAAACTGTTAACTGAACATTACATTTCAGAATATCAGATTGCATACTAACATTACAGAGGACAAATCACTAGAAGGCACTGGTGGTGGCCTCCAGAAAACAACACGAACTGTATTTTAAAGTAGACAACCGTGTGGCGGTGCCGACGGTGGCCTCAAAGACGAGGTGCTCCTCCAAGATCTGGCAGTCGGCACGCATGGCAGCCATAGCAACCTCGTCCGCGCGTGCGGCCGTGATTTGCTTCTCCGCTGCCAGATGCTACTGAGCTCCACATTATACTGCATGCAAAATGATTGTGGGCGGCGCTTAATTGGAGGACAGGGCCAGTGATTTTGGCGGAAGGTGTCGCGACGTCGGTCGGGGCATGTGGGATGGGAAGGAGGAGGATGGTGTGGGTGGGTGTGGATTACCTGACCATATCGACGAGGCCGCGCAGCAAGAAGAAGGGTCGCTAGCGAGGAGGCGGCGCTGCAAGAAGAAGGGTCACTGGCGAGGAGGCAGCGCTGCAAGAAGAAGGGTCGCCGGCGAGGAGGCGGCGCTGCCATTAAGCAGCAGTGAAGGTTTGAACTTGGAAAGCAAGGAGGAACAGTGGAAATGTGGCTTTTGGTGGGGTGGGGGCGGGGAGATAGATATTTCTGCGGTGGCAGATAAATTTCGCTCGGTGCCGCGAGAAACTGGCGCGCAAGTGTGGTTCAAGTGCGGGCAGTGGACTATAGACGATGAAGCTTCCTGTGTAAGCCAGACAAGATGGTGCGCCAAGATATTTTATATCGCATCCCACATGATTCTTGCTAGTAAACTGTTTGTGGTATACCTGATTTTTTCATTCCGTTTTGAAAGACAAAATGGTGTTACGGAGGGAAAGCATGGTGTTTGAATTGCTAGAACATTTATCTACAGTACACATGCAACTATATGAGTGTCATGTTAAAATTTGGAGTTATTCCGGGTTCATTTGGCATTTTTATGCATTAATTGAGTTTCTAGGCATCATTTAATGTGCATAATTCAAATTTGAACTACAAGCACATGCTCCAGTGCACCAAAGTTTGTTGAAAAATCACATGTGTGTCTTTGGGTGAATTTATAGGTCCCATGCAAGAATGGGAATGAAATTCAAACATCTGGGCGTCGTGGCTCGGATGGAAACATTGAGAAACTTGGTTTTTAAATTCCTGTAAATCCCAAACTCTCCTGAAAATCATGAAACTTGGCATGGTGTCATTTCATGGCACCAACATACTATGGTAAAAAAATTGCCAAATTGGGACAAGTTTTGTTATAAGCTTCTTGCAAATTGGAGCTTCTCTCAAGAAGGCGTGTGGTTTCGAGAGGGAACGTGTCACCTTTGTGTGCAAAACGACATACGCTGCCCCCCTCTTGATTTTTATAGAGCAAACATAGAACTGTATGAGTGTCGTGTTAAAAATTGGAATTATTCCGGGTTCGTTTGGCCCTTTTTATGCATTAATTGAGTTTCTGGGCATTTAATGTGAATAATTCAAATTTGAACTACAAGCACATGCTCCAGTGCACCAAGGTTGGTTGAAAAATCACATGTGTGTCCTTGGGTGAATTTCTAGGTCCCATGCAAGAAATGGGAACGAAATTCAAACATCTGGGCGTCGTGGCTCGGCCGGTAACATTGAGAAACTTGGTTTTTTAAATTCCTGTAAATTCAAAACTCTCCTGAAAATCATGAAACTTGGCATGGTGTCATTTGATGGCACCAACATGCTGTGGTAAAAAAATCGGCTGAATTGGGACAAGTTTTGGTATAAGCTTCTTGCAAACCGGAGCTTCTCTCAAGAAGACTCGTGGTTCCGAGAGGGAACGTGTCACCTTTGTGTGCGAATGATATACGCTGCCTCCCCCCCTTGATTTTTACAGAGGCAACATAGAACTATATGAGTGTCGTGTTAAAATTTGGAATTATTCCGGGTTCGTTTGGCCTTTTTTATACATTAATTGAGTTTCTGGGCATTTAATGTGCATAATTCAAATTTGAACTACAAGCACATGCTCCAATGCACCAAAGTTGGTTGAAAAATCACATGTTTGTCCTTGGGTGAATTTCTAGGTGCCATGCAAGAAATGGGAATGAAATTCAAACATCTAGGCATCGTGGCTCGGCCAGAAATATTGAGAAACTTGGTTTTTTAATTCCTGTAAATCCAAAACACGCATGAAAATCATGAAACTTGCATGGTGTCATGACGTGGCACAAACATGCTGTGGTCAATTTTTTGGCCGAATTGGGACAAACTTTGGTATAAGCTTCTTGCAAACCGGCGCTTCTCTCAAGAAGGCTCGTGGTTCCGAAGGGAACGTGTCACCTCCGTGTGCGAAACTACATACACTGCCTTCTCCCGCCTTGATTTTTTTACACAGGCAGCTTACACCAATAGGAGTTTCATGCTAAATTTTGGAATTATTCCGGGTTCGTTTGGCCTTTTTTATACATTAATTGAATTTCTAGGCATTTAATGCACATAATTCAAATTTGAACTACAAGCACATGCTCCAGTGCGCCAAAGTTAGATGAAAAATCTTTTATGTGTACTTGGGAGAATTTCTAGGTCCCATGCAAGAAATGGGAATGGAATTCAAACATCTGGGCATCTTGGGTCGGCCGGAAACATCGAGAAACTTGGTTTTAAAATTCCCGTAAATCCAAAACTCGCCTGAAAATCATGAAACTTGGCATGGTGTCATGACATGGCACCAACATGTTGTGATAAATTTTTTGTCCAATTTGCGAAGGCGCACACATTAACAATCAAGAAAGTCATTTTGGAACAAGTGCTGTCACGTTACAATCGGAAACTAAAGTATTATTGAAAACGTGGGCGTTCTACTTACCATTTACGTGCCGCCACGCGTCCCCTTTTTATATTGGCTAGGAGGTGCCGTGCGGGGTAGCTATTTGAGTATGGGAGGCGTGCGATCAGACCCCTGCGCGTGCTCATCGGGAGGAGAGCCCTTTGACCTCTATCCGCCGCCCACCTCTCTCCCAACGTCTCCATTAATGGCGCCCGAGCCCCTGTTTAATGGCGTGGCTATGTCTCACTCGACTGAGATTTAAGAGAGAAAAAATAAAATCTGAAAAGAAAGTTTTGCACGGATCTTGATGTAAGATCCGACGGACCTATATAGCATCGACTGCGACTTATAGCAAGACTGATGAATATAAGGACGATGACAGTGGATAATAATTGTCTTACATATTGAGGAAGATAATTAAAAAAGCCACATGCGGCAACACCCGAAATATACAAGGGCAAAAGAAGGAAGACGTAGAAAACAATCTGGCTCGCTGATCTCTACTTTCTTGATGCATTGCTGCAGGCCGCGGAGACTAGTTCTCGTGGTGAGCGGCGATGTGCTCTTTCGTGTCCTCAAGATGCTGCTTGAGAGCATCCATGGATTCCTCCACCAGCCTTTGGCGCTCGATGCGGAGCATGGCATTCTCGTCCATAAGTTTCTTGACGATGACGCCGATCCTCTTCAACAAGGCAGTGGTCTTCTTGTGCTGCTTCGTCGTTCCAGCGATCATCGCCCTCAGCCGGTCACGCTCGGTGCGGAGCTTAACCTTGTCCTCCCCTAGTCCTCGGATGACACTGGTAGCATTTTCAAACGAGGCATTCATCTCTTCCTACAGCTTCATCCAGTCGGAGATCCGACCCATCAGGTCATCGAGCATAGCGCGCATGCGCCTGTGAGAGTCCTCGCCTGCCCGCGAGACATTTTCCCAGTCCGCCACGGCACGGGAGGACATCTTTACTATATTTGCAGCACGGCGGGACATCTCTGCTGCTTCCGCGGCACGGCCAGACCAGTCTGCTGCATCGATGGCATGGCGAGACCTCTGTACTGCTTCGGCAGCACGACGGGACCTCTGTGCTGCAACGGCCGTGCGGCGGGACATGTCGGCTGCTTTCGCGGCGAGGCGGGACATCTCTCATGCTTCCGCTTCCATGCTCGCTTCTTCCTGGTAGTAATCTCTCGACCCAGAACTCATGCGGGCCATGGCAGGCGCAAGGGAACGACGATGAATGACTTCTTTGTTTTTGTGGATGAGGAGTTGAGGAGGAATGTGCAGTCATCTTGGAGTAGGTAGTATTTATAACCGAGTACTAATATGCTCCTAAGTGGGAAACCGTTTAGGTTTTGATCGGTGTGAACAGGTTTGCAATTAAATATGGCGTGGTAGTAATTTTGAATGTGACGGGACGCAGGCTCAAAATTTATTGACGGTTCTATAATTTCTAAGTGCGGCACTATTCCCGGATGGCATAACGTGGTAACATGTTCTCGGCCGCGTACGTGGCGTTTGCAGGGTGCACCGCAATAGGCGATGTCAGCACACGTCTTGTTCGATCAACCGTGTGCACTCTTTATTACCATCGCGCACGCTTCTTTTTAATTAGAATGTGTGCCCGTCTAGCGCACACATGTTGATCTATCTAACTGTTTCTTTTTGTTGTGGCTAATTGGAAAAAGTTCATCCGTGTGAAGTGTATGCCGTCAATCGTAGACACCTTGATCTAGCTGACCGTTTCTGTTGTGTTGCCTAATCACAAACAGTTCATCCAGCTGAAGTGTATGCCCTCAATCGCAAACACCTTGATCTGGCTGACCATTTCTATTGTGTTGCCTAATCACAAACAGTTAATCCGAGTGAACTGTATGCCGTATATCCCACACACATTCATCTGGCTGCCCATTTCTATTCTTCTGCCTCATCGCAAACAGTTCATTTAACTGAACTGTATGCCCCGCATCGCACACACAACTAAAATCTGA
The DNA here is from genome assembly GCA_011799875.1 of Thinopyrum elongatum. Lineage (NCBI taxonomy): Eukaryota > Viridiplantae > Streptophyta > Magnoliopsida > Poales > Poaceae > Thinopyrum > Thinopyrum elongatum. Next base: position 83,983,452 of record CM022300.1, on the reverse strand, counting down.
ACCGTGTTTGATGTATCCGCCATCGCAAATGTTTTGCATCTTTTTGATGGTTTTTACATCACTGTTTGTAATTAATGCATCGCACACAGTTTCGTCGAAGGGTCTTTGATTGTAGTGTCGCGTTAGCAGCATCCTACAGTAGTGCCAACACAGAGTGCGCGTTTTTCATGAGTTGATGCACATGGTACAAACTGAAATTCTCGTGCTTTCCGGTCACTGTCCTACAACCTAGTAAACCTATATATATGAGCAGCCTGAACCAGTCCAAATGGCTGGATATACGACCTTGGCACAATTTTATTCAGAAAACTTAATAAGTTTAACATCAAATTACATGCATTACATGACAATGAATCCAACACAGATATTTTAGCGTCTCTAGTCAAGACAGTAGTGGTCCTTATAAAAATTATGGGCGCCATATCGGCTGGTAAGATTTGGGATTATAATATATTAGTACAATTAAAATGTTGACAAAAGTGCCGATCCACTATAAAATCTACGATTAGGTTAGCAATTTGCAATTGCCATTTCAGATAGTAAATTCTGGGTGAATGTGTCTTTTCTGTACCCTGCAACAATATCAGTGAGCCATTGTGGTTGACAGGAAGTAATGGCATTGAGTTCATCAGGCTCATGTAATCTAGATAGTGGTGCATCAGCTGGCCTATTCTCTGAGCCTTTTATTGCCAACACATCAACCAATGACAGGAAAAACAGTCTGGCGTGAGTGTGAAGCAACAAATCACATCTAATTATTTTATTTGTTTGTTTGTTTATGATGATCCCGACGGACGAAGACGTGCAGGAACCGTAATATCAAATTGTTGGGCCGTGATTGGGAGAGAAGCGATCCGTACGTACTTGGCGTAGAAGGAGGTGAGGGCGGCGAGAATATAAGTCGTGGACCCATTGGGGCGATGTGCCGTGGAAGGACACCTTACAGAGATGCATGTGCTTCACAGAAGCTATAGGAGCTCTCCATGTTGTTGAGCGGCCAGCCGGCGTGGTCCTTGTAGAGGTCCTTGACAAAGACCTGTCGTGCACCCCCAAATCAAAATCGAAACCCGAGCGCGGCATGCCACTTGAATCGGCGGACAGGCTGGGGATTCTGATGGTAATTTAATTAGTCATTCATTCATTCATGGACAGACATACAGAGGGGAAGCGGAATAATTGGGTTATTACCAGGTAGTCGTGCGTGAACTATATGCGGAAGGCGTCCTTGATAGCCTCTGCGGAGGCGCGGTGGCCGCCACCGGTGTCGATCATGAGGATGAGGACGTTCTTGGCGCGGTTGGCGCTGAGATGCACCAGCTCGACGATGCCCTCCTCCTCCCGCCAGAAGGGCTCGTCGTCGTCCTCGGGCCTGCCGAGCGAGGCGAGGGAGGTGGAGCCATAGGAGGAGGATGCGTCGCCCGGGGAGCGGCCCGTAGAGGAGAGCTCCCCGACGTAGGAGAGGCTCTTGCGGAACCTGCGGCGCATCCACTACTGGTGGTGGTACGCCGCACCACGGGGAACCAGGTGCCCGACTTGTTCCTCATCTTTGTCGCACCTCCAATGCCTCGTCGGGCTAGATGCTGGCGAAGAGAAGGGTGGGGGCTAGCTGTGTGGCGAATCGGCGGCGGCGAGCTGAGGATGTGGGCGCCGGGGACGACCCCCTCCGGGCGCGGCTATCCAAGGTGAGAGGAGGAGGAGAGGGTACTATGAGGAAGGGGAGATGAGGAGGCGGCTCGACGCGGTGGTTGCCTTCCCAGAGAAGGAAATGATGGTGTGTTGATCCCGTGATTGTTTTCTTTTCCTTTTTTTGCTCGCACTGTAACAGGGAAAGAAAATGACAATGGGTCCGCCAAGAAACAGTGGACCACCTGCAGCCACTGAATTCCTCCGCGCACGCAGTGAGGCAAGACAGGCACCTCCGACACCAGTAGTGCACAGTGAACCAGAATGCCCCAACTAGCGATGCACTACCGCACGATGACTCGCCCCACACACGACTGGCCAGCGCAACTCGAACCACCTAATTGGCCAGCACCAAGCAGCCTCATCATTGGACAGAATAGACAGTAGCAGCTGATTACGTGGACATCGCGCGGAGGCGCCCATGCCGTAACTCTTATTGTGTTCGATGGTTAGGGATGTGAATGAGACCAATTTATTTGTCAGCTAGCTGAGGCTTAGCAAATCCATTTTTTCTTTGATAAAGTACAATTCTTACTAACTCATAATATCACATCAAGGGAATATAACAATCATGAATACACATATGGCCTCTACATGATTAGAATGCATGCAACCGACATCAACCAACCCGCTGCGCGAGTAGGTCGGTGCTCTCGTTGGCATCATCGCTGCCTTCAGGGATGCATCGGGCCTGCATGTCAATTTGGAGAAATCTATAGTTCCTCGATCAGGTGTGATGATGTCGCCCTTGATGACTTGCTGCATATTTTTTGTGGCGGAAGGTCCAGTTTCTTGATGTAGTACCTAGGGTGCCGAAAGTGGATAAGGAAAGTGCAATTCTGGTTCCTCCTTGACCGCATTTAGGCTCATCTCGCCGGCTTCAATGGTAGACTCATGTCCATGGCGAGGCGCCATGTGCTCATGCATTCTATGATCCACACCATGCCCACCTTTGCCCTAACCTTTCTGTATGTGCCAAAGTAATTCTTCAAGGAATAGATAAGATCATGTGTTGTTTCCTTTGGTCGCATGATAGTGAGCTCTCTAGTGGCAGATGCAAGGTGGCGTGGAAGAATGTCTGCTCGCAGCTCAACCTGGGTAGCCCGACGTTGCAAGACCATGAAAGGTTCCGACGTGCGATGTGTTGGGAAACGTAGTAGAAAACAAAAAAGTCACCCTATGATCAACGAGGAAAACTATGAAGATGCAATAACAGTTTGGACCGGATCGTTACCAACTCCGAGTTGTAGTAGAAGAAGATGAGTCAGTGTAGATCATACTTGGAGTCCTTTGAACCTTCGATGAACGATCACTAGAATGGAAGAACGAAAGCATGACCTCTCTACATATTGCAAGCGTATGGTCTTCACGATCCGGCGTCGCTTCACCGTCCGGAGCTAATCATCGCCGGAGAATTAGAACAAAAAAAATTTTGTGAGCGTGTACTTGGAAACAAAACAAAATTCTCTAGAGAAAATATCCTTAAAAAAAGACGTCTGATAACCCGTTCATGAAAAAGATGAACTCGGGTCGGATTCATTTTTGTACAGAAGACAGATCCAAAAATTGATGCACTCATCGGACGCTTCGTGGAGCTTGAACAGTCTGATCAAGCTGAAATTTTAAGGGGTGGTAGATACACGAATTCCACAGTAGATGAACTATTGGATCTTCCAAAGGATGTCCGAGCTAGACGCTAGACTCCTTTCCCTAAACTCGTCCAGATTCCCGTCCAGATTCGACAGGGCTCCGGTAAATCAGAGATCATTGGAGATTCCTCCATCGGAACGCGACAGAACTTTATAAGGTTGTATACTCAATTACACCGAAGCAATCATCAAAGCGACGCTGGAGGAGAAAGGGACAGCGAACACAAATCTGCTATCCAGAAAAAACTGTTGTCAATATGCAGATGAGCCATCGATCCTTTGCGATCACAGAACGGCCTCTCAATGAAAGCACCAGTGTCGGTGTGAAATCCGGCAGACCTCGGGGTAGGGGGTCCCGAGCTATGGATCTCGGATCAAGGGTAACAGGAACAGGGAGATGATGTTTACCCAGGTTCGGGCCCTCTTGATGGAGGTAAAACCCTACGTCCTGCTCTTGTTTATATTGATGAAGATGTATCGAATACAGAGTTGATCTACCTCGAGAACGTAAAATGTGGTCTAACTCTAGGGCTAGGTGAATGTAATTGTGTTTCTATGTATCGAGAGATCCTCTAATAACTAGCCTGGCCTCAGCTTATATAATGTACTGGAGGCCTAGGATAACAAGAGTCCTAGTCGGATACGCTTGGTGGAGAGGAGTCCTTGTCTTGACCACCAATTCTTACGGAATCTTCCTCGTATATGTCATGGGCTGCCCGAAGAAGCCCATTAGTGAACCGCTGATACGTCTCCGTCGTATCTACTTTTCCTAACACTTTTGCTCTTGTTTTGGACTCTAATTTGCATGATTTGAATGAAACTAACCAGGGCTGACATTGTTTTTAGCAGAACTACCATGGTGTTGTTTCTGCGCAGAAATATATGTCCTCAGAATTGGACGAAACTTTTTGGAGAATTATTTCAGAATAAGTAAAAAATACTGGAACCAAGAACCACTGGAGGGGGGCCCTGGCTACCCACAAGACACCAGGGCGCGCCCCCCCCCCCCACCTCCAGGCGCGCCCTGGTGGGTTGTGGGCCCCTCAGGGCTCCGCTGACCCTAATTCCAGCACTATAAATTCCTAAAAAATAGGAGAGGAAGTTTCATCATGTTTCATGATACGGAGCCGCTGCCACTTCCGGTTCTTCATCGGGAGGCTAGATCTAGAGCCCGTTCGGGGCTCCGGAGAGGGGAATTTTCGGTCTTCGTCATCACCAATTCCATGATGCTCCCCACCGGGAGTGCGTAATTCCTTTGTAGGCTCGCTGGTCGGTGAGGAGTTGGATGAGATTCATCATGTAATGGAGTTAGTTTTGTTAGGGCTTGATCCCTAGTATCCACTATGTTCTGAGATTGATGTTGCTATGACTTTGCCATGCTTAATGCTTGTCACTAGGGCCCGAGTGCCATGATTTCAGATCTGAACCATTTATGTTTTCACCATTATATCTATGTTCTAGATCCGATCTTGCAAGTCATATGCACCTATTATGTGTTATGATCCGTAAACCCCAATGTGACACTAACTGGGATACTTTCCGGTGATGACCGTAGTTTGAGGACTTCATGTATTCACTATGCGTTAATGCTTTGTTCATGTCTCTATTAAAAGGAGGCCTTAATATCCATTAGTTTCCTTATGGACCCCGCTGCCACGGGAGGGTAGGACAAAAGATGTCATGCAAATTCTTTTCCATAAGCACGTATGACTATTTACGGAATATATGCCTACATTATATTTATGAACTGGAGCTAGTTCTGTGTCGCCCTAGGTTGTGACTGTTATATGATGAATATCATCCAACAAATGCATCGATCCAATGCCTACGAGTTTTCCACATATTGTTCTTGCTAAGTTACTATTGCTATTGCTACTATTACAACTGCTATAAAATCATTACCGTTGTTACCGTTACCACTGTTACTGTTACCACTGCTATCAAACTATCATATTACTATGCAACTAATCACTTTGCTGCAGATAATTAATCTCCAGGTGTGGTTGAATTGACAACTCAACTGCTAATACCTACAAATATTCTTTGGCTCCTCTTGTATCGAATCTATAAATTTGGGTTGAATACTCTACCCTCGAAAACTGTTGTGATCCCCTATACTTGTTGGTTATCAAGACCTTTTTCTGGCGTTGTTGCTGGGGAGCATAGCTATATTTGTTGAGTCACTTGGGTTTATTATCTATTTATCACTATGAAGAATGTGAAAGATCCAAGGACCAAGATCGTTCAATCTAAGACGAGGGGAGGTAAGGATTTGCCATCACACTCTCCACTTGGTTCACCTTTTGTTTTGAGTAAACTTGCAACACCACCACATGCTATTAATCCTAATACATCGCAAGTTATTGATGATGCTACTTCTGCTATGAATAATGCTTATGATGATGCTAGTACCTTGCTTGATGATAATGTGCCACTGGGTAAATTTCTTGATGAACAACTTGCTAGAGCTAAAGAAAATGAAATTGCTGAAACTGATGAAATTACTAAAACTGATGAAGTCTTTGAAACTGAGAACTATGAAACACCTATTAGACCTAGCTCTCCTAGATTTGAAATGCCTAAGATACCTGAGGGTTATGTTATGGATAAGGAGATAGCTAGAGACTTTCTTGCTTGCAATGATAGAGATAATCTTAAGATATTATTATGCAAACTGAAAGAAAAATCTTTGAATGCTAGAATGAAATGTGATCCTAAGTTTGCTACTTCACCTATCTTTGTTACTGATAAGGATTATGAATTCTCTATCGACCCAGAGTTAATTACTTTGGTTGAATCTGATCCTTTTCATGGCTATGAAACTGAAACTGTTGTGGCACATCTTACTAAATTAAATGATATAGCCACCCTATTTGCTCATGATGAGAAAATTCGCTATTACTATATCCCCAAATTATTTCCATTCTCATTAAAGGGTGATGCTAAGATATGGTACAATACTCTTGCTCCTGGTTGTGCGCGTAGCCCCCAGGATATGATTTATTACTTCTCTGAAAACTATTTTCCTGCTCATAAGAAACAAGCTGCCTTACAGGAAATATTTAAGTTTGTGCAAATTGAAGAAGAGAGTCTCCCACAAGCTTGGGGAGGCTTCTCCAATTTATTAATGCTTTGGCTGATCATCCTCTTAAGAAAAATGAAATACTTGATATCTTCTATAATGGACTAACTGATGCTTCTAGGGACTTTTTAGATAGTTGTGTTGGTTGTGTTTTCAGGGAACAAACTGTTGAACAAGCTGAGGAATTATTGAATAATATATTGAAGAATCATGATGATTGGACACTTCCTGAACCACTTCCTAAACCCACTCCGAAGAGGAGGGGTATCTTATTTCTCAGTCCTGAAGATATGCAAGAGGCAAAGAAATGTATGAAGGAAAAAGGTATTAAAGCCGAGGATGTTAAGAATTTACCCCCTATTGAAGAAATACATGGTCTTGACATACCGCCTCCATAGGTGGTAGAGGTAAATTCTTTATTAAAGTTTGATGAAGATGACATCCCTTACAATAAACATCCTAGTCAATGCCTTTATGAATTTCATAATTACATTAGAAAACAAGATCACTTCAATGCAAATGTTATGAAACAATTGAAATACAACTCTGATATGATTGCTCGCTTGAGTGACTTGTTATTTAGAATCACTAATGATGTTAGAGGTGTCGCAAAACTTGCCTCTATGGTTCAAAACCAGTTAGAACAAGTTGCTAAATCTCAAAGAGAATTGCTTAGTGAAATGAATAATAATATGAATGGTTTTGCTATCAGAGTAGCAACTGGAGGAGGCAAAATGACTTAAGAACCACTTTATCCTGAGGGACACCTTAAAGAATTGAACAAGACTCTCAAAGAATTAACACTGATGCACCTAGTCCTTCTAAAAATAAGAATAAAAAGAAAAATGATAGGACTCTGCATACCTCTAGCGAACCTGAAATAGAAAAACCTCCTGAGAATACTAATGATGTCTCTATTTCTGATGCCGAAACTCAATCTGGTAATGAAAATTCACCTAGTGATAATGAAAATGATAATGATGATGTCCATGAAGACACCCAAACAAACAATGATAAAGAACCAGATAATGATGTTGAAATAGAACCTGTTGTTGATCTTGATAACCCACAACCTAAAAATAAACGTTATGATAAAAGAGACTTTGTTGCTAGAAAACATGGTAAAGAAAGAGAACCATGGGTTCAAAAACCCATGCCCTTTCCACCTAAACCATCTAAGAAAAAAGATGATGAAGAATTTGAACGCTTTGCTGAAATGCTTAGGCCAGTATTTTTGCGTACCCACTTGACCGATATTTTAAAGATGGCCCCTTATGCAAAATACATGAAAGACATCATCACTAATAAGAGAAAGATACCTGAAGTTGAAATCTCCACCATGCTTGCTAATTATTTTTGTAAGGATGGAGTACCTAAAAACCTTGGAGTTCCAGGAATACCAACTATACCTTGCTCCATCAAAAGAAATTATGTCAAAACTGCTTTGTGTGATTTAGGAGCTGGTGTTAGTGTTATGCCTTTCTCTTTATATAAAACACTTGATTTGAATAAACTCACACCTACTGAAATATCTTTGCAAATGGCTGATAAATCAATTGCCATACTTATCGGTATTTGTGAGGATGTGCCTGTTGTTGTTGCAAATGTTACTATCTTAACAGACTTTGTTATACTTGAGATGTCCGAGGACGACAACATGTCGATTATCCTTGGTAGACCCTTTTTGAATACTGCAGGGGCTGTTATTGATTGCAATAAAAGCAAAGTCACTTTTCATATCAATGGTAATGAGCATACGGTGCATTTTCCGAAGAGACAATTCCAAGTCAATGGTATTAATGTTATTGAAAAATCTCCGACACTCACTATTGGAAGTTTTCAACTACCACTACCTACTGCCCAAAAGAAATATGACATACTTGTTGTTGGGGATATGCATATCCCCGTTGAGGTAACTTAGTGTTTTACAAAAGTTCTTCGATTTCATGCAATCGAAAGTGGTTGTTAATAAGACTTGATCGGCCTTATTAATGGATCATTTTTGAGAGGTATGAAGTTGATGAATTTAGTAGGCACAACCTTCTGCTCCCACCTTTTGTTTTCTATTTTCTAAGTTAAATAAAATAAAAAGCCATGTTTAGTCTGTTTTTTAAATTTTCCGTGCAATAAAAAAGTGGTCAAAAATAAAAGTGTTCACAATGCCCTGAAATTTTAATATGATTTTTTTCTGAATATTTCTGAATTTCTGGTATAAATAACATCAGAGGGGGGGTGCCCCTGGTGTCCACAAGACACCAGGGCGCGCCAGCAACCCCAGGAACGCCATGGTGGGTTATGGGCCCCACGTGGCCCCTCTCACTTATCCCTTTAGCCCATGTCATCTCCTACCTCCAGAAAAAAAATCACCATAGCTCTCTCTCTCTCTTGTGTTCTTGCTCTCAAACCCGCGGATTTTGATCTCTTTGCTCGAAGCTCCGTTTCTGAAACTGTATTGGGGGATTGCTACTTAGTATGCGACTCCTCCATTGCTCCAATTAGTTTTTGCTTTAGTGGTTTATATTTTGAATAATTAGCTACTCTTGGTGGTGCTGTAAATGGGCTTGCATGTTGAATTCTTGGAGTTCCAAGTAGTTTGAATGCTTGATATAGCCTCTAGACATCCATATGAGTAGTTGCTATCAATCTTGTGAAGTTTTGTTGACAAAAATTTTGTGGACTAAAATTTTCAGAATTTTATTTATAGGAATAAGATGAGTATCTTCAGGAAGTTTTCCTCCAAGAAGAATGCTAAGGGAGTCATTGGGGAATCATCGGATACTGACCTCAACACTCCGAAAATGGCGGAGGTGCGGCCGTGCGAAAGGCCACATAATGCCTTTATGGATGAGGCCGGGTTCCATCAAGAGTTTGCCCAATTCATGGCAAATGCCGGGCTGACCGACTTCCTCGCAGATGAGTGTGATCAACACCACCTCCTCACAAATTCCTTTGTGCAAAATTTCTATTTCTTAACTAGGAACAATCCTCCTGAGGTGCGGTTTAATTTATATTCTGAAACTCATCAGATGCCACTCACTGATTTTTGTTACATATGTTTAATTCCCTCTGACAGGGAATTAAGAGAGCCTAGACCCGTAGAGTTTGAGGAATTTTTCCTCACTCTGATAGTGGGTGATGAAAGAGGCGTGTCGAAAGACACCGCCACTAGTTTGCAGTTTCCGTCTGTGCATTACTTTGCTTTATTCATCGCGAAGTGTTTAACTGCTAGGGAGAAGGTCGGTGCACTCAGTGCCCCCGACCTCGCCATTTTATGTCGTGCATTACACAATGATCACACATTTAGCCTAGGGGCTATTATTGGACGTCGTCTACACCTCAACAGAACTAAGGGAAAAATTCATGGTGGTATTTATGCTACTCGCTTAGCGAGTCACTTTAATGTTCAAATACACCAACATGATTATCCTTTGTCCCGAGTTTATCTAAATCACCAAGCGTTGGAGGACCACCAGTTTATCGACACTGCCGATTCTTTTCATAACATTCGCTATAACCTGGTTTTCAGTGTGGAAACCCGTGATGTTATCCCATCGCCTGCACCTGCTTTGTTTGATTTTATTGCCAGTGGTGAATGCAGGGTCATGCCAGAGGACATTATCGCCTACTGGAACGACCATGCAGTGGTAGAGCAGGAGCCTCAGGAGTGGGACGCTTAGGTGCCGCAGCCACAACACTTCTAGATGGGACCAGATGGCTACTTTGGCTGGTGATTACCAAGCTAGGGCAAATGCCTAAGCTTGGGGCAGTGCGTATTTCCACCGACATTATATTCATGTTCACACATTTCATTCCAGTTGTCGGTGTCCACACTTCTTCTTGTGCGTTTGAAAAACTTTGAGAAAACCCAAAAATATTTCTTGCTTCTTTTGGGTTTTCTTTCTAGTTTAAATTAGTTGTAGTATTAAAAAAACAAAAAGACATCTCGATTCTTCTTTTGCTTGTTGGGAGCTTTCCCGTGTAAATAGTTTTTCTCATTTTTTATTTTTCCTTCTTTAATTTGCTTTCTTCAAGAAAAACTAAAAACTCCAAAAATATTTTAGTGTGTTTGTTTGAATTTCTTTTCTTTTTATTGAGTCGTACCACGAAGTGGACCACGATGAAAATGTTGAGTGGCTCTCATATGTATTACTGTTGATCTAACAAAGAGCCGAAATTACCTTTTCTTCTCCTTTTGAATAAAATTCTTGCAGATTCCAGCTTACTCCACAGCACTCTTGCACTATTATTATTTTCATATCATTCGGTCGTGCAAGTGAAAGGAAATAATGACGATATTTGATGAAGTGACTATGGTAGAGAGAAGCGGGTATGAACTCAACTTGTTTTTGTTTTTGTAAATATGTTTAACTCAGTATCCATGATTTAGCATATTATGATCAAACATGTTTGCAATGACAATTAGAGATTATAGTTACTCATGCCTTGCTTAAGTAGCTAGGAGTGGATAATGATTTATCTTGGATGTCAACATGCATTAAAATGATTGTGATGTAGTATGATGATATGGTATCCTCCTCTAAATGTTTCAAGTGGCTTGACTTGGCACATGTTCACGCATGTAGTTGAATCAAAACCAACATAGCCTCTATGAGGGAGTCATGGACTAAGGGGTCCTCGGGGCGACGGCCCATTGTACGTGGGCCGGATTGGTGGAGCCATGGGGTGACCGGAGACCTGTGAAGTCGTGGTGTGCCCTCCAAGTTAAGGGTGGACGGGATCCCTTTCCCTCTTGTTGTAATCTATCTTCGGTAAACCTTAACCCTATCGATGTCTATATAAACCGAGGGTTGTAGTCATTAGGGTTAGAGCTATATTCATCACCTCATAGCCTAGGGTTTAGCTCATGCTGATCTTGAGGTAGATCTACTCTGTAAACTCCATCATATACTCAATACAATCAAGTAGGACGTAGGGTTTTACCTCTTCCAGAGGCCCCGAACCTGGGTAAACACTGTGTTCGTCGTCCCCTGTTATCCATTGATCCTAGATCCACAGCTTGGGACCCCCTACCCCGAGGTCTGCTGGTTTTGACACCGACATTGGTGCTTTCATTGAGAGTTCCACTGTGTGATCGCCGGGAGGATCGATGGCTCAACCGGTCGATGGAGACCGCACCCGCACCGAGGGCTTTACCGCCCCTGGTCACCTCCTCGTCTTCAGTGGCATCTTAGTGCGCGCCGACCCCGCCGGCCACCTCAACCAGATTGAAGGCCTCATCCCCATTGAAGGAATCGTCAGTTCAGAGGCATTGACCCTAGGACTAGCAAACTCACGAAAATCCAGTATCCTTCAAGGTCCGACGCCGAAGCCCAACTCCGACGGACAGCCCGCAGGGTCTTCTGTCGAGTTACCGGAGCATTCGACACCCCTACATGCCCAGCCGGCAGATCAGTTGGCAGTTCTGCTCCGCGCAATGGGAATTTCTGTTATCAGGCCCACAGCCTACGACCGGGTCGGGCTTAAACCCGATGACCGAGAAATAAACAACCCTCCGGTCACGCACCTCGTTGCCACGGTCGAAGAAGCCCAGGAGGGTTCACAGCCATGTAAGCTAAAAATGGTGTACACTCGAATCTCCAGCTCAGAGTCAGACACCCGTCCGGAAGTATGTCCGGACACAATACCTGACACAAGTCCCGGCCTTGAGCCTATCTAGCCGCACATCAGTTCAGATCCGAGTCCTGTGCGGTGAGAACCGGACACGCCTGAACCTCCCATCAAGGATAGTCCGGATCCACGGCGGAGGAGAATTCTTGAAATTTTTCCCACCCACCCACCACGCTGAATACTCTCCGGATTTGAGAAGCCCAGACATATGGGACCTCATGTATGCCAAACAGTTGCCAAACGAAATAGTCCATCATTACTGGGCTAGATTTCTCCTGGTAAAAAATAGGATGGCACCTTTCTGTGACAAAGAAATAGTTAAAGCCTTCCAGTTCAATTGCAGGGATGAGGGCCTCTTAAACGCCCTTGCGAGCCACCAAATTCATAGCTTCACAGAACTATCAGACATGGTGAGCAAATATTACATCCCACCACCCATCACGGAAGGCCTCGCCTTAAGCGAACTAATACAAATCGGTCACCGGAGCGCGAGCCCAATGAAAGGAAAGCCAAGCCCAGATTGGTGTTAGATGAGTTGCTGGATAGACCATGCCCAATACATTCGGTCTTGCTAGACGCAATCCCAACCCACAGACTTCGAGCCTACTGGTGGTAAGACAAGTGGCCAAACATGGCGAACCAATCTTGGGCCTTAAACCCCCAGATAAATAGTCCTCAGCTTCACCACGGGACCATAATGTCCTTACGGTATACGAGATGTTCACCTCAAACAGCAAACGGAAAAAGGCTCTTCGGGAGCTCAGCCAGGTATATTAAGTGACAGCCGCACACCCATGGGCAAATACTCCTATCACCTTTGACGAGAAGGATGAGCCAGGCACCCGTATCAGCCACGCACCAGCCACCCTGGTCCTCGATCCCATCATCGATGGTTTTCGGCTGACTAAAGTACTCATGGACGGAGGCAGCAGCCTCAATCTCATTTACGAGGATACGCTTGATAAGATGCAATTCAACAGGTCTTGCATCGAACGTAGCAACGCCACATTCCGAGGTATAATACCCGGTAGGGAGGCACACTACTCGGGACGCATAACCCTCGACATCGTGTTCGGCACACCCGATAACTACAGATCCAAACCCTTGCTATTCCACATTGTACCCTTCCGCAGCGGATACCACGCCCTTCTAGGACGTGAGGCATTCTCGAAATTTCAAGCCATACCACATTACGGGTATATGAAACTCAAAATGCCAGGGCCCAATGGGGTAATTTCACTTAAAAGCGACCCAGGCAGATCCTTGAGAGCCGAAAACAAAACGGCATCCCTTGCCCTAGAGGCAATATCCAAAGCCCTCGCAGCCGAAGAATTGACAGCTTTACGCACTACCGTCGACAGGGACGACGTGGTTCTCAGTAAAAGACAAAAATCCACGTCATTCAAGCCAGCAGACGAAATAGTAAAATTTCAAGTGAATCCAACAGATCCCAACAAAATGGCGTCCATAGGAGCACAGCTGGACCCCGCAGTCGACGAGGCATTAAGAACATTCCTGCGTGAAAATTGGGACATATTCGCCTCGCACCCCTCGTACATGCCAGGAATCCCACGCAGGAAAGCGGAGCACGGCCTCAACATCCTAAAAGGCTTTAAGCCAGTAAAGCAGACCCTGCGTTGGTTTTCCAAGCCCAAACGACAAGCCATGGGCAAAGAACTCGCAAAACTGTTGGAGGCCGGATTCATCCGTGAGATCAAACACCCCGAGTGGTTAGCAAACCTGGTAATGGTACCAAAGAAGGATAAGTCCTGGCAGCTCTGTGTCGATTTCAAAGACCTTAACAAGGCTTGCCCTAAGGACCCTTTCCCCCTTCCAAGGTTAGACCAGATCATCGACGCCACCGCCGAACATGACTCTCTTTGTTTCCTTAAAGCATACTCCGGATACCACCAGATCAAGATGAAAGAGTCCGACCAGGCGGCAACCGCATTCATTACCCCTTATGGCCCTTTCTGCTTCAACACCATGCCGTTCGGATTGAAAAACGCAGGAGCCACATACCAACGCATGATTCAAGCATGCCTCAAAAATCAAATTGGCAAAACGGTCGACGCATACGTGGACGATGTGGTTGTCAAAACCAAACACATAGGCCAACTGGTAGACGACCTACGCCAAATGTTTGACAACCTGCGAGCTTATGACATACGGCTCAACCCAGAAAAATGTATCTTCGGGGTCCGCGCTGGAAAGCTGCTCGGATTTATCATTTCCCATTGAGGAATCAAGGCCAATCCGGCCAAAATTAGAGCGCTATCTCAGCTCGCAATACCAACAGAGCTCAAGCATGTTCAGAAACTGGCAGGATGCATGGCAGCCTTGAGCCTCTTCATATCACACCTAGGAGAAAAATCATTACCACTCTACAAGCTGCTCAAAAAGACCAAGAATTTCCAATGGACAGACAAAGTAAATGCGGCGCTCGAGGAGATTAAAACACTCCTAGCCAGCAATCTTATCCTAACCGCACCTAGTAATGGCGAGCCCATGTTGCTATATGTTTCAGCCACCAATCAGGTGGTCAGCGCGGTGCTTGTAGTGGAACGGGAATCCGAGGGCCACAAATTTCAGGTCCAGAAGCCGGTCTATTACGTGTCTGAAGTGCTAACACCATGCAAAACACGGTACCCGCACTATCAAAAGATAGCTTACACAGTCTTCATGGCGTCCCGAAAGCTTCGACATTACTTTCAAGAATGTTTGGTCACAGTGGCATCAGAAGTCCCCTTGAATGATATAATCAATAACAGGGACGCTACAGGCCGCATCGCCAAGTGGGCCATCGAGCTTCTGCCCTTCAAGATAACATACAAGCCACGCCGAGCCATTAAATCTCAGGTGCTGGCCGATTTTATAGCCAAATGGACCGAAGCCGAACTGCCCTGGGAGTACTCCACATACTCGCACTGGATAATGTACTTCGACGGCTCGAAGATGTTGGCCGTACTAGGGGCTGGAATCATCCTCATCTCCCCCACGGGCGACACTGTACGGTACGTCCTCCAGATAATGTATACGGACTCGAACAACACAGCCGAGTACGAAGCACTACTGCATGGTCTTCGCCTGGCCACCACAATGGGCGTACAACGCCTCAAGGTAAGGGGGGACTCAAATCTGGCGATCTCTCAAGTAAATGGCGAGTTCGACGCCAAAGACCCCAAGATGATGGCATATAGAAACGCAGTCCTCCGGATATCTGCTCGATTCGAGGGCCTTGAATTTCACCTTGTCGCTAGAGACAGCAATCAAGCAGCCGATGTCCTCGCTCGCATGGGTGCGAAGCGCGACCCAGTTCCTGAAAACACCTTCCTCGAGTGGCTCTTCAAGCCCTCCGTGGTCTAGCAGGATGACGTCTCCGGTGCACCATCCGACGAGCCCACTCTCAATGCCCCGCCCGAAAACAAAAAAGACGATCAAGTCATCGGCGGTTTCGCACTCAAGGAAACGCCCTCTGCACACGAGGTAATGGCCATAATCCCACCTTGGACAGAACCCTTGCTAGCCTACCTCACACAACATCAGCTTTCGGATGATCAAACCAAAGCATGATGTATTGTTTGCCGCTCTAAAGCATACAAGGTCCATGAAGGTGAACTCTATAAGAAGAGCACCACAGGAGTTTTACAAAGGTGCATCTCCGAAGAAGAGGGGCGGCAGCTTTTGGCAGAAATACACACGGGCATGGGCGGACACCACACGGCAACTCGGGCTCTGGTCAGCAAAGCTTTCCAAGCAGGATTTTTCTGGCCCACCGCCCGTGAGGATGCCCGGACTTTAGTCCAACACTGCGTCGGATGCCAGCTGTTCGCAAATCAAAGCCACATGCCCCCTACAGCTCTCCGGACGATACCGATTACATGGCCTTTGGCGGTCTGGGTCCTCGACATGGTTGGGTCACTCAAAGGGGGGACAAACAAAAAGAAATACCTATTGGTCATGGTCGACAAATTCACCAAATGGATTGAGGCAAGACCCGTCACTTCGGTAGAATCCGGACCCGTCATCGACTTCTTATCAGATGTCGTACACCGTTATGGTGTCCCCCATAGTATCATCACTGATAATGGTACCAATTTCACCGCTCAGGAAGTTAAAGACTGGTGCGGCAACATGGGCATCAAGCTCGATTATGCGTATATCACCCACAGACCAATGGGCAGGTCGAACAAGCCAACGGCCATTATGAGTGGCATCAAGCCTCGCCTAGTTTGCTCCCTTGAGCAATCAGACCGCCAATGGGTCGAGGAACTCGATTCTGTACTATGGGGGCTGCGCACTACTCCTAACTGGTCCACCGGATACACACCATTTTTCATGGTATACAGGGCGGAGGCAGTCCTCCCATGTGACCTGATCCATGACGCACCTAAAGTGCACTTGTATGAAGAAAGGGAAGCCGAACTCGATCGGCAGGATAATTTGGACGCTTTGGAAGAAGAGCGAGACATAGCTCGAGCTCGGTCCGCATTCTATCAGCAGCAAGCACGACGTTACCACAACCGTGAAGTCCGGACGAAGACGTACAACGTGGGCGACCTCATCCTCTGACTCCTTGAAAAACAGAAGGATAAACTCTCACCTAAATGGGAGGGACCATACATCATCGACGAAGTACTCATAGGAGGAGCATATCGACTTCGCCGTCCGACCGACAACGGCCTTGAGCCAAACCCGTGGAACGCAGCATGGCTGCGGCATTTTTACGCCTGAGTCCGACATAACCTTCTTTCCCTTTTTCTTCTTTTATTCTTTGCCTTTCTCCTCTCTCTCTCGCCATGGTATTAGTTCGGCTTAACCGAACCATACCGAACTTATACTATATAAACCATAGAATGTAATACCCAGCCTTGCCTGGGGGCTCCCCTAGAAGAGCCGAACAAATGAATAATCGCATTTGTCCTGATTGCACCCTTCTCATACATGTTAACCCAACATCTGCACATGTTTGACTCAAGAACTTTGCCAAGCTGGGTTGCCTGGCTCCTGTGCTTACCCCTACGTTCCCGATTGTTCGGCTAGGGAGTAAAGGGAGCACCTCTGCGATTTCTACGACCGGGTTATCCGGGACCGTACCTCAGACGGGTGAAGCCAAAAGCTAGCATTCTTCTAGAATACAATAAGTCGGCCTAAGGGAAGAGAATACAGCCTCGCGCTTATCACCAAGGTTTTTCGCAGCCATTGGTTTCCATTGATCTTATGTATCCGGATTATCATTTTACCTGAAGAAAGGAACCCTTGGAGGAACTATTTTCATCAGAAGATATTTCTTACGTTAAATAGTAATATAACATAGCTCTCCGCACATGTTTCGTCTGTTCAAACCAGAAGGCCGGATTGCCTGGTTCCCGAATTCTTGCCTTGTTTCCTATGGCACGTAGTACAGAACACTCCTCGATCTCTGATCGGCTAGGCAGAAGCCGATGGCCGGTCAAGACAACATTCTTTCAAAAAATATAAGAGCGCGGATGAAGCACGGTCAACGTAAAGTACATAGATACATAGAATTGACAAAACTACTCATTCTCGACATTGTCTATCAATTGCTCTAACGCACAGTCTTTCTAAGAATAGCGAGCTGCTTGCATCACGTCGTCGTACACCAAGCTCAGCGGTATTTCCTGGCCGTTCGGACCCACGGGGCCAATCCGGGCCATATGCACCGGGTCGAGCTTGGTGAAGCGGGTTTTTACCATAGCCCACGCTTCACGCGCTCCTTCTCGACAGGCTGAGATCTTCCATAGTTCAAACATTCGCCGATACCCTTTAAAGAGACTGGCTAGATCGGCCATACTCTCTGGAGGCGCATCAGACGGCCATAACGCCTTCGCCATGCTCTTCAGGGCTTTCCGGGCCCTCTCGTAGGTCTTCGACAGTTCCTTTAACAGGTTCCCGTCATAAGTGCCCACTTCTTCCTCGGGTCACCCAGTCAGGAGACCTAACAAACAGGTGTTGCACATCATCATTAACACATCAATAACACGGACCAACAGCGCAGTACGATCAGCGCTTACCGTATATGCCACCTTTCAGTCGTTGGTTTTCCTCCAAGGCTTGCGCCAGTTGAGTCCTCAAACTCTTAATTTCCTCGGCTTGCCATTTATTCTCCATCGTGAGCTCATGTTTCTCTTCATGACTTCGTGTCAACACGCGCTTACTAGCCTCGAGCTTTTTGCGCAACTCGCTTGCGGCCTCTGCGGCTGCATGATGAAAACAGCGTGAACACATAAAATATACCATATAGCCTTCCCCGAGTTGGGAGGCGGTTCTTCTCACTTACCGGACTTATCGCTGCTGGCTTCTTGAGCCGCATCCAGTTCGGCCTTGGTTTCAACCAACTGTTTCCGGCTAGCCTCGAACTCCTCGGTCAGTTTTTTGCTTTGCTCTCTTGCGGCC
Source organism: Thinopyrum elongatum (assembly GCA_011799875.1). Lineage (NCBI taxonomy): Eukaryota > Viridiplantae > Streptophyta > Magnoliopsida > Poales > Poaceae > Thinopyrum > Thinopyrum elongatum. The sequence continues at coordinate 83,964,993 of CM022300.1, read as the reverse complement.
TACAAACTCACATCGTTAAAAATCCTTAACTTGGCCGTTCCGCCCAAATTAACGCTTGGGGGCTAGTTAGTTAGGGAACTTGCTTTAAAGCTTTATACCTTCACTTGGGCGACAAATAGACCGGCAATCCCATCAAGACCTGTCCGGGCCGCTCCAAGGTACGCGTCCACCGAATTAAAAGCATTAAACTCTTGTTCGGTAAAGGCAGCATGGCGCAAAGTCTCCCTCCGGTGGTGATGGTTCATTACGCTTTCGACTTCAGAATTAGTGACTGAGACATCGTTGGAGTCCGCCGGAGGCACGCCAGCCGTCGCATGTTCGGAGGGGGCTCCGGCCCGTGCCGAAGACTGTGGACCGGAGTTGCGGTTCGCTGCATCCGGGATGTCTTCGGATTGATGTAGAGACACACGCCTTCTGCAAAGTTGAGCAGGCTTTGATAAACAAGTGACAAAGGCGATCCTCGCCACAATTCTAAAACAGGTTACCTCTGGGCAGAGGGGGCAAGTGCGTCCACCCCGGTGGAAGCCCTCCGTTTAGACCTCCCATCAAGGGTCGAAGCTGGCACGGTCCACGCTCCTCCCGGGGCATTTTTACATGTAGTACGGTGACCCTTGGGAGTAGAAGTCAGCACGTGGGGGGTAGCGCGAGATGAGCGTCTTGTTCGGGAGGGGTTCTTCTTTTCACTTACTGAGGAAGAGGGAAGAGCCCCAGGGTGATCGGCGGGTACAGCCACCTTGGCACCGTCAAGGCCCTCCTGATAGAACACCCCATCTTCAAATTCAATTGATGTTTCTGGAACGTCGTGATACCCCAGATCACCGTCTTGAGAATGACTCTCTGGTTGTGTAGGAGGACAACTAAAGGACGCAACCTGACGCCTCCACCCCTGTTTATATGACGACCGGTAAAAATTCGGTGTAATCTACAGGCTCAAAGTAGTGGGTGGTTACTTACCCAGTCCGCCGGATTGTATCCGGAGCAGCCTTCTCGAAAACTCATGCGAGCGAATTTAGCTTCATCTCCCTTGAAGAGATTGGCCAGTATTTTGGCTAGGGTCGCCTTGTTCTCCGGCCCTTGCCGCTGGTGACGTGTCACATTGTTGGTCCCGTTATAACACCATAAAGGGTGACCCCGCTGTTGGAGGGGTTGCACGCATTGGGTAATGGCGATGCCCATAACTTCAATCATGGTTAGCTTGCAGCTAGTGAGCAGCCTGATCTTGGTCGACAGTGCACGCACTTCTTCGTTGTCCTGTTGGGAAGGGCCTCTGGGCCGCCAGTTGTATCGCTTTATGTGCGGATCATTTGAATATTCAGGTAGCCCATGCCAAATTGGGTCAGTGAGGGGAACATCCTCGATGTAAAACCACTCCGAAGTCCATCCTTCGGGATCTTTTTGTGGGGTCCTGACTGTGTACTCGGTCCCAGCTATTCGCCATATTTTGGCACCGCCCACCTCAAATATAGATCCCTCCCGGAGGCGGGGGACAAGACAGAAATACTTCCTCCACAGGTCAAAGTGGGGCTCACAACTCAGAAATATTTTGCACAAGGCCACGAAGCCGGAAATGTGCAATATCGACACTGGGGTGAGGTTGTGGAGCTGGATCCCATAGAACTCTAATAAACCCCCTAGGAAAGGATGAATGGGAAAGCCCGAACCTCTTAGGAGGAAGGGCACGAGACACACCCTCTCCTCCTGGTTTGGGGCGGGGGAATTCTCGGCGAGGGCGCGGCCATCAATGGAGATGAGACCGGCGCGGACTGGAACCAGATCGGCCAAGGGAAGGAAGCGCTGCGTCTGCAGACGACTCAGCTGGATATGCGAGACCGAGCAGCTCAACCACTCACCTGGGAGTGGGCCATGAGGGCACGACGAAGAACCTAGGGTGTCGGCCATGGCTTTGGGGAATTTTTTTGGTGTCGTTCTTTGCGAAGGGGAAGATAATTGTTCTCAAGTGCCTTTGGATCTATAAATAAGCGCCTTATCGGGAAGCCGAAAAAACGGGCGCGTGGAAAGACGGCTTTGGGCCGCACGACCTCTGGAAAGGTGTGTGAAGCCCTTGCCCCGAGGAGCGGCATTAAACTCTGATGGTCCCACTTCGATCTCGAGATGTCTTCGGATCCTTGAATCATGAGCCTGTCCGGACCCAAGTGCATTAGGGCGACTCCCAGATAATGTTCGGCGACATTAATACGGCTTCAAATGGAATGAAGGAACTCGTCTCGCAAGCCGATGACGATGTTAGGATCCCCGGCGTTGGATGCATGTTCGGGGGCTACTGAGGGAGTCATGGACTAAGGGGTCCTCGGGGCGACGGCCCATTGTACGTGGGCCGGATTGGTGGAGCCGTGGGGTGACCGGAGACCTGTGAAGCCGTGGTGTGCCCTCCAAGTTAAGGGTGGACGGGATCCCTTTCCCTCTTGTTGTAATCTATCTTCGGTAAACCCTAACCCTATCGGTGTCTATATAAACCGAGGGTTGTAGTCATTAGGGTTAGAGCTATATTTATCACCTAATAGCCTAGGATTTGGCTCATGCTAATCTCGAGGTAGATCTACTCTGTAAACTCCATCATATACTCAATACAATCAAGCAGGACGTAGGGTTTTACCACTTCGAGAGGGCCCGAACCTGGGTAAACACTGTGTTCGTCGTCCCCTGCTATCCATTGATCCTAGATCCACAGCTCGGGACCCCCTACCCCGAGTTCTGCCAGCTTTGACACCGACACTCTACGATATTTATGTTCATGGTGTTTATATCCTACTCATGCTAGTATTCAATGTTGATTATTCATAAAGCATGTTCATGACCATTTTTGCTCTCTAGCTGGCCGCTTCTCAATCTATTTGCTAGCATTCACATGTACTAAGCGGAAATACTGCTTGTGCATCAAAATCCTTAAACCGAAGTTATTCCAGATGAGTCCACTATATCTACCTATATGCAGTATTACCCTGCCATTCCAAGTAAATTTGCATGTGCCACCTCTAAAATTTCAAATGAACATCTGTTTTGTGTGCCTGGACCACTCATGGAGCGACTGGGGGTGGTCAGTATCTTCCATGCTAAGCGGGTTATTCTCATGATGAGTGTTTATTCACTCATCCTTGCATGAGAGGGGCCTGTAATAGGGATGCCCAGTCCCGAAATAAAAAATTGCAAATAATTGAACAAAACCCCCCAGGATTGTTGTTGGTATGGACGGTACCCGTGGATTCAGCTAGCCGTGGAGTGTGTTCATTGGTGGAGGGGGAGTAAACTTTACTTTTATCGCTTGGGAACCGCCACTAATTTGTTTAGCATGGAAGATATTGATAACTCTTGGTCGTAACGTTGACAGGAAGGGTGCACCTCCCAAAATTTTATTTATATCTATTTTAATCTTTGGGCTCTGGCACCTATGCAAATCCCTGCTTCCCTCTGCGTAGGGACTATCTATTTAATTTTATGTTGATTCATCACCTTCTCAAACAAGCGCCAGACCTGAGAGCACTATTGTCATCCTCATGCATTGTGTATAGTTAATGTTGAATGCATCATGGCTGGATCTTTTCTACCATGAATTACAATGTTTAGTCGCTGCTTGAACTTTGGAGGTGCTCTGCATTTATGTTTTGCAGTCTCAGAAAGGGCTAGCGAGATACCACTGTTGTCATATTATATCATGATTGTTTTGAGTATTGGCATTTGATATATCTTATTATTGCTCGCTAGTTGATTATGCCATTAATATGAGTTAATATAATTTCTAAGAGTTATTGTTGACATGGTTAGTCATGATCTTTGCTGAAAACCTGGGTGCTACTTAAGCATATATATGTAAACAAGAACAAAAGAGTTCGTAAAAGTTTTTCTTTATCACTTTCAGTTTGTCAACTGAATTGCTTGAGGACAAGCAATGGTTTAAGCTTGGGGGAGTTGATACATCTCCATCATATCTTCTTTTCCTAATGCTTTTGCTCTTGTTTTGGACTCTAATTTGCATGATTTGAATGAAACTAACCCGGACTGACGCTGTTTTCAGCAGAACTACCATGGTGTTGTTTTTGTGCAGAAATAAAAGTTCTCGGAATTGGACGAAACTTTTTGGAGAATTATTTTAGACTAAATAAAAAATACTGGAACCAAGAACCACCAAAGGGGGGGGGGCTGGCTGCCCACAAGACACCAGGGCGCGCCACCCCCTCCAGGCGCGCCCTGGTGGGTTGTGGGGCCCTCGGGGCTCCGCTGACCCTAATTCCAGCACTATAAATTCCTATTTTTGGAGAAAAAATAGGAGAGGAAGTTTCATCGTGTTTCATGATATAGAGCCGCCGCCACCTCCTGTTCTTCATCGAGAGGCCAGATCTGGAGCCCGTTCGGGGCTCCGGAGAGGGAAATCTTCGGTCTTCATCATCGCCAACCCTCCTTCATCAACAATTCGATGATGCTCCCCACCGGGAGTGAGTAATTCGGTTGTAGGCTCGCTGGTCGGTGAGGAGTTGGATGAGATTCATCATGTAATCGAGTTAGTTTTGTTAGGGCTTGATCCCTAGTATCCACTATGTTATGAGATTGATGTTGCTATGACTTTGCCATGCTTAATGCTTGTCACTAGGGCCCGAGTGCCATGATTTCAGATATGAACCGTTTATGTTTTCACCATTATATCTATGTTCTAGATCCGATCTTGCAAGTCATATGCACCTATTATGTGTTATGATCCGTAAACCCTAATGTGACAGTAATTGGGATACTTTCCGGTGATGACCGTAGTTTGAGGACTTCATGTATTCACTATGTGTTAATGCTTTGTTCCTGTTCTCTATTAAAAGGATGCCTTAATATCCCTTAGTTTCCTTATGGACCCCGCTGCCACGGGAGGGTAGGACAAAAGATGTCATGCATGTTCTTTTCCATAAGCATGTATGACTATTTACGGAATACATGCCTACATTATATTTATGAATTGGAGCTAGTTCCATGTCGCCCAAGGTTATGACTGTTATATGATGAATATCATCCAACGAATGCACCGATCCAATGCCTATGAGTTTTCTACATATTGTTCTTGCTAAGTTACTATTGCTATTGCTACTGTTACAACTACTACAAAATCATTATTGTTGTTACCGTTACCACTGTTACTGTTACCACTGCTATCAAACTATCATATTACTATGCTACTGATCACTTTGCTGTAGATAATTAATCTCCAATTGTGGTTGAATTGAGAACTCAACTGCTAATACCTACAAATATTCTTTGGCTCCCCTTTTGTCGAATCTATAAATTTGGGTTGAATACTCTACCCTCGAAAACTGTTGCGATCCCCTATACTTGTGGGTTATCAACCGCCATGGGGGTCCTCGGCCCGACCCACCTGGTCAGGAGACGATGTGATGACTACCCCCTAGTCCAGGACATCGTCACCGATAAACTCCGAAACCCTTCTGGTGATCCCGAAACGGTTTCAGTTCCTCTCAAAACTATTTTGAATATCAATGAAACAATTTCACAAATATTTACTCACACTACTGCAGGATGCTGCTAACGCGACACTACGATCAGAGACCCTTTGACGAAACTGTGTGCGATGCATTAATCGCAAATGGTGATGTAAAAAAACCGTCAAAAAAGATGCAAAATGTTTGCGATGGCGGATACATCAAACACGGTTCAGAATTTAGTTGCGTGTGCGATGCGGGGCATACAGTTCAGTTCAATGAACTGTTTGCGATGAGGCAGAAGAACAGAAACGGGCAGCTAGATGAAGGTGTGTGCGATATACGGCATACGGTTCACTCGGATGAACTGTTTGTGATTAGGCGGAACAAAAGAAATGATCAGCCATATCAAGGTGTGTGCGATAGAGGGCAAACAGTTCACTCGGATGAACTGTTTGCCTTGAGCCAAGATAACAGAAACGGTTCAATTTAACAAGATGTGTGTGATACGCGGCAAACAGGTCTGTAATCAGAAATGTGTGCGAAGACCGATAATAACACAGACGATTGCTGCTAATAAAACGTGTGTGTTGTGCATTGGGATTGCATACAGAACAACAACATATATATATACACACTTATAAGGACATGGTTGCATAACCGAATTAAACATCCAATTACATAGGTGGCTACTACACACATGACATTTGCACACACCAAAGTAAGCTATTACATGCATAATTACATAGGTGGCTACTACACACATGACATTTCCACACACCAAAGTCAACTATATATTACATGCATAATTAACTAGGATAAACGATCATCTGATCACCATCTACTTCTTGGGACGCTTGCCGCTACTGCTTTGCTTGTGGCTCGATCCGGCCTCGTCGATTTCGGTAACGAGGCAGTTCCTCATGTCAATGATCCGCCTGTGCATCTCGTAGCATGTGTACACGCTCTTGGCCGCGAACCTGAGGTGAGGTTCATCCAGTTGCCGCGTCCAGGCCCCGTGCTAGGATAAGGGATTTGTTCTCTTGGCATCCTGCTTCATCTTTTCGTAGTAGGGGTCGATGATGGCCGAGGTGAGTTCAACCAGGGAGTCCTTCTTCGTGCTGCCCCAGACCCTGTAGTGGTCACGGATTTCGACAAGGTTCTTGCAGGCCAAGCCCGTAACCTTGAGTGCCTTTACATCGTTGCAGGTTTCCACTATAGCGAACTTGTAGTCGGTGCTGTTGACAAACCTAGCGAAACGGTCGCAAGGCTCTGTGGCCATGCAGTAGTGGAAGATGAGGACATGATTGCGCACACACAACTAGGCGACGACAACCTTCTGATCTTTGCCGGGATGACCGTCGGTGTACTGGAGGTCGATGCCGACCACCTTGTACTTGTCTCGAGCAAGCAACTGCTCCACAGTGTTGATGTTGTCGTCCACCACGGCTGAGTCTTTGGTGTACACCACCGAGAGATCTGTCTCCCTCGCGTGGGTCTCCATTTTATGCTCGCTGAACTCCATTGGAGCGCCGCTAGATATCCTCTTTGTATCTGTCGTCGTGGGTGTGCTTGTCGTGTTGTGGGGCGAGATCAAGAGGTTGAAGAGACTAAGGTTATAATGGCCACGGGAATTAATGGGGAAGCCGGACGGCTTGGAATATCCGCACCCCCGGATGGCAGTTCTAAATTGCAGCGCGTAACTCCATCGTGCCGCACATAACTGCATCATGGCGATGCGCGTGGCGCAACCGCATGCATATGGGGCCCCCAACATGATCGTGCGCAGGCCCCAACCGCTGGCAGAGCACGCGCGCAGGGACGCGAGCAGAGCGCTCCACGGTCGCCTCAACGGCGAGCAACCATATATATGCATATAGCAGTTGAACATGCAAGGAAAAGCTGTCCACAAGTCGAGCGCATGGAGATACGCGAGCAGAGCGCGCCACGGCACTTAACAGCGAGCAAAGCACGCCGAGGGACGCGAGCAGAGGCCGGCACAGTGATACGTGGAAAAATAAGACGAACTATGTGAGCGATGTCGGAGACATCAAGCACGAATCAGATTAGAGTTGCGTGTGCGATACGTGGCATACAGTTGATCCACCGGAGCTGTTTGTGAAGGAATAAGCCGTGTGTGTTGTGGGAAAACGCTTGCTGGTATACAACCGTCTGCGATTGATGACTTCATGACCGACGGGTTCCCTAGTGTGGTCCGTGTGCGATGTGTTATGCTCTGTCTACAGAACATCAACATATATACTTATAAGAATAGCATTGCATAACCAAATTAAGCATACAATTACATAAGTGACTACACACATAACATTTCCACACACCAAAGTAAGCAATTACATGCATACTAAACTAGGAGAAACGAGCATCTAATCATCTACATCTTGTTGCGACGACATTTGCCATTGCTCTGCTTCCGGCTGGATCCCTGGTCGTGAATGGTTAATAAAATCTAAGTCTATTGCATATTAAGGTCAAAATAGTACTACCAATATACGAGTCTCATACGATGCCATTTCAACGATTGTACCACAAGAGCCCGAAATATTACAAGGTTCAAACTTATATTAGAAATGAAATTCAGCTCATTCAGCTGCAAACGCCCATGCTGATCAGCTGAACATGGATATAAGAGAGGTTCAAAGTAAAATTACCAATAGTAAGGCCGGTTTTGAAACCTCATCATTTCTGCAAAGGGATCAGCCGCTGACAATTCATGTATGGGGTTGACACAATGACTTCCAATTACTCTGTCATATGCAGTTCCAGTATGAAGTTTAGCTTTTTTGGAGCCTCTTCCATTCTACATGTGTTGTCAGCTCTGATCAACAAACCATTCATAATTTCTACGTAAATGCATGTTCAACCTCATTACCTTCAGCACCCTTGCTCTGGCAACAAAGAACCTGGCGAATATAATCTCCGGTAAGGTCCCTCGGTAGGAGTTCAAAGTAATTTTTGAGAGATGCAGATCTAGGCATTCGATGTGATTGTTGTTATATTGTATCACATTATCCACCACCGGGCCTATTATTATCTGCAAAAGAAGAGAACGTGTTAGTGCCTACATGCAGTTTTGAACACTACTACAGGCCTATTTGGTTTGCAGGATTTGTAAAATGCACCAACGTGCCATCTTCGATCTGACATGATTAACATGGGCATTTGATTACAATCTAGAAAAATGTAGCCTTCTTCACAAGAGGTTGGAGTGGATGAAAAATTCCCTAAGAAAACTAGTACAGATGAATGCAAAGGAGAAATGCTTATGGATTGTAACCATATGAATCAAGCAACCAATATGGGGTGGGGGTGTATGTCTTGAAATCCTCCAAAATTCCTTCAGAAATCGTAGTACATTGTCATTGTAAACTTGGGAAAAGGTGCCAAAAATTGAACTCCCTTATGGTTAACATTTAATAGGAAAGGAACATCACCTCGATATATAGCTTCTTCAAGCATGGAAAGCATCTCAGGAAACTGACAACTTGGTCCAGGTTGGGGCCGATAGATTCTAGTGCCAAGACCTTCACCGTGCGTAGAATCTGGGTGAAGCTTTTCTGGATGACAGACGAACATACATCTTCAAAATTAGAAATAATGTTGATATCAAGAAGGAGAGGTAGAAGGCGACTGTTGTACCTGAAAGTAGGAGTATTTGACAGATGAGTAGCCCACCACTGTCAATTTCGGCGCAGAAATGACATTGATTCTTGTTGGACCTTGTTGATCAACTACAAGTAATCTCTCAAGTGAAGGTGTGTCCTCAATGACCATATTGTGGTACACCTTTTTTGATCTCTCCTTGCAGCACCAGCAACACACATAAATAGTCCGGAGAGTCCTGGAGGTGATGTGGAAGCTACTCGACCAATTCATCGCCTGAAGATGAAGGAACTCGAGTGCAGTACAGCCGCGGAGTAGGCGCTCCATGTCATCCTTTGGGATGCAGACGGTGATGAGCTCGAGGTGCTTCAGTCATGGTAGAAAAAGAGCGGGCACGTCATTAAGGGGAGGGGAATGGCAGTTCATGAACTTGGCGAGGCGCAGCGTGGGCGTGAAGCGGAGCGTGGACGTTGGCAGGAAGCGCATATGCCCATCATTAAAACTGAGCTCCTCGAGCTGATCTAGGGCGGGGGATCGGAACCACTCGTCAAGCTTGGCTCGGTCCTTGCCGTTGGAACGGAACTTGCCCATGATAAGGCCTCTGATTGGGCCATGGTGACTGCCGAGGATCTGGGAGAACGCATCCAAGCTTTTGCGATAGCCATGGCAGAGCTCGTGGGCATCGAGGACGTCGAGAGGGGTGGAGAGCCATAGGGGGCGCCACCGCCGGGAAAGGGCAGTTGTCCTCGCCCATATTTGATTGGGAGGAGGGATTGACTGTCAACATATCATCGGGGAGGCTGCTGACGAAGTCTAGGCTTGCTGGAGTCGCTTGCGGTTCTTTCTCGACCCACCTCCACTTGTTGGCAGCCTCATTCTCCACCTCGTCGGCGGCGTCGAAAACCTCTGTCTCCATGTTCACGCCGTGCTCTGGTGCTTCAGCAGCCCCGGCGTCGCCACTCCCTCCGATGGGGCGCTTCGGCAGCATCCTCATACACTGACGGCTTTGAGGACTGAGAGCGGCGTCGAGGATGCAAGCAAAGAGAGAGGATTGTGTGTGTGGCGAGGATGGGGGGTGCCGGCTTTGTGGACTGAGAGCGGCGTCGAGGATGTGGGCGGAGAGAGAAAATTGTGTGTGTGGCAAGGATGGGGGGGTGCGGCCGCTCAGGCGCGCCATTAATACGGACCAGTGGGAGCGAGGCGGGCGGCGGTCAAAGGCAGTCTCGCTTCCCGGTGAGCCTGTGCGGCGGACTTCTGGCATTCCTATTCCATCATTTCATACAGCTACTCGCACGCCTCCCGATGACACTGCGCAGCGAAAATGCCTCCCGTCAATTCACGCGCCTGCACGCACGCCTCCCGGTCTGCCTGCGCGGAGGACTGCTCGCATGCGTCTCGTCAACTCACGCATGCTCGCACGCCACACGGGGCACGTGGCACGTATAATTTTTTTTGTTTTTTGATGATTCATTCTGCCACTTTACTGCTTAACCGAAGCATGGCACGGTCTAACCCACATGGTCCGAATAAATATTCCGTATAAGATATTGGTTGCCAGTTATTAACAATCTCTCGTTTGTAAGTAGATTATATCAAAACTTGTCTCAAATTTGATGAAAAAATACAATATCACAATCTACTGGTGTCCATATATGACACCATGATAAGTTTCATGAATTTCAACTAAGTTTTGGATTTACTGAATTTTAAAAATCAATATTTTCAATGTTTTGAATTTTTTTTCATGGGGAAACATGCACCGAGGGACACACATATGATTTTGCAATCCATTTTGGTGCACACGTAGCTCAAATTTGATTTTTGCACATTAAATCCCTAGGAAATCAATCAATGTATAAAATGGGTCGAATGATCTCTGTTTTTTAAACTTTAACACGACACTCCTTTGGTCACATGTTCACTGCAGAAAAAGTTTGACATGCCTCAGAATGGAGGTGGTGGTGTGGGATGTGTGTGTGTGTGTGTCATAACCTCACTCCATGTGGGGACTTTCCGGTTCCCGAGGCAGGTGCCACATCAAAGTTGTGCATTGGTATTCAAACATCATGCAATACCATGCAAGCGATGGTTGCCCTATGGGAACTCACTCACGTGTGGCGCTTCCATCTGTGGGCCCGTGAGAGGTCGTCCTCCATCACTTTGACCCAACGAGAGAGAGAGGCACATTTGACGAACAAGGAGGATTAATTCTTTTAGGGATGTGTTATGGTAGGAGTATGTATATAGTACGTGTCGAAGGGGAGATGGGACCAACATATAGTAGGTGTCACACATGGACCTCACTCTGTGTGGGGACTTTGCGGTTTTTGAGGCAAATGCCACATCAAAGGTTGTGCATTAGGTATTCAAAACATCACAACCACACACCTCTCCATATATATGTTTTGACACACATGCAAGCGATGGTGGTTGTCCTGTGGCACTAACTCGCGTGGTTATCAGCGATGCTTCCATCTGTCGGCCCGCTTGGTCCATCACTTTCACCGACAACGAGAGGTTAATTATTTTGACTTAGGAGGGGATTAATTTTTTGCTTGTTTCGCGATATAGGTGAGATTACATATATAATAGCGCATGTGTACACATGAATCCATCCCGCTGGATCGAGGGGGGGGGGAGGGCGAGCACACAATACGTCATGAACCTCTTGCTCTGTGTGGGGACCTATGCGATTTTGAACGTATGCACCACATCAATGTTGTGCATTAGGTATTAATTCAACACATATGCATGCATCACGCACCTCCATAAATATGTTTGGGACACATGCATGCAATGGTTATCTTTACACACTCTCACTCGCTTGGTTATATATGGGCGGCAAGCCTATATATATTTGTGGGCCCGCGTGGACGTCCATCATTTCGACCGACGACGAGAAAGGTTACCAGGGTGGATTCTTCTTCTTTGGTTCGTGTTACCGTATAGTAGTAGGACGATCATTCTAGGCCTAATTAAGTTTGAGCGCATGCATGCTACGCATCGTGAACCCTCGATCAGTGTGGGGATTTTATGGTTCCAAAGCATGGTGCCACATCAAATTTGCGCATTGCGTATTCAAACACCAGTACCACACACACCACTTCCATACATAATTGGGCCACATGCACAGAGTGGTTTTTTTCTTCAAATAGTACTCCCTCGCGAGTTTATCGGCGACAAGCTAGCCCATTTCGCGGGGCCGTGTGGACGTCCATCACTTTGACCAACAACGAGTGAGAGAGTTATACGATCAAGTTGGATTCTGTTTGGTTCGTGTTACAGTACGTCTTGGTGAGATGCCCTGCCCCCGACACGTGTGTGTGTGGGCGGGGGGGGGGGGGGTACTTCGCACTACCCGCAACCTCCGTGGGGTTGGGGAAGTCCGGTTATTTTGCGAGGCACACGTGCCACATCAAAGTTGTGAATGGTATAGTTAAGTACGACACCACACCCTTTTCATACATATAGTATAGGGCCACCCGCAGGTGGTTCGTATGTGGTCTCACCCATCTCCCGCCACAAGCACACATTTGTTGGTCAGGACATGGCCCACCTTTGTCCGGAAGCGAAAGGGGAAGTTTGACCATATATATGATGGACTCCTATAGGTTTTGTGTTACGGTAGGGTGAGATTTCAAACCTAATTATCTAGGGGCATGCATTCGTAGCTAGGATTCCCTTACCGCCGACATGAAGTGGGGTTCGTAGGGGGTGGCTGACTAGCAATACCGTGCGCTTTGTGCGACAGGTGCCACATCAAAGTTGTGCATTGGGTATTCTAACATCAAACCACCCTTTTCATACATATATTTGGTCCACATGCAAGTGTGTTCGTGTTCTTACCCTTTCCCGTGTTATTCTTTTTGCCAAATTTATAAACAACACATGAGTTGGATGTAGAAACCGTCTGCAATTGGGTACGCAATAGACACGGTTCGGTCAGACTACCCATGTGCCACGCCCGTGCCCCTGCAGTCACTTACATGAGCACAATAGATTGGGCTCGACGAGGCTTGCCTCCCGCTCTCGAAAATATCTACTGCCTCGTAATCTCGAAAATATCTACCTCCTGGAAGGTTTTTATGTTTGATAGCACGCGATTAGTATGTGCGGACCGTGTGCGATGTCTATTACTCCCGCTCTGCTTCAATCCCTCGATTCAAATTTTCAGTAACCCCGGATTTTTTTTGAACTGGAGACCCGGCATTTTACTCCCGCCTGCATCCCTTGCAATCTCAAAAATATCTGCTCAGCTGGAGTGGTTTTCTGTTTGATAGCACATGACTATTATGTTTTAACCGTGTGTGATGGTTGTTACTCCCGCCCCGCTCTGCTTTGATCCCTTGATCCATATTTTTGGTAGCCCCGCCATTTTACTCCCACCTAGTAAAATTTTCAGTACACGCAGCATTTCCTCAAACACCTCCTTGGACCCCCTCCACACACACACCCCAAATCCTTTGCTCACACAAATCCCCCCGCTCACACACATACACACCACCCCTCCCTCGCTCCAAACTTATCTAAGGTCGCCGCCGCCGCCGCGTCGCCTCCATCGTCAACTCTGCCGGTCTGCCCGTGCAGTTTACCCACCGATGTACATACCCTTGCCACCCTCAGTTTCTTAGATGACGCCTGCGAAATGCCCCCTTTCCTAGAGATCCCCATCCCCACCCCCTCCCCCACTCCAGAGCGTCGCAGCCTAAGCCCGGCTACGCTTCCCGGGGAGCTCGAGGAGCGAATGGCCCAAAAGAGCTTTACCGCGGCCTCTTCGCCCGACGTCGGCGAGGTGGCCGCCGAGGAAGCTGACGACGATGATTGGACCTGGATTGAGCCTTTCAATTAGTGGGTTAGAGTATTCTGGCATGTCGCGGACACCGGCTACGACATCGAGGTCGTCGACACCAACGGCTTGACGCGGGTTATGTCACAGGTTAAGTTGCCCACCCCCAACCCTTTGGGTTCGACAGCCGTCAATCTCATCGATGGCCCTGCCGCTGATCTCCCGTGGCTCGTTATGAACAATTTGCCATCCTTCATCGCCATGGAGCCCCTTTTTTCATTTCTGAAGGACACGTTCTGCGACGCTGGCTTGGAATCCTCAGCTGGCAAGTCAGACCTCATCGATGGCGACCACGAGGAGGAGCCAATCTGTGACAAGTGAGGAAACCCATGATTTGTTTTCTCGAACCCCTTTTGTAGTGAGAACCTGTCCAGTATTTATTGCTATATTTGGTTGTTTGCATTACGCCTTGTTTATTTCTAATGTTTATGGTTGTTCGGTTGTTTGTAGTTAGCATATGTCCAGTTTCAATTGCCATCTTTGGTTGTTCGTAGTATGCCTTGTTTATTTCAGCTTTTAATAGTGTGATGTTCTATATGTGCTAGTATGAACTCTGCAGTTCAATTTCATCAATACCAAATTTAACAATAGCTCTATGAATGACTATATTTGGTTGCTGTTAAGCATGTTGTACTCCCTCCGAATATTTTTAGTTCTCATATAAGATTTGTCTAAAGTCAAGCCTCATAAAGTTTGACCAACTTTATAGAACAAAATACCAACATTCACAATATGAAATAAATATCAGTACATGTGTCATGACTTAAATTTTCATATTGTACTCCCTCCATCCAAAAAAACTTGTCCCAAGCTTGTTCCTCAAATGGATGTATCTAGCACTAACTTGATGCTAGATACATCCATTTGAGGGACAAGTTTTTTCGGAAGGAGGGAGTATAACTTTAGCATGGTAGATGTTGATATTTTTTCATATAAATAAGTTCAAACTTTATGAAGTTTGACTTCAGACAATTCTTATATGCAGAGTAAAAAGGACCGGAGGGAGTATTGAACACGCCTTTCCATTTGATTTAACAATGGCACTGTTTGGATACTCTAACTTAGCTAGAGGTTAGAGTTAGTTTCTAGCTCATGACAGTTAAAAGGGAGAGAGAGAGATTGGTGGAATAGTTGATTGTATTGCTTGAACCTCGTGGGCATATATATAGGAGTACATGGTCATCTTGGAGTACAAGTCAAGGTAGAATAAATCCTACGCTATCCTACGTTTCCTAAATAACAATGATACTAAACAATGACTAACCCTGAACTAACTCTAGCCAAAGAGGTGTTTGGATGACAGTGTTAGATTGACAATAAATGCACTAGGAGAACTAGCCCCAATCAGCACCTCTTGGGTGGCATAGTTGTTTTGGGTGGGTTTGACGCAACTAGCTCAAACTAGCCCTCATGTTTGGATACTTTAGGGCTATTTGAGCCCAAACTAGCTCAAACTAACTCTAACCCATGGATCCAAACAGGGCCAACAACTAGTGTACTTAGACCTGCACAATACAAGTTTGAATGACTATGTTTGCTTGTTTTTAAATATTAGGCCTATTGTAGTTAATAACACACCTTTCCACTTCTTGTTTTTAAATATTAGGTTTTTAACAATTTGGTCTTGCACATGTAGGTCCTGCTGTCAGAGGTTTTGACCCACTGGTTGACCCTTTTTGCATATGTGGAAATGAGTTGTCCATGAATATCAGTCAAGTCAAGAAACTCAGAAAAATTGTTACGATAAAGAAATTAGCGACAAAAAACAGCAAGATCTTCGTCTGCACAATGAAGAAGACATCAGTTCACTACGGGATGGTACTAACTGTTATACCTTGTCTTTTTAATTCCTTTGCACCATTTCAAATCTGGAGAAGATATTTATGCATATCCTTGTTTTCAGGCCTTTCCAAAGCAGTTCACTGATGATTACCTCTCAAACCACCAGTATGGTCAGGAGGTGAGGAAGGTATTCATACAACACCCACGGTTCAATATTGAATTGTTCCTGAAGAGGACGAAGGATGGACATGCACTGGCCTAAAGTTGCAAAGACCTTCAACATCAATGAAGGCTCAATATTCGCCTTCCGCTTCAGCAGTTTTCCAGATGAGATCCATCTGTCTATGTACCATCTATGATGCTAATTTTGAAAGGTTATAGATGTTGCATGTGAAACTTGGTGCTGGTGCAGTTGTGTAATGGGGTAGCTGAGTGCCGAAGCTATATGATGTTGTACTCTGACGTATTTCAATTATGAAATCCTGCTTCCTTAATATGAAAATAAAATATATTGTGTGCTTAATATGAAATGTCTGTTAGATTAATAAATGGATTATTAATATTAGGGCAATTAGCCTGCTAATGGCCAATTAGCCTGCTAACTGGGTTTTTCTATTGCAAACGGTTATTGAGAAAACACCGTGGGTGATGACCTCAGGCAACGCACACAGTTTCTAGGAATAAACCGTGTTGGATCAATGAACAATCACACACGACATCCTCTTGAAAACTGTTTGCGTTAGGTCACCTTGCGCATACATTTACCACATAAAAAGTGTGTGTGATGGACAGCCTTTGCCACACAGTTTCTTCTAAGCATCGTGTGTGATGCATTCAATAACGCAAACGATAAAATTGTTAATATCATGTGCAATGGCAATGCTATCACAAACGATTTAATGGGGAAAATTGTGCGTGATGTACCTGCGAACGGAAACGTTTTCCTTGGAGTGACTGTGATGTATATATGAACGGAAACGTACTTCTTAGATTAACTGTGTGGGATGTACATACTAACAGAAACATATTCCTTGGATTGACTATGTGGAATGTACATACGAACAGAAACATTTAGCCGGGACTGACTGTATGGGATGTACTTACGACCGGAAACGATTTGGCCTGTATAATTGTATTTTTTAGCACAACTGTACGTATAATTGTATTTGATCGCTCGCCCATCGCACACGACCTCATTTTGCCGAGCGTGTGTGCCAGGAGGTCCTATCCCCGACGGTTTCTGGGTCGTGTGGGAAGGACCCCCTATCACAGTCACTCACTAGGCGACAGTTCAGAACGCCATCGTGGAAAGGGGTTAAAAACCGTTTGTATAGCACCTCGCTGTACCAGTGTCATTACTACTGTCCTACTAACACTCAGCAGATCGCGATTACCTTAAGCTTGTGATCCTGTTCTACTTGTGAGCTGTGTTGGGATTTTCCCCGAAGAGGAGAGGAGATGTAGTATAGTAGAGATAAATATTTCCCTCAGTGAGAACCAAGGTTTATCGAACCAATAGGAGAATCAGGCAAAGCCTCGTGAACAACACCTACACACACAAAAGCAAACACTTGCACGCAACACGGGCAAGAGGGTTGCCAATCCCCTTGAACTCATTACTTGCAAGGACCAAATCTTGTAGTGGTCGATAGATAAATTGCAAAACAAAAAAAAATTTAAATTGCAGCAAAGGTATTTTAGTTTTTGTAATATGATAAAGGTAGACCCGAGGGCCACAGTTTTCAATAGAGGCTTCTCTCTCGAACACATAGCATACAGTGGGTGAAGAAATTACTGCTGGGCAATTGATAGAAAAGCGCATAGTTTGGACGATATTCATGGCAACGATCGTGTATATAGGCATCACGTCCGAGACAAGTAGACCAACTCCTGCCTGCTTCTACTATTACTCCACCAATCGACCGCTATCAAGCATGCATCTATGGTATTAAGTTCATAAGAAATAGAGTAACGCCTTAAGCAAGATGACATGATGTAGACAAAGTAAACCCAATCAATATGAATAAAGCCCGTCGTTTTACCCTTAATGGCAACAATACAAATACGTTTCTTGTCCCTTTCCATCATTGAGATATAGAGGACCACAAGGTTGAACCCATCACAAAGACCTCTCCCACTGAAGATAAATCAAACTAGTTGGCCAAACCAAACAGATAGATCGGGGAGAAATACAAAGCTATAACAACCATGCATAATAAAGTTCAGAAAAGACTCAATTAATTTCAATGAATATTCAGATGATAACCCACAATTCATTAGATCCCAACAAACACACCGCAAAAGAAGATTACATCGAATAGAACTCCAAGAACACCAAGGAGAATATTTTATTGAAGATCAAAGAGAGAGAAGAAGCCATCTAGCTACTAGCTATGGACCCATAGTTCTGTGGTAAACTACTCACACATCATCGGAAGGTAGCGAGGATGAAGCCCTCCATGATCGGTCACCACTCTGATAGAGTACCGGAAAAGGCCTCCAGATGGGATCGCAGAAGAATAGAAGCTTGCGGCTGCAGAAAAAGTGTTTTGGGCGGCTCTCTAGGTGTTTCCCAATATTTGAGAATTTATAGAACAGGAATTAGGTCAGACGGAGCCTCGAGGTGCCCACAAGGCAATAGGACACGCCCCTCCTAGGCGCGCCCTGTTGTCTTGTTGTCTCCTCGTTCGTCATCTAGTCTCCTCCCGGAGCTTCTAGGGTCTCTCTTGTGCATAAAAAAATCATCAAAAAGTATCATAGCATTTGGACTCCGTTTGGTGCTGATTTTCTGGAAAACCAAAAACAAACAGAAAACAACAACTGGCACTAGGCACTGGGTTAATAGGTTAGTTTCCAAAAATGATATAAAAATACATACAGAATATCCAAGATTGATAATATAATAGCATGGAACAATAAAAAATTATAGATACGTTGGAGATGTATCAGCATCCCCAAGCTTAATTCCCGCTCATCCTCGAGTAGTTAAATGATAAAAAAAGAATTTTTGATGTGGAATCATACCTAACATGTGTATCATGTAATCTCTTTTACGGTATTAATATTAAGAAATGAGTGATTCAAGGCAATAGTCTATAATTTGATATAAAGACATCAATACTCAAGCATACCAACAAACAATCATGCCTTTCAAAATAAAAATGCTAAAGAACGCTATGCCTACAAAATCATATGGCCCATCATGCTTAGTCTTCCCAATACAAAATATTAATCTTGAACTACCCCAATGACAAAATAAGTAATTGGATTATACTTTTTAACGCGCTTCAGCCTTTTCAACCCCACGCAATACATCAGCGTGAGCCATGGATATAGCACTATGGGTGGAATAGAATGCGGTGATATAGATCAATAAGGGGAAGTCAAAAAAGGAAGATAGTCTCGCATCGACGCAGCTAATCAACGGGCTATGGAGATGCCCATCAATTGATATCAATGCGAGGAGTAGGGATTTCCATGCAACAGATGCACTAAGAGCCATAAGTGTATGAAATCTCAAGGGAAACTAAGTGGGTGTGCATCCAACTTGCTTGCTCATGAAGATCACCTCGGTATTTGAGGAAGCCCATCATCGGAATATACAAGCCAAGTTCTATAACGTTAAATTCTCACTAGTATATGAAATTGACAACTCAGGATACTCTCTATATGAAAAACATGGTGCTACTTTGAAGCACAAGTGTGGAAAAGGATAGTAGCATTGCTCCTTCTCTCCTTTTTCCCTCATTTTTTGTTGGGCTCTTTTTGTCCACTTTTTTTCCTTTTTTTAATTTTTCGTCCAGTTTCTCATCCTGACTTGTGGGGAACTCCATCATCCTTTTCTCACTGGGACAATGCTCTAATAATGATGATCATCACACTTCTATTTACTTACAACTCTATAACTAGAACAATATGACTCTATATGAATGCCTCTGGCAGTGTACCAGGATGTGCAATGATCTAGCGTAACATGTATAAAAAATGATGAACGGTGGCTGAACCACAAATACTATGTCAGCTATATGATCATGCAAAGCAATATGACAATGAATATGTATGTCATAAAAATGGAACGGTGTAAGTTGCATGGCAATACATCTCGGAATGGCTATGGAAATGCCATAATAGGTAGATATGGTGGCTATTTTGAGGAATATATAAGGAGGCTTATGTGTGAAAGAGCATATCATATCACGGGGTTTGGATGCACCGGCGAAGTTTGCACCGACTCTCGAGGTGAGAAAGGGCAATGCACGGTAACGAAGAGGCTAGCAAATTGCAGAAAGGTGAGAGTGCGTATAATCCATGGACTCACATTAGTCATAAAAAAACTCACATACTTATTGTGAATGTTTATTAGCCCTCGAAGCAAAGTACTACTCGCATGCCCCTAGGGGGATAGATTGGTAGGATAAGACCATCGCTCGTCCCCGACCAACACCCATAAGGTAGACACTCAATAATAAATCATGCTCCAACTTCATCGCATAACTAGAGACTATATGTGCATGCTTCCGGAATCACAAAAATTAACACCAATATTCTTACTAAACCATAATCATTCACTAGTACCTCCACATATCACCATCTTAACATCGCAAAAACTATTTCAAGGAATCAAACATATCATATTCAGTGATCTACATGAAAGTTTTTTTATTATATCCCTCTTGAATACATATCCTTTATGGAATAGTCTTATAACCCGTGCAAATTGCCATTACTATTTATTAAACTCCCAAAAAGATTTAAGTGAAGCATGAGAGTGCAACTATTTCTTTAAAATATAACCACCGCCGTGCTCTAAAACATACAAGTGAAGGACTAGAGCAACTGCCTAGCTCAAAAGATATAAGTGTAGCACAAAGAGAATTCTAACAAATCATGAATAAATGTGTGTCCCTCTCAAAAGGTGTGTCCAGCAAATGATGATTGTGGAAAACTAAAAAGAAAACAAAGCAAAAATTACTATGGCACAAGATGCTCCAAGTTAAACTCATATCATGTGATGAATAAAAAATATAGCTCTAAGTAATATACCGATGGATTGTAGACGAAAGAGAGGATGCCTTCCGGGGCATCCCCAAGCTTAGACGCTTGGGTCTTCCTTGAGTATTTCCTTGGGGTGACTTGGGCATCCACAAGCTTAGGGTCTTGCCGCTCCTTATTGCTTCATCCATCATGATCTCACCAGAAACTTGAAAACTTCAGCACACAAAACTCAACAGAAACTTTATGAGATCCGTTAGTATAATAAGAAAATCATAAACTTTAGGTATTGTTATTAACCCATTCATATTTTATTCTTGCATAATAGATACTGTATTCCAACTTCTCCTTGACTTATACCCCCCGATATAATCCATAGCATCAACAAAACAAGCGAACTATGCAATAGAAAATAGAATAGTCTGTAATGATCTGAACAAACACTATACTTCTGTAACTCAAAAAATACTGAAAAACTAGGACAACGTGGTAAATTTGTATATCAATCATGTGTAAAAAATGCAGATCAAAAGCATGTTTCTGGATTTTTAAAATTTCCTGGAGCGAGCCCACAGAATCAAGTCAACTATCAACCAAATCACCCGGAAGGCTTTAGTTGGCACAAACACTAATAAAAACATAAAAACACAATCATAACTGTAGCATAATTGTGTCAACACATCAAAAATAGGAAAAATTAAGATAAGTATTGGGTTGCCTCCCAACAATCGCTATTGTTTTACGCCCCTAGCTAGGCATTCGGCATTGTTTCAAGTATTGTCATCCTTAGTTTTCACAATTCTAGAAGGGCTTTTTCAAAGCCTGGAGGTTCCTTACGCTTCCCATTAATCTCCGAAAATGAAGCAATTTTATTATCTAAGGTATCAAGTTGCTTATTGCATATGGTAAGAAGGGAATTCATGCGATTGAGATTTCCACTAATGGTTTTGAGGGGTTCATTAGACTTTGGCAATTCAACTAAATTTTTCTACATATCCTATAAATTTCTAAGATTTGGATTACCCCTTGAGTGTAATCGAACCCTTTTTGTGCGGGTGGAGTTCCCACTATCCCCTCTATTATTTCATAGGCAATATTAGCATCACTTTCAATAAAATTCCCTTTAGCGGCAAAATCCAAAAGTTGTCTATTAGGCATGGTGAGCCCCACATAAAAGTTTTAAAGCAAGATTTTTATATCAACTTTTATGGTGCATAAACGATAAGATTCAATTATTCTATACCAAGCATCTTATAAATTTTCTTGTTATTTCTGTTTGAAGTAAAGGACTTCAAAATCTGAAGATAGAGGAGGAATAGTGACACTAGACATGGCGACAAACCAAGCAAATGAGCAAACAAAAATATTTTTGTGCTTTTGTATTTTTATGAGAGGCGGGTGAGATGAAAATGAGAGGCAAAGGAAAATAAAAAGGCAAATAAAAAGTAGAGAAAATAGACGATAGTTTGTGTAAAGGTACTTGATAGGTTTTGATGATGTCTCACCAGCAACGGTGCGAGAAATTCTTCCTGCTACTTGTGAGTTGCGTTGGGGTTTTCCCCGAAGAGGAGAGGAGATGTAGTCTACACTACAAAAAAAATACACTTCCGTGATGATACGTGTTTGTCACAGTAGGTCGCATTTTCTGTCATGCATGTACATCCATGACGATTTTATGACAGAATCAAGATAGTCATACCTGTGTTGTCGTAGAAGTGTTCCATGACAATTCCAAAATTGTCATCACGGAAGTGTCCACTTCCATGACGATAAATGGCGCGTCATGGAAGTGCTTTCATCAAGGGTAACCGACACGTGGCATCCACCATAACGGGTCGCTGTTAAGCTATCAGGTCCGGTTTTGGTTCCGATAACCCGTTAACAGCAATGACCAATGGCGATTTTCCACGTGTAAAATTCTCATTAGCCGAAGGAACCACGTGTCAACTCCGCGTTTGGACAGATGTCATCCAGTCAATGGACAGAAGGCGCCTATGGTACATCGACATGTGGCAAGGCCCAATAGCGGCCCATTTAGGTTAAAAAGGCTGGCCTAGTCAAAATTAGCTTGCTGGCCCATTAATGGCCTGCTTGCAGATGACCCATTCGCACTTAAGGCCCGTACGGCTAGTGTCAAATCAGCCCGTCAACGGCCCATTCTAAACTTGTCATCATCGCCGCCCATGGTCACTTCCGGCCCATTAATAGTCCGCTAAGTATTTGGGCCGAATTACGGCCCGGTGTGTTTCCGGCCTGTTAAAGGTCCTGCTTCATTTGGGCCCATTTATTGGCCATTGAGACTTTCGGCCCCTAAACGACCGTGAAGGATTTGGTTCATATTCGGCCATGTCTGACATTCGGCATGTTAGAGGCCCATTGTAGATTTGGGCCACTTCCAGCCTGTTGTGATTTTTGGCCTGATAACGTCGGACGAAATCCATGGGCCATATGTGGCCCAACGCCACATCGGGCCTATCAACGGCGCATATAAAACTGATACTAATCAAGCCCGATCGAACTTCCGGCCTGTTAAAGGCCCGTGTAGTAGGTCGGCGCATTTATGGCCCGTCTGAACTTCGGCTTGTGAACGATCCGCATTGTAAATGGACCACCACGAGCTGAGATACATTTCGGCCTGCTAATGACCAGTGGGTTATTTCGCACAATTAGGGCCCAATCTCACTTTCGGCCTATTAAAGGCCCATGTTATTTATGGGCTCGAGATATTTACACATGTTAACGGCCTATTGTTACTGAGGGCCCAAATTATGTTTAGGCCTGTCAAAGGCCCACTATGGGCACAGGCCTACCAAAAATATGAAAGCTTATGCTAATTTAGGCCAAGATATTTTTAGTGGGCTACATGCAAATTATGGCCCATAATCGTTTTTAGCCCAGTTGGAATGGGCCCGACGAATGTTGGCACGTTGGGCTCCTACGAAGCTTTCGGCCGAATACATTACTAAGATAAACCTACACTATACAAAAATAGTGTCGTAATTTCTACAGCCTTTGGCAGCACGATAAATGCTGTATCACAACAAAATAAATTTCAGCCATACAACAAAAGGCCTGTTGGCATAAAGTTTACAGTCCTTCTAGATAAAAGCACCATTAGATGTATAGAAGCACAGATCATTTGACCTGAGTGCTAATGTTTCAGGCTGTAGAATCTGATGGAGCAGCATGATCTCCCCCTTTTTCTGCCATTGCTCTTGAACAACGAAGCAAATGTCTGATAGTCTGGTTTCAAAACCATTCATATCTTGACGACGTTTGTCAACCACTATTCTTGTTTCTGAAATGACCTCCATTAGGGATTGGACTTGTGTCTGGAGCACAGATATATTACTCTGTCTAGCCAGAAGATTTTGTTCAGTAGGCGATTTGGACGAGGTTACCTTGACAACCAACCCAGAATTACGCAAGAAGGTGCTTTTTGCACTGTTAGTGGAGAGATACTGACGCACTTCAGCAAGAGGTGACATTGTGCCTATGGTAGCCTCGTCACCTTCAGGTGGTTGTGGCTGTTCAATCATTTGTTCCATAGCTTGCTGAAAGTTTGAACTTGTAGATTAGTGTACCAGATAAGTTACTAATGAGACAAAAACAAACAAAGTAGGTTTCACATTTATACATAACTTATTTTGGTGAACTACTATAATACATTAGCAAGTATTGTAGTGCCAACTACATAATAAAATCACTTTCGAAACATATGTCCATGTAGCATGCCTACTGTATTGTCTATTTCCTCACATTCATTGACATCTAAGGATAAAGAGACATGGTTTAAAGTAGGTTGAACATAGTATGACATCATTCATATCATGGGCAAACAGATATAAAACAAACAGGCTATTGTATCATTGTGTGGGCACGTGAACATCACAACTAGATTACATATCAAGACCAAACGAATATCCTTCATCTCTTTTAAACCGTGTAAGGTGAAATGATATGTTAAGACAACTGTGTATAAAAGTGAACAGAGTAACTGGCATTGGCTGCAAACCAAGCAGTTAAATGAACATGTCATAGTAACAAGTAGTTCAAAGGCAAGAGGAGTAAGGACTTATGTCGGTGTACTAAGTATTGGGCCACTAGTACCCCGTACTTGTGCACGGGCAGTTGTAGCCATCCTCGCGGCAAGGCTTGCCGAGGAACAGTTCGAGGTTGATTCAAGCCTTCAAAGAAACCATCTAGTCAGAGACCTGAGGATCAGCAGATAAGGAGAGTTGGAATCCAAAGGCCAGCTTCCCCGGCAAGATCTTGCCGGGGTGGCCTGCGGAGCCCGGCAAGGATCGGTGCCCGGCAAGGCTCGGTGCCCGGCAAGGCTTGGCGCCCGGCAGGGCTTGGCACCCTGCAAGGTTTTGTTTCTGTGGCACCGCTTTGGCACAGCGATAAACCCGACATTCTAGGTCCTTCTTTGGATGCGTGGAGACGCGCCAATGGAGGAGAGCTTAAGTGGTGCTGATGGGATGGCCCCTTTTTCCATCCCCAAGAAAGTAAGGACACCTAAACGGACACCTCACGGTGCATTAAATGCGTTCGTCCTAGTCCGTCAGGGGTTAGGTATGATTACCCTGTAGCTACTTTACACCTCAATGTATGTACATTTTGCCACTGTGGTGACCCCTTTGAGCGTATAAAAGGAGGCCCAAGGCAACTGCTACAGGGGAGGAGTACTTCTGGCCCATTCTGCATGCGTAGCTGCTCTTTGAACGTACTATTCACTACGAGCGCTCCTGAAGGCTGGGCTCAAGAACACTAATAAGAACATAAGGCAGGAGTAGGGTTTTACGCTGATCAGCAGCCCGAACCTGGGTAAAATCTTCCCGTGTCGATCGTTGGTTCTGCTCTTTGCGTATACCTCTCCCCCCGCCGAATCGTAAAGGGGTCCCTTGGGATCCCATAGGTGTCGTACCCCAACAACTTACAACAGCGACTTAAACTGGTGTGCTCATGCCCTTCATCTTGCTGGTGTGGCAATCCTTGAAGATTTGCACTGCATTCGGTTCAGGTTCTTTTTGGTCCGCACGAGCTTTCCTCTGTATTTGGAACAAGTCAATATAGATACGATAATATGGCATAGAAAAAAGAAGGAACTAGCAGCTATTTACAAGAGCCTCGCAGTGTGCAATATAGCTACGAGATCCTGTTGTCTGTTGGAATTTCACTTTAGAACGATTGGTCTTGTTCTTCAAACAGTTAGCCTAGAAGTAGATACACTTGTAAGGCACATACGTAAATACAAGTTCAATATGTGATCTGATCAAATACATATACCCTACTTGATACTTTGGATCAGACCAGTGTTTAACAAGGGTTGTCTAGTCTTCATCTGTAATATATTCCACTGGAGATGTTTGGGCGATTTCATTGTTAGCCTTGCCTTCAAAGTGAGTTTTTCTAAGGTGATACCGATACTGTCGCAGAGCAAACTGAAAAACATGAGTGCATACTTGTTTAGTTGCATCATCTTTCGGATCCAACTTGAACCTCATCTGTTGAAAAAAGAATGTGAGTCTTACTAGGAGGAAGCTAGAAAGTATGGGACAGAGCAAGAAAATATTACAAATTGCGATGAATAACATTACTTACGGATAAATGGTCAAGGAAGGTGATAAACTAGGTATCGTCTTTCTCATTCCTGTACTGGATCCATGTTGGGAGGATACGTGCATGACACCTAACGGCAACAGCTGCCTCTGATACTAACTTGGCTGACTCTGTAGCATCATGTGGCCTTTTTAAACCTGCCTCAAAATGGATCTCCATTCTTCCTCCTTTAGATTTTGTTAATCTATCAAGTATTATCCCTGATGTCTGTTTCCGCTTGCGCCGTAGTGCTAGTTCAACAACAAATATGGAAAATGTTAGTGCACATCAAACTGTGAGAGTACATATAAAGAGCATGCAACTGCAACTTGACTCGGTCAGGTACCGTCTTTGTGTTGATGCTCATGAGGTTCATCTGGTCTTGCCAAGTCCTGTTGTGTCAGCAGTGCTTCGGAAGTGTGTTAGGTGTGAAGGCAGCTTGGGAACTAGCCAGTTGCGGAGCAAACGAACGAGTAACTTGTTGAGATGCCGGTACAGTTGAAGCGGATGTTGCAGCTAGTGGAGCAGGTGATACTATGTTTGTAGATTTAGTCGATGGACTTGGACCTTCTACTGCACTATAAGTACCAGCAGAATCTCGAGGGCAGATCCTTTTCCGTTGCACCCGACGAGTAACACCATTCCCTACTATATTCTTTTCCTTGCTCTTTTTTGACTTTGCCATGTCAAGCCGTACCCACAACACAAAAGAATAAAATCGCTCTTCAGAACTCATTGATGCATGATATAGACAAGCAATACTTTGATGTAAGACAACCGTATGAGGATGGAATATGTAAGAAAAACAGGACGGCGTGACATATTCAGAGCTACGATGTGTAAACTAAGCAGAAGGATTTTCAAGAAAATAGAAGTAATGCAAGCTAGACACCATATGAAAGATGCAACCAATATCACTCTGCCAAGTTAAAAGTGTCTTGTCATAAGTGGCATTTCAAAAAATTAGAAGCAGTACAACCTAGAAATCAATGCAAGATGCAACCACTATCAAACTGCCATGTTAAAAGCGTCCAATCATGAGTGACTGATGCGGGATACACAACAGCAGTACTTTGATGTAAGAACATGGTATGATAGATAGATGCAGTCTATTCTAGACACAGAAAGGCATGTCATATGCACATGTATAACATATAAACTCAGCAGGTGCAATTTAATCAAAATAGAAGAAATACAGGCTAGACAACATATGCAACATGAAACCAATTATCACATTGTCAACTTAGAGAAAGCACCTGCGATGGTGGAGTAGGGGAGATGAACTCAACATGTAGACTTGGGACTTCAACTGCATTAGCAGTAGCAGTGGCAAATCAAGAGAGTCTCCGTTTGCGTCGGTCCGGAGGACCACCAACATCCCCTAACTTACACTTTTCCTTCCTCTTTTTTTATATTGCCTTCTGAAGTCAAAACCACAAGAAGATGAATAAAATTAGCTCTACATAACTGGTTCATGCATGATATAGACGAACACTACTTTGATATAAGGTAAGCGCATGATAGGAGGATGGAATATATACAAAAAATGACAGCATTGCATATTCACGCGTACGATAGGAGGATGGAATATGTATGAAAAATAGTAAGAAGAAGGCATTTCAACAAAATTAGAAGAAATGAAAGCTAGGCACCATATGAACATGCAACCAATATCACTCTATCAGGTAAAAAGTGTCTCGTCGTAAGTGCCATTTCAAGAAATTAGAAGCAATACAAGCTAGAAGACAATGCAAGATGCAACCTACATCACACTCCCAAGTTAAATGTGTCTTATGGGTAAGTGATTTTTGTAGGTATAAGTTGTAAGCTATGCAGATGCAATTCAACAAAATTAGAAGCAATACAAACTTGACATAATACGAAACACGCAACCACATATAACAGTTCCAAGTTAGAGCAAGCACCTGTGATGGTGGAGTAGGGGAGATGTGCTCATCATCTACACAGCTATGTTGACTATCCAGCCTTGTGTTGTCTTGCGAATCTTGTTGGGAGGATGGCAGAGTAGAATCTGTAGAGACCCTCTGTTTGAGTTGCTCTGAAGGACCACCATCATTCACTACCTTACTAATGTCCTTTAGCTGTATTGATTTTGCATGGTGAAGTCAAACCGATAAGAAAAAGGAATAAAATTCGCTCTTCAGAACTCATTGATGCATGATACTGACGAACACTACTCGGATGAAAGGCAAACACATGATACGAGGATGGAATATGTACGAAAAACAGGACGGCATGACATATTCACACCTATGATGTGGTAACTAAGAAGAAGGCATTTCAACAAATTAGAAGCACTGCAAGCTAGACACCATATGAAAGATGCAACCAATATCACTCTGCCAAGTTCAAACTATCTGGCGTTTCAACAAATTAGAAGGAGTACATGCTAGAAATCATAAGCAAGGTGCAACCAATATCACAGTGGCGACTTAAAGGTGCCTCATCATAAGTGACTGATGTAGGATATGCAAGAACAGTAGTCTAATGTAAGAACATGGTGTGATCAGATATAGTATGTTATAGAAACAGGAACACGTGTCATATTCATAGGCATGATGTTTAAAGTAAGCAGATGCAATTCAACAAAGTTGGAAGCAATACAAGCTAGACATCATACGCAACATGCAACCACATATAATAGTGCCAAGTTAGAGCAAATACCTGTGATGGTGGAGTAGGGGAGATGTGCTCATCATCTACACAGCTACGTTGACTGTCTAGCCTTGCGTTGTCTTGCGAATCTTGTTGGGAGGATGGCGGAGTAGAATCTGTAGAGATCCTCCATTTCAGTTGCTCGGAAGGACCACCATCATCCAATGCCTTACCAATTTCCTTCCGCTTTATTGATTTTGCATTGTGAGGTCAAACCGACAAGAAAAAGGAATAAAATTCGCTCTTCAGAACTCATTCATGCATGATACTGACGAACACTACTCTGATGAAAGGCAAAGTCATGATACGAGGATGGAATATGTACGAAAAACCGGACGGCTTGACATATTCACACCTATGATGTGGTAACTAAGCAGAAGGCACTTCAACAAATTAGAAGCACTGCAAGCTAGACACCATATGGAAGGTGCAATCAATGTCACTCTTCCAAGTTAAAACTATCTCGTCATAGGTGGCGTTCATCAAATTAGAAGCACTACATGCTAGAAATCATATTCAAGACACAAACCAATATCACACTGCCAACTTAAAGGTGTCCCATCATAAGTGACTGATGCAGGATACACAAGAAGAGTAGTTTCATGTAAGAACATGGTGTGATAGACAGATATAGTATGTACCAAAAACAGGAAGGCGTGTCATATTCACACGTATCATGTCTTAGCTAAGCAGATGCAGTTTACACTAATTAGAAGCAATACAACATAGACACCATATGCAACATGCAACCAGATGTCACACTGCCAAGTTAGAGCAAGCACCTGGGATGGTGGAGTAGGGGAGCGGAGACTTGGAACTTGTAATGCACTAGCAGTACGAGGAGAATCCGTACGGATGCTCCGTTTACATTGCTACAGAGGACCACCATCATCGCCTTCCTTACTCTTTTCCTTCCTCTTTTTTGATTTTGCCTTGTCAAGTCAAACCCACAAGAAAAAGGAATAAAATTTGCTCTTCAGAACTCATTGATGCATGATACTAACGAACACTACTTTCATGTAAGGCAGCCGCATGATAGGAGGATGGAAATACATATGAAAAACAGGATGGCATGACATATTGACATGTATGATGTGTAAAGTGTAAACTAAGCACAAGGTGTTTGAACTAGTTAGAAGCAATGGAAGCTAGAAACCATATGAAAGATGAAACCAATATCACTATGCCAAATTAAAAGGGTGGCCTCATAAATGTATTTGACCAAATTAGAAGAAATACATGGCAACAGGCTAGAAATAATATGCAATATGCAGCGAATAAAGGTGTCTCATCATAAGTGATTGATGCAGGATTCAGAAGAGAGGTAGTTTCATGTAAGAACATGGTTAACAGATAGATGTAGTATGTACCAAAAATAGGAAGGCATGTCATATTCACAGGTATAATGCGTTAACTAAGCAGATGCAATTTACCCTAATTAGAAGCATTACAAGCTAGACACCGTATGCAACAGGCAATCACATATCACACTGCGAAGTTAGAGCAAGCACCTGCGATGGTGGTGTAGGGGAAATGCAGTCTTCAAGTACAGAGCTACGTTCAATATCTTCATTTAGACTTGCTGTTTCTTGAGAATCATGTGGGGAGGATGAAACTGCACTCTTTATAAGAATAGCGCATCTCATACTAACCCACGGGCGTGACTGTCTCATCATAAGTGATAGATGCAGGATACACAACAACAGTAGTTTGATGTAAGAACATGGTGTGGTAGGCAGATGTAGTATGTACTAAAAACAGGAAGGTGTGTCATATTCACAAGTATAATGTGTAAGCTAAGGAGATGCAATTTAACAAATTAGGAGCAATACAAGCTAGGCACCATATGCAACTTGCAACCAGATATCACACTGCCATGTTAGAGCAAGCACCTGGGGTTGTGGAGTAGGGGAGATGAGATTTGGAACTTGCACTGCAGTAGGAGTAGCAGGAGAATCTGCAGAGATCATCTATTTCGGTTGCTCCAGAGGACCACCATCATTCCGTGCGTTCGTCCTTTTAGATTTTGCCTTGTCAAGTAAACACACAAGAAAAAGGAATGAAATTCGCTCTTCCAAATTCGTTGATGCATGATACTGACGAACACAACTTTTATGTAAGGAAACCACATTGTAGGAGGATGGAATATGTACAAAAAATGCTAAGCAGAAGCCATTTCAACAAATTGGAAGCAATGTAAGCTAGACACCATATGAAAGATCCAACCAAAATCACTCTACCAAGTTAGAAGTGTCTCATTATAAGTGGCATTTCAACAAGTTAGAGGCAATACATGTTTGAAATGATATGCAAGATGCAACCAATATTACACTGTCAATTTGAAGGTGTCTCATCAGAAGTGATTGATGAGGGATAGACAAGAAAAGTAGTTTGATGTAAGAACATGGTTAATAGAAAGACGTAGTATGTACCAAAAACAGGAAGGCATGTCATATTCACAGGTATAATGTGTTAACTAAGCAGATGCAATATACCCTAATTAGAAGCATTATAAGGTAGACACCATATGCAACATGCAACCACATATCACATTGGCAAGTAAGAGCAAGCACCTGCGATGGTGGTGTAGGGGAATCGTGGTCATCAACTAGAGAGCTACGTTGACTATCTTCATTTAGCCTTCCTATTTCTTGAGAATCATGTGGGGAGGATGACACTGCTCTCTTTAAACAAGTAACGCGTCTCACAGTAACCCACTGGGGTGACTGTCTTATCGTAAGTGATTGATGAGGGATAGAAAAGAGCATTAGTTTGATGTAAGAACATGGTTAATAGACATATGTAGTATGTATCAAAAACAGGAAGGCATGTCATTATCAAAGGTATAATGTGTAAAGTAAGCAGATGCAATTTAACCAAATTGGAAGCAATACAAGCTAGACACCATATGCAACATGCAACCACATTTGACAGCGCGAAGTTAAAGCAAGAACCTGGGATGGTTGTGTGTGGCAATTGAGATCATCAACTGCAGAGCTTCGTTTACTGTCTCCATCTTCTGACCTACACCATTTAGAGCGCTGAAACGCTTAGTGCTTATCTTTGAATTACACTGGAGCGTCTTCTGTCTTTTCTTTTGTGTATTCATCAACACTGTGTCAGAGTCTGAAATACCCATGCATAAAAAAACAATAGTGTGAGTATGGGTCAAGTGTGTGCACAAGTAGTACAGTGTAAAAGTAGCAGATAGCAGGTGGGTGAGAAATAAATGACGGGAGACATATGATAGCTCTACAACATGCATGGCACACGAAATTACTAGATTCTACTCCCTCCGTTCCTAAATATTTGTCTTTTTAGAGATTTCAAATGGACTATCACATATGGATGTATATAGACATATTTTAGAGTGTAGATTCACTCATTTTGCTCCGTATGTAGTCACTTGTTGAAATCTGTAGAAAGACAAATATTTAGGAACGGAGGGAGTAGGATTTGGAAATATGAGCACAGGGATGGCTGGGAAATGCAGATGCTCCTCCAGCACACCACAAGGTGTGGTCCTATGAAAATAACAGTCGATTGAAAACAAATAGGTCAGTCCATTTTTTCTACACTGTCCGATGTACAAAGAACGGGCAGATCGCCTTCATCTACCTCCAGCCAGTCAGTGTTGACGATCTTCCTCGAAACGCCAGCGACCACCAGCCCAGTCCCCTGCCTCCGCCCTCCCCTCGACCTCACCGCACCGCCATGCTTGGCACCGGCCCCGGCCATCCCTTCAAGCCCCGCCGACCTCCAGATCGGGCGCAAGCAGCTCCTGCGCCCCACACCCCTATGATAGACACCGATGTGCCGCTTCCCTGGCGAACAGGCGGACTAGGTGCTCCGCGCGCCTAAGCGGGTGTTGCTTCTTTTAATTGCGAATCAACTGACCCTGAATTGAAATCCAGGCAGGCGACTGATCTCTAGCTAAGGTGAAATAGTAAATGGGAGGAAACCTTGTGCATTTAGTATCACGAAGAAGGTGCAGTTGGAAGCGCTCAACTAGTTTCTTTCGTGGGATGAATACGGTGTGAGCAGAGACGTAAGATTTGCACAAATAAGGGAAGAGGAGTACCTCTTTCTACTGGCAGTGTTGTGTGCTCCTTCTGTTTTTCCAACGATCTTCTTGTGGTTCGCTGGAAACGAGAAGTTGTGGAGGACGATGGAGCCTTGGACGAACCCATGGCCAAGTTGTTGAGTGTGGTGCGGTGGCCATCTGTCAGCGGCGAACGACGACGTAGCGGGAACAGCTCCGGTGTGGTGGACAGTTGCGACAATGGAGAGGCAGCGGTGAGGCGCAGGACGGCATGGTCGAAGTGGTTCTGGTATGGCGCACGTCGGTGTCGGCGTCGTGGAGGCAGCTTATACTATTACTCTTGTGGTGAATGTTCTTTGGGTGTAGTATATTGTACTCTCACGAAGAGAAGCGATGCACGCACACACTAGTTCTCTCACACCCACTCACGGGTACACGTAGGAGCGCATTTGTTTACAAAGAGGCATCCCAATTGACATTTTGACTAGTCTAGTTTTCAACTTGATGGAGGGTCAGGGAGCGCACGTGAATGATACAGTACATAGTGCGTCCTGGATGCGGTGATTTGAGAGTGCGACCTGGAAGTAGTGGCACGTTATTGATCGAGTTTTATTTTTACTTGAGCTTTAAATGAAAATAGTGGTTTGTGCGTATTCAATTTAATAACAGTTGCTACAACAAAGTCACTCCACTATATATATAAGCAGGAGCCTCGGCGCTTGCTTTACTAGGGTTCCTCTCTTTCACTCTCTCATGCTCTCCAGATCTAAGCAAGACATAGGTGCCCACACTCTCTCTACTAACGGCTGGTCACAAATCCGGCCGGACCACCTCGGCCGGGGCAGGGGTGTAGGTGCATCGTTCACGCGGTCGTCGGCAGTGAGGGAGGAGACCAACAACTGCCCACGCGTCCCGATCGGGCGCCGTGCCGTTCTCTCCGAGACAGCGCCGGCTCGGGAGGGCCTCCGACCCCTTCTTTCTCCCTGCGGTATTGTGGCCAAGATGCGGCCTCCCGACACCGTCTTTGCCACATCCCGATGGCCCTCAGGTATATATTCCTTCGAAACCTGCCTTGCTCTACTGCCCCAGCTCCCCACGTGGCTGCGTGTGGATCTTTTTCTACTTCCGTCAGCTGTTCCAAAGCTACCTAGACTTTTACTATTATTAGAGGTAAAGCTAGTTCATACAGTCGAATCTATGAGTTGGTTCAAACAGGGAAGAAAGTGGGAAAGCTATAGCATGAATCTAGGACTTGGTTCTAAGAGGAAACGGGGGAAAGTAGTAGATACTGGCTACCCAACCGGTCTCTTGGTTGAAAAGGCAAAGAAAGCAGGGTGGATGGCGAAGGGTGGGGGGAAGTGGACTTGTCTCTTGGTCGAAAAAGGAAAGAAAGTGATGGGTGTTGGGGGACAACGCAAATGAGAACGAGCAGGTCTAGATTTCCTGTGCTCACATAGGAAAATGTCGCCGAGGAGATAAAAAATGGGACAAATGCAGACATGCTGCCTGAATGTTTGCCGCTCTCGGCAACCACATCTACCTCACCACTTTATGCCCCTGCTGTCCCTACGCCCATATCGCTACCGTTAATGTAAAATCACATGAAGCATTAAGCAATGACACCTAATGTCACTATTAAGTAATGGTCTAGTGCCGTCGATAAATTGAAGTAATGTCACTATTAAGTAATTGTCTAGTGTCGTCGATAAATTGAAGCAATGACACCACCATTTTATGAAGTGCTTCCGTCTTGCTTTATTTCCCATGAATTGTGTTTTTGCAGTTACACTTAAATCTCACACTGCTAACATTGCTTCATCCCAGTGGAACTGCACAAATTTGATTGCACATTTACTGACCATGTGCTACTCTCATGACAGTAATACTAATGTTATTGTTCTGCATGTTAATCTAGTGGCAGTGTTGATGTGATGTGATGCTACTTCTTACTTAATGGCACTTTTTTATACTGTCAATGTAGTGCCAGTTATAACACAATAGATGCTGTTGTTAATCATATGCCACTGGAAATAACCATCACTGCTTAAATAACCATATTTCATATTTACGCAAGCAGGGATGTATGTCTCCATATCGTTTCTATTTGTGCAATCAGAAGTACACACCTCAATTATAGCAGAACTGCACAAAATCATATGGCTATTCCTAGCTGCCGTCCTCTAACCACTAGTGTTCTAGGTATTCCTACATTGGTAGTAACTAGGTAGAATGACAAACGCAATCTAAAAGAAGCTGATTCGTATGTTTTACTTCCTCATTGCAGTGCAGGGACGAGCAAAAACAACTGCATCCTAGTCGGGAATGCACTTTCTCCCAATTCATGGATGGATATAGGACTAGCAGGCACGGCTGCACGGAGGTTTTTGGGACAGGTGCATGGACAAGAGGCATTGTGGTCTGCTTATTTCTGCAAATAGCGGTGCTTAAATTTAGTGGAACTGCACAAGAAGTTCAGATGGTCAGTACACTACATGGTTCAGTTCAGCATTCCAACTGAGAACACAATTATAATTGGTTATTCTGGAATGAGAGAACCTAACCCTGGATGGTGGCAACAAGAAAAACCAGAGTGAACTCAAGGAAATTAAAGCCTGCCTAGGGAGGCCCTTTGCTCAGAGAAGCCTTGCTTGATTTTTCCTGATTTTTAAACCTTCTCACAACTTTGTCTTTTGTTGTGACATAGTGAATGTTTGTTATGTTCTATGAATCATGGAGATGTATAAAATTGCTTAACTTATGCTTTTCAAGTATTTTATGAAGCCAAGTTCAATGTGAATGTTCCACATGAACGCTGGACTAGCATGTGAATGTTTGGAATTTATATTGTGGCCTCAGTTAACTGCATGAACCACTGTAACAAGATACGTAGTTGCTTATATGTCAGACAGCAGATTATTGATTGTTTGCTGGTCGATAGCCGACTTTTCTAGTGTTGAAGCGAGCTGAGCCAATGTGCCGTGTTTTGCACAACTGCTTATAAGTGGGGTAGCACCAACAGTGTTTACAAGTACTTAACCAGCCTTACGTACCCTATGTATACGTCGGCGCATAGTTCTTGAACAAGTACTCTATTTCATCAAACACACACTGCTCGTATGATAAACCGTGACAACTTATGGCTTACCATGCCATATTACATGAAAAAACTAGTGAGGACGCATCTGTTTCGGCAATAATTAGGATGGTTCTCACATGATTCACGGGCACACAAAAGTAGCAGTAGTTCCCATAGACGGATTCAAACAGAGTACTAGCCCGAGAGGGCTCGATAATAGGCAAGGTTCGGATAATTAGACACAATCCAATCTACTTTTAAACACTAGCTGGGGCAACTATTTCATGCCTCGGTCTAATTTGGGATGGACACAAGACGGACCTTGCCATGAACATCATCGAGGACGTCCGGCAGCAGCTCAATCCTGTGAACCTTCCTGAAGATAACCTTGTGGCCTTGCCATTCATAAACTTGTTTGTGGAGGCATGCCACGTCATCTTCCTGCGTAAGCTTGACAAGAACAGTATGCCTCACAAATGAAGGAGTAGCTTTGAACTTCTTGTGCTTCAGTACACCCTGGACAACACGCCTGACAACAGTGAGGCTGGAATACATCTCGACTTT
Organism: Thinopyrum elongatum; assembly: GCA_011799875.1. NCBI lineage: Eukaryota > Viridiplantae > Streptophyta > Magnoliopsida > Poales > Poaceae > Thinopyrum > Thinopyrum elongatum. Next base: position 83,928,361 of record CM022300.1, on the reverse strand, counting down.
GGTATAAGTGCAAATGGCTTCCAGGATCCAACAGCCTAAGAACTTTGTTTTCCCAGTGTGTATATTCAGGTCATCCGCCTCATAACGAGTGACATGTACAATCACACAATCCTTGTCTGCATCAGGGCTCTAATTGAAACAGAAATGAATTATGAATTACTTTCCAATATAAAAAACACAAGTTATTTAAACCACTATGTAGAGTCAAAAGTATGCATGACAGGGATGGTAGCATGGCATCAAAGCTAATAAAATTTTGCATTATTTATCACCACATACTTAGATGAAAAACCACAATCGAGATCGGTAAAGAAGAAAATCACCTTGGGCAGCTTAGCTGGGGGGGACACATCCTCGAAGGGGGAAAACTGCTCCTGCAGGGCCACGGGGGCTGTAACCTCAAACGGGGCGTTGACCATCTCAGTAGTGGCCGTGAGCATATCTGGGGTCAACTCGGTGGCGGCCTCCATCTTCTTGGAGGTCTCTATCTCGTGGGGATCAACCTCCCACGTCCTCTCCAACATCGGCAGAGTTTTGCCTGGTTCTCCTTGGTCCATCATGAAACTGACGAATAGGAGACAACTGAAAGGAAAACACAATCGCAATGACAATGAAACAAAAAAGAGAGTGAGGATCGGTTACTTCTTTGCAAAAGTTCTTTTTTCTGAAAGAAAATATACCAACACCCTTCGTTGGGAGAGAAGAACAATGGCAAATGCGAGTGTTGGCTTTCTTGAAGACGGTGAGGGAGAAGGGGATTCAGCGAAGAGTGAAATGATGGTTGCTTCGTCTGTCAAACTTAGACTGCGGGGAGGTGGGTTTCTGTGATATCACGGCTCGTTACTACCGCGCTACGACCGGGGTGACTCTCTGCCTGCATACCGCCTTCTAATTTGGTGCATGGCATTTGGGCCCGCGCGCTGCATGGCCCGCATGTCGGTGAACCAAAGTAAAATGGCATTCAGTAGCGGGAGACGTTTCGATGACCTTAGAGGAGCCAGAAGCGGTAGTGTATCCACTGTACTAGTAGTAATTTTTTTTCTGGGTAGCTGTAGAGTGTCTCCACTGTAATAGTAGTAATTGTTTCTCTGGGCCCAAGACAAAAGAGCCCATCCACCCTAGTAAATAATAAAATCAATTCAAAAGCCCATATATTTACTTAATGAGAGGCGCTACCCAGCACACTGCCCACAAAAAAAACCTGGGTGCTCTTCTTCCTCCTCACTCCCACCCACCTCACGTCAGCTCGCTCCACTCATACCCCCAAATTCCTCTCCTCACTCCTACAGAAAACCCCAGCTCCCCTTCTTCCTCACTACTACAGAAAACCCCAGCTCCCCTTGTTCTTCATTCGCACTACAACTAGGATCGTCATTCGTTACTCTGTTCAAATCCGTGAGCTCGATGTGACGCCCTCAAGGAAAATGGAGTCGGCTGACCCCAGCGCCAAGAAGATGAGGCTCCCGCCGGCGGCGACGCCTGTTGTAGATCCCGCACCCGGCAGTGTGGGGAGAAGCGGCAAGCCCGCCCCCACCGGATCCCAGGAACCGGTAGAATCTCGGGTGGACCGCATTAGCGATCTCCCGGACACCATCCTTGGGGAGATCATCTCGCTTCTCCCCACCAAGGATTGCTGCCGCACCCAAGTCCTCTCAACTCGGTGGCGCCCTCTATGGCGTGTCGCGCCCCTTAATCTTGACTGTCATCAGCTATCTCTCTTTAATGATTTTGAACTCCCCAGAGCCATCATCTCCTCCCACCAGGGCTCCGTTCAAAGCCTGGCTGAAATCCCCTGAATTCGCAGAACTACAGCTACTTGAGTTCTACTATTCCCCAGGAAATCACCTACCTGATACCGAACGCCACGTACTTGTGCCCTCAGCACCGATGTCCATCTCGCGGTTTTCCTCCACTCTCCACACCACCACCTTTGCGCTGTGCTACCTACCAGACAATCTGGTACTAAACCTTTGACTCCCATTTCTCAAAAAACTTTCACTTGTGCGGGTTCGTATATCGGAGGCCTCATTGCACAGCATCATCCACTCCAGTTGCCCTGCCCTGGAGTGCTTGGTGCTTGTTTTCACAGTTAGAATCGGTTCCCTCCTAATAAAGTCGCCTAACCTTGTAAGAATTGGAATTTCTTTTGACGGAAGGCAGCTCATCATCGAAGATGCCCCTTCACTTCAAAGGTTGATCCTTGATTCTAGTTATTCACCATTGCAAATAACTGTCGTCTCTGCGCCTAAACTGGAGACCTTGGGTGTAATACATGATCTCTGTGCTCATTTCAAGATGGTGTTTGGCTCCACAGTTCTTTAGGTACTATATATTATCATCTACACTTGTAATCATAAGCTGCATTTTCAATTTCTGCGCATAAGTTCTATATTATCTTGGAGTACACATTGTGTACTAATATTATGTTCTATGCTCAATGAAGAGTTTGTCCATGGATAGCCTATCAATGGTGCTGGATTCTGTCAAGATCTTATATCTCCAAATGAATAGTTTTGATCTGAACAAGATTATTGGCTTGCTGCAGTGCTTTCCATGTCTGGAGAAGTTGTATATAAAGGTGATAATTTCACGCACATTGGAAGCCCGCATATAGTGTACTAGAATTAACCGTTAAGCTGTTGCTCTTTCGACACTCTTTTTTTAGACCTTAACTGTTTTCAATCTTCATGTCTATTTAGGCAACAGGACGGGGTAAGAAAGTTATAACCAATCGGTGGATTCATAAGCACAAGGATTTTCTCACTTCTCTTGACATTCGATTGAAGACAATAACGCTGGAACGATATGTAGCCAACCATGCAAACACTAGATTTGTCACATTCTTCCTGCTGAATGCGAGGTTACTATTGTCCAACAGGCTTAAGTTTATCAGCAGCATGGTTTTGACGGATGGGTATGTCGAAGAGCAAAAAAAGGAGTTTCAGGTGGACAAAAGGGCTTCTAAACGTGCCGGGCTTCTATTTACAACATCTTGTGGTCATAATACAGTAAATTCTATGGACCTGACCGATCCATTTGACTGTGACTGCCGAAAACAGTGCTGGAGTTAGATGTTGTTGCCCTTTTCAATCTAGGTTTTGTCTAAACCTGATGAACAATTAACCCTCATGCTTTTGTACAGTTTGTAAGCTGGAGTTAGATGTTGTTGCCCTTTTCAACTCGGCTGTGACTGTCATATTTTCTTTGAAACAAGACAAATGGCTTGCCATTTGTTTAATAAGAGAGAAATATTGTAACAAATCCCAACCAAGGGAAATAACATCACTCTAGCCGGCTGCTTGAGCTCACTATGCATTTACAGAACCCAAGTGATTAGCCCCCACCAGCACCCACAAACTTATTTGGAACTAGCACACCAAATGGGCTGTAAATTTTCATAAGGCTGCATGACCGTGACAGATTTGGATTCTGACATTTGGGACCCACGAGGAAAAAGCCTATCCAAGGTGGTGTCGACTTAATTACTAGTCAACAAACAATTCTGCCTACCAGTCATTGGATTGACATCCAACATCTGTTGTGTATCTTCTATCTCTTGTCTTCTTCCTCCAGCCGCCCAAACCAAACCACCCCGTCGGTTCTGCCTGCTCCCGCCTCCCACGGCTGGCTGTGCCTTCGCCGCCCTACCGTACCCTTAAACGTTGGCCAGTCCCTCCCGCTATTCCGCCACACGTCATGTTATTCTCCGGTGACGTCAGCCCCAACACGCACCCGCACCCGAACCAGTCAACCCTCGTACTCCCCTCCGCCTGCGACTAGACCGGCGCATCTTCCATGGCTCATGTTCGTTCCGTCCGAGGCCTCACCATCGTCCTCCGCCCTGGTTCGCTCGCCGTGCGCGGTGCGCCGCTGTCTGGCGTTGTCAACGTGGTCAACAACCAAGAGGAATAAGGAGATGACTGTATGTGAAGAGGATGACAGTAGGGACCCACAAGGGTCATGGCAGTACGCAAGCAAGTGCCTCGTTATTACAAGCCAAAAAAATGGTTCCTCCTAATGGTTGGACATATGGGGCCCACGCCATTGTCAACGTAGTCAATAAACGAGAGAATTGCACAACGAGCGGCTGTCATCAGGGACCCAGTAGGTCGCGCAGTTGTTATTTACTTTTTTTTTAGGAACAAGCAGTTGTTATTTACTAGTTTTAGAGACGGATCAGGGTAACAACGGGGCTGTGTGGGGGCTGTGGCCAGTCTAGCTAGGGTTTTATTTTATGTTTACCACATCATGAGCCCAGTTGTGTTTTTTTCTTTCCGAAAATGGCTAGCCCAGTTCTACCTTTTTTAAAGAAATACCCAACGAAGGCCTACTTGCTTTCTCAGCCCTGCTGGGCTGCAAATCTTTCAAGGCGAGAGTGATGTATTCACTTACCCAAAAAATGAAGTAGTAAGAAATGGGATGTAAATTTTAAAACGCAGCAAACCGGCAATTAGTTTCAAATATCTTTTTTTAAGATTTCGAATTTAATTGTTTTTTTGCGGGGAAAATTATGTTGGATTTTAAATTGATATAAATTTATTGTTTTGAAATTAGTTTGAACGTGATTCGAAATTTTGGGATTAAAAATAGTTTGGACCACACCGAAATATGAAAATTTGGTTGAATTTTTAACCGTGGCCAGAATATGGACTGTAATGGTAACAAAAAGAATATGGACTTAAAAAATCCTTAAGAATTAGCAGATGGGCTGCACATTAATTAGCAATAATGGCAGATGGGTTGTATGTTGTTTTCCACATATTTGAGGCTGACTTGTGGGCCTACTAGGTTGACGCGTACGCTTTCCTAAAAAAAAGGTTGACGCGCACGCAAGGCCTTGTCAACTTAGTTAACACACGAGAGCAGTTACTGTTGGATGTCCATCCAATCGCCGTCATGCTTCTTCAATCTCTGCTTTTCCTGCTCCAGCCGCTCAAACCAGCGCCGGCGGGACTGCCTGCTCCCTCCTCACGTGGCCGGCTGTGCTGCCGCACAGGCCTCACCGCCCCACCCTACTCCCATCGCTGGCCTGGCCATCACTCTACTCACCCACACCAACTGTTATTCTCCGGCGACGGCAGAAGAACCTGTAAACCCTCGTACTCCCCTCCGCATGGGAAACAACTGCCGAGTCTTCCCTGGCTCCGTGTCGTTCCCTTCCTAGGCCTCGCCGTCGTCCACCGCCCTGGTGCTCTCGGCGCGGCGTGGTCCACGTGGTCAACGAATGACATCCATCGGAAGAGGACTATACGTGGAGAGGCTGACAGCTGGGTCCACGGCCGCACGCAAGGAAGTGCCTCCTTATTATGCGCAAAATAATGATTCCTCCACCAGACAGCGGGGACCCACCGGAAGGGCCTCTGTATTTCGCAAAAAAAAACGTTCCTCCCGTTGGCAGCTCGGACCCACCAGCTATATCTTCGCACGCAAGGAAGTGCCTCCTTATTACGCACAAAATAATGAATACTCCCCCTGCTAGCTGGGACCCACCATAGCTGGAGGCTGACTTGTGGGCCTACTAAGTTGATGCGGATGGAGGGCTTTCTCAACTTAGTCAATATGAACGATTCTAGCTCAAGTGACCGTACGATGTCCATCCAATGGCCGTAGTGCTTCTTCAACCTCTGGTCTTCTTGCTCTAGCCGCCCAAACCAGCGCCGGTTGTGCCGCTTGCTCCTACCTCCCGTGGCCGGCTCTGCTGCCGCGCAGGCCTCAGTGCCACACCCTACTCCCATCGCTGATCTGGCCATCCCTGTACTCACCCAGACCTCCTGTTATTCTCTGGCGACGGCAGCCTCACACTGCAGCCCAACCAGTAAACCCTCTACTCCCCTCCATGTGGGAAACAACTGCCGAATCTTCCCCGGCTCCGGGTCATTCCCTTCCTTGGCCTCGCCGTCGTCCACCGCCTTGGTGCTCTCGCCGCGGTGTGGTCAATGTGGTCAAGGAATGACTTACATCAGAAGAGGACTGTACATGGAGAGGCTGACAGCTGGGTCCACGGCCACAGCAAGGAAGTGCCTCCTTATTACGCGCAAAATAATGATTCCTCCACCTGACAGCGGGGACCTACCGAAAGGGCCGTATTTTGCAAAAAAAAATGTTTCCCCCTGACAGCTGGGACCCACCAGCTATATCTTCGAACGCATGGAAGTGCCTCCATATTAGGCGCGAAAAAAATGAATCCTCCCCTTGACAGCTCGGACCCACCATCAATAACTTCGCATGCAAGGAAGTGCCTCCTTATCCCCCCTGACAGCCGGGCCCCACCTGGTCGAAGCGTACGTAGCGTTGTCATTCTGGTCGCGAACATGTACGTACATACTGGTCGATCGGTCTCTTTGCAACGATGAACCATGGCCGAGCAAGCAGCGGCACGTGTACTAGTAGAGCCCCCGACGTACCAGTTCAGGCAGTCCCTTCTAAACTGTGTACACGTACGTACATCCACGTGCCAAAAAATACGACCACGTACGTACATACGGGCGGGGTCTCGAACGCCTACTCGCGCATACATACGGCCAGGGCTCGTGTACATGGAGGGGCAACGGATGGCAGCAATGGCGTCCTGTTCATCGAGCAGCCAGCTGGCTGGGTCAGAACGGAGAAACAGCGTCATGTTCATCGAGAGGCAACAGACTGGGTCGGAATGCATCCTGTTCAACGGGAGCCAACCAGCTTGGAAGGAACAGCTGAAACGGGGTCTGGCGTACCGCGGTACGGAGGAAACAGCCTTCTGCTCGATCGGCTACGGTTGAAACGGGATGCTGTTGATCGGGAGGGGTGTGGCGTACCGCAAAATGGAGGAAACGGACTTGTGTTGGAGCGCTACGATCGAAACGGGGGTCCTGTTCATCGGGAGGGGTGTGGCGTACCGCAAAACGGGACTCCACGGGCTACTGTTCATCCACCGTCAACTTCCTCCAGCCTCCACCTGCTACTGTTCATCCACTGTCGACTTCCTCCTACCTTCACCAGCTACTGTTCATCGATGGGGTCCTGTTCATCCAGCCTCCACCGGCTACTGTTCAACCAGCCCTCCAAAGGGTCCTGTTCATCTAGCCTCCATCGGCTACTATTCAACCAGCCCTCCACGGGGTCCCTCCATCGGATACTGTTCATCCACCCCCACCTCCTCGATCGGGGTCCTGTTCATCGAGCGGCAATGGCCTCTACTACCACAGGGTCCTATTCATCCAACCCCCACCGGGAATTGTTCATCCCACCACCAACAATGGTCATTGTTCATCAAGAGGTAGCAGGTTTGATCGGCTTCAGTTAGCAGCAGTAGCGAAGGAATCGCTCGATCGGGTTCAGTTAACAGCAAGGGATCGATCGCTCGGGTTCAGTAACACGTAGCTAGTGCAATCGCTCGGGTTCAATAAGCGAACGCCTCGCTCGGGTTCAGTTAGAGCCCAACATCTCGCACACACGCGCGTACGTGTGCGAGAGAAATGCGCAATCCCTCTGTGCATCGCTCGGCCCCGACCACCCACCGTAACCGGGAACTCCCCGATATTTTCCTCGCCCTCGCTTCTACCATGATTTTTTCCGTCATGGACGGCCCAAAGAATGTCATGCAGGTGCATCCCTGGCCCGCCCAAGACGAAAAGCCCATTTTCTGTCATGATTTTTTGTCATAGAAGTGGGAGCCCACCACATCTATGATGATACCGGGTTTTGTCACAATTATCGTCATAGAAGTGTGATAAGCATGACAGGAAAAAAAATCGTTCGGGCCAAAATGTCACGGATGTGTCTTTTTTTGTAGTGATAGTAGAGATAATTATTTCTCTCAGTGAGAACCAGGGTTTATCGAATCAATAGGAGAGTCACGCAAACCATCATGAACAAAACCTACACACACAAAAGCAAATACTTGCACCCAATGCGGGCAAGAGGGTTGTCAATCCCCTTGGAATCATTACTTGCAAGGATCATATCTTGTAGTGGTAGATAGATAAATTGCAAAAAAATAAAATAAATAAAATTGGAGCAAAGTTACTTTAGTTTTTGTAATATTATAAAGGTAGAACCGGGGGCCATAGTTTTCACTAGAGACATTTCTCTCGAACACATAGCATACGGTGGGTGAACAAATTAGTGTTGGGCAATTGATAGAAAATCGCATAGTTATGACAATATTCACGACAATGATCATGTATATAGGCATCACATTCGAGACAAGTAGACCGACTCCAGCCTGCATCTACTACTATTACTCCACCAATTGACCGCTATCCAACATGCATCTATGGTATTATGTTCATAAAAAAACAGAGTAATGCCTTAAGCAAGATTACATGATGTAGAAAATGTAAACGAATAAACACCATCGTTTTAACCTTAATGAAAACAATACAAATACGTGTCTTGTCCATTTCTATCACTAGGATATAGAGCACCGCAAGATTGAACCCATCACAAAGCACCTCTCCCACTGAAGATAAAACAATCTAGTTGGCCAAACCAAATGGATAGACCAGAGAGAAATACAAAGCTATAACAATCATGCATAATAAAGTTTAGAAAAGACTCAATTACTTTCAATGACTATTCATATCATAAACCCACAATTCATCGGATCCCAACAAACACACCTCAAAAGAAGATTACATCGAATAGAACTCCAAGAACACCCATGAGAACATTGTATTGAAGATCAATGAGAGAGAAGAAGCCATCTAGCTACTAGCTATGGACCTGTAGGTCTGTGGTAAACTACTCACCCATCATCGGAAGGTAGCAAGGATGATGTAGAAGCCCTCCGTGATCGGTTCCCCCTCCGGCAGAGTACTGGAAAAGGCCTCCAGATGGAATAGCAGAAGAACAGAAGTTTGCGACGGCGTAAAAAGTGTTTCGGGTGGATCTCTGGGGGTTTCCCAATATTTGAGAATTTGTAGAAGTGGAATTAGGTCAAACGGAGCCTCGAGGGCCCAAAAGGCAACAGGGTGCCCCCCTGGGCGCACCCTGTTGCCTTGCCGTCTCCTCGTTTGTCATCTGGTCTCTTCCCGAAGATTCTAGGGTCTCTCTTGTCTAGAAAAAAATTCAAAAAGTTTTATAGCGTTTGGACTCTGTTTGGTCCCGATTTTCTGGAAAACCAAAAACAAGAAGAAAACAGCAACTGGATCTAGTCACTGGGTTAATAGGTTAGTTTCAAAAAATGATATAGAATAGTATAAAATGCATATAAAATATCCAAGATTGATAATATAATAGCATGGAACAATAAAAAATATAGATACGTTGGGGACGTATCACCCTGTTGGTTCGGTAAAACATAGACATGAACAAAACCCCTTTATTCAATGACCGATAGCAGAACCGTGGACATCCATATCAATCCCTATGAGTACACGAATGACATTGACTGAACCTTTGGGTTATCATGTGCTATTCCTATTGCTTCGCGGTACTTTATAAAACCCGAGGTGAGATATATCAGTATCCTCTTGAGTCATGCACATGCCCACTATACTGGTCTCCTCGTAACCAGTTTTGTTCTTCTTTATCATTGACATGTTGAGGCATCCCCGTGACATAGTCACACGCGTCTGGCCAGACGATGACAGATGCCTTCACACTGAGAGGGCCCCAAGAATATCTCTCCATCGTTGGAGGAGCAAATTCCACTCTTGAGCTATCTAGTCTCTTGTCAAACTTTCTGATGAACATGTAATTTGTTGTTATGATCACTGTGTTATAGATGACGTTGAGCAACCCCAAAGTTCATTGTACGGTAAGAAGTGACTACGATACTCTCATGGTCTAATAAACTAAATTACACATTGACACTCTGGGTTATAACAATTGACTTCTGACGTTGTTATCTCAAAGTATAACAAACAAGTTTGGGTTGATTCAATATCATCGTTCCTCTAATGTCATACTCTCAATGTTGTTTTAGGACTATCATTCCACTTCATGATATCCTAAAATCCGGAAAACATGATCACCAACAACACTTGAGCTAGTCTTAGAGGCGAGACTAGGAATCTTATTTTACCGTTTATCATTCCACACGTGCATATGATTTTTCCACTAAATCGCATATTCCAGGATCATAACAGTTATAGTGTAGAATATAATCTCTTAATTATGAATATAGAAATATAATAATATAGTATTATTGCCTCTAGGGCATATTTCCAACATAGTCCCACTTGCACTAGAGTCAATAGTCTAGTTACATGGTTTCTCTAACAACTATGGCTATTTGGTGTTGCTCATGCTTTCTCATGGTAAAGCCTTCGTCATTGGATGGATACATTCAAATCCGTGTGAACCTTGAGAACCTTCACAAAAGCTTTGTCGACATACTGTTGGATAATGTGATATTTGCGCTCGATGTGTCTGGTCTTCATGTGGGATCTTTGTTCCTTTGCCCTAGCAATAACATCACTATTATCACAATAGAGCACCATCAGGTTCATTGCACTTGGGACCACACCAACATCTTCAAGAAACCTCTTGATCCAGACCGTCTCCTTCGAAGCTTCTAAGGCTTCAATATACTCTGCTTCTATCGTAGAATCCGCAACAAAGTTTTGTTTGAAACTCTTTCAAACCATTGGACCACCATTAAGGGTGAAAACATAGCCTGATTGAGATTTGTAGTCATCTATATCTATCATTAAGCTTAGCATCAGTGTAACCATTTACAACGAGTTCTTCATCTCCTCCATAGAGAGGGAGCATGTCCTTTGTTCTTTTGAGGTACTTAAAAATATTTTTAATAGCTACCCAGTGAGCCGGTCCAGGATCACTTTGGTATCTGATACTAACACTTAGTGCATAAGAAACATCTAATCTTGTACATATCATAGCATACATGATGGATCCAATTACCAAGGCATATGGAACTTGACTCATCTGCACACACTCATCAGCTATCTTAGGATATTGATTCTTGCTGAGTGTTGTGCCTTGTGATATTGGGAGAAAACCTTTCTTGGCATTCTCCATTTTAAACCTACTTAAAACCTTGTTAATGTACGTGCTTTGGTTTAGCACAATCAGGCGTCTTGATCTATCTCTATGGATCTTGATGCCTAATATATAAGCTTCTTCACCTAAGTCTTTCATAAAAAATACACTTTTCAATGAACCTTTTACTATGCCAAGAAACTTTACATCATTTCCAATCAACAATATGTCATCCACATATAAAATTAGAAATGCTACAGAGCTCCCACTAAACTTCTTGTATACACAAGCTTCTTCATCATTTTTGAAGAAGCCAAACTCTTTAACCACTTCATCAAAACATTGATTCCAGCTTCTTGATGCTTGCTTTAAACCATAAATGGACCTTTGAAGCTTTCACACCTTTCCGGCATCTCTAGGATTGAAAAAACCTTCTGGCTGCATCATATACACATTCTCTTGAAGATATCCATTTAGGAATGTTGTTTTGAGATCCATCTACCATATCACATAATCAAAATATGCAACAATTTCCATCATAATCCGAAAATGTTCAGAAACATGGCTACTGGTGAGAAAGTTTCGTCATAATCAACTCCCTCAATTTGCGAAAAATATTTTGCAACTAGCCTTGTCGTATAGATAGTTGGATTGCCAATTGCGTCTGTTTTTTTTAAGATCCATTTACATTGTATCGGTTTCATACCCTCTGGAGGTTCAACCAAGTTCCAAACTTGATTTTCGTACATGGACTCCATTTTGTATTTCATGGCTTTAAGACATTATTTTGAGTTGGGCACCGCCATCGTTTCCTTGTAATGTGCAGGTTCATATTCTTCTAAGATGAATATTTCATTATGATACCATTCAGGAGGTTCACTAACTCTTCCTGACCTGCGCGGTTCAGTCACAGGCTTGGCCGGAGATTCTACAACCAATGTATTAACTTCTGGTTTAGTTGTGTGGACAACTTCCAGAAAATTTCCGAATTGTTAGTCTCACTTACTTCCCCAGGAGATTCAGTAATCTCATCAAGTTGTACTGTCCTCCCACTTACTTCTTTAGCGAGAAAATACTTCTCAAGAAAGTGTCCACCCTTTGCAACAAACACTTTGTCATCAGACTTTTGGTAGAAGCAATACCCAACTGTTTCTTTGGGATAACCTACAAAGTAACACTTGTCTGCTTTGGGATCGAGTTTATTTGGTTGTAAACACTTTACAGAAGCTTCACAACCCTAAATTTTGAGATGCGACAAATTGGGTTTCTTCCCATGCCATAACTCATATGGTGTCGACTCACTAGACTTTGACGGTGCCTTGTTTAGTGTATATATCGTTGTTTCAAGTGCATATCCCCCAAATAATATAGGCAGATCGGTAACAGACATAATTGACCTCACCATGTCCAACAAGGTTCGGTGACGCTTCTCAGATACTCCATTCCTCTGTGGAGTTCCAGCAGGAGTAAGTGCTACTGTTGGATCGAAAGTAGGTCTAGAGGGGGGCTGATTAGACTACTTGACCAAATAAAAATCTAGCCTTTTCCCAATTTTAGTTGTTGGCAGATTTTAGCAACTAGCACAAGTCAAGTAATCAACCTACACATGCAATTCCAAGAGTGTAGCAATGGAAAGTAAAACATTGCATATGAAGGTAAAGGGAAGGGTTTGGAGAAGGCAAACGCAATGTAGACACGGAGATTTTTGGCGTGGTTCCGATAGGTGGTGCTATCGTACATCCACGTTGATGGAGACTTCAACCCACGAAGGGTAATGGTTGCGCGAGTCCACGGAGGGCTCCACCCACGAAGGGTCCATGAAGAAGCAACCTTGTCTATCCCACCATGGCCATCGCCCACGAAGGACTTGCCTCACTCGGGTAGATCTTCACGAAGTAAGCGATCTCCTTTCCCTTACAAACTTCTTGGTTCAACTCCACAATCTTGTCGGACGCTCCCAAGCGACACCTAACCAATCTAGGAGACACCACTCTCCAAAAGGTAATAAATGGTGTGTTGATGATGAACTCCTTGCTCTTGTGCTTCAAATGATAATCTCCCCAACACTCAACTCTCTCTCATAGATTTGGATATGGTGGAAAGATGATTTGAATGGAAAGCAACTTGGGGAAAGCTAGAAATCAAGATTCTTGTGGTAGGATTGGAATATCTTGGTCTCAACACATGAGTAGGTGGTTCTCTCTCAGAAAATGAGTAGTGGAAATGTAGGCACGTTCTGATGGCTCTCACACAAATGGAGAAGGGGGTGGAGGGGTATATATAGCCTCCACACAAAATCCAACCGTTACACATATTTGACCCAACTCGGTCAGACCGAATAGAAGAACTCGGTGACACCAATTCAGTTCAAAATGTGAAAGTTAGGAATCTTGGTGGAACCGACTGGAACAATTCGGTGGGACCAATGTGCTAGGGCTAGGGCAAAACCTCATCTCGGTGAAGCCGATTGCTTGAACTCGGTGAGACCGACTTCAGCAAAGAGCAAACAGAGAGTTGGTCAAGCAAACTCGGTGGGACCGATTGCACATTTCAGTGAGACCGAAATAATTGCAACAGGCAACAGAGAGTTTGCAGGGCCATCTCGGTGAGACCGAGATCCGTATCGGTGTAATCGAATTGCTAGGGTTTTTGGCAGTGGCTATGTCAACTAAACTCGGTGGCGCCGGATGGAACATTTCGGTGGGGCCGAGTTTGACTTTGAGTTTTGGACATATTTGGAAGAGAAAGTGGATGAGGGTTTTGGAGCAATATCACTAAGCACTTTGAGCAAGTAGACCATTAAGAAACACCTCATCCCCTTTTAATAGTATTGGCTTTCCTATGGACTCAATGTGATCTTGGATCACTAAAATATAAATGAAGAGTCTTGAGCTTTTGCCAATCTTTGTCCTTAGCACTTTGAGGGCTCCACATCTCTAGTCCATGCCATGCCAATCATTGAACTTTCTGAAATATTAAACTTGAATGGATATTAGTTCAATGAGCTATATGTTATTATGAATTACCAAAACCACCCGGGGATTAGTTGCACTTTCAATCTCCCCCTTTTTGGTAATTGATGACAACATATAGATCAATGCTTCGACAAATGATAATATGAATGAAATACATCGTCGCTTTGAGAAGTATGTGATAAGCAAGAGCTCCCCCTAAATTTGTGCATTATTTAAAATTTTCTTTTGAATGCAAATGCACAATTGATTAGGATCATGGGTCACTCTTCTATGTCACATACATCTTGGTGGAGCGCTCAAAATGATAAGAGTTAAATAACATGCACTCATCACCAAGGATACAAGTGATTGATCATACAGAAATAATCATAGAGATAGATAAGTAAGCACACACATTAAGCATAGTATGATCAAACACATGATCACATAAGTATCTCACGAGCATAACACAAATTGTAGCATAGGAATCAAACAACCAAACGACCAAAGTAGCAAGAGAAGAAAATGAAACCAACAAAAGGCAAGACTCTCTCTCTCTCTCTCAAAGCCTATGATCTATACATTTTCTCCCCCTTTGGCAACAAGTTACTAAAAAGTTTGAAAACATATAGTGCTATACGGCACTCTAGGCACGATCTTTGGGAGCTCCTGAAGGGATCTTCTGGCTTGTCGCTCCGGTGTGCGTAGACGGCGTGGAGAGGAGGGCATCTGCAAATGCTTCGGCAGAAGTCTGTGGAGCTAGAGGGGTTGACACTGGAGGTACAACCGTGGTAGTTGTTGCAGGTGCTGAAGTGGTAGTCCTAGAGTCTCTGACAACTGGCACAGCTGATGACCTTTGTGCCCTTGGCACTCTCTGAAAAGTATCTGTAGTTGGTCTATCTTCCCTGTCCTCAGCATCCTCTTGGAGCTTCTCCACAATTGTCTGTATCTCAGTGACTTTCACATCTAGGTCATGGAATTTTGTCTCAATGATCCTCTCAAGACTTTCCTGGTTTTGAGTCAGGGTGGCCAAGCCCTTCTCAATTCTCACGGTGGCCTCAAGAAGATAACTGAGTTGATCTTGCTTGGTCTTGAGATTAGCAATTGAAGCATCTGGGGCACTTGCTGCCTTTGCCTTCTCTATCTTCTCCTGGGCTTCTGCACAAGTAGGATGGGATGCATCCATGACAACATCGTTGTCCTCAAAATCTGGCCTCAGGGGTAGATGCTCACTGTCTAGTAGATATGTCCCAGTTCCCATCTTGGAGTTGATTAAAGTCTGAATGTGAGGGGCATATCCACAAGATCTCTTCTGATCTACAGCTGTTCTCTTCACAGTCTCTGCAATCAAACTCATCACCTTGAACTTCTGAGGAACATCAAATAAGTGAAGCAGGTTGATGGAGTGACCACAGATCATTCTATGATCTCCTGACTTGGGCAAAAGAGTGTGCCTCAATATAGTGTTCATTGTGGTCAAGCCAGAGAGCAAGTAGTAGATAGATCCAAGCTTGTGAGTCTCCAAGGCTTTGTCAGGAATTGGCTTGTACATATTAGCCATGGAGTTGTGATCCTTTCTAGGCTTAGCATACACATCAATGTCATTCTCCTCTTCCTCTGGGGCATTGATCAGCTTGGCCCATTCTGACATAGTAGATTGATATCTTGTTCCTTCAGTCATCCAGACTATCTTTCCATTAGGGTAGAAGTGAGCAGTGGAATAGAATTGCATGATCATCTCATCGTTCCACTTAGTCAACTTCTGACCAACAAAAGTGTTAACACCATTCAATCTGAAGCTCTCATGCACACCTGGAAAATAGTCTTCATTGTCATCAATGTACTTCCAGTCCACCCATTTCATGTCACAAACAATGGGCTTCTTGTCCAATACGACAGTCTCATAGAAATCCTGTTGTTCCTTGGTGTGAAAGCGATAGTCCACAGCAGTTCTTCTCCTAGTGGCATATGGATATGTCTGTCTCCATAGTCTCAGACCTGCATCCTTCCTCAATTTCATGTTCTCTGCCACAGGATGATCATCACTATGATCTGGGATCTTGGGCTTGAGCTTTCTGAGAACTTGTGGCTCTTCTTCTTCTTGAGCTTCAGGCACTGGGCCTTGTTCTTTTCAGCAGCAGAAATATTTCTTGTTGATCTCTTTGGTGCAGTTGTCTTGGGAGCTGGAGCTTGAGCTAAAGACTTGGGGGCAGACTTGGGCTTCGATGGAGCATCCCCAGTCCTTATGGCATCCCCCATCAGCTTCTGAGTCTTTGCAGGAGGTGCAACAGGCTCTTCCTCCTCCTCTTCTTCTTCATCAGAATCTCTCATCATAGAAGATCTACCAATGACTCTGTAATAGTCTTTCTGACTCTTTCTTTCCTCTTCTTTCCACCAGCAGCCTCTTCCTCTCTTGGTTCAAGTGTAAACTCCATGGTTTCTTGAGTTGAGGCTCTGGCTTTTGACATTGGAGCTCTCTTGGCTGGAGCTTTCTTCTGTAGTCCAGGCTTGGTAGCAGCAGCAGCAGCATACTCCTTCTTGAGCACCTTCTTCTTGGAGGTCACTTCCTCCTCAACAACAAAATCTTCATCCTCAGATTCAGATGTTCTCTTCTTTCTGATCCTGGTAGCTGCCTTAGGCAAATTGCTGGGAGTGCTTCTGCTTCCATCATCATAGCTGCTAGAGGGACTAGTGCCCTCACTGAGGTTGAGCTGCTCTTCAGACTTGTTCTGACTATCACTGCCTTCTAACATTGCTGAAACTGACCCTGTGAATAGTTGGGTGTAGATAGAGTAGATGAGCATCACAAAGTACAGCTTGTTTTGCAAAAATATTGAGACAAAAACTTAACTTTAGTTTTCTGCAGAAAGCATTTCGGAGCTACCGATTTGACAAACTCGGTGACATCGAAGCACTAACAGAGTCTAAAGATACAGTTTCGGTCAGACCGAGACGCAGTTCGGTGACTCCGAGATGCTAGGGTTTCACAAAGAAAGTGATTTCGGTCTCATCGTTCAGTACACTTCGGTCAGACCGAGTTGTACTTGTGCAATGGCCAGGGCCAATCGGTGTGACCGAGATCCTCAGATCGGTCAGTCCGAGATGAGTTCGGCGGAAACCTAACCCTAAGTTTTTGCATCAAATCTATTCTAGAAGATTTGTTTAGTGGATGAATTGATCTCATACGTGGGAAGACCAGTGGCAATGTTCTCTGTGCTAGAATCAGAGTAATGGAAAGCACAAAGGGTCAAATCCGTACCCTAACTTGGCGACGGACTTGCTACGGCGGTAACGGTGGTGAGGATTCCGTTGACGGCAGCGGAGACCAGCGGCAGAAGGTCACTGGCGACGACAGTGACGATCCAGAGACCAAAGGGGCGGCAGTGCTGGGAGGCGCGGTTGAGTGGTTTGAAGGACTTTCCAAAATTTCAACCCTCGGTATATATACCCAGACGTTGTCGGTGTGACCGAGTGGAACGACTCAGTGGCACCGAGATGCAAAACTGCTAGCAGTTGCTGCAACTCGGTGTGACCGGATTGTTCTAATCGGTTGCACTGAGATAAAAACCTAGATCAGCTTAATGATTTCGGTGAGACCAAATAGGAGTGAGTCGGTCTAACCGAAAGGCATTAAGAGGTTTTCGAAGTTAAGCCCATGACGGATCGGTGGCTCCGAGTGCTCCTCACCCGGAGGGTCTGAATTCGACTTGTTCAAACTTTGTGATGTAGCATGAATAGAGTTTGAGACGAGAAACAGCATAGATATCTAGAGGGAGTACTTAGGCATTCTTGTCCATCCATTTGGCAAAAAGAAAAACCAAACAATCAAAGCAACAAATGGATGCCTCGAATGGAGAAAATTATGCAATCAACATGCACACACAATAAGATAGCAAATAAAACATGTGACAAAGCATGCACAAACACTCTAGCATCTATCAAGCAATTGGCGATGACTAGGTCATCTATATATGAGTATATTGACAATGGAGTCAAATGAGAACATTTGATCATAAGCCATACTCATTGTTTAAGCACAAGTGGGGTTACCACTTTTACATAAAGCATTGTTGTGTTCACATCATTTGAGTTGCTTTTGCTCAATTCTTAGAGCAAAGCTCCCCCTAGATGTGATATCCCCCCTTAGAGGGATGAACTAACCTTGGGTTTTGTCGATGATGACTTCATGTAGGTGTTGAAGATGTGGATGCTCAATGTTGATGTAGATCATTTGGAGCAATCCATTGGAGTGTTTCACTTTCAATACCTATATGGGTTAGTCCCACAAGGAACATGCAAGAATATCCATAGACATAGAGTGAAACACACATATGATGATGTCCATGAAAGCATTAGGTTACATTGTCCCTTGTCTTACCAACAAGAGGGTTTGCGACTCCATGAACTAGTGCAAGATATGGAAGTTGATTGCACTTGTCCTTACCAAAATGAATATGAGTGAAGTATGTTGGCGGAGTCACCCTCAAGAACATTCTAGTTCTTCTTCTTTGGGATCCACATCAACTTGATGGAAATCCTTGGAGTTGTAATCGTACTTGATGAAGTGGAACTTGATGTAGTCTTGGGAACCCACTTGACCATGGCCTTAGGAGTTTCTTCAAATGAATCAATCTCTTCTTGAAGCTTGTCCTTGACTTTTAGCTTGTGGTCTTGTGGTGGAAGATCATCTTGAGCTTGTGTTCCTTTGAAAGAAGTGGGGTCATACTTCTCTTGTTGAGGAACAAACTTCGTCTTGGGGTATTGATCTTCTTCCCACTCAACTCCATTGGCATTGAACTTTCGTTCAAAACCAACACCTTGATTCTTCCGGTGCCTTCCTTGCTTGCGTACAATTTCCTCAAATTGCTTACTTCCGGCAAGGCTCTTGTAAACACCTTTCTCTATAATTCCCTTCAATAAGCTATTTTCTTGCTCAAGTGTAACTTGGCTAAGAGAATCATTAGTGGAATCAAGAGAACTACTAGAAGCAACAATATTGGATTTAACATTGTTATTGTTACTACTAGAAGAAGAATCTTTCTTGTTCTTATTGCTAGATTTTACTTGTGGCATATAAGTAGACAAGAGTAAACGCTTGGCAATGTAAGAAGAACTCTTCTTTCGAAGATCATTATTGATAGCTTTGAAGAACTCATGCTCTTGCTCTAGATTTAGCTTCTCGAAGCGTAGCTTCTCATGAGTCTTTAGGAGCTCTCTATGATCCTCTAGAGTTGTTTCATGAGCTAACTTAAGAGTGTTTAGCTCTTTAGTTAGACGCTCAATCTCCTTCTTATCATTGTCATTCGTTTCATTTTGATTAGCATGATTAATAGCTATTTCATCATAGTTTTCATCACTAGTGTTGTCAACAAGTAAATCATCATCACCTAGCAAATCATCTTCATCACTATTGAAATCAACATACTTGGGGTGTGATACCTTAGGGCCTTTAGCCATGAATCATCTTCCAACTCCTTCATTTGGTGAGTCAAATGTGTCGTAGGAGTTGGATGACACAAGTGCAAGATCGGCAACACCTTCATCTTGAGTATAATCGGAGTCGGAGTGATAACTTCTCTCGGAGTAGTTGTCGGAGTCGGAACCTGATACCCATTCACCAACATGAGCTTGATATCTTTGTCTTGTGTAGCTCTTTGATGATTTGTCCTTCCTTTCCAAATCTTTGCTTCTACGAGAGGGTCTTCGTTCATAACGATCATCTCTACTCCTTCTCTCTCTTGGTGGTGATTCATCTCTTTTACTTCTCCTCTTAGGTGAATCTTCTATTTTCTTGTAGGGAGTCGTACACTCATTGGAGTAGTGTCCAGGTCTTCCACAATTATAGCAATTACGATCATGACTAGAAGATCTTTTGTCATTGTAGGACCTTGACTTGGAACTTCTCTCTTTGCTTCTATTCTTGTAGAACTTGTTGAAGTTCTTCACCATTAAGCCCCATTCTTCATTGAAGACTTGTTTCTCACTTGATGTTGTAGGAGCCTCACATGAAGCTTTGTAAGCACCACTTGACTTGTTGTGGAGCTCTTCCTTATCCTTGAGTGACATCTCATGAGCAACAATTCTACCAATGACTTCCGTGGGCTTGAGATCTTTGTAATTGGGCATCATTTGGATCAATGTGCACACGATGCCATATTTTCCATCCAAGGCTCTTAGAATCCTCTTGATGATGAATTTGTCGGTCATCTCTTCGCTTCCTAAGCCGGCAATCTCATTTGTGATGAGAGCAAGCCTAGAGTACATCTCAGCGACTCCTTCACCATCCTTCATTTTGAACCTGTCAAGTTGACTTTGAAGCACATCCAATTTGGATTCCTTGACGGACTCGGTACCTTCATGCATATCAACCAAAGTATCCCAAATTTCCTTTGCATTCTCAATGCGGCTGATTTTGTTGAATTCTTCGGGGCATAATCCGTTGAAGAGAATATCGCAAGCTTGAGCATTGTATTGCAACATCTTCATTTCTTCCGCGGACGCTTCACGATCCGGTTCTTTTCCATCCTCGAAGAAATCACCTTGCAAGCCAATGCACACAATAGCCCAAACGGCGGGGTTATGACCAAGAATATGCATTTTCATCTTATGCTTCCAACTAGCAAAATTAGGACCATCAAAGTAAGGACCTCTACGGTAGTAATTTCCCTCGCTAGACGCCATACTCTCCTAGGTTGTGAAACCAAGGCTATGATCACCAAAGCTATGGAAATCATGGCAAATGGAGACCAAAGCTCTGATACCACTTGTAGGATCGAAAGTAGGTCTAGAGGGGGGGGTGATTAGACTACTTGACCAAATAAAAATCTAGCCTTTTCCCAATTTTAGTTGTTGGCAGATTTTAGCAACTAGTACAAGTCAAGTAATCAACCTACACATGCAATTCTAAGAGTGTAGCAGTGGAAAGTAAAAAATTGCATATGAAGGTAAAGGGAAGGGTTTGGAGAAGGCAAACGCAATGTAGACACGGAGATTTTTGGCGTGGTTCCAATAAGTGGTGCTATCGTACATCCACGTTGATGGAGACTTCAACCCACAAAGGGTAATAGTTGCGCGAGTCCACGAAGGGCTCCACCCACGAAGGGTCCACGAAGAAGCAACCTTGTCTAACCCACCATGGCCATCGCCCATGAAGGACTTGCCTCACTCGGGTAGATCTTCACGAAGTAGGCGATCTCCTTGCCCTTACAAACTTCTTGGTTCAACTCCACAATCTTGTCGGATGCTCCCAAGCGACACCTAACCAATCTTGGAGACACCACTCTCCAAAACGTAATAAATGGTGTGTTGATGATGAACTCCTTGCTCTTGTGCTTCAAATGATAGTCTCCCCAACACTCGACTCTCTCTCACAGATTTGGATATGGTGGAAAGATGATTTGAGTGGAAAGCAACTTGGGGAAGGCTAGAGATCAAGATTCTTGTGGTAGGATTGGAATATCTTGGTCTCAACACATGAGTAGGTGGTTCTCTCTCAGAAAATGAGTAGTGGAAGTGTAGGCACGTTCTGATGGCTCTCTCACATTTGGAGAAGGGGGTGGAGGGGTATATATAGCCTCCACACAAAATCCAACCGTTACACACATTTGACCCAACTCGGTCAGACCGAATAGAAGAACTCGGTGAGACCGATTCATTTCAAAATGTGAACGTTAGGAATCTCGGTGGGACCGACTGGAACAACTCGGTGGGACTGATGTGCTAGGGCTAGGGCAAAATCTCATCTCGGTGAAGCCTATTGCTTGAACTCGGTGAGACCAATTTCAGCAAAGAGCAAACAGGGAGTTGGTCAAGCAAACTCGGTGGGACCGATTGCACATTTCGGTGAGATCGAAATAATTGCAACAGGCCACAGAGAGTTTGCAGGGCCATCTCGGTGAGACCGAGATCTGTATCGGTGTAACCGAATTGCTATGGTTTCTGGCAGTGGCTATGTCAACTGAACTCGGTGGCGCCGGATGGAACATTTCGGTGGTGCCGAGTTTGACTTTGAGTTTTGGACATATTTGGAAGAGAAAGTGGCTGAGGGTTTTGGAGCAATATCACTAAGCACTTTGAGCAAGTAGACCATTAAGCAACACCTAATCCCCTTTTAATAGTATTGGCTTTCCTATGGACTCAATGTGATCTTGGATCACTAAAATATAAATGACGAGTCTTGAGCTTTTGCCAATCTTTGTCCTTAGCATTTTGAGGGGTCCACATCTCTAGTCCATGCCATGCCAATCATTGAACTTTCTGAAATATTAAACTTGAATGGATATTAGGTCAATGAGCTATATGTTGTTATGAATTACCAAAACCACCTGGGGATTAGTTGCACTTTCAGCTACTTGTGAGCTACGTTGGGATTTTTGCCGAAGAGGAGGGCAGATACAGTATAGTAGAGATAAGTATTTCCCTCAGTGAGAACCAAGGTTTATCGAAGCTGTAGGAGAATCACGCAAAGCCTCGTGAACAACACATGCACACACAAAAGTAAATACTTACACCCAAAGCAGGCAAGAGGGTTGTCAATCCCCTTTGTCGGTGCAACGAACCCTGGGTCTGTTGCCCGGACCGTGCACAGGCCCAAGATCAAGGTTACAACATCCAAGACTAGTCCAAGTACTGGAGATAGGCTCTTTGAGGAATCAAAGGGCAGGTTGAGAAGATCAAGTCAAGCCAAGGAGCAAGGTACTGCTAAGGGAAAAACCTCCCTTGCCGGGCAGGAGAGCCTGGCGAGGTTAAGGTTTCCCCGGAAGCAAATCTCAAGATCACCCCTGCAGGCTTGCTGGGGCATACGACGGCGAAATACCCCGCCAAGGCTCCACCGCTCCACCTCACGGCAACACAAGTCATCGATCGGTGCGGTGTCAAGCCCCAAGATGATTAAGTGGCTTCCTTTTGCCACATGGCGGCCACTTCCTACAGGAATCACCTCCAAATGACACCCGTCCAGCGACGTGTCATGCAGACAGGAGAGAAGGTGGCCAAACAGCCCGGCAAGGCATGCCGGGCAGGCCGTGATGTGACACTATGTGCATTTAATGCGTACTGCTCTGTCTGCAGAGTAGATATGATAGCACTGTTCGCTATCTAATCAGTACACAATGACTAATTTTCCACTGTGGTGACCCCTTGATCTATAAAAGGAGGCCCATGGCAACCATAGAGAGGATTCGGACCCTTGTACACCCGTACGCGCGTAGCTGCCCTCGCCCCGAGGCACCCTGCCGGGCACGGGCACTGCGTTTCCACCACCATCCACCATCAATCCACCAAAGCAGGAGTAGGGTTTTACGCCTCGCGGCGGCCCGAACCTGGGTAAAACTGCCTGTGTGATCTCTGTCGTGGTGCGCTGCGCTCCTCCGCTCTTTGTGCAATGTGCTCAGTCCCCCTGCTGAACCAAAAGGGGCCCTTGGCCTCATAGGTGGCCGTGGTTTCCCATGACATCTTTGGCGCGCCAGGTACGGGGCTGCGATTGCGCGAACCCGAGAAGTGTACACAGCGCGCCATCGTCACCGCCATCTTCTTCACCAATGGCTCCATCGTCCATGGCGCCCAGGAAGAAGCCCGGCGCCGCAGCTCATCCCTCCACCTCGAAGGCCCCGCCGCACGGGCCCGCCGACGCCGCGGGGGCTACGGGGACGCTTGGAGGTGTGGACGCTACGGGGGACGTGGTCGGCGTCGGCGGCGTCGTTACCACCTCCCCTGCGGCCGAAGCAGGAGCAAGAGGCATCGGAGAAGGGCAACACCAACTACATCCCGGCGGCCATGCCCCACGAGGTACGGGAGGAGAGATTATTCCACCTGCACCTCCCCGTCCGGCCAAGGGGCACAGCCGCAGTGGGGGTACTCGCTCTGGGGGGAATCGCAACTCTCCGACCGCTCCCGCCGCGGTTGCGGCCATAGAACATGCGCCGCCCCCGGAGCAGGCCGACCCAGCCGCTACGCTGAATGGAGCCGCCGGCCCTCAAGCGCCTCCACCTCGTCCACACGCCATCCAGGCGGTTGGCTCACGATGACGAGAGCACGACACAACCGCTACCGGCACCATCAGGAGCCGGACGACATTACGGTCTTCATCAACATCCATGCCAAGCACCGCTTCGGAGGCCATGGCGCGGGCTCAGCTGTTGTTGAAGTTTTTGCCGGCAGCCGATCAGATGGATGAGTGGAGAGCCACCATTCAGAGTCTGATTGGCTTCGTCAAGGTGGGAGGATCACAGCGGGCCGACCCGCCACGGCCTCCCCAGGCAGCGACAACGGCCCACGCCGCTGGCCGTGCAGGTGGTGCCACTCCTACGGTGCAGTCCCCTCCGCGGCAGCCAGCGCAGGAGCCGCACATCCAAGAACCCGACAATGTCTCGATGGCTTTGTCCGACCCTCGAGCGCGTCAAGGCCCACGGTGAGTCCTGGAGGACAAGCGGAGGGAAGGCGCGCGTGTCAACACCGAGCAACACCGTGACGCCCGCCGCCAGTCCGACAGGCGCGATGGCCCCGATGTCGATGAGCCCGTGCTCGCTGAAGGCGGATACCTGCCCTTCAAGGCTGGGTGCCCTGCCTTCACCCGTGAACTGCGGCAAGTCCGTTGGCCGTCCACTCGCACGTTCAAGCCAAAGATACCAGAGAAGTATGATGGAAGGCTAAACCCGGCAGAGTTTTTGAGCATCTACACCATCGCTGTTCAAGCTGTCGGGGGAAGAGATGAGAAGGTATTTGCCAATTACTTCCCTTTGGCACTCAAGCCAAACATGAGGTCTTGGCTGATGCACCTGCCGGAGAACTCCATTTCGACCTGGGCTGACCTGTGCCATGAGTTCGTTGGCGCCTTCACGGGCGGTCATCAAGAACCAGGGCAGCCCAGCGATTTGCAGCTTCTCCCGCAGAAGGAAGGAGAGAGCCTGTGGAAATACATGCAGAGGTTCAGTCGAGTCCACAGGAATATTCTAGACATCCACCCGGCAACTGTGATAGCTGCGTTCCAGTCCAACGTGCGCAATCGTTGGATACGATCTAAGATGAACATTAGATTGCCCAAAACTGTGAAGGAGCTTTACACTCTGGTGGACAAGTGTGCTCGGATAGAGGAAGGGAGGAAGCTCCCTGGAGAAGAGGGTGGCATTGACATCGATTCGGAGGATGATGACGAGGCCACCAGTCAGAAGAAGAAGAACAAGAAGCGAAACAAAAGGCGCAAGGATAAGGCTGTGATGACCGTTGAGAGATCGGGCACGCCTAGTACCGGCAAGAAGGCCAAAGCTGAGGTACCCGACAATGAAGTTGCCTCGTGCACTGGTTGCCGGGAGGCCGCGGCTGCCGAGAAGGTTGGGAAAGGATATGGCCCGTATTGCAAGATCCATCGGACCAAGGGCCACGATCTCCAGGAGTGTCATCAGGTTGAGCATCTTGTCAAGAAGCAGAGGGCTAAATATGAGAAGCGAGATAAAGAGAAAGGTTAGAATGGCACTGGCGGAAAGGGCCGGGGTGGCGGAGCAAGCCGCCCCAGCAAGGCTCCTCAGAATCAAGGGAAACCCGCCAGAGGCCGTGAGAAGGAGGATTGCAACGATGAGAGTGATGGAGGAGATGAAGAGGAAACCAGCGAGCAGGAATCCAGAAAGCCACTGACGCCCTGTGCATTGATGGGGGTGAATCTTTGCACACCTCCCATCGCCAACTTAAACGTTGGACGTGTGAAGTCAATGCCGTGGAGCCAGCGGCAGATTCTCTAAGGCCGCTCAAGTGGTCCCGCACGCCCATCATCTTTGACGAAGAGGACCACCCTGATCACACCACCGCGGTAGGGTGCTTGTCGTTGTTGGTATCACCAACGATCCGCAACCTCCAGGTCACAAAGATGTTGGTTGACAGTGGGGCCGGGTTGAATCTGATTTCTCCAAAGGTCATCAGCAAACTCCAGATAGCAGAAGAAGAGCTCCAGGTTACGGGTACGTTTCAAGGGATCAACCCCGGCAGGAGTCGTCCTAAGGGGAAGATCACGTTGCCGGTGACATTTGTGGGAGAGTTGAATTACCGGACTGAGAAAATCGTGTTTGATGTGGTTGACCTCCCCCTGCCATACAATGGAATCCTTGGTCGCCCTGCCTTAGCCAAGTTCATGGCGGCATCCCACTATGCCTACAACACCTTGAAGATGCCAGGGCTAGTGGGCGTCATTTCCATTCCATTAGACGAGAAGGACGCAATCATTTGCGTGGACAAAATGTACCGGGAAGCAGTCGCGGCAGAGGCCACTGAAGCTGCAATTCCCGACAAGGAGAGCAAGAAAATGAAGAGAGTTAGCAAGGGGTCAGGGAGGCATGCCTCTCCAGAGTGTGTTGCGCCTGTCGATGACTTGCCGGAGAGTCCCAATAGCAAGAGATCCAAAGCTGCTACGCCTGCTGTGAAGAAGGTCCCGGCAGGGCTGGCTGGCGCTGATCATACCTTTACTATTAGTGCCAACCTCAATGACAAATAGGAAAGCGCACTCGTTGCCTTCCTGTGGGCGAATGTCGATGTGTTTGCCTGGCATCCATCTGACATCCCCGGTGTTCCCAGGGAGGTAATCGAGCACCACCTTGCTGTCTGCCCACAAGCCCGGCCCGTCAAGCAGAAGGTCCGAAAGGAAGCTTTGGAGTGGCAACAGTTTATTGTCGAGGAGATCAAGAAACTTGAGGCAACTGGTCTGGTTAGAGGAGTGTTGCATCCAACGTGGTTAGCAAATCCTGTGGTGGTACGCAAGGCTAATGGGAAGTGGAGGTTGTGCATAGATTTTACGGATCTAAACAAGGCATGCCCGAAGGACCCATTTCCCTTGCCGCGCATCGACCAGGTTGTGGATTCCACCTCCGGGTGTGACCTGCTTTCCTTCCTGGATGCCTACCCTGGGTATCATCAAATCTTCATGTCCAAGGAAGATGAGGAAAAGACCGCGTTCATCACCCCATGTGGCACATACTGCTTCATGCGGATGCCTTTCGGGTTGAAGAGTGCCGGGTCCACTTTTGCAAGAGCAGTCCAGGTTGGTTTTAAGTCACAGTTGCACAGAAACATTGAAGCTTATATGGAGGATATTGTGGTCAAGACCAAGGACAGATCAACCCTCATTCAGGATTTGGAAGAGACATTTGCTAACCTGCGCAAGATTAACTTGAAGTTAAACCCAGAGAAATGCGTGTTTGGCGTTCCTTCCGGCAAGTTACTTGGCTTCTTTGTGTCCCACCGGGGGATAGAGGCCAACCCCGACAAGATCAAGGCTATCGAACAGATTCAAGCACCCAAGACAGTTAAGGAGGTGAGGCGTTTAACTGGATGTGTTGCCACGCTTAGCAGATTCATTTCCAAGTCTGCCGAGCGAGCCCTGCCGTTCTTCAAAATTTTGAAGAAGGCAGGACCCATGGAATGGACCCCAGAGGCAGACGCTGCGCTGCAAGATTTAAAGGCTTACCTTTCCTCTGTGCCCACTTTGGTTGCTCACAAACCGCAAGAGCCGTTGCTGCTATACTTGGCGGCAACTAATCAAGTGGTCAGCGCGGCACTGGTGGCGCAGCGGGAAGTGGATGAGGTAGGAGATACAGCTGGTATCTCTTCCGAGGAGGAAAGTGGACACACCCCGGCAAGGTCAGGTGCAGATCAGGATGGAGAAGAGCAATGCAACGGAAGCAGTTCTCTGGTCGTGGCAAAGAAGAAAGTGGTGCAGCGCCCAGTGTACTTCGTCAGCTCCCTGTTGCAGGCGGCTAGATCCAGGTACTCTGGCATGCAAAAATTGATTTTTGTCCTTATCATGGCCTCAAGGAAACCGCGCCACTACTTCCAAGCCCACGAGATCACAGTTGTCACCCATTTCCCTTTGCAACGGATACTCCAAAACCCTGAGGCTACCGGCAGAATAGTGGAGTGGGCTTTGGAGCTATCCAGCTTTGGTTTGAAGTTTGAGAGCACGTCAACTATCCAGAGCAGAGCATTGGCAGAGTTTATTGCAGAATGGACACCAACTCCAGATGAAGAAGTGTTGGAGATAGTTATTCCCGGCAAGGAAGCACCCAAGGATTGGATAATGTATTTCGATGGTGCCTTCTCCCTACAAGGTGCAGGGGCTGGCGTGCTTCTTGTTGCTCCCACTGGTGAGCACTTGAAGTACGTCGTCCAAATGCATTTTCCCCGGGAAGAGGCTACCAACAATACAACAGAGTATGAAGGGCTCCTTGCCGGGCTTAGAATTGCAACAAAACTGGGGATCAAGAAGCTGATCATCCGCGGAGATTCACAACTCGTGGTGAGACAAGTCAACAAGGATTACCAAAGTCCATTGATGGAGGCATACGTTGAGGAAGTGAGAAAGTTGGAGGAGCGCTTCGACGGATTGCAAACAGAGCACGAACCCCGTGCGGAAAACAGCATTGCTGATCATCTGTCGAAGTGCACTACGCAGAAGCTCCCTGTGGAACCAGGAACTTTTGTTCTCCATCTGAGTCAGCCCTCCGTATCCCCGGCAACAATGGCCAGAAAGAGGAGGAAACTGGACTCCGGCAAGCCCCACCCGGTAGAACCTCTCGAGGATCCCGACAGGAAGCTTGTCCGGTACAACTCCCCTTCGATCATTGAGCTGCATCCTCCCACCAGGCCACTGGTCCCCGTGGTCGAGGATTGCACTCTCACGAATGAGGAGGTGCCATTAGTCCTCGTCACCGAGCCACAGGTTCCGCCTTGGGCACGGCACATAGTCCATTTCCTCCAAACTGGAGAACTTCCCGAAGAGCAAGAAGAAGCTGAAAAGTAGCCCGGAGGGCCAGTATGTATCAGTTCGTTGATGACACGCCGTACAGAAGGAGGCCCAATGGTGTGAAATTGAAGGAGGAAAGGAACTGCTGGCGGAGATACACAAGGGTATGTGCGGCTCCCACATTGGATCAAGGGCATTAGTTGGGAAAGCTTTCCGGCAAGGATTCTATTGGCCCACAGCCCTCCAAGATGTGGTCGAGCTTGTCACCAAGTGTGAAGCCTGCCAGTTCCATTCCAAGAATATCCACCTGCCTGCCCAAGCTCTTCAGACAATCCCTTTATCATGGCCGTTTTCGGTCTGGGGGCTCGATATCCTCGGCCCTTTCCCCCGAGCTGCGGGGGGGCTTTGAATTCTTGTTCGTTGCAATCGACAAGTTTACAAAGTGGCCAGAAGTAGAGCCCGTGAGAAAGGTGACTGCTCAGTCAGCAATCAAGTTCTTGAAAGGATTGGTGTGCCGCTTTGGAGTTCCTGCCCGGATCATCACTGACAACGGCACCCAGTTCATGAGTCGCGCCTTCATGCAATACGTTCATGCCCTCGGAAGCAAAATCTCGTTCGCCTCTGTGGCTCACCCAAGGAGCAACGGACAAGCTAAGAGGGCGAACGCTGAAGTGTTGCAAGGACTCAAGACGAGAACTTTCGATAGACTGCAGAAGTGTGGCAGGCGATGGATCGATGAGCTGCCGGTGGTTCTTTGGTCCCTCAGAACGACACCAAATCGAGCTACTGGGTAGACTCCCTTCTCCCTAGTCTATGGGGCAGAAGCAGTTATCCCCACGAAACTCATTTATGGGTCACCTCAAGTGCTTGCCTACGATCAAGTAGTGCAAGATCAGCACCGGCGAGATGACGCTGTGCTACTCGAGGAGAATCATCTCCGGGCTGCTACGCTTGCCGCATGCTATCAGCAAGCCTTGCGCCGCTATCACAGCCGTAGGGTTCATGCCCGGTGTTTTGAGGAAGGCGACCTTGTCCTTAGGCGTGTTCAGTCCGCCAAGGGTTCAAACAAGTTGACGTTGAAGTGGGAAGGCCCTTACCGGGTAGTACGAGTCACCAGACCCGGCGCAGTCCGTCTGGAGACCGGATATGGCATGCAGTTGCAAAACTCATGGAACATTGAGCATCTCCGCAAGTTCTACCCGTAAGGCGCAGCTGTCGGGCCCTGCCCGGCAGCCACCCTTTTGTACAGGCCTTGCCTCTGTTGCATGTAACCCCTTGTACAAAGCCAGGCACAGACCCTGAGCAACAGAGAAATAAATGAAGCGCTGGGGGCCCCCGACAAATTGCATGCATGCATAAGCATATCATGAGCATTGCATGTTCATGTAGATAAGATCGCATGAGGCATCATTTTCATCTGCATCAAACTGCAGGCTCCTACCGTGGATTCGGTCCCGAAAGAGGAGAAGAGAAGACAAGCCTACATCGTGATCCCCAGCAAGGCCAAACAGATAAGTTCTCTCTCTTATCCATACGCAATTATGTAAGTGAAAACTTGTGCATAGGAAAACCTCGCCACTTTCAAAACTAATGTTCTCCCGTCCCTTGACCCGAACATTGCATCGGTCAGGGAGGTTGTAGTGGCCTTTGGCTAGAAAGTTGGCGGGGGGCTGGTCCCTCTTCACAATTTGTGCCCGGCAGGCCCAGCCCCGCGGCAACAACTTGAGGGTACCGGCAGGATAGCTTACCGGGAAAAAACTTGTTTACTTAAGCATAAAGAGGCATTTTCCCTCTGCATGGACATGTTACATGCACAAGTGCCCGGCAAGGTTTATCTTTTTCATTAATATGCTGATCAACAAGTACAGACCTTACAGAACACAAACATGGATAAAAGAGATTACATAATTTGAACTAAAGTTTGGCAAGTGCCTACATATTTTAGACTGAAAAAAGATAAGTGCCCCGTAATCCCTTTCTTGTCCCTCTCCTCTTAGGCACTGCGGTGGAAGAGGAAGAGGGCAAAAGGGGTGCCTGAGCAAGATGCCCTGCTCGACCTCGTCAGGACCTATAGGGCGCAGCCTGACAAGATCAAGAGTGGTGAGGCTACGAAGGAGGGGGACAGAAGGAGCAGCTCGGCGGTGCCCTGGTCACCACCTCCAGGACCAACCAGAAGCTCCAGCAAAAGCACCGGTGAGGAGGACCACCGGAGCTTAGCTGGAAGACTACTGGAGGAGGCGAAGGCACCAAGAGAGCAGCCCCCTCCCTAGCAACCAAGAGGCCGGTGATGATGGTGCCGAGGAGGGAGGGGAAGAACGGAAAGACAAGGCAGCAGGTCGGCAATACGAGACGAAGGCGTCGGTGCCATCGTACTCCGACCTGACGCCCTGCCACCCACCTTCTCCGCCTCCCCTCAATTTTTCTCCATCACCACCGCTCCGGGGGAACGCCGGCTCCATGGGCCATTGCCCCCCCCTGGAGGAGCTGCGGGCGGGGGCGGTGTCCGAGGCGCGCGAGGGGCGTCGCTCCCCACTTCGGTGGGCAGGAAGATGCTGCCGTCTTCAACATTTGCCCTGACTTCACCAAGAGGGGCGATACTGGGATTACCATGGGACCCGAGGTCTGCACCCCTGGCTGACGTAGGAGCCACCAAGAACTTCAGCACCCGGGAGGAAGGGACATACCCGCCCCCGCGAGAAAAGGACTCGGCGCCTCCCACGCCGTGAGTGGCATATCCGCCGCGCCCCCTTTTACTCCGGACCAGGCTCACTCCCCTAGCCCCTTCACAAGCTTCCTGCGTCGTCAACCTCAGTGTCATCAACCTTAAGCTCGAGCCCGGGGCTCGGCCCCGGTCTCTTTCTCTCAACATTGTGAGAGGAAAGAAGAAAGAGATGAGAAGAGGAGCGTGGATAAGCACTTCCGCTTCCCCCTGCCCCCCTTTATAGGCAAGCTGGGGGCTGGGGGCCGACCCATCAAGGGGTAACCACTGTCCTCCTCCACCAATCCGTGAAGACCAGGCTCCTGCCTTAACGCTCTCCCGCACCATGCACCTCCGTTACCTACCCCACTCAATGCATGCAGCATACGTGGCCAGAGAAAGGGGCGTGGTGGGAAGAGTGAATTGGCAGTAACTCGCCCGTGCGTTAAAGACATTCACGGGCCATTACAAGAATGGCCCCACTGCAATTGGCATTACGGGAAGGGCGGAAGAACTGGGAACTGACCTGGGCTCAGATTAATGAAGAAGCAAAGAAGATCTCAAAAGGCAAGCAGCTACTTCCCTCTTGCCTGTGCACAAGTTAGGGCCTACCCCGACGACGCCCGGCAGCGTGTTCGGGCCAGGCCCGGGGGCTCCTGTTGGTGAAACGAACCCTGGGTCTGTTGCCCGGACCGTGCAAAGGCCCAAGATCTAGGTTACAACATCCAAGACCAGTCCAAGTACTGGATATAGGCTCTTTGAGGAATCAAAGGGCAGGTTGAGAAGATCAAGTCAAGCCAAGGAGCAAGGTACTGCTAAGGGAAAAACCTCCCTTGCCGGGCAAGATAGCCTGGCGAGGTCAAGGTTGCCCCGGAAGCAAATCTCAAGATCACCTTGGCAGGCTTGCCGGGGCATACGAAGGCGAAATACCCCGCCAAGGCTCCACCGCTCCACCTCACGGCAACGCAAGTCATCGATCGGTGTGGTGTCAAGCCCCAAGATGATTAAGTGGTTGCCTTTTGCCACATGGCGGCCACTTCCTACAGGAATCACCTCCAAATGACACCCGTCCAGCGATGTGTCATGCAGACAGGAGAGAAGGTGGACAAACAGCCCGGCAAGGTGTGCCGGGCAGGCCGTGATGTGACACTAAGTGGTGCATTTAATGCGTACTGCTCTGTCTGCAGAGTAGGTATGATAGCACTGTTCGCTAGCTAATCAGTACACAATGACTAATTTGCCACTGTGGTGACCCCTTGATCTATAAAAGGAGGCCCATGGCAACCATAGAGAGGATTCGGACCCTTGTACACCCGTACGCGCGTAGCTGCCCTCGCCCCGAGGCACCCTGCCGGGCACGGGCACTGCGTTTCCACCACCATCCACCAAAGCAGGAGTAGGGTTTTACGCCTCGTGGCGGCCCGAACCTGGGTAAAACTGTCCGTGTGATCTCTGCCGTGCTGCGCTGCGCTCCTTCGCTCTTTGTGCAATGTGCTCAGTCCCCCTGCCGAACCAAAAGGGGCCCTTGGCCCCATAGGTGGCCGTGGTTTCCCACGACACCCTTGAACTTTTTACTTGTAAGGATAAAATCTTGTAGTGGTAGATAGATAAATTGCAAAACAAAATAAAGTAAATTAAATTGCAGCAAAGGAATTTGGTTTTTATAATAGGATTAAGGTAGACCCCGGGCCATAGTTTTCATTAGAGGATTCTCTCTTTAACACATACCATACAATATTCAAGGCAATGATCATGTATATAGGCATCACGTCTGAGACAAGTAGACCGACTCGTGTCTGCATCATAGCAACAAAGCAAGCAAACGAGCAAAGCAACAAAGTAATATTTTTGTGTTTTCGATTTGTATGAGAAGTGGGGGAGATGAAAATGAGAGGCAAAGGCAAATAAAAAGTAGAGCAAGTAGATGATAGTTTCTATGAAGGTACTAGATAGGCTTTGATGATGTATCCCTGGCAACGGTGCCAGAAATTCTTCCTACTACTAGTGAGCTGCGTTGGGATTTTCCCCGAAGAGGAGGGGAGATGCACTACAGTAGAGATAAGTATTTCCCTCGTTGAGAACCAAGGTTTATCGAACCAGTAGGAGAATCACGCAAAGCCTCGTGAACAACACCTGCACACACAAAAGCAAATACTTGCACCCAACGCGGGCAAGAGGGTTGTCAATCCCCTTGACCTCATTACTTGCAAGGATCAAATCTTGTAGTGGTAGATAGATAAATTGCAAAAAAATAAAGAAAATAAAATTGCAGCATTGGAATTTTGATTTTTATAATATGATTAAGGTAGACCCGGGGGGCAGAGTTTTCACTAGAGGCTTCTCTCTTTAACACATAGCATACGGTGGGTGAACAAATTACTATTGGGCAATTGATAGAAAAATGCATAGTTATGATGATATTCAAGGCAATGATCATATATATAGGCATCACATCAGAGACAAGTAGACTGACACCTGCCAGCATCTACTACTATTACTCCAACAATCGACCGCTATCCAGCATGCATCTATGATATTAAGTTCTTAAAAAATAGAGTAACGCCTTAAGAAAGATGACATGATGTAGACAAAGTAAACCCAATCAATATGAATAAACCGCGTCATTTTATCCTTAATGGAAACAATACAAATATGTGTCTTGTCCCCTTCTGTCACTGGGATATAGAGCACTGCAAGATTGAACCCATTACAAAGCACCTCTCCCACTGCAAATAAATCAATCTAGTTGGCCAAACCAAATGGATAGATCGGAGAGAAATACAAAGCTATAACAATCATGCAAAATAAAGTTAAAAAAGACTCAGTTACTTCTAATGAATATTCAGATCATAAATCCAGAATTCATCGGATCCCAATAAACACACCACAAAAGAAGATTAGATCGGATAGAACTCCAAGAACATTGAGGATAACATTGTATTGAAGATCAAAGAGATAGAAGAAGCCATCTAGATACTAGCTAAGGACCCGTAGGTCTGTGGTGAATTACTCATCAATCATCAGAAGGCAGCAAGGATGATGTAGAAGCCCTTTGTGATCGATTCCCCCTCCGACAGGGTAACCGAAAAAGGCCTCCAGATGGGATCGCGGAAGAACAAAAGCTTGCGGCGGTGGGAAAAGTGTTCCGAGTGGCTCTTTGTTGGTTTGAGAATATTTTTGCATTTATAGAGGTGGAATTAGGTCAAGGGGTGCTACGGGGGGCCCACGAGCTCAAGGTTCGTGCCCCCTAGGGTGCGCCGTGTGAGCTTGTGGCTCTCCCATAGCTCTTCTGGCCTCATCCTGAACCTTCTAGGGTCCCTTCTGCTCCAGAAAAATCATTGTAAAGTTTCATCGTGTTTGCACTTCGTTTGGTACTGATCTTCTAAAAATCCAAAAACAAGCAAAAAGCAGGAAATGGCACTGCCACTAGGTTAATAGGTTAATCCCAAAAAATGATAAGAATAGCATATAAATGCATATAAAGCATCCAAGATTGATAATATAATAGCATGGAACAATAAAAAATTATAGATATGTCGGAGACGTATCTGTAAGTTGTGAAACACTTCCACGATCACTTAGATGTTTGCTAAACTCATGACTCAGATATTCTCCACCACGATCTTATCATAGAATTTTTTTTTCACGATGATTCTCAACTTCGTTCTGAAATTATTTAAACTTTTCAAATGTTTCAGATTTAAGTTTCATCAAGTAAATATGACCATATCTACTCAAATCATTAGTAAATGTTATGAAGTATAAATATACACCGCGCGCTGGTGTGCTCATCGGACTGCATACATCACTATACATTATCTCCAATAATTCACACGCCCATTCAGGATTACCTGTGAATGGTGTTTTAGTCATTTTACCCATTAGACAAGCTTCGCATGTGTTAAATGAGTCAAAATCAAAAGACGTTAACACTCCATCTTTATGAAGCTGCTGCATATTTTTGTTTCCAATGTGACCAAGATGATAGTGCCACATGTAAGTGGTATTATTAGTCTTATTAAGACGTTTAGTATTACTGTTATAGACATCATTTTCACGTTCAAGATCTAAAAACAATAAGCCACATCTCATAGGTGCAAATCCATAAACCATATCCTTATAATATATTGAACAACCATTGTTCTCAGACTTATAAGAGTAACTGTCATTTATTAAACATGACCTAGAGACAATATTCTTACACAACTTTGGAACAAAAAAACAATTATCTAGTTCTAATATAAATCTAGAAGCTAAATTTAAAGACATGACACCGACATCTTGTGCAGTGATTCCATCACCATTCCTGACGCGCATCATGACTTTATTTTTTTTAGCTTGCGAACTTTCTGTAGACCCTGCATCGTGTTGAAAATATGAGCAACTTATCCGGTATCAAATACCCATGACTTACATGAATTGTCAGTCAGTAGAATATCAATAATATTAACTTGTATAACTTTTATACCTTTACCAGAAGACGTGTTCTTCTTATCTGCCAGATATTTCAAGCAATTGCTCTTCCAGCGTCCTTTCTCTTTGTAGTCGAAACTCGAAACATATTGTCTCATAAGATGCTCCACCCTTGTTCCTCTTTGTTTTGCCTTTCTTCTTGAAACTTTCTATTTTGTTCACTAGCAATTTTTGCTGGTTTTGCATCCCGATTTCATTGGATTTGCGCATCGCTTCATATAGCGAAGTAAGGATCAAATCATTTTCTGGTGTCTTGGGAAAATCAATCCCCTTGCAGTAATACTATCATAATAGTCTCCAAGCCTGGCACTGTGCTCACCAACTTCATCTATTTTGCATTCTTGCATTGCTTCAGTCATCTCATGAACTTCATCTATTTCTTTGTGATATAGAACTTCCAGCTCCTCAACAATTTCGGTGGTACAAGATTGTTCAAAACATTTCTAAACACTAAATCCATGCAAGATAGCCTAATACTCTTGACAACACTGAAATCATTCTTGCAAGATATAAACATGTTGATGACATCCTGAGACGCTCCTGGCGCCGAAGGATCACCAAGTTGTTGATCCAGCACATATTCTTTCTTAGCACTTCTGAGAACACATCTCAGAGTGTGGATCCAATCCTGGTAGTTTCCACCATTTGCAGCTAACTTTTCTTTGTCAAACAAAGGAGCTAAATTGAAATTATTGCAAGCCGGTGATCTGCAACACTAAACACTAGATTCACTTTAGAGTTTGTTCATAATTAATTTTGCACTAGTGTTTAAACAAATTTTAATATAAAGTGTACTCCCACTCAAATCAATAACTCTCATAATTGAAAGTGAATGATTCAAGATCCTAGTCTTATTCATAGCCATGGATGGTAGCATTACTAATGACGTGAACTTTAACTGGTAGGCAAACTTGCCGATTGTATCTCCATATGACTCTTGTTCATCCACTACTATATGATGGTCCAAACACGACACTATAATGAGAGACCCTTCGAGGAAACTGTGTGTGATGCATTAATCGCAAACGGTGATGTAAAAAACCGTCAAAAATGATACAAAACATTTGCGATGGCAGAGACATCAAACACGATTCAGATTATAGTTGCGTGTGCGATGCGTGGCATACGGTTCACTCCAATGAACTATTTGCGATGAGGCAGAACAACAGAAACAGGCAGCCATATGAAGGTGTGTGTGATATACGGCATACAGTTCACTCGGATGATCTGTTTGCGATTAGAGAACACAACAGAAACAATCACCCAGACCAAGGTGTGTGCGATATACGGCATATAGTTCACTCGGATGAACTGTTTTCAATTAGGCAACACAACAAAAATGGTTCAACTTAACAAGATGTGTGTGATATGTGGCAAACAGGTTCCTAATCAGAAATGTGTTTGAAGGCCGATAATAACACAGACAATTTCTGCTAATAAGCCGTGTGTGTTGTGGGCAAACGCTTGCTGGTATACAATTGTCAGCGATTGATGAATTCATCACCGACGGGTTCCCTAGTATGGTCCGTGTGCGATGTCATTGCATACAGAACAACAATATATGTACTTTTAACTTATAAGGACTTGATTCCATAACCAAATTGAACATCTAATTACATAGGTGGCTAGTACACACATGACCTTTGCACACACCAAAGTATGTTCCAAAATGCCTAGAAAACTCAAATAATGTATAAAAAGGCAAAACAAACCCTGAATAATTTCATATTTTTAGGACGATGCTCCTATAGTTGCATGTTGCCTCTGTAAAATAAATCAAGGCGGGAAGAGACAACGTATGTCATTTCGCACACATAGGTGACAAGTTCCCTCTCGGAAGCATGAGGCTTATTGAGAGAAGCTCCGGTTAGTAAGAAGTTTATACCAAAACTTGTCCCAAATTGGACTAATTTTTTACCACAACATGTTGGTGCCATGTCATAACACCATGCCAAGTTTCATGATTTCCAGGCGAGCTTTGGATTTACAGTCATTTTAAAACCTGGTCTCTCAATGGTTACTGTTGAGTCGGCACTGCTTGGATAGGCTTTTTCCTCATGGGTCCCAAATGTCAGAATCCAAATCTGTCACTACCATGCAGCTTTTCTTATTAAGAATTACAGCCCATTTGGTGTGCTAGCTGAAAATAAGTTTGTGGGTGCTGGCGGGCGCTAAGAACTTGTGGGTTCTGTAATGAACAATGATCTCAAGGATCCCGCGAGAGTGAGTTTCTTTCCCTATGTTGTGATTGGCTATAATATTTATGTCTTAATTGAAGAAATGGCAAGCCATTGACCCAGTATGGAAGAAAATATGGGTCAAAGCCGAGCTAAAAAGGGCAATAATACCTAGCTCCAGCTTACAAATGGTCCAAAAGCACAAGGATTAATTATTCATCAGGTTTAGAGAAAACCCAGATTGAACAGGGCAATAACGTCTAACTACACCAAAGTTTTGGGCAGTCACAATCAAATGAATTGGTCTGATCCATAAAATCAAGATCCCGATACAAAATTCTAATAGTCCATGATGACGACAAGTTGTTGTAAATAGAAGTCGAGCACGTTCAGAAGCCCTTAGGTCCACCTGAAACTTCTTTTTATGCTATTCAACATATCCATCCATGAGAAAATTCTTGTTGAAAAACTTAATCCTCACGGACAATAGTAACCTCACATTCAACATGAAGAATGTGACAGAGTTAGTGTTTGCAGGGTTGGATGCATATCCTTCCGCCGTTACTGTCGTCAAAAAAATGTCATGAGATCTGAGAAAATCCGTGTGCTTCCTCACCCATCGATTGGTTATACCTTTTTCTCCAAGTGCTAGTACCTAAATAGACATGAAGATTGAAAACAACTAATTTCTAAAATAGAGTATGTCGAAGGAGCGACAGCTGAACGGTTAATTCTAGTACATTATATATGGGCTTTCAATGTGCGTGAAATCATCACCTTTATATACAAATTCTCCAGACATGGAAAGCATCGCAGCAAGCCAATACTCGTGTTCATATCAAGACACCACATACTGATATATAAGGTCTTGACAGAATCCAGCACCACTGATAGGCCATCCATGGACAAGCTCTTCATTCAGCATAGAACATAATATTAGCACCCAAAGTGTACTCCAAGATGATATTTAACTTATCCGCACAAATGAAAAATGCAGACTACAAAAGTGTACATGAATAATATACAGTACCTGAATAAGTGTGGAGCCAAACACCATCTTGAACGATTTAAATGGATCATCAATTGCACCCAAGGTCTCCAGTTTAGGCTCAGAGACCATAGTTATATGCGAAGGTGCATAACACCAATGAAGGAGCAACCTTTGAAGTGAAGTGGCATCTTCGATGATGAGCTCTTGTCCTTCAAACCAAATTCCAATGCTTACAAGGTGAGGCGACTTTATTTTGAGACAAGGGATATGGATTCCATTTCCAAAAACAAGCACCAAGCATTCCAGGGCAGGGCAGCTGGAGTGGATGATGTTGTGCAATGAGGCCTCCGACAGATCAACCAACATAAGCGCAAGTTTTTTAGCAGTGGGAGTCGAAGCATTTGTACCAAATTGTCTGCTAGATGGCACCGGGTCAAGGTGGTGGTATGGAGAGAGGAGGAAAACCATGAGATGGACATCTATGGTGAGGGCATAGATACAGCGATTGGTAGTAACCTATTTTCTAGTAATGGTAGAACTCAAGCTGCTGGCGGTTTTTGAATTGACGGGATGTCAGCCAGGTGCCCATCGTGCAGGGTATGTCTAGCAGGTAGCATGCCAGGATGAAGATGCATTGAACGGAGCCCTGGTGGGAGGAGATGATGGCTCCGGGGAGTTTAGAATCATCATTGACAGATAGCTGACGTCAGTTGAGATTAAGAGGCACGACGCGCCACTGAGTGCACCACCGAGATGTGAGGACTTGTGTGTGGCAGCCATCCTTGGTGGGGAGAAGGGA
This sequence comes from Thinopyrum elongatum, assembly GCA_011799875.1. Classification (NCBI taxonomy): domain Eukaryota; kingdom Viridiplantae; phylum Streptophyta; class Magnoliopsida; order Poales; family Poaceae; genus Thinopyrum; species Thinopyrum elongatum. Next base: position 83,888,621 of record CM022300.1, on the reverse strand, counting down.
GATGATCTCCCCAAGGGTGGCATTCGGTAGATCGCTGATGCGGTCCGCCCGAAATTCTACGGGTTCCTCAGATCCAGGGGGCCGTGGCCGCTTCTGGCCGCGCTGCCTTGTGCAGGATCTACAACCGGCAGCGCCGCTAGCCGGAGCCTCATCTGTGTACATACCAATCCAAAAAAATGGCAGAAACATACATGTAGGACATTCAAAATCAATTCTCAAGATCTGGAAGAAAAAAAAGGCACACAAACATTTATGTAGGACATTCAAAACCAATCGTCAAGATCTAGGTATGAATTATTAGCACACACGCTAACCCTAGTCAGATTATTAGCAAAAATCATTTGTACAAAACAAACATTTAATCACTAACCCTATACGGATACCATTCAAACAATCAATACACTACATGCATCTAACGGATTTTAATTACTCTGATTTCATGGACTGCGAGAGCATAACCATAGGATTTGTATTCAAAAAAAATGAGAGGGGGTGGGGGGAGTAACTAGAGAAAACACATGATATGTTTGCCGCACAAATGGGTATAGATGACTAACCGGTTTTCCGTCGGAGTCAGAGTCGTTGTCGGAGTTGCTGTGGACCTCCGGCTCTGGCTGGGGGAGGGGCACGGTGGCGCCGACGAAGTCAAGGTCCTGTTGCTGCCCGCGCGAGACCTCGTCAGCGGCGACGGCAACCTCTGTGCCCAGCTTCACGCGTTGTGCGGGTGCTTCACCAGCCCCGGCGTCACCACTCCCTCCGATGGTGCACTTCGGCGGCATCCTCATACACTCCAGACGGCAGTGACCACTCTGGACCGGGTGTGCGTCCGCCTATTATGGCCAGCAGCTCGGCCGCGCCATTAATATGGAGTAGTGGGAGCGAGGCGGGCGGCGGTCAAAGGCTGTCTCGCCACCCGGTGAGCCTGCGCAGTGGACTTCTGGCATGCCTACCATCATGTCACACAGCTACTCGCACGCCTCCTGGCGACACTAGGCAGTGAAAATGCCTCCCGTCAATTCACACACCTGCACGCACACCTTCCAGTCTACCTACGCGGCGGACTGCTCGCATGCGTCCCGTCAACTCATGCCTGCTCGCACGGCACACGGGGCGCGTGGCGGCACATATACATTGTTGGTCTAACACACATGGTCCGAATAAATAATCCGTATGCGATATTGGTTGCCAATTATTAACAATCTCCCATTTGTAAGAAGATTATAACAAAACTTGTCTCAAATTTGATGAAAAAATACAATATCACAGTCTACTGGTGTCCATATGACACCACGATAAGTTTCATGAATTTCAACTAAGTTTTGGATTTAGTGACTTTTAAAAATCAATATTCTCAATGTTTTGAAATTTCTTGCACGGGGAAACATGCACCCAGGGACACACATATGATTTTGCAATCCATTTTAGTGCACATGTAGCTCAAATTTGATTTTTTCACATTAAATCCCTAAGAAATCAATCAATGTATAAAAACAGTCGAATGATATCTGTATTTTTTTCAAATTTTAACACGACACTCCTTTGGGCACATGTTCACTGCAAAAAAGTTTGACATGCCTCAAAGTGGCGGTGGTGGTGCGGGATGTGTGTGTGTCCGTGTGTGTGTGTGGGGAGGGGGGGTCCGACAGTACACTATGAGTCATGAGCCTCCGTGTGGGATTGATCATTTTGTGAGTCGTATATGCCACATCAAAGTCGTGAATTGGATATTTAAAACATTACACATCCCTTTCATACATACATGTTCAGGCCACATGCATGCAATGGTGGTCCTCTCGGACACTCCCTCGTGCAGTTATCAGCGATGTGCCCATTCGTTAGCCCACAAAGGTTTTCAGTTTCCACCGACAACGAGAGTCATTTGACCAAAGGTGGATTCATCTTGGCATGTGTGTTATGGTGTGGATCATGGTGAGATTCAATATCAAAGTTCGGGCACGTGCGTACACATGAGTCCCTCCCACCGGCTCGAAGCGAGGGGACTATGCGTCGTGAACCTCTGTGTAGTGCATTTCCGATTTGCGAAGCATGTGCCACATCAAAGTTGTGCATTGGGTATTCAAACATCACAAAACACCTCTTTTGGGCACTTGCACGCGGTGGTTGTCCTATGACACTCACTCGCGTATGACTCTCTCTGTGGGCCTGCGAGGTCATCGTCGATCAGTTGAACCTACAGCGAGAGAGAGGTTAGACCAACAAGGATGGTCCTTTTTTGGTTTGTGTTACGTATATGCACAGTAGGAGTATGTAGTACATGTAAAAGAGGGGGCAACATATATACTATGCGTCATGAACCTCGCTCCATGTGGGGACTTTCCGGTTCCCTAGGCAGGTGCCACATCAAAGTTGTTCATTGGTATTCAAACATCACGCAACACCATGCAGGCGATGGTTGCCCTATAGAAACTCACTCACGTGCGGCGCTTCCATTTGTGGGCCCGCGGGGTTGTCCTCCATCACTTTGACCCAACGAGAGAGAGGTTAATTTGACCACCAAGGATGATTCTTTTTGGTTTGTGCAACAGTAGGAGTATATATATACCACGCGTCGAAAGGGGGGTAGCACATACCACGCATCATGAACCTCGCTCTCTGTGGGGACTTTTCAGTTTCCGAGGTATAGGTGCCACATCAAAGTTGTGCATTGCGTATTCAAACATCACACAAGCACCTCTTTGGGCCACATGCAGACGGTGGTTGTCCTATATAGGACGCTCACTCGCGTGCGACGTACGCTTCGCTCCTATGGGCCCGTGAGGTCGTCGTCCATTACTTTGACGCAACGAGAGAGAGAGGTATAGTTTGACGAACAAGGAGGATTAATTCTTTTAGGGCTGTGTTACGGTAGGATTATAGAGTACGTGTCGAAGGGGGATGGGACCAGCATATACTAGGTGTCATGAACCTCACTCCGTGTGGGGACTTTACGGATTTCAAGGCAGATGCCACATCAAAGTTGTGCATTAGGTATTCAAAACATCACAACCACACACCTCTCCATATATATGTTTGGCACACATGCAAGCGATGGTGGTTGTCCTCTGGCACTCACTCACGCGGTTATCGGTGATGCTTCCATCTGTGGGCCCGCTTGGTCCATCAGTTTCATCGACAGCGATATAGGTTAATTAATTTGACTTAGGAGGGGATTAATTTTTTGTTTGTCTCACGGTATAGGTCATGATGTGAGATTACATAATAGCGCATGTGTACACATGAATCCGTCCCGTTGGATCGAAGTGGGGGGGGGGCGAGCACACGACACGTCATGAACATCTTGCTCTGTGTGGGGACTGTGCAATTTTCAACGCATGCACCACATCAATGTTGTGCATTGGGTATTCAACACATATGCATGCATCACACACCTCCAAAAATATGTTTGGGACACATGGATGCAATGGTTGTCTTTGGACACTCTCACTCGCTTGGTTATTGGCGGCAAGCCTATATATTCGTGGGCCCGTGTGGACGTCCATCATTTCGATCGACAACGAGAAAGGTTACCAGGGTGGATTCTTCTTCTTTGGTTCGTGTTACCGTACAGTAGGTCGATCAATCCAGACCTAATTAAGTTTGAGCGCATGCTACGCATCGTGAACCCTCGCTCAGTGTGGGGATTTTGCGGTTCCAAAGCATGGTGCCACATCAAATTTGCGTATTGGTTATTCAAACACCACACACCACTTCCATATACATATGTTTGGTCCACATGCATAGAGTAGGTTTGTCTTTAGGCACTCCCTCGTGAGGTTATCCGCAACAAGCAAGCCCATTTTGCGGGGCCGTGTGGGCGTCCATCACTTTAACCAAGAACGAGTAAGAGAGGTTATATGACCAAGTTGGATTCTGCTTGGTCCGTGTCATAGTACGTCTTGGTGAGATGCCCTCTCCCACCGACGTGTGTGTGTGTGGGGGGTGGGGGGCTACTTCGCACTACCTACAACCTCCGTGGGGTTGGGGAAGTCCGGTTAATTTGCGAGGCATATGTGCCACATCAAAGTTGTGAATGGTATATAAATATCACACCACACCCTTTCATACATATAGTAGGGGCACCCACAGGTGGTTCATATGTGGTATCACCCATCTCGCGCCACAAGCACACATTTGTGGGCCGGCACACTGTCCACCTTTGTCCGGAAGCGAAAGGGGGCTTTGACCATGATGGACTCCTATAGGTTTTGTGTTACGGTAGGGTGAGATTTAAGACCTAGCTATTTGGGGGCATGCGTTTGTAGCTAGGATTCCCTTACCGCCGACATGAACAGGGGTTCGTAGGGGTGGTGGACTAGCAATACTGTGCGCTTTGTGCGACAGGTGCCACATCAAAGTTGTGCATTGGGTATTTGAACATCAAACCACCCTTTTCATACATATATTTGGCCCACATGCAAGTGTTTTCATGTTCTGACCCTTTCCCACATTATTTTTTGCCAAATTTATAAACAGCAGACAAGTTGGATGCAGCAACCGTCTGTGATTGGGGACGCAACAGACACGGTTCACTCAGACTACCCATGTGCCACGCCCGTGCCCCTGTAACTCACATCAGCATAGTAGATTAGGCTCCACGAGGCTTCCCTCCCACTCTCGAAAATATCTACTACCTCGCAATCTCGAAAATATACCGCCTGGAAGGTTTTTATGTTTGATAGCACACGATTAGTATGTGTGGACCGTGTGCGATGTCTATTACTCGTGCTCTGCTTCAATACCTTGATTCAAATTTTCAGTAGCCCTGGCATTTTACTTTTACTTCCTCCTGCATCCCTCGCAATCTAAAAAATATCTGCTCACCTAGAGGTTTTTCTATTTGATAGCACACGATAAGTATGTTTTAACCGTGTGCGATGTCTGTAACTCCCGCTCTGCTTTTATCCCTTGATCCAAATTTTCAGTAGCCCCGGCATTTTACTCCCGCCTGCATTCCTCGCAATCTCAAAAATATCTGCTCGCCCTTGATCCAAATTTTCAGTAGCCCCGGCATTTTACTCCCGCCTAGTAAAATGTTCAATAGCCGCGGTATTTCCTCAAACACCACCTTGGCCCCCCTCCACACACACACCCCCCAAAACCTCCGCTCACACAGACACACACCACCCCTCCCTTGCTCGAAAACATTGGTAGGTCACCGCCATCGCCGCCGCCGCCTCCATCGTCAACCTCTGCCTGTGTGCCAGGGAGCTCGAGGAGCGAATGGCCCAAAAGAGGTTTATCACGGCCTCTTCGCCCGACATTGGCGAGGTGGCCGCCGAGGTGTCCCCGTCGTCCTCCGCGGGCTCTTTATCGAGCCGCCGTCGCCAGTCGCCCGATCCGCCCGCCGTGGCGCCCCTATGCCGGTTCGAGGACTTCCCTGTCCTCCCTCGGGCCTGACGGCCGATGAGGTCCTACCTCAGGGTCCGGTAGCGGCGGTGGGGGACATGGGTCGCTGAGATTACGGATTGGGAGACCCACACCCACCGGTGGCTCGATAGCTTCCACACGGCCGAGGTAGCGGCAATGGAGTATGACCGCTGACAGGTCCGCTACCACGGCGTGGCGGCTAGGCTCAATTTCCCCTTTGGCACACGTCCGGACGACCTTGTCCCGCCGGAGCAAGGGGTGGTGATCTCGGCTATGGCGCAGGAGGACCGCGAGGCGAGGGAACGCCTTGAGGCCGAGGCCGCCGATGAGGCCTACATGCAAGAGCTCCGCCGGCAGCACCCGGAGCTCGTGGAGGCGGAGCGGATTATCTTTGCCGACGTGGAGGGCGGCAAGGTTATCGTGCTCTCCTCCGATGACGAGATCGAAGGCGGCGAGGACGGTAGCTCGGAGGGCATCGAGGTGGGTGGCGAGGACGAGGAGATCGATGTCGATGAGTGGAGGAGTGGAGGAATGTCTTCCCCAACGACCCTGGTGACGGCACCGGCCCAGACCCGCCTCGTGGCACATCGTACCTGACGAGGAAGGATTGGCTCGACCTCCACTGCGACCAAAAGTAGTTTTGTTTAGTTTAATTTATATTTTATGTTCGGTTATGCAAAACTATCTATGTTTATGTTTGAATGCATGCTACTTTCGGTTGAACCTGCTTTGAACTTGATCAAATTAAAGTTTACTCCGTTAAGTTTAGGGGATCGACTAGAAACGGCCAAAAATTGCTGGAGTATATATATACTCAACTAAGGGCTTTACTCCGTTAACTTTTAGGGGATCGGCTAGAGATGGCCTTATGCCTTGTTTATTTCAGTTATTCACAATGTGATGCTCTATATGTGCAACTATTTACTGTGTAGTTCAATTTCATAAATAACAGTTTCAACAATACCACTATGAATTACGATATTCGGTTGCTGTTAAGGATGTTGCAGTTAACACGCCTTTCCGTTTTTTTAACAATAACTAGTGTACTTTAGACCTGCACAATACCTGTTTGAATGACTATATTTTCTTGTTTTTAAATGTTATGCATGTTGCAGTTAACACACTGATACGTCTCCAACGTATCTATAATTTTTTTTTGTTCCATGCTATTATATTATCTGCTTTGGATGTTTTATATGCATTAATACGCTATTTTATATTATTTTTGGGACTAACTTATTAACCGAGAGCCCAGTGCCAGTCTAAGTTTTTTCCTTGTTTTTGAGTTTTACAGAAAAAGAATATCAAACGGAGTCCAAACAGAATAAAACTTTACGATGATTCTTCTTGGACCAGAAGACATCCACGAAACTTGGAGGCCAAGTCAGAAGAGTCCTGAGGACTCCACAAGCCTCCAGTGTGCGCCCTAGGGGGGTGCGCCCCCTGGCTTGTGGGCCCCTCGGGAGTCCACCGACCTCCTTCTGAGTTCTATAAATCCCCAAATATTCCCAAACGACCAGAAGCGTCCACCAAAATACTTTTCCACCGCCGTAACCTTCTGTTCCCATGAGATCCCATCTTGGGGCCTTTTCCGGCACCCTGCTAGAGGGGGATTTGATCACGGAGGGCATCTACATCAACTCTATTGCCCTTCCAATGAAGCGTGAGTAGTTTACCACAGACCTACGGGTCCATAGCTGGTAGCTAGATGGCTTCTTCTTTCTCTTTGATTCTCAATACCATGTTCTCCTCGATGTTCTTGGAGATCTATCCGATGTAATATTCTTTTGCGGTGTGTTTCTCGAGATCCGATGAATTGTGGATTTATGATCAGTTTATCTATGAATATTATTTGAATCTTCTTTGAATTCTTATATGCATGATTTGATATCTTTGTATTTCTCTTCGAATTATCAGTTTGGTTTGGCCAACTAGATTGGTTCTTCTTGCAATGGGAGAGGTGCTTAGTTTTGGGTTCAATCTTGTGGTGTCCTCACCCAGTATCAAAGTAGGGGTAGCGAGGCACGTATTTGTATTGTTGCCATCAAGGGTAAAAAGATGGGGTTTTCATCATATTGCTTTAGTTTATCCCTCTACATCATGTCATCTTACTTAAGGCGTTACTCCGTTCTTTATGAACTTAATACTCTAGATGCACGCTGGATAGCGGTCGATGTGTGGAGTAATAGTAGTAGATGCAGAATCGTTTCGGTCTACTTGACACGGACGTGATGCCTATATGCATAATCATTGCCTTGGATATCGTCATAACTTTGCGATTTTCTATCAATTGCTCGACAGTAATTTGTTCACCCACCATATTATTTTCCTTCAAGAGAGAAGCCTCTAGTGAAACCTATGGCCCCCGGGTCTATTTTCCATCATATATTTTCAGATCTATAAACAAAAAAACCCAAAAATACCTTGCTGCAATTTATTTACTTTTATTTTGTTTTACATTTTAGTAATCTTTTATATCTATCTCTATCATATCTCACCTTTGCAAGAGACCGTGAAGGGATTAACAACCCCTTTATCGCGTTGGGTGCAAGTGTTTGATTGTTTGTGCAGGTGCATATATTGGGGACTTGCTTGTATCTCCTACTGGATTGATACCTTGGTTCTTAACTGAGGGAAATACTTATCTCTACTTTGCTGCATCACCCTTTCCTCTTCAAGGGAAAAACCAACGCAAGCTCAAGAAGTAGCAGGAAGAATTTCTAGCGCCGTTGCTGGGGAGATCTACATCAAGCCTACCAAGTACCCACCATAAACTCTCATCTCTTGCATTACATTATTTTCCATTTGCCACTTGTTTCCCTCTCCCCCAATTCTAAAACGATTTCAGAAAAACACAAAAGATTTGCCTTTTTATTTGCCTTCTTTCCGTTTGCCTTTATGTCTTACTTGGCTCGTTTGCTTGTTTGCTCGGTATAATTGTGTGTTTATTGAAAATCAGAAACAAAAAAGGTTTATGGATCCACTTAAAGTTTTCTACTTGGATCATCTTCGATCCATATGTGCTCATGCTGAAACCCCAACTAGTTTAGTTGAGGGAAAATCTTTAGATGAGCATGCTCATTTTGTGCGTCATCGTTTGTCTGAAAAAGGGAGACTCTTATGGAATCAAATAAATTGTTTGCTATGTTATGCTTGGAATCTTTGTGAACTTTGTGATTTTACTTGTTGCTCTAAGAACCCTAAAAAACACCTTCCCTACCTATGTGAGTTTAATGATAATGAAATCTTATCTTCTTATGACAAGGGTGTTTATAGTTACTATGGTATCGAACAAATTGAAGAATTTGTTGCTTTTAAGGGTGCTTATGAAGTTGCTTCTTTGATTGAAAAGTATGATATTACTCTCTACAAATCTGAAAATTTTGACATACTTAAATATTGCTATGAAAACTATGGTCATAATGCCTATGTTAAGGAATTTATTGAGAGAATGACCGTTGCTTTCGAAGAAAATAATGATATGCATGAATCTATAGATAATTATGATCCCGATGATTTGATTGAGATATCCTCCCTTGATGAACATGATGCTTGCTATTTTTATGGCCATGGTGCCAATATTAATTATGCTTATGAAGATGAACTTGCTATAGTTCCTTATGTTAAACAGGAAATTATAGCTATTGCACCCATACTTGATAGCTCCTTGAAAGAAAAGCATGATTGCAATGATGTTATTATAAATTCTACTAATGTCAATTGTGCTAATAATATGCAAACCCCTAAGCTTGGGCATGCTAATTTTGCTATGTCCACTACTTATTGCAATGATCATGATTGGGGTGATTCTTCTTATGATCTTGAAAATTTATTTAAACCTCATGATGAATATGTTTGCGATAATATTGAAAGTGGGTTTGGAAGAGTGTCAACTCTAGGTAATAATGATCCCACTACTTTGGAGAATGATCAATCTTATGAAATTTTTGATAAAAGTGGGCTTGGAGAGGTCATGACTTTATTTGATAATCCCACTATTTTGGAAGAGTGTCAACTTTGCTTGCATGTGGATCATGTAGAGAATAGGTTATGTGATAGCTATATTGTTCAATTTGATTATGATCCTACATGTAATTATTATGAGAGAGGAAAATATGGTTGTGGAAATTTTCATGTTACTAAATTACCTCTCGTTGTGTTGAGATTGCTATTGTTTCTTTCTTCTTCCTTGCATATGCTAGTTTTTGCTTGTCTTGATAAATCTTTTTCATATATAATTCCTATGCATAGGAATTATGTTAGACTTAAATATGTTTGTCACCTGTTTTATGATGCTCTCTTATTGTTTCAATTATTATCTTTCATGTGAGCATCATTGAAATCTCAATGCCTAGCTAAAAGGCTTTAAAGAAAAGCGCTTGTTGGGAGACAACCCAATATTTTTATTTTCTGTTTTTGTGAGAATACACATTATTACCTCTGTAGTAATTGTGTTTTGGTGTTTTAATTAGTGTTTGAGCCAAGTAAGACCTTTGGGATGGCTTACGGTGATAGTTGATTTGATCTTGCTGAAAAACAGAAACTTTTGCATTCAGTTGTAGAATTTTAGTAATTCACAGAAGCGACGAAAAACCCTGAATTTTGTACACAATATTGATATACGAATTTCATATGTTTGCCTAATTTTTCAGAATTTGTGGAGTTACATAAGTATTAGAACAATTCAGATCTTCGCGGACTGTTCTGTTTTTGACAAATTCTGTTTTCTATGTGTTGTTTGCTTATTTTGATGAATCTATGGGTAGTATCGGGAGGTATGAACCATGGAGAAGTTGGAATAGAGTAGATATTACACCAATATAAATAAATAATGAGTTCACAACAGTACCAAAAAGTGGTGATTTATTTTCTTATACTAACTGATCTCATGAGTTTTCTGTTGAGTTTTGTGTTGTGAAGTTTTCAAGTTTTGGGTAAAGATTTGATGGACTATGGAAAAAGGAGTGGAAAGAGCCTAAGCTTGGGGATGCCCAAGGCACCCCAAGGTAATATTTAAGGACAACCAAGCATCTAAGCTTGGGGACTCCCCGAATGGCATCCCCTCTTTCGTCTTCGTCTATCGGTAAATTTACTTGAGGCTATATTTTTATTCACCACATGATTTATGTTTTGCTTGGAACGTAATGTATGATATGAGTCTTTGCTTTTTAGTTTGCCACAATCATACTTTCTGTACACACCTTTTGAGAGGGACACGCATGAATCGTGATTTATTAGAATACTCTATGTGCTTCACTTATATCTTTTGAGCTAGGCAATTTTGCTCTAGTGCTTCACTTATATCTTTTTAGAGCACGGCGGTGGCTTTATTTTATAGAAATTATTTAACTCTCATGCTTCACTTAAATTATTTTGACAGTCTTTCTAAACATCATGGTAATTTGCATAGGTTATAAATCTAGTCCTAATATGATGGGCATCCAAGAGGGATATAATAAAAACTTTCATATAAAGAGCGTTGAATACTATGAGAAGTTTGATTTCTTATGATTGTTTTGAGATATAAAGATGGTGATATTAGAGTCATGCTAGTGAGTAATTGTGGATTGGTAGAAATACTTGTGTTAAAGTTTGTGATTCCCGTAGCATGCACGTATGGTGAACTGTTATGTGATGAAGTCGGAGCATGATTTATTTATTGATTGTCTTCCTTATGAGTGGCTGTCGGGGACGAGCGATGGTCTTTTCCTACCAATCTATCCCCCTAGGAGCATGCGTGTAGTACTTTGTTTCGATAGCTAATAGACTTTTGCAATAAGTATGTTAGTTCTTTATGACTAATGTTGAGTCCATGGATTATACGCACTCTCACCCTTCCACCATTGCTAGCCTCTCTAGTACCGCGCAACTTTCGCTGGTGCACAACACCCACCATATACCCTTCCTCAAAACAGCCACCATACCTACCTATTATGGCATTTCCATAGCCATTCCGAGATATATTGCCATGCAACTTCCACCGTTCCGTTTTATTATGACACGCTCCATCATTGTCATATTGCTTTGCATGATCGTAAGATAGCTAGCATGATGTTTTCATGGCTTGTCAGTTTTTTGATGTCATTGCTATGCTAGATCTTTGCACATCCCGGTACACCGCTGGAGGCATTCATATAGAGTCATATTTTTTTTCTAAGTATCGAGTTGTAATTCTTGAGTTGTAACTAAATAAAAGTGTGATGATCATCATTATTAGAGCATTGTCCCATGTGAGGAAAGGATGATGGAAACTATGATTCCCTCACAAGTTGGGATGAGTCTCCTGACTTTACAAAAAAAATAAAAGAGGCCAAAGAAGCCAAAATAAAAAAAGAGAAAAAAAAGAATAAAAATGAGAGAAAAGAGAGAAGGGGCAATGTTACTATCCTTTTACCACACTTGTGCTTCAAAGTAGCACCATGATCTTCATGATAGAGAGTCTCCTATGTTATCACTTTCATATACTAGTGGGAATTTTTCATTATAGAACTTGGCTTGTATATTCCAATGATGGGCTTCCTCAAATTGCGCTAGGTCTTCGTGAGCAAGCGAGTTGGATGCACACCCACTTAGTTTCTTTTTGAGCTTTCATAAACTTATAGCTCTAGTGCATCCGTTGCATGGCAATCCCTACTCACTCACATTGATATCTATTGATGGGCATCTCCATAGCCCGTTGATACGCCTAGTTGATGTGAGACTATCTCCTTTTTGTCTTCTCCACAACCACCATATTCTATTCCACCTATAGTGCTATATCCATGGCTCACGCTCATGTATTGCGTGAAAGTTGGAAATTTTTTAGAACATCAAAAGTATGAAACAATTGCTTGGCTTGTCATCGGGGTTGTGCATGATTTAATACTTTGTGTGATGAAGATGGAGCATAGCCAGACTATATGATTTTGTAGGGATAACTTTCTTTGGCCATGTTATTTAGAGAAGACACGATTGTTTTATTAGTATGCTTGAAGTATTATTGTTTTTATGTCAATATTAAACTTTTGTTTTGAATCTTATGGATCTGAATATTCATGCCACAATAAAGAAAATTACATGGATAAATATGTTAGGTAGCATTCCACATCAAAAAAATTGTTTTTATCATTTACCTACTCAAGGACGAGTAGGAATTAAGCTTGGGGATGCTTGATACGTCTCCAACGTATCTATAATTTTTTATTGTTCCATGCTATTATATTATCTGTTTTGGATGTTTTATATGCATTAATATGCTATTTTATATTATTTTTGGGACTAACTTATTATCCCAGAGCCCAGTGACAGTTTATGTTTTTTCCTTGTTTTTGAGTTTTACAGAAAAGGAATATCAAACGGAGTCCAAACGGAATAAAACTTTATGATGATTTTTCTTGGACCAGAAGACATCCACGGAACTTGGAGGCCAAGTCAGAAGAGTCCCGAGGACTCCACAAGCCTCCAGGGCGCGCCCTCGGGGGGCGCGCCCCCTGGCTTGTGAGCCCCTCGGGAGTCCACCGACCTCCTTCTGAGTTATATAAATCCTCAAATATTCCCAAACGACCAGAAGTGTCCACCAAAATACTTTTCCACCGTCGTAACCTTCTTTTCCCGTGAGATCCCATCTTGGGGCCTTTTCCGGCACCCTGCCGGAGGGGGATTTGATCACGGAGGGCATCTACATCAACTCTATTGCCCTTCCGATGAAGCGTGAGTAGTTTACCACAGACCTACGAGTCCATAGCTAGTAGCTAGATGGCTTCTTCTCTCTCTTTGATTCTCAATACCATGTTCTCCTCGATGTTCTTGGAGATCTATCCGATGTAATATTCTTTTGCGGTGTGTTTGTCGAGATCCGATGAATTGTGGATTTATGATCAGTTTATCTATGAATATTATTTGAATTTTCTCTGAATTCTCATATGCATGATTTGATATCTTTGTATTTCTCTTCAAATTATCGGTTTGGTTTGGCAAACTAGATTGGTTCTTCTTGCAATGGGAGAGGTGCTTAGTTTTGGGTTCAATCTTGCGGTGTCCTCACCCAGTATCAAAGTAGGGGTAGCGAGGCATGTATTTGTATTGTTGCCATCAAGGTTAAAAAGATGGGGTTTTCATCCTATTGCTTGAGTTTATCCCTCTACATCATGTCATCTTACTTAAGGTGTTACTCCATTCTTTATGAACTTAATACTCTAGATGCATGCTGGATAGCGGTCGATGTGTGGAGTAATAGTAGTAGATGCAGAATTGTTTCGGTCTACTTGACACAGACGTGATGCCTATATGCATAATCATTGCCTTGGATATTGTCATAACTTTGCGCTTTTCTATCAATTGCTCGACAGTAATTTGTTCACCCACCGTATTATTTGCCTTCAAGAGAGAAGCCTCTAGTGAAACCTATGGCCCCCGGGTCTACTTTCCATCATATATTTTCAGATCTATAAACCAAAAAATCCAAAAATACCTTGCTGCAATTTATTTACTTTTACTATGTTTTACGTTTTAGTAATCTTTTATATCTATCTCTATCAGATCTCACCTTTGCAAGTGACCGTGAAGGGATTGACAACCCCTTTATCGCGTTGGGTGCAAGTGTTTGATTGTTTGTGCAGGTGCATATATTGGGGGCTTGCTTGTATCTCCTACTAGATTGATACCTTGGTTCTTAACTGAGGGAAATACTTATCTCTACTTTGCTGCATCACCCTTTCCTCTTCAAGGAAAAAACCAACGCAAGCTCAAGAAGTAGCACACACCATTCCACTTTTGTTTTGCTTAACTAGCGTGCTTAAACCTACACACTGAAGCTATCATTTGTAGATTATGTTGTCTACCATGGATATATTTGGTTGATGTTTAGCCTGTTGTGCTTAACATGCCTTTAGATCTACTCACACAGGACAATATTGAGAACAGCTGTTGTTTTCCATCGAGGTTAGTTTCATCCCATTGCTTATATATACTCATTGTTTAGGATATCGGTATCTGGTACCATATAGCTCGGGGGCTGATAAGGGATTAATCATCGAATCGAACATTTCACTGAATATATCTGTAAACCATTTATCGGTAGGTTAACTAGGGCCATAATTCATATATCTGAGGCTACATAGCAACATGCATTGTACTTAATGACTAAATATGCAATCCCAGGCTATATAGCAACAAGGAAGAGTGTTACCTTAATGTTCTGATGATGTCTAGATATACTTGGAGCAGCAGCAGCAACAACAACAACAACAATAACAACAACAACAACAACAGCAGTTAACTATAGTTAATCGGTCGATATTTGTAACAATGTAATAAACTCCATCCGCCCCGTAATATAAGATGTTAATTCATCCAATATTTGAGTATATTGGATGTAGTAAGATCTTATATAATGGGACAGAGGGAGTGTTGTACTACATCATTGTGCAATTGTTGTTTAGCTTCTAATATTAACTTGGTGCTTTTAGGTACATATGTCATTGGTAAAGATCCACGCTTCGTCCCTTTCTGCGTATGGGGCAATGAGATATTCATGAACCAGCATCAAGTTAGGACACTGATAAAGATTGTTATTAATATGGGTCAAAAGATGTCAATTGAACTATTTGTTTACACTTTATCCAAGACAACAGTGAACTGCAGCATGGTAAGTAAGAACTCTGTAACCTTCTTTTTACTGCCCATAATGAGTTGTGTTAGATGACAATGTCTGAATCTTTTTCCTTTGCAGTGGTTCCCGATGGAGTTTACTCAAGATTACCTCTCAAACTACATGATTGACGGCCAGCCATCACAAGGAGTTGGACTAGAGTCGTGCGTGCCTTCTGCAAGGATGAGAGCATAATAGGGGCATTCTGCTTCACCTTGTTCAGCAACCAGAATGTCTCTCGCCTCTTTCTTTACCATCTTTAATAGTACAAGTATACAACCCTGGTTCATCATTCTTTATTTGGTGCTTATGTAATTCTTTTTTTTGATGTAATTATTGAACATATGTACCTGTGAATCGAATAATGCATTGGTTGTTGAACCTGATGGATATGAATGAAGTTATAGCCTACTTTCAAATTGAAATTCGGTACAATTTTAAATAGCAGCAATTAAATTAGGGTGAAAATACGCTCTGCAGGACATTACGACGCACACAGTCTATAAAGCACAACGTGTGTGATATACATCATAATCCGACACGGTTCATGGAGAGAAAACATGTGTAACCTTGCACACAGTTGTCGTTTGCAAATCGTGTGTGTTGTCAGACAATATCACAAACGGTGCGAGAAAACTAAATGTCTGTGATAGTCGCCTTATCGTACACGCTTTACAATCATGAACTATTTGTGATGGGGCGCACATCGTAAACGTAGCACCACAGAAGTCTGACTGCGATGGTGATGCGAGCACAAACGAGTAGCAAGGATGGATTGTTTCGGATATGCGAGATATCTCAAACAGTTGTCTGAAGACTCGCGTTTGGGATACATGCGAGCAACGCATATGCTTAGTTATCCAAAACGTATGCATTGCTACTCCCTATCCCCGACGGTTTCTGGGTCTTGTGGGAAGGACCCCCTATCAACCACACTGGCAAGGCGACGGTTTAAAATGTCGCCTCGGAAAGGGGTTAAAATCCTTTGTATAGCAGCTCGCTATACCAGTGATCTTTCGATGCTTTGTGCTTTGAGCTCACAACGCTTCTACCAGAACTACAAGATAACCAAGTATTTCTGTTGTGAGGTTCTACCTTTGTCGTGGGTATAAGTCTGACAGTAGTGTATGGGGGTACGGATTAGAGGGCAGAGTCTAGCTACGGCGCAGTTGTTACACTCGGATTTATGAGTTCAGGCCCCTCTCGGAGGAGCTAACAGCCCTACGTCTCGGTGCCCGGGGGCTTGATTGATTGGAGTGTATAGATTACAAAGGTTGTGAACCCTTGCTATGGAGCTGGGGGTGGCTTATATAGAGTACGCCTGCCCCCTGATGAATGCCTCCATAACTAAGGGTTAAAGAGAGGGTTTAAGGGCTACATTTACTGGTAACGTTCGTATTGATTGCCCTTGAAGGTGGTGGATGCACGTCCTGACCGTTGCGATCCTGGGGAGGCTCCTGGTCTTCTTTGTCTGACTGGACTCAGGTACTCTGAGTGAGATGAGTCGGTCGAGTGGATTATTTAGACTCCGTGTGGTTGACGCAATCCGAGTGATGCTCAAGTTGCGGCAGTTATAATCAGTAACCCGGCCCTGGGGCCTAGCTTGCAATGCATGGTGTCCTTGGGTAGGGTATGTAGGTCAGGCCTGTGACCCTATCCCTAGTATATGTCCTCATCATTAGCCCACGAATCGGTCGAGGCTTAAGCGAAGTGGGTCGAAGTGAACTCCGAGTGAATTGAGCGCTACGGCGGCGCTCGTAAGCTTTTCAGGACTGCTCGCCATTTGACCCTTCACCAGTTGCTTCGACTGATTCTGGACTGCACAATGTCCGAGTGAAATGAGATGTTAGCATACCAGGTGTCAGGATGGACCCGAGCATTTTGGAAGGATTTCTGGTGTTGATCAATCGGTCTGCAGTACTCCAGATTTCGTGGGATTTGAAATCAGAGGTGTGCACACGCAAACGGTTGTGATGCGGTGAGTGGGGAAAGTGGGGCGTCACTCCTTGATTTTTGCCCCCCTTTTTGCCACGTATCGCATAATCTCCGCCGAAGGGATTTACGGTAGATCTGCGGGCCCGGGAGCCGATGGCGTGGATCTGCGGACGGAGAGCCCGGTTGTATAAAAGGTTGACGCAGCCGAGGGGGAGAGAGAGACATATCCCCTTTTCCCCAGCTTCTCCAGTCTCCTCGCCGCCTCCTCTGCTTCCACTCCGCATGACTTCGCTCGGTGCCGGCGACCATTGCGGGGATGGCGAAGGACAAGACGGCGAAGCTGGAGCGTGCGAAGGAGGCGACGAAGGCGAAGAAGGCCTCGAGTTCCCAAATCGCACCTCCACGCGGCTGGATCCAAGGCGATTGGCTCCCTCCAACGACCATGGCGGAGGACATCGGAGGGCTCATCATCGATGGGCTGCTGCCTGACAGGTCCTGGAGGCTGCCGGAGGAGGGGGACATCGAGCCCTTGCTGCGCCCCGGAGAGCGCGTCCTCCTCATCACTCACGTGGAGAGAGGTTTCTCCATGCCACCTCATCCTTTCCTCCGAGGTTTTCTGAACTTCTTTGGTGCTCAACTCCATCATCTTCCCCCGAATGCCATAGCATACCTTGCTACTTTCATTTCCATGTGTGAGAACTTCCTGGGCTACCACCCGCACTAGGGGTTATTTAAGCACATCTTTACGTGCCGCTCCCAGTCGGTTAAGAAGGCAGATCCGGATGTGGTGAGGACCCATGTGACCCAGCTGTGCGGCGGCTTGGGTATACAGATGAGTGCTAGGAGCACGTTCCCCACCATGACCTTTCCTAAGTCTGTTAGGGGTTGGCAGTCGACCTGGTTCTATTGCAATGATATCCCCTATGCTGGTTCGTCGACTGGTCTTCCACCTTATACTTCCAAGAGGGTTAGCACTCATTGTTTGCTGACTGTGGAAAAAGATGAAAAGACTGAGGTGGGGATCTTGGTTGCCGATGTAGTCAGGCTGATTCAGGGCGGAGTCACAGGTCTCGATCTGCTGGAGATCTTCCTCAGTCGGCGGATCCAGCCACTGCAGGAGCACGCTGATCCCATATGGCAGTACTCCGGGCCAAATGATCCCACCCGAGTGCACCCCGAGGAAGTCGACAAGGAGACCGTGGAGCAGTGGCTCAAGTGCATCACCAGAGTCCATGACAATCCTCGGGGATCGAGGCGGATCTCGCCCTTTGACGACTCGCACCCGCCAACAGAGGTATGACGCGTATTTTTGAGTGACTTATCTTGCTTTGAACGTCCGACTGGATTGATAGAACTGACTGGTCTTGACTATTTTGTTTGGCAGGAGTTTCCAAAAATGTTTTCGCCTATATGGAATGGAGAACAACTCGTTGGGAACATGGAGAGTGAGGGCGGAAGTGTTGAGGACAGCTACACCGAGGACAGTGAAGACGGTAGTGACGACTCGGATGGGAGCGACGAGGTCGAGTCTTCTCCGTCTGCAGGGGCGCGTACCGAGCGTCGCTCTAAGGAGACTCAGGATCCGAGTGCTGGCCAGAGCAAGGTTGCGGCTTCGAGTGCCAGGAACCAGAAGCGCACTCGGATGGCAACGCAAGAGCCAACTAAGAAGACCGCCAAGCAGCTCAAGATCGCCTCGCCCAAGCCTCGGAAGGCCCTGCCCAAGATAAAGGTCACCGTGCCTGTTACTTCAACGTGAGTGCTGCCCTTCTCTTTCTTACCACTGTGAAATCTTAGGCCTTCGTTGACTGAGTGGAACTGTTTGTCAGGGCTGCCACCTTGATGACATCGCCCATGCAGATTGACGAGGACCGCGTGGACGCGGATACGCTCGACGCGGCTTCCTCCCAAAAAGGTACGGATGATTTCTCCTCGGTTTGGTTTCATCAATCAACTGAACTGACACCATCGAGTGGATGCAGTGCCTGTGGATATCATCCACGTCGCGGACGACGATGAAGAGCCGCCACGGAGGGACGTCAAGAGGGGGAGCAAAACCTCGACCGTTGCCCGTGGCCCTGCTCAGAAGGCACCGCCGAGCGAAACGCCTCGCGCTCCGCCCATGCCTGATGTGATTGTACCTTAGGGGCAGGGTGACTCTTCTCAGGTAGGCGCCGATCCCGTTGCCACTACATTGACTGCTCTGCCTCTGGTGCCGACTCCTCCAACTCCAGCGTTGGCTCCTCCTCTCAACATATTGAATCTGTACCGAGTGCCAGAGGACCAGACTAGAGCCAGCAAGGAGGCGATGATCCAAGCTGAGTTGATGATGGAGCGCCTGAAGGAGGTGTGCGATGCTAGCAAGGTGGCGTATGATGCTAGCGCGGCCCTCCAAGCGAATATCTGAGTAAGTGCCATCGTAAGTTGATTTCCGATTGAATTTTCTAGTTTTTGGTTAGTACACCCAGTGGGTGTGTCCTTCCTATGGGGGCACGCTAAGTGCACCCATAGGGTGTAGTCCTTGAGACTGCCGTCCATTGCGGGCAATCGACGGGAGTCTTTGAACCTGTCAGTTTGTCAACCGTCACTCGGATTAGGCAGGCTATACTGAGTGGATACCATTCCAGTGGGGGCACGCTAAGTGCACCCACTAGGTGTAGTCCCCGAGGCCGTCGTCGATTGTTTGAATCGATGGGGGCCTGGTAGAATCATACAAGCATTTTTTGAGCTCATCAATCATGAGTTACTCTCTAGTGGGGGCACCCTGAGTGTACCCACTGGGTGTGATCCCCGAGACTGCCACCGACTGCAAGCAGTCAACGAAAGTCTGAAAGAACTAGTATCTTCTCAGTTGGCCGAATGGCTTGTTCTTGTGACTCGTTTCTGAGGACGTCTTAGGATCTGGTACTGATCGAGCTTATTCCTCCCTGACTCGAAGGTCAAGTAGTACTTGAGGATCTAGTACTGATCGATCTTGTACCTCCCTGACTCGAAGGTCAAGTAGTACTTGAGGATCTGGTACTAGTCAAGCTTGTTCCTCCCTGACTCGAAGGTCCAGTGGTACTTGGGTTTGGTACTGGTCAAGCTTGTTCCTCCCAGGAGTGCTGTTCTTCAGGCCTTCGATGTTCTTCTTATCGTCAACTGGTTCACTTTCTCATGATTTTAAGAAAACCTGCGAGCTCGGGGCTCAGTATGTGGCTCTGAAGAAAGAAATGAACCAGCTTCAACTGGATCTGGAGGTGGAGAAGAGTAACGTAGCTCGGGTGCAGGCAGAGGTGAAGACCATGGGAGGTAAACCTCGGTAACTGAGCGTCCCGCTCTCGCTTTATTCCATTCCTTAAACAGAGTGACTTCACTCGAACGGACGTGCGTAGTGAAAACCATCGACTCCAAGTGCGCCTCAGGACTATTATTTCTTTAGAAACCATGAAGCAGGCACTCGTTGAGAAGGACAACGAGCTGGTGGAGGCATAGAAAGTGGTGAGGGGAAGACCAAGGCTGCTGAGGTGAAGCTCGCCTCAGTGGAAAAACTTGAAGGGGAGAACAAATCTCTGAGGACTGCCATCAAGGAGGCGAAGAAGGAGACCGCTGAGTTCAAGAAATAGCAAACCGAGTGGGATAACAAGATCAAGACTCAGGCGAGTGCCTTCGAGCTAGAGAGGAAAACTCTGAGCAAGAAGGTTGACCAGCTCACTCAGAAGGACTCCCTAGAAAAGTACATAGAAGAGTTCATGGAAGAGAAGTACACCAAGCTCGTAGGTATCTTGCATCGTCCAAGTGAAATTCGGTGAGCCTCGAGAATGATGCCATATTTGACTCTTTCCTTTCTTTGCTCGCAGAGTACTGCCGTGATTTCGAGCTGGAGACTGAAAGGATTGAGAGGGACCTGGATCCCGCACTACAAGTAAAACGCTTATAGGTAGGACATCAGTAGTAGTGCTAGAAAATATCCAGCGCTGCTGCTAATTAGCAGTAGCGTTGGCCTTGGACAGAGCTACAAGTGATGCCTTAGCAGTTGCACGAAATACAAACAGCGCTACTGCTAAGTGGGACCCAACGAGCCCACCGACGCTAGCTGTAGTAGCAGCGCGACCCAAAATACAGCGCTACTGCTAAGATTTTAGCAGTAGCGCTGGATGTGACAACACCGCTACTACAATTGGGCCCGCTTAGTAGTAGCGCTCCTCCCAACAAGCACTACTACTAAGCAACTTACCAGTAGCGTCGTCATGTATACAGCGCTACTGCTAGGCGTGGCTGGTGCCACCTTTTCACCCACCCCCTCTCCCCCTCCCCCTTCCTCCCCCCTTTGCCCTCTCCCCTCCTTTCCCCTCTCCCCTCTCTAAGTTACTTCTCCACCATTATTTCCCTTCTTCTCTCTTCTCTCCCCATTAATGCCCCCTCCACCATAATTCTCCTCCATAAATGGCCTCTCTTCTCTATCTTCCTCATTTATTTGGCTCTCCCTCCTTCCATACATATATATCCCTTTCCCACTCCTACATTTGTCTCATAGGTACCTAGCTCATCTCTCTCCCTCTCCATTAGTTAGCTAGAGTCATCTCTCCTCCCAACAACTAGATCTAGCTAGCTATATAGCCATCCACTTTCGATCCCTATAGGTAGCAAAGGCCTCATCTAACGGTGCTCGATCTCTCTCGGGAGATAGGTGAGTAAAAAGTTGTGCATTTCAAGAATGGGAATATGTGTGTTTGCGATATGAAGGGATTTGTGTGAGTGACATGCCCCTTGAGTTGCTTATGTTTTGCCGAAATGTCGATTTATTTCCGTTTCAGTGAATTTCAAGCAAACTCGATATGTCCTATTTTTAGGCAAGGTCATGCCAAATTTTTATGTGACTTTGATGCATGCATGCATTTTGTTTATAACCCTTTTGCTTGTTATACCATGCAGTCGGTCATGAAGGTGAGTGGAAGGAAGGTGGAGCGATACTTGCAATCCGCGGCAATGGACATGTATGCAAATAATCGGAATGGGATTAGATGTCCGTGTACAAGATGCAAAGAAGGAGTCATATTGGACCCTTTTGATCGTGGCAGTTTGAAGGCGCACCTGCTGATGAATGGTTTTATGGATGGCTATACTCGGTGGATAAGTGAAGATGATGATGAGGACGTCCACATGGTAGGGAATAACGACATGGGGCTAGACAAAGAGATGACCGATCGACATGAAGACGATGGCGCCGGACATGGCGGCGGGGAAGAGTCCGGACATGGTGGCGGAGAAGATTCCGGACATGGCAAAGAAGAGTTCGGACATAGCGGAGAAGAGGCGGCGGACAAGCCGCAGTCTTCGATGCTACTAAGTTCAGTCGTGCATGACCCTCATGTTCGAGACCTCCTTCGCAAGAGTACGACTAGCGATAGAGCTGCTTCTAGAGAGGAGGCCAAGCTGGCACAACTGGAAGTAGACTCGAAGACTCCATTGTATGACGGTTGCGATCCCGAGGTGACCCGCTTGAGTTTCACGCTTGAACTTCTAAAGATGAAGGCCAAAAACAAATGGACAGACAAAAGCCTCGATGAGCATTTGAAGTATCTACATAATAAAGTTCTTCCCGCGGGGAACCTGTGTCCTACTAGTGTCGAGGAGGCCAAGAAAATCGTTTACCCTCTTGATCTGCCGCACATTAGATACCGCGCATGCATCAATGATTGCATCATTTATCGGGAGGAGCACGCGGAAAAAATAGTTGTCCAGTGTGCAATGCTTCTCGATACAAGAAGGAAGGAAAGAAAGCTCCTCAGAAAGTTGTATGGTACTTTCCGATCACTCCCCGTTTGCAGCGGTATTGTGTAGATCCTAAGGAAGCAAAGCTCATGCGCTGGCACGCGGAGAGGAAGAAGCCCGACGATGGAGATGATCCAAAGCTGAGACACCTCGCAGATGCTAGCCAGTGGAGAGCATTCAACGTCGAATATCAATTTTTCGCAAAAGATGCAAGGAACATCGGGCTTGGCGTGAGTACCGATGGCATGAATTCGTTTGGAAACTAGAACACCAACCACAGCAAATGGCCTGTCTTTGTATGGATATACAACCTCCCCCCATGGAAGTTCATGAAGCCAAAGTACATACACATGAGCATGCTGATTCAATGGCCGAAACAACCGGGAAATAATATTAACCTGTATATGGGGCTTCTGAAAGAGGAGCTAGACACGTTATGGAAATCGCCGGTCAAGACATGGGATGCCAGCACAGGAGATTATTTCTATATGAGAGCCGCACTGATGACGACGGTGCACGACTATCTCGGTTACGGGTACACGTCAGGCCAGGTGTGCCCCGGATACTACGGATGCACGAGGTGCATGGATGATACAACGTCTCAGCAGCTTACGTCAACGAAAGATGGCGGGTCTGGGAAAATCGTGTACATGGGGCATCGTAGATGGCTTGAGAAGGATGACCCGTGGAGAAAACATGGAGATCTATTCAATGGTTTGGCTGAGCATCGAGGACCTCCATGTAAGAGGAGCGGCGCCGAAATCAATGAGCTGTTGAAAAACTGGAAACAGTGCCCCGCCCTGGGAAAGATGAAAAAGGCGCTGGAGCCGCTGTTGAAGGTATGGAAAACGAGGTCTATTTTCTGGGACTTGGAGTACTGGCCCGATCACGACACTCCTCATTGCCTTGATCAAATGCATATCATGAAGAATGTGCTCGACAGCTTTCTTGGCACACTGATGAACATGCCGGAGAAGACCAAGGATGGGCCGAAGGCAAGGAAAGACTTGGAAGATTTGGAGATCAGGAGAGATCTCCACATGCCAACCCGTAAAAAGTCCATGGAGGAGACGAAGACGGAGACGGATGCGGGGGAAAGGGGCAGAAAAGTCAACAAGAAGGAGGAGAATTATTGCCCCCCTTCTTGCTTCACCTTAAGTGCGAAGGATATCGATCAATTCATCAAGTGCCTTATGGGAATCAAAGTCAGTTCTGGTTATTGTGGGAAGATAAGCAGATTTCTAGACACCAAGTAGAAAAGGTTCAGTGGGATGAAGTCTCATGACTATCACATGATGATGACGCAGATACTCCCGGTTGCCATTAGAGGGATAATGGACAAGCACGTCTGTGACAGGCTTACTGGTCTCTGCAACTTCTTGGACGTTATCTCTTGAAAGTCCATCAGTGTGAAGCAGCTTCGAATGCTACAGGAAGAGACCATTGTCATACTATGTGATCTTGATATGTACTTGTTCGCACACGAACACATCACCATGTACCCTCGACGCCGGGGGTGATGCATCGCAGCTCACGTCGAAGGAGACCCGTCCGGAAGCGCGGTACGCAAGCAATCCGGCGGGTGCTTTTGAGGACCCGAAACCCCACACGCCCGGCAGGGACCCCGTCAGACGAACACGTCACGTGTACCCTCGACACCGGGGGTGATGCACCGCAGCTCACGTCGAAGGAGACCCGACCGACAGCGCGATACGCAGGACAGTCGGCGGGCGCTTTTGGAGACCCGAAACCCCACACGCCCGTGAGGGACCCCGTCAGGGCGCGCGATGGCAATGGGCTGCCCTAGGTCGATTCGCTCGCCCCTAGAGCCTCGGGATTCGCAGCTCTCAAACTCGAGGAACAGCGAAGAACAAGGAAGAAAAACGATGGAGAGATAAAACGTAGATAAAAAGTAGTCTATTGATTTGTTCGATTGTGTGTTGTTCAATCGGCCGTCACCCCCAACATATATAAGAAGGAGCTGGACTTCCCGTACAAGGAAAGGATTCAATCTAGGCTTTCCTTACAAGAAAATTACATCAATTCACGTCCTAGAGTCCTAGTTCTGGTCCCACTCGGATCCATCCCGAATCTGGTCCAATCTTCTGTCTTCCTTGCGTGGGCTGTGGAATCTGCATATGACTTCCGATGGAGACAGTCCAAATAAAAATTTTGTGCATTTCCACGAGGCCGACAATCCGTATGTTGATCACTTTCCCAAATAAGTCCATCTTGAATACTCCACGAGGTCATCTTTAATTTTGGGTCGGACTCGTTCATGTAGCTGACTGGACCGTCTGACTCTTGTAGCGTCTCTGCAGGTCGTATACTACGTCGGATGATGATGACTCCAAAATAAAAGTTGACCGTTTCGACGTTACGAACAACTTTCATGTTAAAAACTTTTTCATCCGAGGCCATCTAGATAAGTATTTAAGCCCATCTTCAGCAGCTGGTCGGATTGGCCTTGACAGTTTCTACTGCTCCCGGCAAGATTTCTCCGGCAAGGTTTCCATCCTGGCAGTTTTCTCACCCCGACAAGGTTACTGTTCCCAGCAAGGTTTCCATCCCGTCAAGTTTTCTCACCCCGGCAAGGTTACTGTTCCCGACAAGATTTCTCCGGCAAGGTTTCCATCCCGGCAAGTTTTCTGGCTGCACCTTGCGGGTCTTTTTTGAGGAAGTAAACGACCTCGGATGAAAATGTGCCCAAAAGCAAAGTTGACCGTTTCGACGAGACGAACAACTTTTATGTTGAACGTTTTTCTAGTAGAGGCCATCTTGAAGGGCTAATTACTCACGCATTGCATCAGACACCCATCACACATGTGTCTGATGGGGCGCGCCATATTTTGCCTCTTGACAGGGCTGCATTCAGATAGCTCTAACTTTTACATACGAACTCGGATTGAGACAATTTTTATATGAAAATCAACCGATTCGACGAGACGAAGACAA
The DNA here is from genome assembly GCA_011799875.1 of Thinopyrum elongatum. Lineage (NCBI taxonomy): Eukaryota > Viridiplantae > Streptophyta > Magnoliopsida > Poales > Poaceae > Thinopyrum > Thinopyrum elongatum. Next base: position 83,862,985 of record CM022300.1, on the reverse strand, counting down.
CTCATGTAGAGCATTCCTTCATCCGAGATTGTCCTGGATGATTAATCGACCAAAAAGCACTCAGAACACCTAAACATGACAATCCGAGTGTAGTTTTGGTCTTTGATATGATGCCGAATGATTATGGTCCAAACATCAAAGTCGTTCCACTCAGCAATGTGAAGTTTCTCATGTATAATATCTTGTCATTTGAGGCCATCTCTATTGCATTCTGCATTGTGCCAAAATCAGGTGTCAACACATGCCCCCCTGTTTTTCGGCAAAGCTTGCATGCCGAAAAATAATTTGCACCATGCTTGTTCTAAGGACGATGTCAACACTCCATCGACCATCTATATTTCTCAGGGCGATAATTATGTATCAGCCGTGTTTATGCTAAGGGCGATAATCATGTATCGGCCATTGCCTAATAAGGCTTCTTGCCACACACTCGGGTGGTACTTCTTCAGATATCTGCCATTGAGAGCTCGAGGTAATAATACTCCTTGCATGGATTCCACCAAATATGAATTTCCAGGAACTATCCTTGCAATCCTAAAAGGACCTTCCCAGTTTGGAGACCACTTCCCGAATTTTCTATCTCTAGAACCAATCGGCAGAATCACTTTCCACACAAGATTGCCAACCTGAAAATTCTTCAACTTGACCTTTTTATTGTAAGCTCTTGCTACCCTCAGCTTGTCCCTCTCTATGGCCTTCAAAGCAGCCAAACGTTTATCGGCAACTTCATCAATGTTATCCATCATCAAATTATAAAAGTCTACTGCCGATAAATCATTTTGTTTGGCTATTCTCAAAGCACTCAAATTCACTTCCACTGGTAAAACAGCCTCTTGACCGTATACTAGCTCATATGGAGTTACCTTGGTAGCACCATGCCTTGAGATTCTATGTGCCCATAAAGCTTCAGATAATAACTCATGCCATTTTCTTGGATTATCCTTAATCTTCTTTTTGATGAGCTTGATCAATATCTTATTGCTAGACTTAGCTTGTCCATTAGCTTGGGCATAATACGGAGATGAATTGAGCAACTTTATGTTATATGATTCGGCAAATTCTCTAACTTGATGTGACATAAAAGACGAACCTTGATCTGTAGTCAATGTCTGAGGAACAACGAATCTATGAATAATGTGCTCTGTCATGAATTGAATTACCTCCGTATGTGTCATGTTCTTGAGAGGTACTGCTTCAGACCACTTGGTGAAATAATCGGTTGCCACCAACACGAACCGATGCCCCTTCGAGGAAGATGGATGAATTTGCCCAATGAAATCTAAACCCCATCCTCTAAAAGGCCACGGCTTGATAATAGGATGTAACATAGCAGCAGGAGCCAATTGAATATCACCAAAAAAATTACAAGCTTCACACCCTTTATAGAACCTGAAGCAATCATTGATCATAGTCGGCCAATAAAATCCAGCACGTCGCAATAACCACTTCATCTTGGGAGCCGACTCATGAGTACCACAAATGCCTTCATGTACTTCTCCCATAGCAACTCTTGCTTGGTCCTCGTCCAAGCACTTCAAAAGAACATCTTCAACCGTTCGGCGATAAAGACCACCATCTCTTATTGTATATTTGAAAGCCATACGCCGAATAGTCCTGTCCACCCTTTCACTCGGATCGCGCAAGTAATCCATAATGGGATTCCTCCAGCCATGATTTTCACCTGCACTAGATTTTCTGTTAGTGGCCGAATCAGTGGGCTCTGGTTCGGCCTCTCCCATATTTGGAAGACAAGACATCGGCTTCTGAGAAATATGAAACATGCCATGATCAACATGATAGCCGGATGCTTGTTGTGCCAACTCATTTGCTCTCCAATTGTCATGTCTAGATATATGAGCAATGCTAAAATAATCCAAAGTAGAAATTATATCTAGACATTTATCAAGATAAACATTAAGTGATTCGTCAAAACATTGAAAGACTTTGGATATTTGTTGCACTACTAATAACGAATCACCAAAAACCTCAATATGTGTAGCACCTATGGCAAGCAACATCTCCAGGCCGAATAACAATGCCTCATATTCGGCTTGATTGTTTGTGCAAAAATATTCTAAGCGGCATGAGGCTTCAAAAACAGCACCATGAGGAGATATATAAACAATACCAACACCTTGGCCACTGCTACAAACTGAACCATCAAAATATAATCTCCATGGTACTAATGAGACAAGGTTTATATCAACATCATGCTTGTCATTAATCCGATGCTCAACAATAAAATTAGCAACGATTTGGCCTTTCATGGATTTTAGAGATTCATAAGCCAAACCATATTCAATCAAAGCATAAGCCCACTTGCCAATTCTACCACTAAGAATTGGCCTATGCAACATGTATTTAATGACATCAGTTTGACAAGCTACTATGCATTCACTCGGCACCAAATAATGTATCAATTTTGTGCAAGCATAATATAAGCATAGGCATAGTTTTTCAATAAATGTATACCTTGTCTCGGCGTCCAATAAACGCCTGCTCAAATATGTAATAGCATGCTCTTTTCCTTCGGTTTCTTGAGTCAAAACAGCACCAATAACACCTTCTTCTGCTACAATGTAAAGCTTAAAGGGTTCCCGATGCTTGGGCGCTTTCATCACTGGAGGCGTGCACAAATAGTTCTTGATCATTTCAAATGCTTCTTGCTGTTTTGCCCCCCAAGTGAAATCAACATCATTCTTTAACCGAAGGATAGGAGTAAATGCATCAACTTTCCCTGACAGATTAGCTATGAACCTTCTCAAATAATTGACCTTGCCAAGGAACTTTTGCATATCTCTCTTGCATGTTGGAGCCTCCACTTTCTGTATAGCCTCTATCTTTTTGGGATCAATCTCTATGCCATCTTCATGAATAATGAAACCCAAAAACTTCCCAGCCGACACGCCAAATGCACACTTCAAAGGATTCATCTTCAGTCCATATTTTTTCATTCTTTCAAACGCTAAGCGCAAATCGGCTAGATGAGATTCGAAAGCATCCGATTTGACAACAATATCATCAATATAAACCTCAAGTATAACACCAAGTAAATCATGAAAAATTAAATTCATAGCCCTTTGATACATGGCACCGGCATTCTTTAATCCAAAGGTCATCACTGTCCACTCAAATAAACCAAGGAAACCAGGACATCGAAAAGCTGTTTTGGACATGTCCTCTTCGGCCATAAAAATCTGGTTATACCCCGCATTACCATCAAGAAAGCTAATGACCTTATGTCCAGAAGCATCATTAATAAGCATATCAGCTATTGGCATGGGATACTCATCTTTAGGTGTAGCTCTATTCAAATCTCTGAAATCAATGCACACCCTCAACTTGCCGAAGCCTTTCTTCTCTACTGGTACAATGTTAGAAATCCACTCGGCATACCTGCAAGGTCTAATAAATTAGCTTTAAGCAAACGACCGATCTCTTCCTTGATCCGGTCATATGTTTGTGGGTTAAACTTTCTGGCCGATTGTTTGTACGGTCTAAAACCAGCCTTTATAGGTTACCGATGCTCCACTAGCTCTCGGTTTAAACCTGGCATCTCATGATATTCCCATGCAAAGCAACAAACATATTCTTTCAATAGCTCGATCAACCTAGCTTTATGATCGGCTCTTAAATTTTTGATTACAAATGTCGGCCTAGGAATTGAACCATCTCCTATGTCTATCTCTTCTAATGGATCGGCCAACATAAAACCTTGTCCTAATTTATCCATATCATCTAACTCCTCTATAGACTCATACATATCATTCTCATTGGACCGATATTCAACAAGACGCTTTTGCAACCAATCTGACTTAGAATCCATTTAAATACATCATACCTTGGAGCCGATTACCACCAACCGGCTTTAAAGAAACGGGCACGAAACCACTTTTTGTGGCGCTAAGAAAATCAAATTCTGATAAGTCGCGCCCCGTCAAGCAAGTAGCATTGGGATGTTGCCAATCCACTGATGCATCGGCCAAAGCAACACAAGCCGAATTATCCGCATGAATGACTTCTACTTCATCATCAACCCATTGAATTAAACACTGGTGCATAGTAGATGGCATGCATTGGTTTGCATGAACCCAATCGCGGCCTAATATCACATTGTAGTTACCTTGCACCTCGGCGACAAAGAATGCGGTAGCCAAAGTTTTGCTTCCCACCGTAAGCTCCACATACATTACACCTTTGGCTTCAGTTTTCTCTTTGCCTTCAAATCCATTAAGCACCATGCTGGTCTTTATTAACTCTTCATCACGCAGCCCCAATTTTTTGAAAACTGAATATGGCATAAGATTCACCACAACACCACCGTCGACAAGCATTCTAGCCACCGACGATCCATTAATATGACCTTTAAGGAACAATGGCCTCAAGTGCATCACCGGTTCTTTTGGCTTTTCGAATATAGCATTTTTAGGACCAAAATCTAGCTGAGCCACTTCCCCTTCTTCATCTATAGCACGAAATTCAGCGGGTAAGTAATACACCATATTAATATCCATACCTTCATGAACCGGTGTAGACTCAGAATCAAGCATTTCATCTCCTTCCGCAAGCATGTCCACTAACTCCGAAATATCTCCAAGGGAAGAGGAAGCAGCAGGCAAAGTGGATGATGTAATAGTAGCTGCATCATCCTCCGTTGGTGGTGTAGGTGTTGCTATGATCAATGCAGAAGCTGCTATGTTTTCCTTTTGCTTTGGCCTCCACACTTGTTTTGGGGGTACCATGGGCCGAATGTCTTTGAACAATTTATCTCTTTGCTTCTCGGCCTCCTGTTCTGCCATCTCTTGACTCCTCATGCGCTGCAGTCTCCTTTTTTGTGCCTTGGTCAGACCGGAAGGACACCACTTAGGCTGAGTATATTTTGGATCCCTCGACTTGGCCTTGCTTGTGCTAGCTTCATGATCATTAGCCATGGGACCCTGCTGGACAACAGCCACATCTTTACTGGAACCAGCCGATTTTTCAACAATAATCGGCTCTTTGATTATCAATTCTTTAGTGCCTATCATAATAGTTTCAGCACTAGTATTCTCCTCCTTTTGCTTGCTAGGCTCTGAAATTTCTGCACTTGGTGATTTAGCACGCCACACTTGCTTGCCAACCCTTTTTTGATTATCTTGCATTGGCCGATTGACACCATTGTTCAAACGGCCTCGTGTGGGATAAGAAAGTCTCTCATGAACGGGCCTCCTTGGTTCTGCCCAAGCCGGATGAAAAGCATAAGGGACCATTGGGGGCTGCCACCATCCTCCATTGAAGTCTCCCATGTAGTAAGGCGCATAGGGGGGTGGCGGCATCCATGGTCCCGGTGCCCACGACCCATATGGCCTTGTATGATGCTGAAATTCTTCCCGAGGAGGTGACCTTGAGCGCTTCAAATTTGATGACCGGTTAGAGCTAGAACCAGCCGCTTAACTGGCATATTTGGACAACAACATATCAAAAGTTGGCTTGATCTTCTTGCGCTGCACTTTAGCTTCATTCGTCTTCCACTTGCCAACCTCCGGACTCTTGGGCTTAACAAATTTAACACGAGTATTTTCTTGCACTTGCGGTTGCCCCCCGAGTGCAGGATTCTTGATGGTGATCTTGATTATTTCCTTGCCACCGGGTTGCTTGTCAAGCACGACTTGTCTCCCCAAGACCTTGTCGCTCTCCTTATCTTTCCTGGGCTGACCAACAATGACATTAGCTTTATTAACAGATTCGGCTACCTCCGGCCGAATGAGCAACTTCTTCCCTTCCAAATCCATGGTATTCATTGGAAAGGGCTGTTTATCAACTTGCATCTCAGAAAAGTTCAATCGTCCATCATTAATGGCCGATTGTATCTGTCGTCGAAAAACATTGCAATCGTTAGTAGCATGAGAAAAAGAATTATGATACTTGCAATAAGCGTGCCGTTTCAGCTCTTCAAACAGCGGTAAAGTATGAGATATTCTAATAATTTTGGCTTGCAGCAAAGCATCAAATATTTTATCACACTTGGCAATGTTAAAAGTAAACTTCATCTCTTCATCACGATTCTTATGAATCGGTTTCAGATCATTGCAAGTGAAGGGTTTGGCCTTAGATGGCCAAACAAATTCAGTAGCATAAATATCACCCTCATCGTCCGAGTGATCACTATCATATTCAACCATGTTCATCTTAGGACGATCAGCTTTATATTTATGCACTTCTTTGAGCTCTTTGCTTCGGCTTTCTTGAGCCAAAGCCCTTTGTAAGACTTGGTTGACATTTAAAAACTCATATCCCTCTAGCTTTTCTCTAATGGGAATTTTCAAACCACTAAGCACAAGATCAGCCAAATCTCTCTCGGTTATCACCAAACTATAGCACCGGTTTTTTGTATCTCTAAATCTTTTGAAGTAATCGGAGACCGATTCATCATGCTTTTGTCTAACTGATGTAAGATGTGATAACTTAAGCTCGTTATCGCCGCTATAAAAGTGATCATGAAACTTCTACTCTAGCTGCGACCAAACTCGAATGGAACCATGTGGTAAAGAAGAAAACCATGAAAATGCGGTACCAGTTAATGATAAAGGAAATAAACGCACTTTCAATTCATTTAGTGAGCCTGCTTCACCTAATTGTGCCAAGTATTGACTAACATGCTCCCATGTGGTTTTTGTACCCTCTCCATTAAACTTAACAAAATCTGGAATTTTATATCCCGGAGGGCATTGAATGGCATCAAAGTATTCTGGATATGGCTTTTGGTAAATACGGTTCCTTGGCAACTCAACTCCAAAATTCTCTCGGAGCATCTTAGCCATCTCCTCTCTAAGATTAGCTAGAGCATCATCTGTGGTAGACGATGAAGCTTGTTGCAGTGGCATAGGAGCAGTATGACTACTAGCTGTAGGTAGGAATTGTGGCATGTACGCCGAACCATAGTTCGGTAGTGGCCGAGTGGTTGTACCTGTAGGTAGGGTTTGGTTTGGCATTGCCACCGAACCTGGCATGTTCATGATAGGATTAATGGGTGCAGCCACAATCTGATTGGTTTGGGTAGGATAATAAGTCATCGGCACGGGAGGCGCCGATGAAATAGGTAAAGCCAGATTAGGGTTTTGCACATTAGCAGCTATACCACCATTACCACTAGATGATTGAGATATATTCTTCTGAGCATTAGTATTTTCTAGGAAAGTTTGATAAACCAGATTGTTACCATCAGCAATACGACTCTCAATCTCAGCCCACTGCTCAGGAGAAAAGGCAGTACTTACAAAGGATTTAACCTGCTCGGCTTGAAGAGGAGGGAACTTGATTTCTTCAATCGGAGTGATGTTGCCTTGGCGATCCTTCTTGAACTTTGCAAGGAATTCCTGCAAGTCCTTCTCCTCGCGTGCCTTCTTGTACTCCTCATAGACTTGGCGATGATCGGCCGATATCTCATCAAGACTGGGCTTAATGATGTTATCGGCGTCTACCTCAGATGGCTTGGGAAGATCGAACATGGTGGATGATGATGATTGATCTTCGTCCCCAGCGGAGTCACCAAAAAGTGTGTTGACACACGAACACGTCACGTGTACCCTTGACGCCGGGGGTGATGCACCGCAGCTCACGTCGAAGGAGACCCGACCGACAGCGCGATACGCAGGACAGTCGGCGGGCGCTTTTGGAGACCCGAAACCCCACACGCCCGGGAGGGACCCCGTCAGGGCGCGCGGCGGCAATGGGCTGCCCTAGGTCGATTCGCTCGCCCCTAGAGCCTCGGGATTCGCAGCTCCCAAACTCAAGGAACAACGAAGAACGAGGAAGAAAAACGATGGAGAGATAAAACGTAGATAAAAAGTAGTCTATTGATTTGTTCGATTGTGTGTTGTTCAATCGGCCGTCACCCCCAACATATATAAGAAGCGGCTGGACTTCCCGTACAAGGAAAGGATTCAATCTAGGCTTTCCTTACAAGAAAATTACATCAATTCACGTCCTAGAGTCCTAGTTCTGGTCCCACTCGGATCCATCCCGAATCTGGTCCAATCTTCTGTCTTCCTTGCGTGGGCCGTGGAATCTGCATATGACTTCCGATAGAGACGGTCCAAATATCAATTTTGTGCATTTTGACGAGGCCGACAATCCGTATGTTGATCACTTTCCCAAATAAGGCCATCTTGAATACTCCATGAGGTCATCTTTAATTTTGGGTCGGACTCGTTCATGTAGCTGACTGGACCGCCTGACTCTTGTAGCGTTTCTGCAGGTCGTATACTACGTCGGATGATGATTACGCCAAAAGAAAAGTTGACCGTTTCAACGTTACGAACAACTTTCATGTTGAACACTTTTTCATCCAAGGCCATCTAGATAAGTATTTAAGCCCATCTTCAGCATCTGGTCGGATTGGCCTTGACAGTTTCTACTGTTCCCGGCAAGATTTCTCCGGCAAGGTTTCCATCCTGGCAGTTTTCTCACCCCGACAAGGTTACTGATCCCGGCAAGATTTCCCCGGCAAGGTTTCCATCCCGTCAAGTTTTCTCACCCCGGCAAGGTTACTGTTCCCGGAAAGATTTCTCCGGCAAGGTTTCCATCCCGGCAAGTTTTCTGGCTGCACCTTACGGGTCTTTTTTGAAGCAGTAAACGACCTCGGATGAAAATGTGCCCAAAAGTAAAGTTGACCGTTTCGACGAGATGAACAACTTTTATGTTGAACGTTTTTCGATTCGAGACAATCTTGAAGGGCTAATTACTCACGCATTGCATCAGACACCCATCAGACATGTGTCTGATGGGGCGCGCCATATTTTGCCTCTTGACAGGCCTGCATTCAGATAGCTCTAACTTTTACATACGAACTCGGATTGAGATGATTTTTATATGAAAATCAACTGATTCAACGAGACGAAGACAACTCATGTAGAGCATTCCTTCATCCGAGATTGTTTTAGAGGCATAATCGACCAAAAAGCACTCAGAACACCTAAACATGACAATCCGAGTGTAGTTTTGGTCTTTGATATGATGCCAAATGATTATGGTCCAAACATCAAAGTCGTTCCACTCAGCAATGTGAAGTTTCTCAAGTAGAATATCTTGTCATTTGAGGCCATCTCTATTGCATTCTGCATTGTGCCAAAATCAGGTGTCAACACATGCCCCCCTGTTTTTCGGCAAATCTTGCATGCCGAAAAATAATTGGCACCATGCTTGTTCTAAGGACGATGTCAACACTCCATCGGCCATCTATATTTCTCAGGGCGATAATTATGTATCAGCCGTGTTTATGCTAAGGGCAATAATCATGTATCGGCCATTGCCTAATCAGGCTTCTTGCCACACACTCGGGTGGTACTTCTTCAGATATCTGCCATTGAGAGCTCGAGGTAATAATACTCCTTGCATGGATTCCACCAAATATGAATTTCCAGGAACTATCCTTGCAATCCTAAAAGGACCTTCCTAGTTTGGAGACCACTTCCCGAATTTTCTATCTCTAGAACCAATCGGCAGAATCACTTTCCACACAAGATTGCCAACCTGAAAATTCTTCAACTTGACCTTTTTATTGTAAGCTCTTGCTACCCTCAGCTTGTCCCTCTCTATGGCCTTCAAAGCAGCCAAACGTTTATCGGCAACTTCATCAATGTTATCCATCATCAAATTATAAAAGTCTACTGCCGATAAATCATTTTGTTTGGCTATTCTCAAAGCACTCAAATTCACTTCCACTGGTAAAACAGCCTCTTGACCGTATACTAGCTCATATGGAGTTACCTTGGTAGCACCATGCCTTGAGATTCTATGTGCCCATAAAGCTTCAGATAATAACTCATGCCATTTTCTTGGATTATCCTTAATCTTCTTTTTGATGAGCTTGATCAATATCTTATTGCTAGACTTAGCTTGTCCATTAGCTTGGGCATAATACGGAGATGAATTGAGCAACTTTATGTTATATGATTCGGCAAATTCTCTAACTTGATGTGACATAAAAGACGAACCTTGATCTGTAGTCAATGTCTGAGGAACAACGAATCTATGAATAATGTGCTCTGTCATGAATTGAATTACCTCCGTATGTGTCATGTTCTTGAGAGGTACTGCTTCAGACCACTTGGTGAAATAATCGGTTGCCACCAACACGAACCGATGCCCCTTCGAGGAAGATGGATGAATTTGCCCAATGAAATCTAAACCCCATCCTCTAAAAGGCCACGGCTTGATAATAGGATGTAACATAGCAGCAGGAGCCAATTGAATATCACCAAAAAAATTACAAGCTTCACACCCTTTATAGAACCTGAAGCAATCATTGATCATAGTCGGCCAATAAAATCCAGCACGTCGCAATAACCACTTCATCTTGGGAGCCGACTGATGAGTACCACAAATGCCTTCATGTACTTCTCCCATAGCAACTCTTGCTTGGTCCTCGTCCAAGCACTTCAAAAGAACATCTTCAACCGTTCGGCGATAAAGACCACCATCTCTTATTGTATATTTGAAAGCCATACGCCGAATAGTCCTGTCCACCCTTTCACTCGGATCGCGCAAGTAATCCATAATGGGATTCCTCCAGTCATGATTTTCACCTGCACTAGATTTTCTGTTAGTGGCCGAATCAGTGGGCTCTGGTTCGGCCTCTCCCATATTTGGAAGACAAGACATCGGCTTCTGAGAAATATGAAACATGCCATGATCAACATGATAGCCGGATGCTTGTTGTGCCAACTCATTTGCTCTCCAATTGTCATGTCTAGATATATGAGCAATGCTAAAATAATCCAAAGTAGAAATTATATCTAGACATTTATCAAGATAAACATTAAGTGATTCGTCAAAACATTGAAAGACTTTGGATATTTGTTGCACTACTAATAACGAATCACCAAAAACCTCAATATGTGTAGCACCTATGGCAAGCAACATCTCCAGGCCGAATAACAATGCCTCATATTCGGCTTGATTGTTTGTGCAAAAATATTCTAAGCGGCATGAGGCTTCAAAAACAGCACCATGAGGAGATATATAAACAATACCAACACCTTGGCCACTGCTACAAACTGAACCATCAAAATATAATCTCCATGGTACTAATGAGACAAGGTTTATATCAACATCATGCTTGTCATTAATGCGATGCTCAACAATAAAATTAGCAACGATTTGGCCTTTCATGGATTTTAGAGATTCATAAGCCAAATCATATTCAATCAAAGCATAAGCCCACTTGCTAATTCTACCACTAAGAATTGGCCTATGCAACATGTATTTAATGACATCAGTTTGACAAGCTACTATGCATTCACTCGGCACCAAATAATGTATCAATTTTGTGCAAGCATAATATAAGCATAGGCATAGTTTTTCAATAAATGTATACCTTGTCTCGGAGTCCAATAAACGCCTGCTCAAATATGTAATAGCATGCTCTTTTCCTTCGGTTTCTTGAGTCAAAACAGCACCAATAACACCTTCTTCTGCTACAATGTAAAGCTTAAAGGGTTCCCTATGCTTGGGCGCTTTCATCACTGGAGGCGTGCACAAATAGTTCTTGATCATTTCAAATGCTTCTTGCTGTTTTGCCCCCCAAGTGAAATCAACATCATTCTTTAACCGAAGGATAGGAGTAAATGCATCAACTTTCCCTGACAGATTAGCTATGAACCTTCTCAAATAATTGACCTTGCCAAGGAACTTTTGCATATCTCTCTTGCATGTTGGAGCCTCCACTTTCTGTATAGCCTCTATCTTTTTGGGATCAATCTCTATGCCATCTTCATGAATAATGAAACCCAAAAACTTCCCAGCCGACACGCCAAATGCAAACTTCAAAGGATTCATCTTCAGTCCATATTTTTTCATTCTTTCAAAAGCTAAGCGCAAATCAGCTAAATGAACACTTTTTCATCCGAGGCCATCTAGATAAGTATTTAAGCCCATCTTCAGCATCTGGTCGGATTGGCCTTGACAGTTTCTACTGCTCCCGGCAAGATTTCTCCGGCAAGGTTTCCATCCTGGCAGTTTTCTCACCCCGACAAGGTTACTGTTCCCGGCAAGATTTCCATCCTGTCAAGTTTTCTCACCCCGGCAAGGTTACTGTTCCCGGCAAGATTTCTCCGGCAAGGTTTCCATCCCGGCAAGTTTTCTGGCTACACCTTGCGGGTCTTTTTTGAGGCAGTAAACGACCTCGGATGAAAATGTGCCCAAAAGCAAAGTTGACCGTTTCGACGAGACAAACAACTTTTATGTTGAATATTTTTCTATTCGAGGCCATCTTGAAGGGCTAATTACTCATGCATTGCATCAGACACCCATCAGACATGTGTCTGATGGGGCGCGCCATATTTTGCCTCTTGACAGGGCTGCATTCAGATAGCTCTAACTTTTACATACGAACTCGGATTGAGACGATTTTTATATGAAAATCAACCGATTCGACGAGACGAAGACAACTCATGTAGAGCATTCCTTCATTCGAGATTGTCTTGGAGGGGTAATAGACCAAAAATCACTCAGAACACCTAAACATGACAATCCGAGTGTAGTTTTGGTCTTTGATATGATGCCGAATGATTATGGTCCAAACATCAAAGTCGTTCCACTCAGCAATGTGAAGTTTCTCATGTAGAATATCTTGTCATTTGAGGCCATCTCTATTGCATTCTGCATTGTGCCAAAATCAGGTGTCAACAGGGCTGTGCAGCTCCCGCGTTCGCCGCTTTTGCTTCCCACATGGCACGAGCGGCGTCCACAATCGCATGTGCCTCCGAGGCTGCTGGCCGGGGCTGAGTGTTCTGCTCATGCTGTCGGCGGGCACTACTGGAAACCACTGGAGATTCAGCATGTCGACTCCTGCTGCGACTCTGATGTGGAGTAAAATGAAGCATGTGCTGACTGTGAGAGTAGTTTGCCTGTTGGGTAACTGCAGTCTTCAACATCTCAATGACGATCCTGGCCTCGATTTCAATTGGGGCATTCCTAGTAATTGGGATTGCAGCAAGATTGTGAGTCGCCGCCAACACATTGTCCACCGGGTTGGAAAAATGACCCGCCGGGGTCTGAAAACGATGAGGGGGAGCCGAGCTCGAGATAGCTGTGGGGCCGGCTTAGGTTGGCGCTGCTGAGCCAACTGATGCGGTTGTGCTGGTGGCGGCTGTCCCTGGGCCGGGTTCAGAGGAGCAGCCCGGGTCAATTGGGATGTGGCTGGGTTGCCTAGTGTACCCATGCTGACCCCTGGGGCGACTGTAACACCCCTGTGTAATAGCCACTGTGACACTCTGCTAAGTATGCCAAGTCATCTCAATTTGCAGTGTCTAATCACTTTGGTTAAGAATTCACTTCAAATTCTATTTTGAAAATCAACTCAAAATTCAAAAGTGCAAAATAAAGTTGCCCAAAAATTACTAGAAAAATGTTCATCTTGTTGGCAATATTCCAAAACAAATGTTGCTAAGGAACACAACCTCACCATCAACTTGAAATGGGCCATAACCATTTTAACAGTGCCAAAACAGCACATTAAATGCCCTTCTCATTTTTAGAAAATCCCAAATGAATTCCAAAATGGCTCAAACTTTTTGTGGCAATGCTGAATATTGCAAAGTAATTATGTGAGCAAGATTCACATTTTTGCTATATTATTTGGTGCCTCAAAATATTGCACAAACCTCTCTGGAAAAGAAGGCAGAAAAAGAAAAGGAAAAGGCTACTGTGCACTGGCCCAAGTGCACAGTGCCTGGAGCCCAACTTACCTGGCCCATTCCAGTCTCTCTCCTTCGTCGTGTCGGCCGCTCCCTGGCCGAGTGCGTGCGCGCCGGCGAGGCGACGGCACGACGACGGCCTCGGCGCCCATCGACAGGGAGGAGATAAGGCCGAAGCCGTCCATCCCCCCTGGACCTCCTCCATTACTCTCCCCCTCTCTCTCTCGCTCGCTCCGCTCCTCCTCTCCCTCAGATCCGTCCAGGCCGAGCGAGGTCACCGCCGTCTCGCCGTCATCCGCGTAGCCACAGGCCTCCCTGTGCCTCGCCAACGTGTCCGGGAGCTCCGCCGGCTTCTTCTCCTTCTTCTGGTGCAACCAGGCGGAGCCAGGAGCCCCTACACCGAGCCCCACGACCTCGTCTTCAACCTCAGTCGCCGGCGATCCCCTTCTTCTCCGGTGACGATCTGCTGCTCCTAACCTGCAAAGGGCTTTCCGTAGCCGCTCGGTGAGCTCCTCACTCCCTCCTTTAGTCCTCTCGTGCCGCATGTTTCCCCCTAGCTAGCTCAACGCCGTTGCCGTGAGCTCACCGCCGCAGTTCACCTTGCCGCCGTGGCCATGGACCCTGTCATGCTCGCCTGAGCATGGCATCGAGTTCCTGGTTCTCCCAGGAACACAGCGAGCACACGCACGTGCTCCGCCGAGCTCCGTAGCACAGTCCCCGTCGAGGTCGCATATGAGCCGCTGCCGTAGCGCGACGCCGGCTTCGATTTCGGCCACCTCCGGCCACGGTTCCACCACCGTTCGACGCAGCGTCGACTGCTTGTTCGAACGCCACCGCTCGCACCGCTTGCCGCACTTCCTAGCGTCAAATCCACCAAGGCCCGAACTCCGGCGCCGCCTCCGCCGCTCGTCATCACTGTCTCCGGTCGTTTCCGGCCGTGCCACCACCACCACTCGACGCGCGAGTTCTCTAGCGTTCGAACGCAACAGACCGCGGATCGAACGGTGCCCCGTAGCGCATTTCCGTCTGGCTCCGGCGATCGGCCGCTGCGCAAATGGTCGCCGGAGCAACTCTGGCGACGCTGCCGACGTGGACGCGTGGGACCCACCCCATGAGAGACTACCAGTGGGCCCCAGCACCACCGTTGACCATGTTGACTCTGGTCAACGAGGTTACTGTTCACCCACAGTATATGACGTGTGGGCCCCAGCGCTTAATTAGACTAATTAAGGTTTTAAAATTAATCTGCTAATTAAATAGACACTGACATGTGGGGCCCACCCCTTTAATTAGCTGCTGTTAGATTAGTTAAACCCCTACTTAGCTCTGAGTCACTGACCAGTGGGTCCCACTGGTCAGTTTGACCAGTCAGCGGGTCTGTTGACCTGCTGACGTCATGCTGATGTCATAACTCCATTTCTGTTAATATTAAATAAAATCAGAAAATGATTAAAACTTTAGGAAATCGTAGAAAATAAACCGTAGCTCAGATCGAAAAACTTAAAACATGAAAGTTGCTCAGAACGACGAGACGAATCTAATCGTGTCGTCTGTTTCCATGTCGGAACCCCCTACGTAGGTAAAACCACAACTCTGAGCCCGTATCCGGTAGATGAATGGTGCATATACACCGGATATTAAATCCCACTTTAATCCTAAAATAACTAATATGACTTAGACATATCTTTAGGCAACCCTGCACTGCATACTAGGCGTAGCATGCCCTGTGTTGCATTTGTTTGTATTATGTTTACCTGATTCTTCCCCCTCTTCTCTCTCGGTAGACCCCGACGTCGATGTACCTCCCGAGGCCGACGCCGCTCAGGAGCCCGACGACACTGTCGACGACCTTGCCCTTGCCACCGAGCAACCAGGTAAGCACCCCCCTTTTGAGCATTCCGATATCGCCCACTCTCTTCTCTCTTATGCTTGCATTAGAAGTTACTTCTGCTGTTGTTATCCTATATCTGCTGCATAGCCTGTTTATTGTAACCTGCTATTGTTATCTACCTACTATCCTAAACTGTTTAGTATAGGTTGGGTAGAGCCCCAGTAGAGACCCCACATTATCCCGACTGCCCCGCTAGATTATCGGAAGACCCGAGCAACGGGATCGAAGATCAGACCCCGGCACCGCATGTCACTCCCCCTTAGTTGCTCGACACAACTGGGTTACTATCGAGTGTCGAGGGCGATACCTCGTCAGCACTTCTGATGATAACTTTGTAGGTTAGTTAATCGAGCGTGGTCAGCGAGGGTGATTCCTCCTACACCACCCTCGATAACGACACCGTTGCACAACTCCTCAAGAGTGGACCTCGAGGGTGATTCCTCCTCCGTTCACCTTGACGGTAACATCAGAGGGAATTCCATCGAGGGAGATTCCTCAGAGTTCCCCTTGGTGTCAGACACACAGATACTTTGGTTACTAAGACTGAACACTGAACCATGATACTAAAGATGGGTTGGCCCTGAGGGGTACCCGCGCGAGCTTAGTTGCGAGTGATGTGGAGTCGGGTTGACCTGGAGGGTGCCCGCGAGATAAATACGAGGCGTGGCCGGGCATTCCTAGCCCTTGCCGCAAGTCCTCGAGACGGGGCGAAGGGGTCACATCTTTCGTGAGTCTCTGCTCGTTACCGCGCGCTCCTAATCCACTAACGGTTTGGATATTTGATCTGAGGGGCCTCTGGCCTGATAGCACTAACCATCACGTGGGCATAGTATGGGCGTTCTGCGTCGTATACTTCAGCCGGAGCTTAATGGACATCAGCGACTGAGCGGCGCGCGTCGAGTTGGACTGGTTACGCA
The DNA here is from genome assembly GCA_011799875.1 of Thinopyrum elongatum. Taxonomy (NCBI): domain Eukaryota; kingdom Viridiplantae; phylum Streptophyta; class Magnoliopsida; order Poales; family Poaceae; genus Thinopyrum; species Thinopyrum elongatum. Next base: position 83,846,501 of record CM022300.1, on the reverse strand, counting down.
ACTGCGCTTGTATTAAGGGGTTGCTAGGTCTGCTCTCGGCCGCGTTCGCAACGTGCAGGAGTTCCCGGGGCGATGGCCCAAGACCCCTGGGGGCATAGGTTTAGTCCGGCATGCTGACCTCTCTGTTAGGTATTCGGTCGGGTTGCCGCGTATCTTTTGGCCGAGGCCGGGCATGACCCAGAAAAGTGTGCCCGGCCAGAGTTAATCAAGCGTGGTGGGTAAGTTGGTGCACCCCTGCAGGGAAGAAAACATCTATCGATAGCCTATCCTACGGTAACGGACACTCAGAGTTGTATCCCGATCGGTACAACTAGAACTTGAGATGATACTAGATAGTATGGCTCTGGGATTGCTTTCTCGCAGGGAGTCGAGGAAGGATCTCTGGGCGAGGTTGATAACATTACTACTACTTTACATTATGTACTCTTCTAATGCTGCAAGACCGATGAAGATGATTGAAGATGCTAGTCTTCTACAAGACTAGGCTTTCCCCCTCTACTCTGGCATTTCTGCAGCCCAGTCCACATATACAGCCCCCTTTGAAAATGTTGCATATGTAGTGTAGATCCTTGCTTGTTGAGTACTTCGGATGAGTACTCACGTTTGCTTTATTTTCTTTTTCTCCCCATATCCAATTGACGCCACCAGATGACGGAGCCCCTGAGATAGCTGCCCCCGTCGACGACTACGGCTACTACTACTACTACCCTCCCGGCGAGTACTACTACGAGGAGCCGACAGACGACCAGGAGTAGGATTCGGAGGGTCCTAGCCAGGAGGCCTACGCCTTTCGATCGTAGAGTTTTAGTTTGCCCCGCCTTCATAAAGGCTTATCTCTATTTCTGTAATATATCTGTACCCAGATATCTGATGCTTCCGCTGACACTTGTATGCCATCGAGCTATGTATTCGAGCCCTCGAGGCCCTGGCTTGTAATATTAAGCTTGTATGACTTTATTTATGTTTTAGAGTTGTGTTGTGATATCTTCAAGTGAGTCCTTAGGCTTGATCGTGTGCATTTGTGTGTATGGTTAGAGCACGATTAAGCCGGGGTCGTCACAGGTTGGTATCAGAGCCGACTGCCTCTAGGAATCCCCTATCCAATTCCCTGGCCGAAGTTGAGTCTAGTGGTCCAAAATGGTCTTACTAACTTGGCTGTGTGGCTTACGGGCCCACGTCGCCAACTGGGTGGTATTAAGATCTTTTACTCCTCAATCTTTACTCTGGGACTCTGATCTCTCGTCTATTCGGGTTTAATAAATTTACTAACACCGACACTTAGGATCTCGTAAATTCCGTCCACCCGGAGGGCTGGAATTCTGTGCGATTTCCCTGTCATTGATCTGATTAGTCTGATAATCATTTTCCTTTCCATTGTTTTGTTTAACCTTTCCTTCCAAGATTTGTTATATTTCTCATCGTCATATGACAACCTTGAACTCCTTTGTTTCAGATGGATCGTCTGTTTCCACCACGTCCTACGACGCAGCTTGTGCTTCGCACTTGGGCTTGTGATGCCCCTGGGTTCCCAGCTGTTCTGATTGCTCTCTTGACCAGACTGGGTTACCGCTGGTACCCTAAGTACATGGTCTACGAGGTTTACCACGAGTTCAACCAGGAGCAGTACTATGCTAATGTTCGCATCTATGATCATCAGGATGAATCAGCCATCGAGCTGTACTTTTTCCACGGTATCGGCGTGACGATTGAGATGGCAGTCCATGATGCCGCCTACTCTGCTGTCGCACGTCTCCGAGGAGAGCACAGCGCTAGCTTGGATGACTCTGAGTTCCGATACATTCCGTATGCCCCTGCTGGAGATGCTACTGGATACTACACGGCTACCTATGCCCCGTACGAGCCTCATCGCTATGATCCGCGAGTTCTGATTCAGTGTACTCAGGCTCTGGATCGCACTGTTCGGGCTCTGGCCGTTGAGTTGTTTGCCACTCGAGTATGACTCTACGAGGCTATGACGTAGTTGCTACCAGCTGTTCATGCAGGGATACATCTGGAGCAGATCCTTTACCCACGCAGGACCGAGATGCCACCAGGGATCGATTGGCCTACTGTGGGAGGTCACACACCTGCACGTGGACCTCTTCTTTCAGAGTGCACATGGAGCACAGGATCCTTCTGCGACGAACGTCCGTCGTCCGCACTTGCAGCTACCCCGTTTCAGTGGTCTTCTCCGATGTTGATGTAGCCTTTGCTATGTCTCGTTGTGTACTTCCTTACCGCGTGCCTGCGCGCCGCCTAGTATGTCTAGCTTTTAAATTTGCGCCATTGTGATGCCCGTTTGTAACCGACTCTGTATGGATTTGTATGACTTAATGACTGTTATTAAGCATCTGTTGTACTACTTAAATTCCATCACGTTACATCATGCATGTCGCTAAACACTCGCATTGGCTTCTGCTAAACTACCCCTGTTGAATTTAGCAGGATGGCAGATAACAATCCACCACCGCCGCCACCGCCTGACTATATGGCAGCTATGATGCAACAATTCGACCTCAATCAGCAGTTTATGACTGGGATTATGAATCAGTTTCCCCATCCCAATGCCAACCAGCAGCCACTTTCAATTACGCTGCCAGAGTTCGTGCGTCTCAACCCATCGATATTCCGCAACACTGTTAATCCGCTGGATGCTGATGATCGGTTGCGTGACATCTTCTATGAGATGGAGTCAGCTGATGTTCTCCCTGCCAGCTATGTCACCTTTGCGACATACTTCCTGAAGGGTCCCGCAGCGCAATGATGGGCCACTCACCGATAGACCCTACCCCCTGGAACTGTTGTCACATGGGAGGAATTCAAGATTGCTTTTCGTGGCCGGTATATTCCTCAAGCTGTTATAGCTCGGAAGAAGGCGGAGTTCCGTAGCCTCGTTCAAGGCAACAAGACTGTAGAAGTCTATCAACGAGAGTTCCTTGACTTGTCTCGCTACGCTGAAGAAGACATCCCCACTGATGCTCGAAGGCAAGAGAAGTTCCGTGAAGGGCTACACCATGACATTCAACTAGCCCTGCTCGTCCAAGACTTTCCTGACTTCGCCACCTTGGTGAACAAGGCCATCATGGTCGAGACTGGTCTGAAGAAGCACAAGGAAGCGACCAGACGCACTCGTGAAGCGGGCTCATCTTCGGGTTCGTCTTCCCAGAAGCGCCGCATATGGATTCCACAGAGCATGTACCGTCCAGGAGCTCCAGTGTACAGGCCTGCATATGCCGCACCTTGTCTGCCTCCTCAACCACCGAGGTAGCCTCTTCGAGCTCCACCACCTCGAGCTCCTGCACCTCGTCCTGACAGTGGACTATGCTTCAAGTGTGGCTAGCCAGGTCACCGTGCCAGAGATTGTTCTTAGAATCAGAATCAGCTAGCTCTTCCTTCTGCTGGCCGTGGTATTGGCCGTGGTATTCCTCAGCAACATAACAACAATGCCAGACCTTATGGTCGTGGACAGAACTATCATGTCAACATGGCTGAAGCTCAGGATCAACCTGAAACTGTGATGGGTACACTTCTCGTTAATTCAGTACCAGCATATGTTTTATTTGATTCAGGAGCATCGCATTCATTCATGTCGGAAGAATTTGCATTCATGCATGGCATTAAATATGAAAGGTTGCACCATCCGTTAGCGGTAAATACTCCTGCGGGCCAGTGCCAAGCTTCCCTATTCAGCCCCGAAGTCACTATTGAGATAGAAGGGTTGAAGTTTCAGGCATTTCCCATATTCCTCAAGTCATCTAGCATTGACCTTATATTGGGAATGGATTGGTTGAAGGCCCACTATGCCTCAATCAATTGTGCCACTAAGGTTGTTCATCTTCTACATCCTTCGGATGAGTTGGTGAATTACCGAGCTCATATCACTAAGAATGCCAAGGCTCAGATTTATGCCTTGAATGCGTTGAACGCTTCTCCACTAGAGGGGATCGAAAACGTTCCAGTTGTCTGCGAATTCCAGGATGTTTTTCCAGAAGAACTACCAGGAATACCCCCTGCTAGAGCTGTCGAGTTTGTCATTGACTTGAAGCCTGGCACCACTCCTATTGCGAAGCGTCCTTACAAGATGCCACCGCATCACCTTCTTGAGCTTAAGGAAGAAATTGATAAATCACTTAAGAAGGGCTTCATCCGTCCTAGTTCCTCTGCCTGGGGAGCACCGTCTCTCTTTGTCAAGAAGAAAGATGGTACGAATAGGTTGGTTCAAAATTACCGTCCTATCAACCAGGCAACCATTCAGAATAAATATCCGCTTCCCCGGATAAATGACTTATATGATCAACTTGCTGGATCATCGGTGTTCTCTAAACTCGACTTGAGGTTGGGTTATCATCAGATCCGTGTCCGTGAAGAGGATATTCCCAAGACTGCATTCGTCACTTGTTATGGCTCCTATGAATACACCGTCATGTCATTTGGCCTAACAAATGCTCCCGCTACATTCTCCCGCCTGATGAATTATATATTCATGGATTACCTCAACAAGTTTGTCGTGGTATATCTGGACGATATTCTGGTATATTTGAAGAATAAGGAAGAACATGCCGGACATCTTCGCCTTGTTCTAGAGAGGCTTCGAGAACACAAGTTGTATGCCAAGTACTCCAAATGCGAATTCTGGCTATCTGAAGTGACCTACCTTGGACATGTGATCCCAAGGACGGTATCGCCGTTAACCCGGAGCGTGTTCAGGCTACCCTTGACTGGACTCCTCCGAAGAATGCTAAGAAAGTCCGAAGTTTTCTCGGCCTTGCAAGTTATTGCCGTCGATTCGTCGAGAACTTTTCCAAGATTGCCAAGCCCCTGACTAATCTGCTCCGCAAAGGCGTTAAATTTGAGTGGACAAAAAAATGCCAAGAAAGTTTCCAGACCCTCAAGGACAAGCTTACTTCTGCTCCAGTGCTTGCTCCTCCCGATTCACGCAAGGACTTTGTGATATATTGTGACGCCTCTCGTCAAGGATTAGGCTATGTCCTACTGCAAGAGCGTAAAGTAATTGCATATGCCTCGCGACAATTGCGTCCACATGAAGAAAACTATCCAGTGCATGATCTCGAACTCGCTGCTGTGATCTATGCTTTGAAGCAGTGGCGACATTATCTTCTTGGGAACCGGTGTGAGATTTAAACCGATCATCAGAGTCTAAAGTACTTGTTCACCCAACCGGATCTTAACCTTCGTCAACAGCGATGGTTGGAAACAATTACGGACTATGACTGTGGTATTTATTATACTCCTGGCAAGGCTAATGTGATGGTTGATGCCTTGAGCCGCAAGTCCTATTGCAATAACCTTATGGTTAAGCAAGCTCAACCCTAGCTATATGAAGAATTGCGCAAGTTGAATGTCTATATCGTTCCACAGGGTTCTCTTAATAACCTTGTGGTACAGCCAGATCTTGAGAAAGCTGTAAAGATTGCGCAAGCCAAAGATGCCGAAGTAGATTTGATGAAGAAAGAACTTCACCTCGAGAAGTATAGGGATTTCTCGATTGCAGAAGACGGAATCTTGTATTTCAGAGACCACATCGTGGTACCTCGATTCGAGCTTATGACCGACAAGGTCATGAAGGAGGCTCATGATACACCTCTGTCTATCCATCCGGGTAGCACCAAGATGTATCGTGATCTTCGTCAAAGGTACGGGTGGTCCAGAATGAAGCAGGATATTGCTCGATACGTTGCTGAATGTGACGTATGTCGTCATGTGAAAGCAGAACATCAGAAGCCTGGTGGAATTCATCAACCACTTCCTATTCCTTTGTGGAAATGGGATAAAGTGCAAATGGATTTCATTACTGGTCTTCCCAAGTCTCAGAAAGGTCACGATGCTATTCTTGTCGTCATCGACCAACTTTCCAAGGTTGCTCATTTTCTGCCTGTCAAGGAGACTATCACTGCTAGCCAGTTAGCAGAACTGTATATCTCCATAATTGTTTCACTCCATGGTATTTCGAAGGAGATCAGTTCGGACCGTGGCGGTCTTTTCACTTCCAAATTCTGGGAAAGTTTCCAAGAAGCTATGGGGACTCACATTACATGGAGTTCAGTTTATCATCCCCAATCCCAAGGCCAAGTCGAGCGAGTAAATCAAGTGCTTGAAGATATGCTTCGGGCTTGTGTTATATCGTTCGGTAAGAAGTGGGAAGAATCTCTCCCGTATGCCGAATTCTCTTATAACAACAGCTATCAAGCCAGCTTGAAAATGGCCCCCTTCGAAGTGCTTTATGGACGTAAATGTCGAACCCCTCTGAATTGGTCAGAAACTGGGGAATGACCTCTCGTGGGACCGGACATTATTCAACATGCCGAAGAACAAGTCAGAATTGTTCGAGAAAATCTCAAGGCGGCTCAGGACCGCCAGAAGAGCAATTATGATCGCAAGCGATGGGGTCTGACTTATCAACCAGGTGATCAAGCTTATCTTCGTGTCACTTCTATAAAGGGCACCCGTCGTTTCGGAATCAAGGGCAAGCTAGCTCCTCGCTATATTGGTCCTTTCCGCATCGTGGCTAGACGTGGACAGGTGGCATATAAATTGGAGTTGCCACCACAATTCTCTCATATCCATGATGTCTTCCACGTGTCGCAACTTCATAAATGCTTCAAGGAATCTCCACACCGCGCAGTGGATCACGAGATGCTCCAGTTGCATGATGATCTTTCTTATAAGGAGCATCCCATCCACATTCTCGATGAAGCTGAATGTCGAACTCGTCAGAAGACGACCAAATTCCTGAAACTACAGTGGTCGAATCACACTGAAGAAGAAGCCACTTGGGAACGCGAGGATCATCTTCGGGAAGAATATCCCAACCTCTTTCCTTCTACCTCCTAAATTCTCGGGATGAGAATTTCTTTTAGTGGAGGAGAATTTGTAACACCCCTTTGTAATAGCCACTGTGACACTATGCTAAGTATGCCAAGTCATCTCAATTTGCAATGCCTAATCACTTTGGTTAAGAATTCACTTCAAATTCTATTCTAAAAATCAACTCAAAATTCAAAAGTGCAAAATAAAGTTGCCCAAAAATTACTGGAAAAATGTTCATCTTGTTGGCAATATTCCAAAACAAATGTTGCTAAGGAACACAACCTCACCAACAACTTGAAATGGGCCATAACCATTTTAACAGTGCCAAAACAGCACATTAAATGCCCTTCTCATTTTTAGAAAATCCCAAATGAATTCCAAAATGGCTCAAACTTTTTGTGGCAATGCTGAATATTGCAAAGTAATTATGTGAGCAAGATTCACATTTTTGCTAAATTATTTGGTGCCTCAAAATATTGCACAAACCTCTCTGGAAAAGAAGGCAGAAAAAGAAAAGGAAAAGGCTACTGTGCACTGGCCCAAGTGCATAGTGCCTGGAGCCCAACTTACCTGGCCCATTCCACTCACTCTCCTTCATCGTGTCGGCCGCTCCCAAGCCGAGCGCGCGCGCACCGGCGAGGCGACGACACGACGACGGCCTCGGCGCCCACCGACAGGGAGGAGATAAGGCCGAAGCCGTCCATCCCCCCTGGACCTCCTCCATCACTCTCCCCCTCTCTCTCTCGCTCGCTCCGCTCCTCCTCTCCCTCAGATCCGTCCAGGCCGAGCGAGGTCACCGCCGTCTCGCCGTCATCCGCGTAGCCACAGGCCTCCCTGTGCCTCGCCAACGTGTCCGGGAGCTCCGTCGGCTTCTTCTCCTTCTTATGGTGCAACCAGGCGGAGCCAGGAGCCCCTACACCGAGCCCCACGACCTCGTCTTCAACCTCGGTCGCCGGCGATCCCCTTCTTCTCCGGCGACGATCTGCTGCTCCTAACCTGCCAAGGGCTTTCCGTAGCCGCTCGGTGAGCTCCTCACTCCCTCCTTTCGTCCTCTCGTGCCGCGTGTTTCCCCCTAGCTAGCTCGACGCCGTTGCCGTGAGCTCACCGCCATAGTTCACCTCGCCGCCATGGCCATGGACCCTGTCGTGCTCGCCTGAGCACGGCATCGAGTTCCTGGTGCTCCCAGGAACACAGCGAGCACGTGCACATGCTCCGTCGAGCTCCGTAGCGCAGTCCCCATCGAGGTCTCGTACGCGCCGCCGCCATAGCGCGACGCCGGCTTCGATTCCGGCCACCTCCGGCCACGGTTCAACCACCGTTCCACGCAGCGTCGACTGCTCGTTCGAACGCCACTGCTCGCACCGCTTGCCACGCTTCCTAGCGTCAAATCCACCGAGGCCCGAACTCCGGCGCCGCCTTCGCCGCTCGTCGTCACCGTCTCCGATCGTTTCCGGCCGTGCCACCACCACCACTTGATGCGCGGATCAAACGGTGCCCCGTAGCGCATTTCCGGCCGCCTCTGGCGATCGGCCGCCGCGCAAATGGTCGCCGGAGCAACTCCGGTGACGCCGCCGACGTGGACGCGTGGGACCCACCCCATGAGAGACTGCCAGTGGGTCCCAGCACCACCGTTGACCTTGTTGACTCTGGTCAACGTGGTTACTGTTCACCCACAGTATATGACGTGTGGGCCCCAGCACTTAATTAGACTAATTAAGGTTTTAAAATTAATCTGCTAATTAAATAGACACTGACATGTGGGGCCCACCCCTTTAATTAGCTGTTGTTAGATTAGTTAAACCCCTACTTAGCTCTGAGTCACTGACCAGTGGGTCCCACTGGTCAGTTTGACCAGTCAGCGGGTCTGTTGACCTGCTGACATCATGCTGACGTCATAAATCCATTTATGTTAATATTAAATAAAATCAGAAAATGATTAAAACTTTAGAAAATCGTAGAAAATAAACCGTAGCTCAGGTCGAAAAACTTAAAACATGAAAGTTGCTCAGAACGACGAGACGAATCTGATCGTGTCGTCTGTTTCCATGTCGGAACCCCCTACGTAGGTAAAACCACAACTCTGAGCCCGTATCCGGTAGATGAATGGTGCATATACACCGGATATTAAATCCCACTTTAATCCTAAAATAACTAATATGACTTAGACATATCTTTAGGCAACCATGCACTGCATACTAGGTGTAGCATGCCCTGTGTTGCATTTGTTTACATTATGTTTACCTGTTTCTTCCCCCTCTTCTCTCTCGGTAGACCCCGACATCGACGTAGCTCCCGAGGCCGACGCTGCTCAGGAGCCCGACGACACTGTCAACGACCTTGCCCTTGCCGCCGAGTAACCAGGCAAGCACCCCCCTTTTGAGCATTCCGATATCGCCCACTCTCTTCTCTCTTATGCTTGCATTAGAAGTTGCTGCTGCTGCTGTTATCCTATATCTGCTGCATAGCCTGTTTATTGTAACCTGCTATTGTTATCTACCTGCTATCCTAAACTGTTTAGTATAGGTTGGGTAGAGCCCCAGCAGAGACCCCACAATATCCCGATTGCCCCGCTGGATTATCAGAAGATCCGAGCAACGGGATCGAAGATCAGACCCCGGCACCGCACGTCACTCCCCCTTAGTTGGTCGACACTACTGGGTTACTATCGTGTGTCGAGGGTGATACCTCGTCAGCACTTCTGATGATAACCTTGTAGGTTAGTTAATCGGGCGTGGTCAGCGAGGGTGATTCCTCCTACACCACCCTCGATAACAACACCGTCGCACAACTCCTCAAGAGTGGACCTCGAGGGTGATTCCTCCTCCGTTCACCTTGACGGTAACATCAGAGGGAATTCCATCGAGGGAGATTCCTCAGGGTTCCCCTTGGTGTCAGACACACAGATACTTTGGTTACTAAGACTGAACACTGAACCATGATACTAAAGATGGGTCGGCCCTGAGGGGTACCCGCACGAGCTTAGTTGCGAGTGATGTGGAGTCGGGTTGACCTGGAGGGTGCCCGCGAGATAAATACGAGGCGTGGCCGGGCATTCCTAGCCCTTGCCGCAAGTCCTCGAGATGGGGCGACGGGGTCACATCTTTCGTGAGTCTCTGCTCGTTACCGCGCGCTCCTAATCCACTAACGGTTTGGATATTTGATCCGAGGGGCCTCTGGCCTGATAGCACTAACCATCACGTGGGCATAGTATGGGCGTTCTGCGTCGTATACTTCAACCGGAGCTTAATGGACGTCAGCGACTGAGCGGCGCGCGCCGAGTTGGACTGGTTACACAACTGCGCTTGTATTAAGGGGTTGCTAGGTCTGCTCTCGGCTGCATTCGCAACGTGCAGGAGTTCCCGGGGCGATGGCCCAAGACCCCTGGGGGCATAGGTTTAGTCCGGCGTGCTGACCTCTCTGTTAGGTATTCGGTCGGGTTGCGGCGTATCGTTTGGCCGAGGCCGAGCATGACCCAGAAAAGTGTGTCCGGCCGGAGTTAATCGAGCGTGGTGGGTAAGTTGGTGCACCCCTGCAGGGAAGAAAACATCTATCGATAGCCTGTCCTACGGTAATGGACACTCGGAGTTGTATCCCGATCGGTACAACTAGAACTTGAGATGATACTAGATAGTATGGCTCTGGGATTGCTTTCTCGCAGGGAGTCGAGGAAGGATCTCTGGGCGAGGTTGATAACATTACTACTACTTTACATTATGTTAATCTATACTCTTCTAATGCTGCAAGACCGATGAAGATGATTGAAGATGCTAGTCTTCAACAGGACTAGGCTTTCCCCCTCTACTCTGGCATTTCTGCAGCCCAGTCCACATATACAACCCCCTTTGAAAATGTTGCATATGTAGTGTAGATCCTTGCTTGCTGAGTACTTCGGATGAGTACTCACGTTTGCTTTATTTTCTTTTTCTCCCCATATCCAATTGACGCCACCAGATGACGGAGCCCCTGAGATAACTACCCCCGTCGACGACTACGGCTACTACTACTACTACTACCCTCCTGGCGAGTACTACTACGAGGAGCCGACGGACGACCAGGAGTAGGATTCGGAGGGTCCTAGGCAGGAGGCCTACGCCTTTCGATCGTAGAGTTTTAGTTTGCCCCGCCTTCATAAAGGCTTATCTCTATTTCTGTAATATATCTGTACCCAGATATCTGATGCTTCCGCTGACACTTGTATGCCATCGAGCTATGTATTCGAGCCCTCGAGGCCCTGGCTTGTAATATTAAGCTTGTATGACTTTATTTATGTTTTAGAGTTGTGTTGTGATATCTTCAAGTGAGTCCTTAGGCTTGATCGTGTGCATTTGCGTGTATGGTTAGAGCACGATTAAGCCGGGGTCGTCACAGCGACTGCATCTTGCGGCATGCTGAACAAACATGTAGGCTCGAAGCTGGATGGCAGCCGACTCGTGTGCCTCCTGGTGGACCGCATCTGAAGCATTTCGAGGGAAACTGGTCTACAAAACCTCTGCCCTCAAGCGCTTAGCCTCATCACGAATGTAAGCTTAAACCTCTGCCATGCGAGTATTTTCAGTGTTGATATCTTCCTGGACTTTGGCCATCCGCTAGCAAAGTTTCTTCACTTTTGCATTGCGTTCAACCAGATTTTCCGCAGTCACCGGAGTCTCCAGGAGTGTTTCCAGCGCAGTCATCAGTTCCACCAGGTCCTGAGCCAGTGTTTTATTCAAGCCAGCTGCATCTAGAGCCGGTGCAGAAGTACCGGTCCCTGCCACGGTGCCAGTCGCCGTAGAGTTCTAGGCCGCTGTGGTCCAGGTGTTTCCTGCCAAGTAGACCGCCGCTCGACGTGGCGGCTCATAAGCGTCCGGAGCAATCTCATCATCAGAACAACCCCCAAGCCTGCCGTCGAAGAGTGGGAGGATCGACTCGGTGTCACCAACTGAGGATTCGCCACCGGAGTAGACAAGAGTGTCTCCGCCAGATGCGGAATTGTCCGCGAGATCGACTCCCTGAGTGAAGCCGATGAAGACTAGATTCCGGTCGGCTTGAGGCCGGCCGGGCTTGGCGCGACGAGCCTGCTCGACGATGTCAGAGCAGATGTCTGGCTCGGGGCCTGATTCACCGATCATACCAATGAAGACGTGTATCTTGCCGAAGCAGACCCGGTACCCGTACTCGATTGAGTCAGCCTTGGGGCCCCAGCCTGAATCGTCGATGTAGAGCTTGCCACGATGACTCTTCGTTATCCGACCGATCATGTATCCCTCGATCCCTGGGAGAGCTCCCTCCAAGAACTCAAAACCACCGTGCGCTAGCCCCACGGTGGGCGCCAACTGTCGTGGTTTTGTCGCGGCATGTGTCCTTGTGAAAGGACTAAGTCTCGAGGCCATCACAACTAGGAGGTCGCTTGAGAGGGGTTGATTGGGAAACGAAGGACACAGATTTACCCAGGTTTGTCCCCTCACATTGGAGGTAAAGACCTACTTCCTCCTTGATTGATATTCCTAGAAATCTCGATTACAGGGATGCAGATACGCTAACCTAGTTCTCGATTGATTGTAACTTAGTATTTTCATCCTAGGGGCTCCCCTTTATATAACAGGTCAAGTTCCTAGGTTTACAACTATCTCCGGGTTGTAATACGACTCGTGCCATACTCTATTTCCTACTTGTCTTACCCTCCAAGCTAGGATAATCTTCAAGCACGGGCCTTCGATAAGCCGGCCCTTTTAAGCTTCTCCGTGAGCCAACCTTCACCGGGCCAGGACTTAATCTTCTAGGCCTCCGCCATGTAATGATCCGCCAGGTCGAAGCGACCCACGAGCTAGTGCACGATGGGCCGGGTTGTTTCCTCCTGGCCGGGTCACAATGCTGGGAAATATCCCCAACGGGGGGCTACGCAATGCTGATGGTGGTTCCTGCAGCCCACAAGGCCAACGCTTCTGACACGTCTGGGAATTATGAGAGTGTCTTGCCGGAGGCCGCCATTTCTAGTGTAGGTAAAGGTGTTCGCCCTTATTCGCCTTCATAGGCTTGACCATGGTGAACTGGTTTTCAAGATTTTAGAGCCCAGCATTTTGCAGGTGCTTCCGACCACCTGGAGACAGAGGGAGCCGCCGACCATGCTATAGTGTAGGTCGATCCAATGACCCCACCGGTTGTTGAGAAAATGGTGAGCCCTATGGGCACCACGTTCGAGGAGTTGCAAGCTGCCGACGCTCTGACCATGGAGAAGCCCCCTGCCCCCAAGGACGCGACCCTCGCCCATCATGGAGGAGGTGGCAAAGTCGGCGGAGGTGAGCATGGCTACAGTGGTGGCGTCTCCCAAGCCTGCGGCGAAGAAGGCGATAAAGCCTGTTGCAAGCGTTATAGCGGCGCCGTCACCGGCCAAGCTCGCCAATCCGACCTTAACATTGGAGGTCGGCGCTTCTGGCTCGACACAACGGAAGACAAAAATGGCAGAGTCAGACCCTGAGGTGGCGGGGATCCCCTCCTTCTTCCCTGAGGCCAATCAATTTAGGCCTAACGTCCCGGAGGAGCTCACGACTGCAATCAGGGGCACCGGGTAGCTCATGAAGTACTTCTGCTTCGCCATCCGAAAGGTGGGGCTTACTGCCTTAAACCCCACATCTCTGTCTTGGTATATAATGATTAGCTTCTGCAACAAGATGTTTAAAATTATGTCCAAAGTACTCACTAACCATCTGAAACAGATACTCCTTGAGAGCATTTTTGAAGAGCAGTCGACCTTTGTGCCTGATCGCCTTATCACTAGCAATGTCATTATGGCGTATGAGTGCTTGCATTTTATGAAGCGCGACAGAAGTAAGAAGAATGATTATTGAGTTTATCAAGTTAGATATGCACAGAGCTTATGATCTGATCGAGTGGCAGTACCTCGAGGACATCATGCTAAATTTGGGAATTTGTAGAAGTTTTGTGGAACAGCTGAACAAGTGATGTGGGGTGTGAGATCAGTTTCCTTCTCCTTATTGTTTAATGGGGCAAGGACTCATGAGTTTGTGCTAACATGAGGGGTCCATAAAGGAGAGCCCATATCCCCATTCTTGTTCCTTTTGGCAGCGAAGGGAGTGTCTTCACTTCTAAAACACGCTAGCAACAATGAAGATTTGAAGGGGATTGAGATTGCACCAACACCACCAGCAGTGAGTCATCTCATGTTTGCGAACAATTGTATGCTTTTCTGTAAGGCATCAATGAGCAAGCGATTGTTTTGAAAGATGTTTTCCACCGGCATTTCCAAGCATCGGGCCAAATAATAAGCAATGAAACGTCTTTAGTGCATTTCGGGAAGAGGTGTTCACAACAAGTAAGGAACGCCATGAAGGGGATCTTGGATATACCAAAGGGTTTCCTTCAGATGTTGGCCGATCCATTAATGGTGTGTTCACTTATTTAAAGGAAAAAATTTGGAAAAAAAATTGCAAGGGTTGGGTGGAAAGATGTTTAGTTGGTAGCGGTAAGGAAATTCTCATTAAGTCGGTCATTCAAGCCATAACCACATACTCGATGACGGTTTCCAAATTACCAAGAGGTCTCTGTGAGCATGTCACTTTGATGGTGCGATTGTTTTGGTGGGGGAGGAAGACAGTGTGGGTCTCATGGGACACTATGACCACGCCGAAATACATAAGGGTGCTGGGCTTACAAGGCATATAAATCTTCAACATTGCACTACTTTCCCGTCAGGCATGGAGAATCTTGTAGGAGTCGGATGCACTAAGCTCTCGGGTGCTCAAGGCAACCTACTATCCTCAAGGTGATCTACTGAATGTTGATCTCGGATCCCATCCATTTCAGGTGTGGTGGTCTATCTGCGAGGGAAGGGACATGCTGAAGATTGGGTTAATCAAGAGGATTGGGGATGGCTTGAGCACAAGCACTTGGAATGACAACTGAATCCCGCAAAGTTATAATGTGCGACTAGTCTATGCACAGTCAGAGAACCCTCCAGCCATGGTAAGCGGCTTTATTTGCCCGGTCAATAGAACTTGGGAAATATAGGAATTACACCATCATTTCTTATTGATGGACGTGGAGGTTTTCCGCTAGATACCAATCAGCTATACACCACAAAATTGATTTATGGGCATGGAACTATGAGCAGACCGAGGCATTCACAATTCAGTTTGCATACATGATGTTGGTTAACACCAAGAGTAGAAGGCTTGGTTGGCCGTTAGGTGCCTCAAAGACATCCAATCGAGGCAACAACAACAACAAGCTAAATGGAAAAACATTGGAGAATCAAAGTGCCTGCGAAGCTATGGGTCTTTGCATGGCGTTTGGCTCGATCTTGTCCCCCAACTAGCGAAGAAAGAGTCCTTCGGCACATGGATACCTTGGCTGTGTGCCCAATATGCGACTCAACCACGTACTCGTGGAGGCATGCGGTGATTGGGTGCAACATGGCTGCGTGTGGGCTTTGAAAGATGATGATATTGCTGCACCTCTGATGAACGATGAAACCATGGATGCCTAGTTTTGGTTCTTTGGCATATGTAACTTGATGGAGAAGGAGAAGGCCATTGCAGTCCTCATCACCCTTTGGGTGATTTGGTGGGCTCACCGAAAGGAATACATGAACAGGAGTTCCAAAGCCCTCTTTCCACACAACTCTTTATTTAGCGTTATTTGAACAAGATCAATGTGTGTGCATAGAGTGCGGTCTTAGGGAGTCATATAGTGCAATGCCCTGGCGGGTGGATCCTGTCACCCTAGGGAGTTATGAAACTGAATGCAGATGGGGCAGTAGCAAAGCCAGCGAAAAAGGGGGCGATGGGTGTTGTTCTGCCGTGATGATGACGATGTTTACTTGGGAGCTGCAGTTGTGGTGTTTGAGGGAGTAACATACCCTGCAATCCTGGAAGTTTATGCGTGGAGGGAGGCACTAGCTTTGGGCAAGGATCTTTCTATTTTCATTGGCGCTAGCTCTAAACCTCTGATAGACGATTTTGACATGGACTAAAAGACTTCACTACCTCGTGCTTCACTTGCTACAAGGAAGAGGATACTCTTGACCACATCCTGATGCAGTGTGTTTATGCTAAACAGACATGGCACGCATGTTTCACTTTGCTGGCTGTTCATATCACCATCCCTTCCATAGAGGACAGCCTGGAGGAGTGGTGGGCAAGATAGTGCAAAGATGTGTCGAAGACAAGCAGAAAGAGTTTTGATTTGCTACTCATTGTCATTGCTTGGAGCTTGTGGAAGCAACGAAATGCGAGGGTGTTCATGAATGTGGCGTAGCAACGTAATATCCCCCAATTCGTTAACCTCATTCTCGATGAGATACAAACTTGGAGATCGGCCGGATCTACGTGTTTTCAAATCTTTATGGACGTGTTTGGTTGCCCGCACCGATTTTGGCGCATTTACATAGACTTCTCAGCTGGGCCTGGCCGAGGAAAAACAACCTATAAACCTCCAACTGCAGATTGTTTGGTTGCCCGCATATAGGTTAGCTGCATGAGGGAACAAAATTTCCCCCACTGTTTGGTTGGCCACATAGCATTAGGCGCACATAGGACACGCTGTTTGGTTGCAACCTGCATTAGGTGTTGTCACCACTTCTCACTAGTGGTGACCTTACCACACACGATCTTAACAGTTTCACTCCTAGCTATGAAACAAATTACGGTTCATCCTAGCTACTATCAAATGGCAGTACACATTATTAAGAGCCAAATGGTTGAATGGGGAAAGTTCATCACCCCTCCTCTTCCTATTCCTCTTCCTCTTCCTCTTACCTCTTCTGCTGCTGCTGTTGTTCATATTCGTCTTCCTCTTCTGCTGCTGCTCTTGCACTTCTTCTTCTTCTTTAGATCCTTGTCTGAGCTCTGTTATCCCACATTGCCTGTGCCCACTCCAGCCTTTTGTTCTTCCAGGCTTCTTTGTCAAATGCCTCAACACCATGGCCACCGAGGTCAAGATCGTCAGGCGTCACCTCTTCCTCCTCGGGCACAAGTTCATCAATTCCCCACTGCAGGAGCCAGTTATGCAAAATGCAACATGCAAGAACAAGCTTGACCTGGGTAGGGTAAGGGTGGAATGGCTTCTGATCCAGGATCTTAAACCTATTCTTCAGATCTCCAAATGCCCTCTCAACCGTTACTCTAAGGCTGGAGTGTCTGAGATTGAACAGTTCCTGAGCAGTCCTAGGATAGTTCCTACTAGAGAACTCGTTCATATGGTACATGGTTTTCCTGAAGGGTGGAAGAACACCTGGCTGACATGCATAGCCAACATCTCATAGGTAGAACTTGCCATCAGGACGACTGATGCTGTCACTGAGAAAGTTAGCGTCATGTGCTGATCCTTCCCAACCAGCCAACACAACAGTATGTACTTGGTGTGAATCTTGGTAACAGTATGTGCAACGAGGTGGATACCATCTTGGGCTTGTGCGAATCTTGGTAGGAGTCTGACCAGTTGGTGACTTGATCATCTCTCCTCTGAGCTCCCCAACAGCATACAACACTTGCTTGAAGTACCTTGAGATGGTCTCCATTAACCTCTTGAACGTGTTGTGGATAACCATGAACCTCTGGTTATGGCTAATAATATGAAGGAACATGGCGACTTGCTCTTCCACACTGATGTGGATACCATCTTCTAGCAGCCCCCTGGTCCTGAAGGTCTGTACAAGTCTGGCAAATGGTGCTTTTTTCATTCTAAGCATCCACAGAGCCTCTGTGTCGTTGCAGTTGTATATGTAGTTCAGATTGGCGATCCTCTCCTGCTCCCACATAAGCATTGGAGCATATCTGATGACAGGTCTCTCAGCACGACGAACAACTCTCTTGTGCATGAACATGACCCATGTCTGAATCACAGCTATTAGTGCTCCTGCCTGAAATACCAGCCGCATCCTTGAGTCCATAACCTAGTCCACATCGAGGGTGCGTTGAGCAATGGGGAAATCGATCCTACACCTAGCCTAACGGCCTAACAACGTACCTAACATAGGGGAGAGGTGGTGTTGCTTACTGGCATCGGAGATGAGGACGACGAAGGGGGGCCATGGCTGAGTCAAGGATGACCAGACGGTGGTCAGATGGAAGAGCAGTAGCAGCTCCTACTGCCGGATCTGCCTCCGCTGCCGCTTGCACAGATCTGAGTCGCCGCCGCCGGTGGTGGTGAGGCTAGGAGGAAGTGGTTGTTCTAGAGGTAGCAGTGACCGAGTAAATGGGGGGAGGGTGAGCCTAGATTTGGCGTCGTGCCGCCTCGCCCAATTTCCATCTCCCGCCATCCCCACTCGCTTTCGCCCTGGCCCTCCGCGTGCAAGCTTAAAACAGCCCTCAGCCTGGCTCGCTAGAAACTGCCGGCAGTTTCTACCGAGCCAGGCTGAGGGCTGTTTTAAGCTTTGTGCGCATGCGAGCCAGCCCACTGCGTTCGCAACCAAACGCACATTTCGTGGCCCAACTGGGCCTGGTTGCGATTTTGTGGGCAACCAAACACGTCCTATGAGTAGCATGTATTTGAGGGTCAGTGTGCGGATGCTAGCTAGCAGCCTTATTTGTTGGACTCATGGCACTTCTTGTAAATTACTCTCTGCCTTTTATAAAAATATGCTCTCCAAAAAAGTAGGCTATAGTTTTTTAAAGAAACCCGAGCTTTATTTATTAGAAATAACCATTACATCGTTTATGAGAATTTCACTATTTGGCTCCTCGAACCATTCAGAAATGAATGAAAACCTAGCCAATTTGGCAAGTTCATGAGCAAATTTATTTGTTTCTCTATTAGAGTGCTCAAATTTAGAAAGAGGAAAATCACAAGCTAAATGAAAATAATCATAAAAAATTGCCGCCGTTGCCACCGACGATCGTCCTCCTTCCTTCATGGTGTAGATCACCTCCATATTATCCGAATTAATAATAATGCGGTTGCATCCTATCCTTTGCCCCAGCGATAAACCAAATTTTAGGGTCAAAGCTTCAGCCATCAGTACATCCGCGCACCAGTCAATCTTACCATTCCCCTAGCGATGAATCTACCTTTGGTGTCTCTTAAGACCGCCCCATCGTACCCTTGAGTAAGTCATGGTCAACAGGGGCGGAGCCAGGATTTAAACATAGGAGTGGCGAGTGATGACGATCACTAGTTCAATACTATAGAACTATAGTAGGATTTATCAACCGAAATAGTGTATCAACATATGTTTAGAAATATATAGGTCAATAACAAATCATCTCAAATACTAAAATTCAGAAACACAGAAAACTTTAAAGGTTATTTTTTAAACAAAAATATAGCTCTACTGTCACTATTGATCGATGTTTCGATCCAAATTTTTGGCACCAGCACAGATTTGAGATTGAGGCAATTGACGTGAACAATTCTCTTCGTTTTCGGACTAACGAAGTAGGAGTATATAGCCAAACAAAAGGAAAAGGGGATTACATCATACTGGCAAAACTTTTAGGTATATAAGTACAATACCGTGTTATGTACCTTGCCTAATTATCTGGTTGTGTGTGGACGGAAGCGACCAAGAGGACGATCAGCGGCAGCCGCCGTATTCGCCGCTACTCCGCTGCCTCGACAAGCCGGGAATCAAGTCCAAGGTCAGCGACTTGGGACCGGCGTCCGGCGGCAGACGTCCTTGCGCCATGGCGGCGAGATAGATGGATCTATCGATCTGATCGTGAAGCGAGAAGAGATCGAACGAACGACCAGGCCTCCATGATCTATCGTCTATATACACAGGCAAGGTATATGGGCTATCTTTGTTGCATCCTGGGCTTCGGTGCATGGACAACTACGTGGCTTTTTGGGCTTAAATAACATAATTAGGCAGGTAATCTCCAGCCATTAGTCTCCGCCCCTGATGGTCAAAAGAAACATCAATTAAGTTTAACAAACCCTGGGGGGCAAAGAATCATCCTCTTCTTTTCGTGGAAACCTTTGGCAAGGAAGTGGTAACGAAATTGGCTGTAAGAGCAGGTAAACCATGGAAATCATGGAAATCTCGCTGTGAACCAATTAACGCCTTTCCCACCATAAATATCAGGTTGATATGGCAATCATTTCAGGGGCATTCTGCAGCCCATAATACATAACTCCTGTGATTTGGCATTGAAAGTAAAAAAGTAGGCTATAGTTTAGATGGAGACAGCGCGTGAGTTGGACCGATGTCATGTCGTGTAGTAACCGTATCGCGCACCATTATCGTTTCCCTTGCAAGGAGGGGCAGCCGCCCAAGGCAGGACACCATATTCGTGTGCGTTCGAGAGGCAGTACCCGGCACGAGTTGTTGAAGCCAATAACACTCCGCTGCACCGTTCTTCGCCCAATCCCATGGGTGATGGGGCCACGACTCCATTATACTGCCACTACGATAGTTCTTGCTGTGAGTACGAGTAGTAAAATTGTTCTTTCGTCTCAAAGCAAGAACGTGATTAATGGCGAAGCACGCAATTGCGGCTGGCTAAGCTGCCTTTAACCATCCAACTAGAAAGAGATTTAGCCACTGACAAACCCGCCGGCGAAGTTAAAGGCTCCGGCAGATCGCATCGCAGCGGTTGCCAACGTCGCCGGCGAACCACGACAAAGGAACATGGCCATCATAAATTACTCACGCTGGAAGCTGAAACCCCGGCCCATTGACAGGCCGACCCTCTTACGCATGCTCCGACTGGTTGGTGACTAAAAATTCTCGCTAACCAACCACCATAAATACCACCAGAGCTCACGCATCGGCATCTCGGCGCCTCCTCTCGGTCCAACTCGAAGCAACGCACGCGAACGCAGCCATGGCGGATTTGAAGGCTCCGGCCAAAGCGAGGAGGCTGGCGCCGCCCATGTCGTGGCGGACGCGCCTGTCAATCTTCGCCACGGGTTACCTCACCGACGCCACCTGCCGCGCTGACGGCACAATCAACCGCCGCCTGCTCACCTACCTCGACCCCGGCGTCCCGCCCTCCGCCGTCCCGCGCAACGGCGTCTCCTCCCGCGACATCGACATCGACCCCGCGATCCCACTCCGGGCCCGCCTCTTCCACCCCGTGGGCCTGCCCGGCCCGCTCCCGGTTGTCCTGTTCTTCCACGGCGGCGGGTTCGCCTACCTCTCCGCGGCCTCCCTCGCCTACGATGCCGCGTGCCGCCGCATCGCCAGGTACTGCGGCGCGGCCGTGCTGTCAGTCGACTACCGCCGCTCTCCGGAGCACCGGTTCCCGGCGGCGTACGACGACGGGTTCTCCGCGCTCCGCTTCCTCGACGACCCCAAGAAGCACCCCGCTGACGTCGCGCCCCTCGACGTCTCCCGTTGCTTCCTCGCCGGGGACAGCGCAGGCGCCAACATCGCCCACCACGTCGCCCGCCGCTACGCCATGTCCTCCCCGTCCTTCGCCAACGTCCGGATCTCCGGCCTCATCGCCATCCAGCCCTTCTTCGGCGGCGAGGAGCGGACCCCCTCCGAGCTCCAGCTGGAGGGCGCGCCCATCGTGTCCATCTCCCGCTGCGACTGGATGTGGCGCGCCTTCCTCCCGCCCGATGCCGACCGGAGGCACGAGGCCGCGCACGCGGCGTCCCCTGCGGCCGCAGCCGGCATCGACTCCCCGGCGTTCCCGCCGGCGGTGGTGGTTGTCGGCGGGTACGACCCGCTCCAGGATTGGCAGCGGCGGTACTGCGAGATGCTGACCTCCAAGGGAAAGGAGGTGCGGGTGCTGGAGTACCCCGAAGCCATCCACGCCTTTTATGTCTTCCCGGAGTTCGCCGAGTCCAAGGACCTCATGCTGAGGATCAAGGAGTTCGTCGCCGGGAGCGACGGCAGCAAGTGAGCAGCTCGCGCCAGTATCGACAGTGTCAGTGTTTGCGTGTGTGGTCCGAATTAGGAGAAGAGGATTGGGTGTGCTGGCATGACGTATCTGGACCATAGTACTCGTAATGAACTAGTAGTGCAGTACGGATGACGACAGGTAAGAAGTGTTATTTTTACTAAATGACCCCCGAGAATCTTATTTCGCCCACAGACACCCCAAAAAAGAACTTATTTCGTCGCCTTGTCCTCCCTCGCGTCGTACCGCCAGACGCATAACTTACACATGGAGGCGCCATCGAAGGAGTCGCTTTTGGCCGTGGCCGACCTCCGATTGTTCAATGTTTGTTCTGCACATGTCTAAGCCCTATTACTACGACGTGTTATTTACTGTTAAACCGCGGGTACTGAGTGGGTGGATTTACACTTGGAGGATAGACGCCTGATCATATGATCATAAGGCGATTTAATCACGTACTTCACCCGTTCGTTTGTCACTATTGGCCGAAGTGTCTACGATACGTTGAGCTCCAAGCGTAGGACATATACGACGTCTATTGATTGAGCGTGAAAGGTTAATCGAATGCTCTGAGGATAGAGAACTTATATTCTTCTGACGCTTTTTTATCGGGCCCAATTTTATACAGACGCCTTATAAGTAGGCGTGAATAACTAGGCAAGAAGGCAACAAGAATATAACTTTAGCCTGACAACTCCACTTTCACTTTCACTCTTACATGATGTCGTGGACCTCATTGTTCCAGTCCCAGATGTTCCTCATAGATGGCACGGTATAAAGTGGTGGGCAACGGGAAGAATCTTGGCAACTTTTTAGTATCACGCCCCACGGAGGAGAACCATCCAAGTTGAAGCAACATAAATCAGGCATAGGGCCGTCCCAGGTTTCTATCTGGCGGTGCATAGCGAATACGCACCCATGCTTCATGAACGGCATGCTTTCGATGTCGTGGACAAAAAGTGGCATCTTTCTGACTATGGGGTAGCTGTACCCAACGAAAAGCGAGTGGTCTCCAAGATTGTTTGTTGGCAGCCAGATAGCATCATAGAGGTCTATCGCACTGTCGTTCATCTGGTATACCTCGCATAGCAAACCTGAACACATAACCACTTACATGGTGAAGGTGAGGTTGAATGCATTATAAGTTTCCAGGGCTTGAATGTAAAGGAATACGGGGTGAGGTAGTCTGCTAGCACCATGTCTGACGAGGAGACCATGGATAAGGACTAATAAGATAGTATGTCCCAAGTGCTTACTGTTAGTTATAAAGTTCCATGTAATACCGGGTCGAACGCCAAGTTCTGGCGGTTTGATTCTGATAGGGGGATGACTCGTTCCTGCAAAACATAGGTCTTGTCATACCATATAATTGTGTTGGCATACAGATGCAGATACGAAAGGGAATATCCAGATGCAAACTGAATTTTATTTGTTGTCTAGCATACCATATGACGTATCCTAGATGAAGCAATCCCCGTCGTTTGTTACCGCGAAGACGCGGTCTGCATGGTACGCGGTGTGTTCGTACCTGTATGGGTACAAACTTGCTACATGCAACACATACCATCCTTTGCCGTCGACCGGATGCTTCTTCATGGCTATGGTGATGTCGAACGCCGCGATGAGATGGAAATCAGCGTACGCGCACAACCTTGTGGCGGGTTCTACAAGTGCTATCTTCTTCAAAGTTGTTGTGGCGCCAGCGAACTACATGTTCCTTGATGGTGTCCTGGACTAGAGGGTACTCATCACGTTGTCTCCCAGCCAGGTGGGTCCATCCGAGGACCCCCATGGCGGTTCATTGGTGGGCCACATCCAGAAGAACCACGACGTGTACAAGGAAGGTTCCTGAAGACTTGGCGCATACTCCAAGACTTAGACGTCGGCTACACCAAGATTTACCATATGCGTAGCCGACATATTTGTAACCCTAGACCCCTCGTTTCCTATACAAACCAGGGGGTAGATCACATAGAGGATCATAGACAATGTCGTGGTATAAACACCTGCACCCTGTACTCCATCCACAATCAATACAAACAAAGCAGGATGCTTGGTATCATCTCTTCGAGCGAGCCTGAACCTTGGTAAAACCTCGCGTCTACTGTTACCATCATGTCAAGACTATCAGCTCGGGGACCCCCTACTCGAGATTTGCTGGAATCGACTATGACATTGGTGGCCCTTGTTGGTCCCCGCTGATAGTCGCCAGCATCCGATGGGCATTAACATAAGTGAGCAGATAGGTTCCGACATGACCTTTGTGCTGGGCCAGATCTTCATTTTTGATGGGATCATGCTTTTCCTTGACTCGACCGGCCATATGGGCCAAATGGAGAACCTTGCACTCGGCTAGATCATGCGATTTGGCAACTTGGAGTACGTCGTGGATTCCCACGGGGAACTAAACTTCTTGAGTTGGGTGTCAAAACAGATAGAGGAACAACAAGTCGTGCCCCATCCAAATGTCGATGTCAGATCAGGCCCAGGACAAGGACGGAAACCTTATGTCAGACCAGGCCACAGTCCCAGAGCCGGCAACATAGCTCGAGAACCAGGCTATAGACTTGGCTCCACAAGAACACCCTAGATCAATGTCAGATCAGATCCCAGAGGAACTTCCCCTGGCGTTGATGTCACATGAGGCTCGGGAGGATTGCAGCAAATCCTTTTTGAACGAGATGTTAGATCAGATTCAGATACTTGTGGTATCAGATGACCAGCCCTCCGTTTATGATCGGATCTAGGTGTCCCTGGGAAAGGTCAGATTTTTTGGCCCACCCACCACCCACCTAGTCACCAATATCAAGGACCTAACACAAGGACCTACAGAGCGGCTCTGAAGAGGTAGACTACACAGAAGAAGATGTCGTTGGGTCCTCGAATGGCCCACTTGCAACCAATGCACCCATAGGCAAGTGGATAACAACATCCACCTACGACATCTATATGGTAGACACCCCAGGAGGTAGTGGTGTGGATGATGCCAATGGCGGAGGCGGCGATAGCAACGGCAACAACAACAACGACAACGGGAACAACATCGATATTACCAAGCCCGAAGATGCCGATGACCTAGGCAGTAGCCTGGGTCTTGAGGACAACAAACATCTTGAACAAGTCCCTTGGAAATCTGGCCTACGATGATTTAAGGGTAAGGCCGGTCCGTACGGCCAACAAGATAACAAGAGAGAGAAAACAGATCCAAGAGGAACAACAGGACCTCAATGATCGCTGGGTCGAACTCTATCAAGCCGAGGAAGCAGTTAAAGCTAAGAAGCGACAAGCGGCGAAATATACGGCACCACCTAGCTATTATAGGAACCTGATTATAGACCCCGACAAGGCCGCCAAGGAGAGTGCCATATCTAAACGCCTATTGGCAATGGGTCTGCAAAAGAAACCCGAGCTACCCGAGGGAGTCCTGGACTAGGGGGTCCTCGGGCTACCGGCCTATTTCTCATAGGTCGGACAGGTGGGCTGCATTGCAACTGCTAGAAGACCGAACTAAGAGGCGACTCCGTATTCGGAGAGGAGATCTTTGGTGTCTTGGTGTGTCCTCCAAGTCAAGATAAGAAGAATCGGCATGATTATTCCTTCCTTGTAACCAACTATATATGTGTAACCCTAGTACCCCTGGTGTCTATATAAACCGGAGGGTTTAGTCCGTAGAGGCTAGAACAACAACCATCATCCTACTCGCCTAGGGTTTAGTTCATCTGATCTCGTGGTAGATCGACTTTGTAATCATCCTATACACTTCAATACAATCAAGTAGGACGTAGGGTTTTACCTCTCCGAGAGGGCCTGAACCTGGGTAAACATCATGTCCTTTGTCCCTTGTTCCCCATTGATCCAAGATCCACAGCTCGGGACCCCCTACCCGAGATCCGCCGGTTTTGACACCGACATTGGTGCTTTCATTGAGAGTTCCGTTGTTGATCGCCGAAAGGATTAATGGCTCGGCTATTCATCAACGACGCCATCCATGCCAGGGACATCTTCATCCCCAGCTAGACTTTTGCGTTTGGTAGTGTCGTACTGCGTGCCGATCCGACCGGCCGTCTCGGCCAGGTTGGAGACTTTGCCCCCGGCCAGGAGATCAGGTTCGGGAACCTAGAGTTCACCGCCGACTCCCGAGGAGATCTTACTCTAACAAAATCTTTAGCTCCCCTTGAAAAACTTACTGATCCTGATGCTTTAACTTCGGGAGTGGTAAACCGGACGGGGACTGGTGTTACACGGAGCCCAGCCTTAAAGCCCGACCCCGTCAGTTCGACCGAGCTAGTTACCTCGAACGTCCCCGAAGCGGCTATACTGCGGGTCAGTCCCGAATATTCGGAGGGCATGGACCCGACAGACCTTTCATCATTGAATAATCTACTAGACCGGATCCGAGCCATGGGAATCTTCGACGGCCAATTCTCGGTCTACGATTAGATCGGGCTCAAACCCGATAACAGGGAAATTTACATCCCACCTGTCACACACCTCGTCGCCACCATCGAGGACTTGGCGGCTCGCAGTCACCAAAGCTAAAAACAAACTGTGTCCGGGTTTGCGATTATCTCGCCCAGGCTTCTGGCCCGGAGTCCGATGTTCGCCCCGAAGAGAGCCTGGAACCAAGCCTCGACTTGAAGCATGACCTCGAATCTGTGCAACAGTATGCGGTTGACAGTCCGGATTCCGAACATGGCATGCCGGATACCACGATGGTGCTAGACACCGCCGCCAAAGTTCCGGATACGCAACCCATTGGAACGCAAAGTTTCTTCCCACCCACCCCCATGTCGAGTACTCTCCAAGTAACTCAGGAAATCCTCACGTATGGGATTTAATGTACATAAAGCGGCAGCCCGGAGAAATGGTCCATCAATTCTGGGCTAGATTCCTCCTGGTCAAAGACAGGATGACGGATTGCTGCGACCAAGAAATCATAGCGACCTTTCGGTATAACTGCCGAGACGAAGGAATCTTGAATGCCCTCGCCCGTCGCCACGTGCAAAGCTTCACCGAGTTATCGGATCTGGTACGTGATGGCTCGTATCCGCGTCAGTATTTCCCCGAAGAGGAAGGGATGATGCAGTACATCTTCGGTAGGTATTTCCCTCAGTTATGAAACCAAGGTTATCGAAACAGTAGGAGAACCAAGCAACACTATGTAAACGGTACCTGCACACAAAGAACAAGTACTTGCAACCCGACGCGTAAGAGGGGTTGTCAATCCCTCTCGGGTAAAAGATAGATTGGTTTGTATGATTTTGGATAAATAGATCTCACAATAAAACAAAATAAAACAAATAAAGAAAAAGTGCAGCAAGGCATTTTTGGGTTTTTAGAATAATAGATCTGAAAACAAAAGCAAATAAAAATAGATCTCAAAGCAAATATGATAAAGAATAGACCCAGGGGCCGTATATTTCACTAGTGGCTTCTCTCGAGAAAAATAGCATACGGCGGGTAAACAAATTACTGTTGGGGAATTGATAGAACTTCAAATAATTATGACGATATCAACCGACTCCTGCCTGCATCTATTACTATTACTCCACACATCGACCGCTATCCATCATGCATCTAGTGTATTAAGTTCATGGAAAAACGGAGTAATGCAATAAGAACGATGACATGATGTAGACAAGATCTATTCATGTAGGAATAGACCCCATCTTGTTATCCTTAATAGCAACGATCAATACGTGTCTTGATGCCCCTTCTGTCACTGGGAAAGAACACCGCACGACCGAACCCATCACAAAGCACCTCTTCCCATGGCAAGAAAAATCGATCTAGTTGGCCTAACTAAACCAAAGATTTGAAGAAAAATACGAGGCTATAAGTAATCATGCATATAAGAGATCAAAGAAACTCAAATAACTTTCATGGATAAATATATCTGATCATAAACTCAAAGTTCATCGGATCCCAACAAACAAACCGCAAAAAGAGTTACATCAAATAGATCTCCAAGAGACCATTGTATTGAGAATCGAAAGAGAGAGAGAGAGGAAGCCATCTAGCTACTAACTACGGACCCGTAGGTCTACAATGAACTACTCACGCATCATCGGAGAGGCACCAATGAGGATGATGAACCCCTCCGTCATGGTGTCTAGATTGGATCTGGTGGTTCTGGAACTTGCGGTGGTTGGAATTATGCTTCGTCGACTCCCCTAGGGTTTTTGGATTTTCGGGGTATTTATAGAGCAAAGAGGCGGTGCGGGAGGCGGCCGAGGTGGGCACAACCCACCAGGGCGCGCCCAGGTCGGTTGTGCTCCCCTCGGAGCCCCCCTCTGGTACTTCTTTGGCCCAACAGGTGTCTTCTGGTCCAGAAAAATTCTCCAAAAAGTTTCGCTGCGTTTGGACTCCATTTGGTATTGATTTTTACCGAAGTAAAAAACAAGCAAAAAACAGCAACTCGCATTGGGCACTATGTCAATAGGTTAGTCCCAAAAAATGATATAAAGTTGCTATAAAATGATTGTAAAACATCAAAGAATGATAATATAATAGCATGGAACAAGCAAAAATTATAGATACATTGGAGACGTATCAGCATCCCCAAGCTTAATTCCTACTCGTCCTCGAGTAGGTAAATGATAAAAACAGAATTTTTGATGTGGAATGCTGCCTAACATGTTCATCACATATTATTTTCTTTTGTAGCATGGACATTTGGACTTTTATATGATTCAAAGCAATAGTATAGTTTTGACATGAAGATTTCAATACTCAAGCATATCAACAAGCAACCATGTCTTTCAAAATATCAACACTAAAGCAAGTTATCCCCAGCCCATTATGCTCAATCATTGATCCATTCATGAAACACACTCGCATATTAGCTATACCCAATGCTCAAGTACGATCATAGTGCCCCTTAGTTGGTGCTTTATAAGAGAAGATGGAGACTCAAATAAAAGTAAAAATTGCATAAAGTAAATAGAAAGGCCCTTCGCAGAGGGAAGTAGGGATTTGTAGAGGTGCCAGAGCTTAAAGCGAAAAAATAGAGATAAAACATTTTGGGTGGCATGCTTTTCTTGTCAACGTAAACAATCGAGTAGTTTCCAATACTTTCCATGCTAGATATATCATAGGCGGTTCCCAAACAGAAAATAAAGTTTATTCCTTTTTCCACCATGCTTTCACATTCCACGGCTAGCCGTATCCATGGGTGCCGTCCATACCAACACTTTCCAAGGAATTTATTATTTGACAACATAAAGTAAATTCATTTTTCATTTCGGGACTAGGCATCCCTAATACCTTTGCCGTACTCTCGTGTAATGACAAGTGAATAAACACGCATCTTGAGAATAACACATCTAGCACGGAAAAATATCAGCCACCCCCTACTGTTTCATGAGCGGTACGAGCACACAAAAAGGAAATTATTTTGAAAATTAGAGATGGCACATACAAATTTGCTTAGAACGGCACGGAAATACCGCATATAGGTAGATATGGTGGACTCATATGGCAAAACTGGGTTTAAGGATTTTGGATGCACAAGTAGTATTCCTACTTAGTACAAGTGAAGGCTAGCAAAAAGATTGAGAAGCATCCAACCAAGAAACGAAAAATCACATAAGCAAGCATTAAGCATAACTAACACCGAATAATGCACCACAAGTAGGACGTAATTTCATTGCATAACTATTGACTTTCGTGCTTGCATAGGGAATCACAAACCTTAACACCAATATTCTTACTAAAGCACAATTACTCATCAACATGACTCACATATCACTATCATCATATAGCAAAACTATTACAAAGAATCAAGTTTATTTTGTCCAATGATCTTCATGAAAGTTTTTATTATATCCCTCTTGAATATCTATCACTTTGGGACTAGTTTCATATGTTGCTTTTGATAGCTCAAACAAATCTAAGTGAAGAGCATGAGCATAGAAAAAATTTCGTTTCTCAAAATAATATAAGTGAAGCATGAGAGAATTTCTTAAAAA
The DNA here is from genome assembly GCA_011799875.1 of Thinopyrum elongatum. NCBI lineage: Eukaryota > Viridiplantae > Streptophyta > Magnoliopsida > Poales > Poaceae > Thinopyrum > Thinopyrum elongatum. Next base: position 83,816,920 of record CM022300.1, on the reverse strand, counting down.
ATTACTAATTCTCAAACAAATCTAAGTGAAGCATGAGAGCATTTCTTCAAAAATATTAAAGCACACCGTGCTAAAAAATATATAAGTGAAGCACTAGAGCAATTCCATAGCTCAAAAAATTTAAGTGAAGCATAAAGAGCAATTCTAACAAATCATAGTATAATTTTGGCTCTCTCAAATAGGTGTGTCCAGCAAGGATACTTGTGACAAACTAAAAAGCAAAACAAGCAAAGACTCATATAATACAAGACGCTCCAAGCAAAACTCATGATATGTGACGAATAAAAATATAGCTCCAAGTAAAATATTGATGGTCATTAGAAGAAAGAGGGGATGCCACTCGGGGCATCCCCAAGCTTAGTTGCTTGTTTCTCCTTGAATATTGCCTTGGGGCATCCCCAAGCTTAAGCTTTTCTTACTCCTTATTCCTTCATCCATCGTGATCTCACCCAAAACTTGAAAACTTCAATCACACAAAACTTAACAAAACCTTCGTGAGATCCGTTAGTATAAGAAAAACAATCTTTACTCTAAGTACTGTAGAAAACCCATTCAAATTTTGTTATTGCATTATATCTACTGTATTCTAACTTTACCATAGCTTATACCCCCCCATACAATCCATAGATTCATCAAAATAAGCACATAATGCAAAGAAAACAGAATCTGTCAAAAACAGAACAGTCTGTAAAGACTCGAATTTTACTCACACTTCTGTAACTCCAAAACTTATGAAACATTAGGACAACATAGAAAATTCGCATTAAAATCTTGTGTAAAAAATTCAGAATTTTTCGTCGCTTCTGTGAATCAGAGAATTATTTTACTGGACGAAAAAGTTTCTGTTTTTCAACAGGATCAAATCAACTATCACCAAAGCTATCCCAAAGGCTTTACTTGGCACAAACACTAATTAAAACATAAAAAACACAATCATAACAGAGACATAATTTTGCAACCACTCAAGAACAGAAAGAAAAAGGCAAAAATAAATTTTATTCATTGGGTTGCCTCCCAACAAGCGCTATCGTTTTACGCCCCTAGCTAGGCATAGAGCTTAGTTTCAAGTATTGTCATCTTTAGTTCTAGATCCATAGGATGCCCTCATGATTGATTCATATGGTGGCTTGATTCTTGTCCAAGGGAAGTGTTCCATTCCCATTCTTAGTGGAAATTAAAATTTAATATTGCCTTCTTTCATGTCAATCACGGCACCAATAGTACGTAAAAATGGTCTATCAAGTATAATTGGACAAGACGGATTGCAATCAATATCAAGAACAATAAAATCTATGAGCACATAATTCCTATTTGCAAGAATAAGAACATCATTAATTCTTCCCAAATGCTTTTTAATAGTAGAATCCGCCAAGTGCAAATTTAAATTACACTCTTCAATATTGGTAAGACCAAGCACATCACATAAAGACTTTGGAATTATGGAAACACTAGCACCCAAGTCACGTAAAGCAAAACACCGAATAGAGCCCTTCGATCCGAAAACAAAACAGCATCGCTCGCCCTCGAAGCATTATCCGAGGCTCTCGCAGCCGAGGAATTAAGCACACTTCGCACAATGGTGGATAGGGACGACGTAGTCCTCAGTAAAAGGCCCAAATCCACATCCTTCAAACCAGCCGATGAAATCTTCAAATTTCAAGTGCATCCAACGGACCCCAACAAAACAGCATCCATTGGAGCCCATCTGGACCCCGTAGTCGATGAAGCATTGCGGACATTCCTGCGCGAGAACTGGGACATATTTGCCTGGCACCCTTCAGATATGCCAGGTATCCCACGAAGACTAGCGGAGCATAGCCTGAACATAATCAAGGGCTTCAAGCTTGTTAAACAGGCGCTGCGCCGATTTTCTGAACCCAAGCATCAAGCTATGGGGGAAGAATTAGCAAAATTACTTGAAGTCGGATTCATCCGAGAAATAAAACACCCCGAGTGGTTAGCAAATCTGGTCATGGTGCCCAAGAAGGACAAATCCTGGCGGCTATGCGTCGATTTTAAAGACCTAATAAAGCCTGCCCTAAGGATCCCTGCCCCTTACCCCGCATAGACCAGATCATCGATGCCACCACCGGACATGACTCATTGTGCTTCCTTGACGCCTACTCCGGATACCATAAAATCAAGATGAAGGAGTCCGACCAAACCGCAACCGCCTTCATCACCCCCTATGGGCCATTCTGCTTCAACACAATGCCCTTCGGGTTGAAGAACGCAGGCGCCACATATCAGCGCATGATTCAAACTTGCCTAGAAAACCAAATCGGCAAAACAGTCGAAGCATATGTAGACGACGTGGTCATTAAAACCAAACACGTCAGCCAGTTGGTAGACGACCTCCGCCAGACCTTCGAAAATTTGTCGGCTTATGATATAGGCTCAACCCAGACAAATGTGTCTTTGGGGTTCCCGACGGAAAACTACTCGGATTCATTGTTTCCCATAGGGGGATAGAGGCCAATCCGGCTAAAATCTGAGCTCTATCCCAGCTAGCAATACCCACGAAGCTGAAACACGTCCAGAAGTTGGCAGGCTACATGGCAGCCTTGAGTCACTTTATCTCCCGCCTTGGTGAAAAGGCATTGCCGCTCTACAGATTGCTCAAAAAGACCAAAAACTACGAGTGGACCGATGAAGCAACTGCTGCAATGGAGGAAATAAAAACACTACTAGCAGGCAACCCTATACTAGCAGCACCCGGCGTAGGCGAACCCATGTTATTATACATCTCGGCCACAAATCAAGTAGTGAGTGCGGTCCTCGTGGTAGAACGAGAAGCAGAGGGCCACAAGTTCTGGGTGCAGAAGCCAGTCTACTACGTATCAGAAGTGCTTACCCCGTGCAAATCCCGGTATCCACATTATCAGAAGATAGCCTATATAGTTTTTATGGCATCCTGAAAGCTCCGACACTACTTTCAAGAGTGTTCGGTCACAGTGGCATCCGAGGTACCCCTGAATGACATCATCAACAACAGGGACGCCACAGACCGCATTACCAAATGGGCCATAGAGCTCCATCCCTTCGAAATCATGTACAAACCGCGCCGAGCTATTAAATCTCAGGTGTTGGCCGATTTTCTCTCCGAATGGACAGAAGTCGAGCCCCCCGGGAATATAGTCCATACTCACATTGGACAATGTACTTTGACGGCTCCAAGATGTTAGCCGGACTGGGGGCTGGGGTGATCCTTACATCTCCCACGGGTGACAATATCCGGTATGTACTACAGATTATGTACACGGATTCCAACAACACAGCCAAATACGAGGCTCTGTTGCACGGTCTTCAGATGGCAACGTCAATGGGCGTACAACGGCTCGAGGTGCGGGGAGACTCTAACCTCACCATCTCCCAAGTCAACAGTGAATTTGATGCCAAAGACCCAAAAATGGCGGCATATCAGAACGCTGTCCTTAAATATCAGCCCGGTTCGAAGGGTTAGAATTTCACCATGTCTCCAGAGACAGTAATCAAGCTGCGGACGTCCACGCCTGCATGGGCGCTAAACGTGACCCAGTCCCTAAGAACACCTTCTTAGAACGGCTTTTCAAGCCATCCATGGTGTGGCAGGATGGGGGCAAGGACGCGGCAGCCAATGGCCCCGTACAGATCGCCCCTCGAGACATTGAGCCAGATGACGAAATCATCGGCGGCTCGGCACTCGAAGAAACACCTTTGGCTCACGAAGTTATGGCTATAATCGCACCATGGACCGAGCCCTTCTTTGCCTACCTTCTCCGGCAAGAGCTCCCCGATGACCAGACCGAGGCACGATGCATAGTCCGGTGCTCTAAAGCCTACAAGGTCCACGAGGGTGAGTTGTACAAGAAAAGCACTATTGGAGTCCTCCAGAGATGAATATCTGAAGAGGAGGGGCGGCAACTTTTGGCTGAGATACATGCTGGCATGGGCGGCCACCACGCGGCAGCTTGGGCCCTGGTAAGCAAGGCCTTCCAAGCAGGGTTTTTCTGGCCCACCGCTCGTGCTGACGCACACACTCTAGTCCAACACTGCATTGGATGCCAGCTTTTTGCAAATCAAAGCCACATGCCCCCCACGGCTCTCCGGACAATACCGATTACCTGGCCTTTTGTGGTCTGGGGGCTGGACATGGTCGGACCACTTAAAGGGGGGACCAAGAAAAAGAAATACTTACTGGTTATGGTCGACAAATTCACTAAATGGATCAAGGCAAAAGCAGTAACTTCAGCTAAGTCCGGACCAGTCATCGACTTTATATCCGACGTGGTTCACCGTTACGGTGTCACTTACAGCATAATAACGGACAATGGATCCAATTTCACAACCCAGGAAGTCAAAGACTGGTGCACTAACATGGGCATCAAGCTCGACTATGCTTTGGTGTATCATCCATAGACCAACGGACAGGTCGAACGGGCCAATGGACTAATCATGAGTGGCAGAAAGCCTTGTCTGGTCCGTTCCCTGAAAGAATCCGATTGCCACTGGGTGGAGGAGCTTGACTCCGTATTATGGGGACTACGCACCACCCCCAACCGGTCAACAGGATACACGCCCTTTTTCATGGTGTATGGCGCAAAGGCAGTCCTCCCCTGCGACCTCATTCACGATGCGCCTAGGGTGCGCATGTACGAGGAAAAGGAAGCTGAGTTAGATCGGCAGGACGACCTAGACGCCCTGGAAGGAGAGCGCGACATAGCTCGGGCCTGCTCTATGTTTTATCAACAGCAGGCCCGGTGCTACCAGAGCAGGGAAGTTTGGGCGAAGGCATACAACATAGGTGAGCTCGTTATCGGTGTCAAAACTGACAGATCTCGGGTAGGGGGTCCCGAACTGTGGATGTTGGATCAATTGGGAACCAGGGACGTGGGACACGATATTTATCCAGGTCCGAGCCCTCTCTAAGAGGTAATACCCTACGTCCTGCTTGATTATATTGCTTGTGTATATGGGATTACAGAGTTGATGTACCACGAGATCGGATGAACTAAAACCCTAATTGGTAGGATGGCGATTGTTCTCCTGGCCTCTACGGACTAAACCCTCTGGTTTATATAGACACCAGGGGGTACTAGGGTTTACAGATAGTCGGTTACATCAAGGAAACGTCGGATCTTCCATCTTGACTTGGGGTACACACCAAGGCACAAAAGGTCTTCGGTCCGGATACAGTGCGACCCAACAGTCCGGCCTATGTGAGATAGGCCAGCATCCTGAAGACCCCCTAGTCCAGGACTCCCTCAGTAGCCCCCGAACTAGCCTTCAACATCAGCCTCCTATAACTCCCATGACTGCATACTCTGGCTTGCAGGCGAGTTCTCTTGCTTCTGAGTATTCGGAATAATCCTTTTCCAGTTAAGCCTTCAAACAGTGCTCGATCTAATTTGGCCATACGTCGATCCGTATCTGGACTCTGAACTATCGATTTTACTTAGCCTCGAAGGCCAATCGTTCAAGTGTGAGCAGTATTTTTGACTGACACCTTTCGGTGAAGGGTCGCGTCTGGTCATAAACATGAAGACTCGATGCGCGGCTCGAGGCAGCCCCTTCAATGACATGTCCCGTCGGGGTGGAGATCGTGTCCCGCTTTTTAAGGGATTTGATCAATGATTCACAGTATCCCACTCGCGCATAATGCCACGAATATATCAGGAAGAGGCGAGGTTGGCGGCGCATTTACAAGACTCTTGGTATCACGACTGCTTATAAAAGAGACCAGCCACAGTTGTCCCCGTACGCCTTCTTCCTCCTCTCGCCATAGCCTTTCCCAATCTACAGAGCTCGAGCACTCCAATCCAACTTCCTGCAAAGTCGAGTTCGGCAATGGCTGGATCTGGAGCAAAGGGCAAGTGGGAGGCCTCGTGTGTCACCAACAACGGCATCGAGGACCTGAAGTGAGCGGGCTTCCTCTCCCCCAACATCGCTCATCGGGCCCCTGAGGAAGGCCAGGTCGTGCCGACGCCCTGCGCCGGCGAACGGGTGGTGTTCGTTCCCCACTTTATCCGGGGACTGGGTTTCCCCCTCCACCCGTTCGTTCGAGGGTTGATGTTCTACTACGGGCTCGACTTCCACGACCTGGCTCCGAATTCTTTCCTCCATATCTCGGCTTTCATTACCATCTCTGAGGCCTTTCTCCGGGTCCAGCCGCACTTCGGCCTATGGCTGAAGGTTTTTAATGTCAAGCCGAAGGGCGCCATGGTGAGCAGGCTCACTCGACTCGGCTGGCCGGAGGGCGTGTTTGTAGACACGGTCAAGGTCTGGCAAAAAGAGTGGTTCTACATCACGGAGCCCCGTGAGGCAACATGGGCAGTTGCTCCGGAATTCAGATCCGGACCCCCTGCGAGGTTAACTTCGTGGACCAAAAAGGGCCTTGACTGGGAGCCTGCCACCGAGGTGAAGGCGCTGCAAAAACGTGTTTCCAATATGATAGAGGCAGGGGCCACACTGGCCAACATGGTCCAGATCATGATCTACCGTAGTCTGCTGCCTTGCCAACTTCGGGCCACCCCAATGTGGTATTTGAAGTCCGAAGACCCCCCCATAGTGCAATACTTCCACAGGACCACCCACGAGAAGGTGTGGAGGGCGCTGTTCAAGCCACGGAAGACTTGGCCGGCCGAGAAGGAGGACATCGGGCTCGACGCCCAGAACCCCCCTAAGGAGGTAATGTAGTACTATTCTCTTTATGTTCAGATATTTGCATTCCCACTATGATCCTCAACTCCTCCTTCTTATTTCCCCAGGGCTGGCTTAAGAAAGCCATGCAGATGGGCAATCCAGCCCCGCTGCCCGAAGACCCCATGTCAGCTCTGCTAGAAGAAATGCTGACAGTGGCGCCTTACAAGGCGCCAGAGGAAAAGGAGAAGAAGAAGAAGAAGAAGAACCCCACAAGGGAGGACAGGGAAGGCCTCCGCCCAAGAGTCCCACCGGACACCAAGTCCGGGGACACCCACGCCCCCTCCGCACAAGAGGGGGAGCTGACAGTGTCCTGGACTAGGGGGTACTCACCACGTCGTCTCCCGACCAGCTAGATTGGGCCGAGGACCCCCATGGCGGTTCTCTCATGGGCCACTTCGGGCAGCCCATGCCGCATACAAGGAAGATTCCACAAGACTTGGTGATCAAGACAAGGACTCCTCTCCACCGACATATTCGACTAGGACTCTTGTTAACCTAGGCCTCCGGTGCATTATATAAGCCGATGCCAGGCTAGTCGATAGAGGATCATGGCATCTCATATGCTAGATCATTATGACATTACTCATCATACCTCTAGGGTTTAGACCACAACGTATGATCTCGAGGTAGATCAACTCTGTACTTGATACTTCATCAATATAAACAAGAGCAGGACGTAGGGTTTTACCTCCATCAAGAGGGCCCGAACTTGGGTAAAACATCGTGTCCCTCGTTCCTGTTATCATTGATCCAAGAATCCACAGCTCGGGACCCCCTACCCCGAGGTCTTCCGGTTTTGACACTGACAGGAGTAGGAAGAAGAATAGGAGGAGGAGAGCGACTCCTCCCACACCAGGAAGAGAGCGGCATCGGCCGAAGCCGAAGGGGAGCACCCTTCCCCAGCTGCGAAGAAGAGGAGCAGGGGGAAGCTGGTCATGCTCGATGACAGTTCGGACTTTGATCAGGAGTTCGTAGCCTCCAAGAAGGTCCCGAAGAGGGTCCCCAGAGTCAAGACCCGTGCTGAAAGGTGAGAATCCGAAGTCTGTCTGAGTGTTGGTTTTACTAATCGATTACTAAAAACATGTGTGCTCTCGTGCTGTAGCCCGTCCCGCGACCTCCCCACTGACCAGATGTCGGAGGGTACTTCTCCGCCAACCGATCTGGCAGAAAGTGGAGGCGCATCGCACTCCGCGCCTTCTCCGATCATAGAAGAGACCGGGGAGGTGCTGTCCCAAAGGACCCCACCCGTGCCGAACACGGGGGCGATGTTGACATCGACATGGCCGAAGCTAACGCCTCGGCTGCCGAAGACTAGGAGAAGGAGCTCAGGCAAGTCGAGCCCTCTCAAAAGACGGTTTCGGGGCCTTCATGGCCCTCCGAAGCGTCACTGCCGCCTCCCACCGAAGGGGGAGACGGTGCCCCGCCGCCAGTGCCGAACACCAGGGGCCAAGTCACGGCAGAGTGGCCGGACATGATGGAGGAGGCTATGAACAGCTCTTCATAGTCGCGGAGCACCGCACCTTGATGGGTGCGGTGTTGCAAAGTGTTCGGTCCGTTAACAGCTGGCCTCTTAATAGGCATTGAGGTAAACAAAGTAATGCTTTTTTGTAAAGAGTATTTTTCGTAAGTAAGATTTGAGCAATCCTTATATGTAGCAGCCCCCGAGACTCTGGCAGGTTGCGAAGAAACCTGTCAGAGGATCAAAATCATGAGGACATTGGCCAAAGTGTCATCTTTGTTTTATTTTTCAAGCTTTGGCATTGGCGGCTGCTGTCAATGCCGCGGAGTTGGTTGAGATAAATCGGAAGCTGAAAGGTTTCGATGAAGAGCTCAATCTTGTCAACAAGCGGCTTGATGAAGCGCAAGGATAGTCTGTTCGAAACACAGTCCTTTGCATATTTCGCGTTAAGTAGAGTGTTCGGGATTATCCCTGAGCAAGAAAATGATTGCAGCTGTTGCTGCGGAGGTTGAGAGCCTCAAAGCAGAGCTGCGGAAGGCTAAAGCCGAAGCAGCCGAATAGAAGGCAGCAGCCGAGCGAGCGACCGCCGCACTCACATTGGTGAAAACTGGCAGTGAGAAGCATGAGGCTAGGGTGGCTGAAGTGCAACAAGAGATCAAGGATGCCATCACTAAATGTGAGGACCTTGAGCAGAAGAATAAGGAGCATGCCACCGAGCTGGCAAAGATGAAGACGGAGGTCCAGGAGGCGCGGACGGAAGCGCGAGGTGCTCGAGAAGAGCTCCGACAAGTAAAGCAAATTGTGAATGGTAAGCAGTACTTACAACAGAGTGTCTTTGGCGGCCAAAGATTCGCATTGCTTACCCGGGTCTAGCATTCCGCAGGCGCCTTTATGAAGCTCCCGAGGAGTGCGGCAGATGCGTCAAGGCACTATGCGGCTCGGGAGGGTGACTCCGAGCTGAGGCTATTCTGGGCACAGTTCTAGGCGCCCGAGCACCCTCCCCTCCTTGTTAATCAAATGAAGCAATTGATGGAGCTGCACCGAATGGCGGAGCCGACCATGAAGGACCTTTGTGTCCGGCTGTGGCCCTCTGAGCCCATACAGAGCAGCTATTTTGGTCTGGTGGCGAATTTGTGTGATGCTGCCACCCGCGTTGATACCGTGAAGCGCTCGGTGTGCATCGAGGGGGCTCGGATGGCGTTCTCGAAGACCATGGTGCACTGGCCGAAGATAAAGCCCGTCGAGATGGCCACCGGACCACCCCCAACTGAAAAAGAGCATAGGCGCCCGGAGCAATACTTCTCCACCGTGATGGACGGTGCTCGGGCCGTAGAGGCACTATGTTCGAAGGATTTACTCCTTGAGTAGTTGTGCCATGATGTATTAAACTGTGGTTGAACCTTTATGCTTTATAATGCGGTTGTGTTTTGTATGATTTATCATACTTGCATATGTTTATGTTAATTTTGACTCCTATGCGGCCATTTCATTCTGAAAGTTACCAGTCGCCGGCTTCAGCCCCCACGTAGATACTACGAGGGGTGTTCCATCCTCCGTACTGTAACCCTTAGCCGATGTCTCGGTGCCCAGAGGCGGTTGTGTAGGAGGGGAACAAGGCAATCGAACTATGTGGCTTTATGACTTTCACTTAGCCATAGGAGCTTGACTGCGGGGGCTGGTAACCAGCCCCCAGTGTGGGGAGATGTACGGCTAACCTGAGGGCCAGGCATCCACCACTTGATTTGTGGAAGGACAAATCCTTCGTTTTACATGGTATAATCGCCAATGATTTTGGGTTTGACACCAGTCATCGGATCGCCGACCAGTTCTCGCTTATTATGACAGTCACTTTTCAGCTTTTTCCAATGAGGTACTTAACCGAACTAGCAGAAGTACAATCGCAGTGGTTCTCCCTTTACCTTCTTAGCCGAACATGTGGAACGTAAGAAGGTAAGCACAGGAGTGGGGCAACCCAACTATTGACCCAAGACATAATTCGGAACCGATGCATATAGTGCAATATCCGAGACGCCGGACACATTAGAAAATAGGGTGCCGGACTTAGCGTGTGGGGCGAGCGTTACGGTCGAGCCCCCGGTCTGTTAGCTAGTTTGTATGTTGGGGAGGATATACGCCATACAGGTTTAAGACAAGATCAAAGAGCGGGGAAAAAGTGCATAGTATGGATAACTGTATGGGGACGTCAAAAGGTTTGCTTTATTTCCCATAGGCTCAGGGCGTTTAATTGTACAATTCGAGCTGCCGAACAAAGCGTCGGAAATGGAAACGTTATCAAAAAGAAGAAGAGAAATTTACAAATGAAAGGTTTACGTAGGGCCTTGATGTGTGGGTTAACTCCCGAACTGTGCCCTACTGCACGTCTGCGCCTTTGCTTCTATTGGAAGGAGCAACTTCATGGGGTGGTTGTTCGGTGGCGTATCCTTGAAAAGGAGTCTTCGAGAGGTCGCTGCATTGGTGAGGCTTGATGCCGGATAGGTCCTAGATGGTACCTTCTCGTTGTCCGAAGACGCATTGTTCCATAGTACGGTCAAACCAAACTCTTGGTGGTTAAGCCCCACAGCTGCCCATGGTATTTTGAGTGCAAAATTGTTATATCGAGGCATGTAGTGTGCTGTTGGGGCGGGCATGCCGTGGGAGGCGTATCCCTATGCATGTCGAACGCAGGGAAGCCCCTTGGCTAGAGATAGGGCCCGTGCTCGCTTGTTTGCTTCTCGAGCCCTGACGGCGAGCTGGCCTGCCGGCCCTTCGTATTCGGCCGCTAAGGCCGCAGTGTGTTCCTCAGTCCGGAGAGAGCGCTCCGTGTGGCCATTGACTGTGATGACGCCTCTTGGTCCGGGCATCTTCAATTTGAGGTAGGCATTATGGGGAATGGCATTGAAACAAGCGAACGCCATTCTGCCTAGGAGGGCGTGATAGCCGCTGCAGAAGGGGGTGATGTCAAAGATCAAGTCTTCACTCCGGAAGTTGTCCGGAGAGCCAAATACTACTTCCAAAGTGAGAGTGCTCGAACAGCGGGCTTAGATGCCAGGGATGACCCATTTGAAGGTGGTGTTGCTGGGTTTGATCCTTGATGGGTCGATTCCCATTTTCCTGACTGTATCTTCATAGATCAGGTTGAGGCTGCAACCTCCGTCCATTAGGACTCTGGTGAGGTGGTATCCATCGATGATATGATCTAGGACCAGTGCCGCCGATCCTCCATGACGAATGCTGGTCGGGTGGTCCTTGCGATCGAAAATGATCGGACATGCTGACCATGAGTTGAATTACGGGGCTACAGGCTCTATGGCGTAGACGTCCTGAAGTGCGCGCTTTTGCTCCTTCTTGGGTATATGAGTGGCATAGATCATATTTACTGTTTTAACCTCGAGAGGGAATTGTTTCTGGCCTCCATTGTTCGGCATGCGAGGTTCCACATCATCCTCGTTGCGGGGGCTTTTGCCCGCATCTTCGGCTGTAGCTTTGCCGGCCTACTTAATTACGCAACAATTACGGTTGGTGTGGTTGGCGGGCTTGTCTGCGATGCCATGTATCTGGCACGGCCTATCCAGGATAACATCCACCTTAGTGGGTCCATCCTGGTTTCCTTTAGAGGGCTTTTTTCGCGGCCGTGACTTGGAATTACGGAATCCGGCATTTACTGCCGTGTGATCAGCCTCTGCGCCATTATGTCGATGCTTATTTTTATTGCGGCGTGGCTTTCTGTTGCCATCCCAGGCTTCCGAAGTGCCGGGGTCTTCTGGGTTGGTGGTTCTACGAGCCAACCAACTATCTTCGCCCGCGCAAAAGCGGGTCATAAGGGATGTAAGAGCCGCCATTGTCTTCGGCTTATCCTGGCCGAGCTGGCGTGCGAGCCATTCATCCTGGATACTGTGTCTGAACGCGGCGGCTTCGGCGTCTGGGCAGTCGACTATCTGGTTCTTTTTGGTCAAAAACCGATTCCAGAATTGTCGAGCCGACTCGCCGGACTGTTGGACCACGTGGCTCAGGTCGTCGGCATCCGAAGGCCGGACATAGGTGCCTTGAAAGTTGGCTCGGAAAGCATCCTCGAGCTCTTCCCAGCTCCTTATGGAGTCTTTGGGGAGGCTGTTCAACCAATGTCGGGTTGGCCCTTTGAGTTTTAATGGCAGATATTTGATGGCGTGGAGGTCATCTCCTCGTGCCATATGAATGTCGAGAAGAAAATCCTCAATCCACACGGCCAGATCCGTACTTCCATTGTATGACTCGATGTTCACGGGTTTGAACCCTTCTGGGAATTGGTGCTACATCACCTCATCGGTGAAGCACATTGGGTGAGCGGTGCCCCTTATTCGGGCTACGTCGCGTCGAACCTCGGATTCCATCCTGGCCCTGTGTTGATCCCAAACTCTATCGTTTCGGTCGAGCCATGCCTGGTATCCATCTCTTCTATTGGGAGGATAACCTCTTGATCCATAGATGGACCTTGACTAGCCGACTCTAGCGGCCAGGTCGTGTCGAAGATCGTATTGATATTCTGGCTATGCCGCCTCCTTGCCTTTACGGCGAAGAGGGGCAGGTGGGTGTTCGGCCTCGCCAGCCGGTCTATCCCTTCCTCTAGGGGGGCGAGCGGGCTGGTTGCCTTGAGTTCATCTAGGTGGCGCGGGCTCGAAGGACTCGTCGTCGAATTGCGGGAATAATTTACACTTGGGGTAGCTCTTTGTTTGCCCTTCATAGCCGTACCCTTCTTCGGCTACTAGGACCTTCGTCCATCTGTCGTTGAGGGTGTCTTGTTTGACTTTTACCTTTTGTTGTTGCTTATTCAAGCTTCGCACGGTGGCTATGAGCTGTTGCTTGAACCGCTCCTATTCTAGTGGATCTTCTGGGACGATAAAATCTTCAGCTCCCAGGCTGACTTCTTCTTCGGAGAGAGGCATGTAGTTGCTATCTTCCGAATCATTGGTGTCCTTGGGGTTATGCTGACCCTCATGCCCCTCTAAGCCATCGGACTGGTGCTCGGGGGTAGGGTCGCCGAGGTCTTCCTCATTGTCCGAGGTGTCGCCTTCTCCGGTGCCCGTGTTGCTTTCCCTACCATGTCGCCCCTTGGATCATCGGTGTTGTCTTCGGCATTTGGGGGTCTCCTCTCCAGGCTTGTTACTATCCCTTCTGGGGGTGCCATCCCCATTGGTGCCATCGCCATCATCCTTGGGGGTGTCCACCATGTAGATGTTGTAGGTGGATGTGGTCGTCCATCGGCCGGTGACGGGAGGGGCAGCGTCCGTGTGGGCCGTGGCCTCGCCGTCGTCGTCCATGTCGTCGGCCTCCTTGGAGGCATAGTCCAGCATGTCGGGTAAGTCTTCGACAGTGGCTATTAAGTGGGTGGTGGGTGGGACGTAAAATTCCCTGTGGCCTACCTCAAGGCTCCGTTGAGCATGAGCCGAGGACGGGCCATCGACAATAGTCACCATCTGGATCCGGTCAAGCGCCTCGTTCAACAAGGCGAGGTTGGCCAGATCGGTGTATGAGGTTTCTTCGGAGCTGACCTCCATCGTCATGGTGGGGCGAGGCAAGAGTCTGGCCAAGGTGAGACCCTGGCCTTCGCACGCGGTACCCGCATCGAGGCTCAAAGCCAAATCTGCAGTGAGGAGGGCGAGTTCGGCTAGGGTTGACTCCCTGTCTTCGGAGGCCGAACTCCCGTCCAGGCTCAAGGCCGGATCCAAGGTAGGGTCGATGGGTCCGGACAGGGTTGATTCCCGGTCTTCGGACATAGGAGTTGCTTCCGAGCTCAAAGCCGGTAGTGCGACAAGGGCCGATCTGGAGATCAGATCGGGGAGAGGCCCTGAAGTTAATGTTTCGGAGGCTGTGGTCGTCCCAGGTGGGGCTGAGAAGCCGGTGAAGATCAGATCGCCCCGAGCGTCGGTGACATATTCGCAGTTACCAAACCTGATCTGATGCTCAGGGGCGAAGCTGTCGACCTGGTTGAGATGACCGGTCGAATCGGCATGCAGGACAATGCTGCCGAACGCGAAAAGTTGCCCGGGGATGAAGATGTCCCCAGTGTTGATGCTGTCTCCGATGATCAGGCGAGCCATCGATCCCTCGGCGATCCAACAGTGGAACTCTCAATGAAAGCACCAATGTCGGTGTCAAAACCGGCAAATCTCGGGTAGGGGGTCCCGAACTATGGATCTTGGATAGATGGGGAACAAGGGACGCGGGACACGATATTTACCCAGGTTCGGGCCCTCTCTAAGAGGTAATACCCTACATCCTGCTTGATTATATTGCTTGTGTATAAGGGATTACAGAGTTGATCTACCACAAGATCGGATGAACTAAAACCCTAACTGGTAGGATGGCGATTATTCTCCTGGTCTCTATGGACTAAACCCTCTGGTTTATATAGACACCAGGGGTACTAGGGTTTACAGATAGTCAGTTACATCAAGGAAACGCCGGATTTTCCATCTTGACTTGGGGTACACACCAAGGCACAAAAGGTCTTTGGTCTGGATACAGCGCGGCCCAACAGTCCGGCCTATGTGAGATAGGCCGGCATCCCGAGGACCCCCTAGTCCAGGACTCCCTCACTCGTCCTACGCCTCCCTGAGAAGCAGAAGAATAAGCTCTCGCCCAAATGGGACGGTCCTTTCATAATCTATGAAGTGCTAGTAGGAGGAGCATATTGTCTTCGCAACCCAGCGGACAATCGCCTTGAACCAAACCCATGGAACGCAGCTCGGCTTCGGCGCTTCTACGGCTAGTCCGGTGTCGTCGCCTCAACTAGCCTTTTCTTTGTTATAGTTTTTTCTTTTTCTTTCTACCTTTTGGGGTGGTTAGCACCTCCCGGGCTATGTTCGGATAAACCGAACTGTGTTAGGCTCTTTAGGTATACATCCTCAAATGTACTACCCAGATCTACCTGGGGACTCCTTTAGAAAGCTAATCAATATACTTTTCGTGCACCTATTCGCCTTTGTGGTGTTTGCACCCTTCCCGTACCATTTCAAGCCATTATATGCACCAATTTGACTTAAGTTTTTGCCAAGCTGGGTTGCCTGGCTCCTGTGCTTACCCCTTATGTTCCCGATTGTTTGGCTAGGGGGTAAAGGGAGCACCTCTATGATTGCTACGACTGAGTGAGTCACGTACGTACCTCTGACGGGTGAAACTGAAAGCTAGCGTTCTTAAGAAAATAATGGGTCGGCCACGAGGGAAGTGAAAATAATTTGGATTTCGCCACCAAAACCCTGGGGTTCTGTTCCCAAAATGACTAACACCAACATACTATAGGTATCCAGATAAAATGTCTATGGTCAACATGACAAACCTGAAGAAAGGAACCCATGGAGGAACTATTTTCTTTGGAAGATGTTTCTTATACGTTAAAAAGTAATATAACATAACTCTTCGCACGCACTTTTGTCTCTTCACACCAAATGGTCGTATTGCCTGGTTACCTGAAGTGATTTCCTGTTGTCTCAGGTCACATAGTATGGAACACTCCCCGGCCACTAGCCAGGGAGGCGGAAGCTGATGGCCAGTTAAGATAGTGCTTATAGTGCAGATAGAGAATGCTTGATGTAAAGTACATACATACATAGAATCAAACACCCTGCTCCTTGTCAAAATTATCTATCAAGCTATCTAGGGCACAGTCCTCTTGGGAGTACCGAGCAGCAGTCATCACTTGGTCATATACCAGGCAGAGGGGTATTTCTTGCCCGTCCAGCCCTGCCGGCCCAACAAGAGCAATATGCTCCGGCTCAAGTTTGGTAAAATGGGTCTTCACCATTGCCCAGGCCTCCCGCGCTCCTTCTCGGCAAGCTGATATCTTCCATAACTCAAAGCAACGCTGAGCTCCTTTGAAACGATTGGCCAATTCGGCCATCCCTTCTGGAGGAGTCTCGGTCGGCCATAACACCTTGACCATGCTCTTCATAGCTTTTCGAGCTCGCTCATGCACGATGGACAGTTCCTTTAAAAAGGTTCCCTCCAAATGAATTGACCTCTTCTTCGGGCCGCCCAGTAAGGAGACCTAACACAAGGAATGGCATGTCCTTTACATTCATGCACCACGCATATCTACATGATCATAAGTTGAAATATCACTTACCGAACATGCCGCCTTTCAATCTCTGGTTCTCCTCAAGGGCTTGCACCAATTGAGTTTTCAAACTCTCAATTTCTTTGGCCTGCTGTTGGTTTTCCGCCTTGAGCTTGTTCTTTTCCTCATGGCTTTGTGTTAGTACTTGGTGGCCAGCTTCATGCTGTGATTCGGCGTACCTTTGAGATTCTTTGGCTGCGTCCAGGTCCTTTTTTAGTTGACCTATGGATTCAGCTGCTATAAGGGAAGCTTGTGTTAAACAAGGTACCCCAAACAATTCATGCATTTTAAAGCTTTTTCCTCACCATGGGCTTCACTGGTGAACTTCTTGACCTCCTCCAGTTCGGCTTTCGCATCGGCCAACTGTATTCGGCTTAGCTCGAGGTCCTCGGACAGTTTTTTATTCTATTCCCTTGAGGCCAACAAAATATCACAAATACATATACACTCATATCCTTAACTCGGCCGTCCATGCCTGAATCAAGGCTCGGGGGCTACTAGGTTAGGATTTATGTTCGGTTCTCAAAACCAATCTCGTACCTCCATGTTGGCAGACAGGAGGTTGGTAATCTCCTCAAGACCTGTTCGGGCTGCTCCGAGGTATGTGTCTACCGAATTAAATGCATTAAATTCCTGGTCGGAAAATGCGATATGACGCAAGGATTCCTTCCACCGTCGGTGAATCATCACACCTTCAACTTCGGAATTGGTAACCGAGACATCCCCAAGATCCTCTGGAGGCTGGTCTGTGGCAAAAGCCTCCACATTGACCCCGGCCCATGCCGAGGATCTCAGTTCAGGATTACCCCCTGGCACCACCTGGACGTCTTCGGACGGTGGTGATGGTACACTTCTTCTGCAGGTCTCAGTAATGTTACGAGTACTTGCAGCGGCTACATTGACGATGACCCAACTATAATCTCAAATATATTACCTCTTGGCCGGAGGTGCGGTCGATGTTGCTCCCGCGGCTACCTTGCGCTTGGAAGTTCCGTTGTTGGTTGGTGCCAACATAGTCGGCACCGCTCCCATTGATGTTCGGCGCTTGGTACGGCGACCCTTGGGAGTAGAAGTCAGCATACTCAGGGTGGCGCGAGGCAAACGCCCTTTTCGAAAAGAGGCCTTCTTGCTACTTATAGCAGAAGAAGGGAGGGCCCAGGGTGATCGGCTATAAGAGCCACCTTGGAACCATCATGGCTTTACTGGAAAAAGACCCCGTCCTCAAAATCGATGGACGTCTCTGGGTCATCATGAAATCCCGGGTCGTCGTCACGGGAATGGCTCTCTGGTTATGGAGAGGGGCAGCTGATGGTCTCGACCTGGCGCCTCCAATTATGTTCGGAAAAATAGTAGATCTGATCAGTATATACGGATGTAATGTCAGGACTATGAAACGAAAGTTGAACTTACCCATTCTATGGGGTTATAGCTCGAGTAGCCATCCCTGTTCCTTAGACGGGCAAACTCTTCTTCCTCTCCTTTGAAGAGATCGGCTAGTATGGCAGCCATTGCTGCCTGGTTATCGGGCCCCTGCCGTTTGTAATGGGTCGCATCATTTGTCCCGTTATAACACCACAGGGGGTGCATCCTTTGTTGAAGAGGCTGCACACATCGAGAGATGGCGGCGGCCATTACGTCAATAATGGTTAATTTGCTGTGGGTCGGCAGTCGTACCTTGGCGGCCAAGTGCTGCACCTCGGCGCTTTCTTCTTGAGAAGGGCTTTTTGGCCGCCAGTTGAACCGCTTCTTTAGAGGAGCATCTGAATATTCGGGCAGACCCCTCCGAACTGGCTCGGATAGGGGAACATCTTCAATATAAAACCATTCCGAGGTCCACTCTTTGGAATCCTTCTTCAGGGTCCCGATGGGATACCCCGTCCCGGCTATACGCCATACCTCGGCTCCGCCTACTTAAAAAATTGACCCCCCCACAGGTGCGGGGGACGAGGCAGAAGTACTTCCTCCATAACTCGAAATGAGCCTCACAGCCCAAAAACATCTCGCAAAGGGTGACGAAGCCGGATATATGCAATATGGATCCGGGGGTGAGGTGATGAAGCTGGATCCCATAAAATTCCAGCAAGCCCCTCAGGAAGGGGTGAATAGGGAAGCCCAGACCTCGTAGAAGAAAAGGCACGAAACATACCCTCTCTTCCTTGCTTGGAGCAGGGAAGTTCTCCGCAAGAGCTTCGTCGTTCATGGAAGTTCATCCGACGCGGATAGGTACGAGATCTGCAGTAGGAAGATATCCTTGCGTTTGGAGGTTGCTTAACTGGAGGCACAAAACCGAGTAGCTGGCCCAGTCACCCGGGAGAGGGCCATGAGGGCGTGCGGATGAACCTGGGGCACCAGCCATTTTTTCCAAGATTTCTTTGGTCTTGTCTTGGTTTCTTGATTTGGGATGGATGAACTGCCCGTCACGCTCCTGACCTATTAAATAGGTACGTCTTCTTGTCCCAGAGGGGCGTTTGTGTAAAAGATCACTGGGTTGTTCGCCTCCTAACTGGCGCACGGAAGTCGAGGGTTGTCTTTAACCCTTGATAAAAATTAATACTGAGGGGCCCATTGTTGGTGCAATATCTGCCGACCTTGTGTTTTGGAGATTGTTTGAGAGAAACAGGTATGGACTGATTTGTTTGCTAGTGCATACAGAGAAAAAAGTCCATACACAACCGAAGAGAATGCTGTCTCCGGTGCTGAGTTCGAGGAACTTCGCCGAAGTACATCTGCGTTGCAGAGAAGAACGAGCTATAATTGTTGAAGCAATAGAGTCGAGAAGATTGATGTGAAGAAATTGACCCCTCGAAAGTTTTCTGCTGAAGCAAAGCTTTTGATACGGTACTGTCATCCGAAGAAATTGACTGCAGCGATGGAAGTTGAAGGCAAAGTGAAGGCATAGTATTCATTTCATTGTTCTTCTTTCATTCTTTCAAGTCATAGGACCTCCGTACTATTAAGAGGGGTACAGGTTCTCGATGCTTAGATCTATTGTGATGCTTAGCCATAACCTATGTCATGGACTTAACACGGCAGATGCCCTAGCGAAAGGACTTAGGTGTGGAGCCATCGCAACTAGGTTAGCTTGAAGGGGTTGAACGGGACAAAGGACACAGAGAGTTTACCCAGGTTCGGCCCCTCTCAATGAGGTAAAAGCCTACGTCCTGCTTTCAGTTGTATTGCTGGAGTTTCGATTACGAGGGAGCGAATACGCTTGACCTAGCTTTCGATTGATTGTTTCTTGAGTTAACCCGCCGCCGGATCACCCCTTTATATATGCAGGTTGATGCCCGGCGGCTTACAGAGTCCCGGCCGGCTCATATACAACGTGTCCGGCTCGGTGACTAACTAAGCTTGCCTTACAATACAAGTTAATCATATGGCGGTTCATCCTCTTGGGCCTCAAGTCGCCTCTGGGTCTTGGGCCTTCAATAGGCTTGCTTCATGACCCGCCATCTTCATCTTTAAGTCGCCAGTGGTATGACCCAGCCCCTCCTGGGCGGGTCATACCCAATAGTTATATCCCCAACATTAGGCCCCAGGTTGATTTGTACTTGTTCACATCAATCTTCAGTACTTGACTTAGCTGAATCTTCCATCATCAACTTTATGAACTTTTCTGTAACCCGCCATGACGTCAGTTCACAGAACCACGGTAACCCGCCATGACATCAGGCGCATTAATTACACGCAAACCCAGAATATGTCAACAAATCTTTATCTTTAATGGACCTCCCAAAAATCGAGGCATCTGTGTAGCCACATAATCATTTTTTCAGCCTCCTCGATTCCCGCGCATGCCATTTATCCACCTCCTTATAAATAGGGACAGGGGTCCTTTTCTTTTTTTTCCCTTGCCTCCTCGTCTTCGTCTTCTTCCTCACAACGCCCACGCACGCCCGAGCTCCGCCGTCGTCGACCTCGTCAACTGCCTCAACTCTGGCTGCTGCATCACCCTGAATGAACCAGAGCACCGCGACACGCCGCCGTTGTCCAGCAGCATCAGTAAGCACTTCTCCTCCCACATAGCAGATCTCCATTAGGGTTTGCCTAGTTCACGGAGTTCTTCTCGGTTCTTCTTTAGATCGAGTAGTTTTGATCTGAATATGATACCAAACTTGTGCGGTAGCAGTTTAACACTCGTTTTCAATACCAGAATACATCCCTTCTATAAAAGATCTCATCTGAGCACACGAACTCTCTGCTGCCATCACCTTAGGTTTAGAATTTATTTCATTTTCTGAACTGCTGCAGATCCAAAGTTATAGCACCAATCTGTGAAATCTGTTCGGCCCATTACTTAGCAAATCCTCACTTACAAATCTGAAGTGTAGCAACTATCTGGGCGGCTTAACTGATAAATCGTGACCCGCCATATATCATTAGTCCCCTTTTAAGCTGCCAATATATTTATCTTTATAACTCAGTGTTATCTTCCGGCTTAACATGTTGGCTCTTTATAGCACTTACTTTTGAATCAATGACCGGCTTATCAGCATAATCTCAAACCGGCAATATTTTCTTCCTAGATCTTTCTTCGCAAAAATGACCAAGACTGTCACTTCATGCAATTGGATCGTCTCCCGGGTTACCGAGGAAATGTTGAACGAGTATGTCCAAACGGGCGTCTTAGCCAAAAAAGATGTCATCCATTGGAGGGTCCCAGGCACAGAAACCCCTCCTAAACCCAAAGAATGTTCAAGTTCAAGTTTGATTATGACTCAGCCAACAGATGTTCAAGTTCGATTAAAGTCCAGTTCCACTTGGATGTAATAAGATGAGTCATAATAAAAATAGCATGATGAAGTGACAATGCAGACGAGCATGATATCAACATAAGCATGGATGAGCAACATAACCATCAAGCATATTAACAACAATAAATCATTTATGCAACTGAGCATGGCATAATGGCAAGCATGAATATCACAAGTATAACACTATACATAAGCATAGCATGACCACTAGCATCAGAAGTAAATACTAGAATAGAACATTATAATAATATTAGCAAGTAATCATTTACCCAACAGATGCAAAATGATCATATCACAAAAATAAGCATGGATTCACGAGCACATATAAAGCATTCACAAAATATTAATCGGCACAAAGTATTTAAATATTCAAGTTGAAAACCATGGCTACTGCAAGACCATCATGCTAGTGGCTGTCGTGGCTTGCCTGGGGATGAGGAATACACCGGAAGAAGTGCAGAAGGATCGCGGAAAGATTCGCCGGAAACAGTTCTCTCCCGGAGGGGGCTGTTTACGGACAAGGCAAAATGGTCATTTTCATTGTGTGAAAACATTGTGAAAATGATACCAACAGAACGGGCTCGACGAGACGAAGACGTGGGCTTTGGAATCACCTGAAATGGAGCTACGGTCGCGAAGATATGGACGTTTGTTGACCGGGGACTAATCTGTAAAAAGAATATTCATAGACAGGCCCTTGGCGGTTAAAACAGAAAGCGTCTTAGGAGAAAATACGTTTTCAGAACTGAGAAAGCGTACTTACGGCCGAAGAAGCACCAGAATACGCCTTCTCTATAGCGAAAACGTATTTTCGTGGAAAACGTTTCCACTTAAGTGACGTGGCAAGGCGGGGTTAGTGGCTGGCTCACTGATGCATGAGGCCCGCGTGGATTTTCTCTCTCTCCCCCTGTCTTCTTCTAACTCCTGACGGGGAGGACACAGAGGGCGCGGCCGCGTGTGCGCCGGCGATCCCCGGCGGCCCCGACCACTACTGGTGGAGCTCGGACCACCAGTAGGCTCGGGAGGAGGCCGCGCACCCGTCCTGGCAACGCGCAGACGACGAGGAGGCCCGAAGCGAGGGCGGCCAGGAGGGCGCCGGACAAGGCTAACGCCGGAGTTGAGGACGGGGCTATGGTCGGTCCGGCGATGAACGGAGAGGTGGGGGATATTCACCGGAGTTTGGGGGCTCCACCGGTGAAGAAGAGAGGGAGGGAGGAGCTTTGGTGGGCGCGAATTTTGGTGGAGGGTAGCGGCGGCCGTGACGGGCAACCGAGGCGAGGAGGGACTGGGCGAATGGAGAGGTCAGGAGGGGACTAGGGGAGTGCGGTGAGGCTGGTGGAGTGCTCGGGACGGGTCGGGAGTGGCTATATATAGCCGGGCATCGACGCCCGTGATCGGTCACCGCCGAGCGAGTCCGGCCGGAGCTCTGGCGCGAATAGGGTTCACGGGGGGGGGCTTGGAGGTGACGGGAGAGGCCAGAGGAGAGTCACGGAGCAGAGCAACACCAAAGGGAGGGGAGGAAGAGGACGGAGCACGGACAAGGCCGGTCGGGGCACTGTGCTCCCATGGTCATGCGGTGGCGAGCTCCGACAAGCGAGCTACAGGAGGTGGAACATGTCCAGAGTGATCACGAAGGGGCAGGAGAGTTCGAGCGAGCTCGGGAAGGGTCGGGGCGACACGGTTGGCAGTCCAAAGAGGTGGGGGACGGCGGTCAGAGCGCAGACACGGCCAGGGCACCGTGTAGGAGGTGACCGGAGAGGGCCAGAGGGGCTCAGGGAGATGAGGACGACGCTGGAGAGCGGTTGGCCATGGCCGGACGTGCGAACGCGACGAGCAGAGGAAGGGCCCGAGCTAACAGACATGCAGCTCGCGTCCATGGCATGCCAGAGAGGTGGTCACCGCGTGAACCGTGGCACCCAGTGTTCCCTGGCGCCCAACTTGTTGTCTAGTTGATAATCCTTCCAAGTAATAGTCTCTAAGAGGTGATGGATCAACGAAATTCACTGTGGGTTGATGGGAATGATCCTTTGAAGTTTGTTGTAGCAAACTTTGACAAGAGACTGAGGTGAGCAGGGCTGGCTAAGAGATAAAACAAGATTTCCCAGAGGTTTATAGTAGGAAGGACATCATTACTGTGAAATATGAGATTATTTGGACAAGTATTTATCATAGTTGCTTTGCAACCGCCAAATCTGGTCCAGAAACTAAACCATGAAGTAGCAGTCACTAGGAGTGTTGGATTGGTCTGAAATTTCGAAAGGCACAATGATTTGGTCATATTAAGATGCTGTAAAAGTTTCATACCATTTGGACTTGCCAAAATAGTACTTTCTTCACAAAGCATCCCTCTGGACAGAATCTTAGGAAAATTCCTGAGGGAAAATGGCTAAATGGAATGAGCTAAGATTTGGTGGAGAGAGTTTATATGGGTAGTAGCATGCCCTTGTAAATTTTCAGAAATAATGAAGCAATATAAAATATACTTGCTTCACAACCTGAAAATATTGGCAGAAGCAAAGATTTGATGGTGTGCTCACATAGATTATTAGATAGAGCTGAAAATTGGTGGAGAGTCATGATATGATTACATGAAGGACCATGAAAAATTTCAACTCATTTGGATACTTCTAGCTGGTACTTCCTTCACAAAGGCTTCCATCTGACAGAAACTTTGGAAATTTGCTGAGGAAGATTCACTAGGCAAATTGAGTTGAATTTTGGCATGAGGCCATGATATGGATAGTAAAAGGTGTCCAAAAAGTTTGGGGTCAATCAAGCAAAAATAAATGAAACTTCCTTCACCAAGTGCCAGCTTGGGCAGAATAGGAAAATGAATATTAATGAATTATTTTTTATCATGCCAAGGAAGGGTTTTGACATATCTATGGAATATATGACCCAAAAAATTTATGAGAATTATTTGGGAATTTTGTGGATGACAGAAAAGTAGGTTGCTTCACAACCTAGGGCAAAAGGATTATTCCTTTAACAGAAAAAGGAATATCCCCAAGAAAAAGAATATTGGGGTTGGTCCAAGATGGGAAAGGACATGATCTTGGGATGGTTTTAAGGATGGCAAGCCACTTGGGAGAGGAATCAAGGGTGATCTCTCCAGGTTTCAAGACCACATAGCCACAGAAAAGCAATCCAAATCAAAAATCCAAAGAAAATCAAAAGAAAAAGAAAGGGCAAAAAATCAGGGTGTGACACTTACAAATCTTCTACAAAAAGATATCCCATTTGTTTTTTATGATGATTGTGTAGAAGCCTTTGAAATTCTTTAGAAAGCTTTAATTTTCTCTCCTATTGTTCAACTTCCTGATTGGAATTTACCCTTTGAAGTTATGTGTGATGCCAGTGACTTTGTTGTAGGGGTTGTCCTTGGTCAAATAGTTGACAAGAAATTAAATGTTATTCATTATGCTAATAAGACTTTGGACAATGCTCAAATAAATTGTGGTACTATCGAGAAAGATTTTTTAGTGGTTGTTTGCTTGTGCTAAGTTTTGACCTTATATTGTTGATTCTGAAGTAACTATTCACAGTGATCATGCCGCTATTAAAATCTTATGTATAAGAAAGATGCTAATCCTAGGTTGATTAGGTGGGTTCTTTTATTACAAGAATTTAATTTCATATTGTTGATAGAAAGGGAGCTGAAAACCCTGTAGTTGATAATTTGTCTAGGATGGAAAACATTCTTGATGACCCAATTCTTGTTAATGATAGTTTTCCTGATGAGCAGTTGGCTATTATTAATGCTTCCCCTCATGATAATCCTTGGTATGCTGATTATGCAAATTATATTGTTGCTAAATATTTGCCACCTAACTTGACATACCAACAAAAGAAAAAGAGTTATTCTTTGACTTGAGACATTACTTTTGGGATGGCCACACTTATATAAAGAAGGAGTAAGTGGTACTTTTAGGCGTTGTATACCTGAGCATGAGCATGAACAAATTTTGATGAAGTGTCACTCCAATCCATATGGAGGACACCATGCTGGAGATAGAACTGCACACACGATATTACATTCTAGTTTTAATTGGCCTACTCTTTTCAAAGATGCTTGTAACTTTATCCTTTCTTGTGATGAATGTCAAAGAATTGGAAATATTGGTAGACATCAGTAAATGCCTATGAATTATTCACTTGTTATAGAACCATTTGATGTTTGGGATTTTGATTATATGCGGCCTTTTCCTTGTTCGCACGGTAACACTCATATTCTAGTGTTGTTCATTATGTCACTTAGTGGGTAGAAGCTATTCCAACTAAAAGTGATCATAAGACTTCTTGTATTAAAATGCTTAAAGATGTTAGCTTTTCGAGGTTTGGTGTCCCTAGATATCTTATGACTGATTGTGGTTCACATTTTATTAATGGTGCTTTCAGGAAAGTTCTAGCTAAATATGATGTAAACCATAGAGTAGCATCACCTTATCATCCTCAGTCTAGTGGGCAAGTTGAATTAATTAATAGAGAAATTTAATTAATCTTGAAAATACCATTAATAAATCCAGAAAGAATTGGTCTAAGAAACTAGATGATGCACTATGGGCATATAGAACTGCTTATAAAAATCCTATCGAATGTCCCCTTATAAAATGGTTTATGGAAAAGCATGTCATTTACCTCTTGAGTTAGAGCATAAAGCCTATTGGGCAATTAAATAACTTAATTATGATTTCAAACTTGCTAGAGAAAAGAGATTATTTTATATGAGTTCTCTAGATCAGTGGAGAACAAAAGCTTATGTAAATGCCAAGTTATTTAAAGAAAAAGTTAAAACATGGCATGATAAAAGAAGTCAGAAGCAACAATTTAACGTTGGTGATAAAATTCTTTTATACAAGTCTTGTTTTAGACATTTTGCAAGCAAACTTCTTTCCAAATGGGAAGGTCCATACATCATCGAAGAAGTTTACCATTATGGAGCTATCAAGATAAGTAACACCAAAGGAGATAGACCGAAGGTAGTTAATGGCAAAGATTTAAGTATTATATTGCAAGTAATCCCATTAACATAGATTCAGATGTTATTCAAGTAACTACATGGAAGAATACATAGAACAACCTTCCGGAAGACTCCAGAATCCTAAAAAGGAATAGGTACATGGTACGGTAAGTAAACCCAGTCTAAAAATTCTGAAAAATATATATCTCATAGTTTTGTAATATTTAAGAATTTTTGTGAAAAAGAAGAAGTTGAGGTGGTGCACTAGGGGCTCACACACTGATGGCGTGCCCTACCCCATGGGCATGCCACTGATGACCCACAAGTATAGGGGATCAATCGTAGTCCTTTCGATAAGTAAGAGTGTCGAACCCAACGAGGAGCAGAAGGAAATGGCAAGTGGTTTTCAGCAAGGTAATTTCTGCAAGCACTGAAATAGTCGGTAACAGGTAGTTTGATAGCAAGATAATTTGTAACAAGTAACAAGTAACAATAGTAACAATAAGTGCAGCAAGGTAGCCCAATCCTTTTGATGGCAAAGGACAGGCCGGAACGGTCTCAGATAATAAGCAAAGCGTTCTTGAGGGCACACGGGAATTTCATCTAGTCACTTTCATCATGTTGGTTTGATTCGCGATCGCTACTTTGATAATTTGATATGTGGGTGGACCGGTGCTTGGGTGTTGTTCTTAATTTTACAAGCCTCCCACTTATGATTAACCCCCTCGCAAGCATCCGCTACTACGAGAAAAGTATTAAGATCAAATCTAACCATAGCATTAAACATATGGATCCAAATCAGCCCCTTACGAAATAGCGCATAAACTAGGGTTTAAGCTTATGTCACTCTAGCAACCCATCATCTAATAACTACTCCACAATGCATTCCCTTAGGCCCAAAGATGGTGAAGTGTCATGTAGTCGACATTCACATAACACCACTAAGGGAATCACAACATACATATCATCAAAATATCGAACGAATATCAAATTCACATGATTACTTGCAACATGACTTCTCCCGTGGCCTCAAGAACAAAGGCAACTACTCACTAATAATATTCATGCTCAAGATCAGAGGGGTATTAAATAGCATGATGGATCTGAAAATATAAGCTTCCACCAAATAAACCATATAGCATCAACTACAAGATGTAATCAACACTACTACTCACCCACAGGTACCAATCTGAGGTTCCGGTACAAAGATTGAACACAAGAGATGAACTAGGGTTTGATATGAGATGGTGCTATTGAAGATGTTGATGAAGATTGGCCTCCCAAAGATGAGAGGGTTGTTGGTGATGTCGATGGCTTCGATTTCCCCATCTGGGAGGGAAGTTCCCCTAGCGGAATCGCTTCGCCGGAGGGCAAAAGTGCTCCTGCCCAAGTTCCGCCTCGAGATGGCGGCGCTCCGTCCCAAAAGTCCTCCCCTTATTTTTTTAGGTCAAAAGAGCTTATGTACCAAAAGATGGGCACCGAAGGTGGGCTGGGTGGCCCACTACCCACCAGGGTGCGCCTGGGGGGCCTGGCGCGCCCTGGTGTCTTGTGGGCACCTGGCAGCCCCCCTCTGGTAGTTCTTTTCTCCAATATTTATTATATATTCCAAAATAATCCTCCATAAAATTTCAGCTCATTCGGAGATGTGTAGAATAGGTATCTCTGACATAGCTTTTTCAGGTCCAGAATTCTAGCTGCCAGTATTCTCCCTCTTTGTGTAAACCTTGCATATTATGAGAGAAAAGGCATTAGAATTACTCCATAAAGCGTTATAAAACATAAAAACATTATAAATAACAGTATGAAAACATGATGCAAAATGGACGTATCAGTCACTAGGCCGTGTGGGGCCGCCATGCACTTTCCCGACTGTCTTTTGCCCTTATGCTTGTTTCGCACGAAAAAATATCCTATAAATTCCCTTAGATGTTTTGATCCGCGTATCACAAATTTTTCTCCTGTTTTCATTTTGAGCTATTTTCTGCCAGGGTTCCGGGGCTTAGTTCATCATGTCTTCCTCCGCCTTCAACAACGGGGACGACGATGATCAGCGGTTGAAGGAAATATCAGGAGGGAGCTGCTGGAGGATTTTGAGGTTCATGCGGGATCAAAGGATTCCAAGGAAGCCCCGACACCAGAACCTACATCAGAGACTCTCGCCAACATCTCCACCACCCAAGTTTTAGCCAGGGCATTGAAGGCGGCAAGGATTCATAAGTGTGGTAAGATACTAAGTGGCTCTCCCTTCAAGAGGCCCTCAGCTAGGTTAGGCAAGAATCCTTTTCATAACTTGGTTCAGAATTATGGAGTTGAGAATACCTCTCGTATGCATATACCTTCCAATTGGAACATCTCCCATCCAAGTACACATGATGTAGGAAGGATAAATCTTTGGGGGCGAAAAAGAAGGACATTCTGCTTGAAGTGAAAAATAACACCATCATGCTGCAATGCCTACTTCATAAGATCCAAGACTTGAAGAAGATCATTTTGGATTTCATCAATGATGACAAGCATGCTCCTTCACCACCACTATCACCAAAGAAGGAAGCTTGAGTACTTGGGTATGGGCACAACCCTTGGCTTTGTTGTAGAATGAAAGTAAAAGAGACAAATGAAGAGTCCAAATGATTTCGCTTGTTTCATTGCAATGTGGGAGACCCAGTTATATACATGATGAAGGGGTGTGTTGGGGAGACACCTCTTCCCCAATAGACACCTTCTGGGAGGCATCCCTCCCATACAATTCATCACATGTTTTATTTCACAACACTCCCCCTTGATCAATTCGTCATCTGTATATTGCAAACTAAAAATTTCCTCCAAAAACCCTGTGGGAAAAATTGAGGAAACACCTTATAATAATATGCCATCCAAAACTCCTTTAAAACCCAGTGGAAAAAATTAAGGAGAAACCAATATGGCATATATCCACACTTGTATTTATATTGTCTTGTTAAAAACCTTATATGAGAAACCATCATGGAAAACTCATAAAGGGAAAAGAGTACAATATGAGCGATCTGAAGATCACCAACGGGTTATAACTTAGGATTTTACCCCCCCCCCCCCCTGAACTTTGCAAACCTCAAGGTTATCTCATACCAATTCCATGAACCTAGTTCTGGAATATAAACATTGGTAGAGATATTGTGAATATCACAATAATTTGTTTGCAAATTACCCTCTTACATTTATGTAACTCATGAGGATAAATATAACCCGTAAGCAATACAAGTGACATTATCTTGGTAGACAATGATAATCTCCACATGATTTCACATGTGGCGAATCATTCTATGAAGTCATCCACGTTTTGTGATGCTTCAAATAAAATAGAATGATCACTGGAAGGACTCGCTTAGAGTCTATTCTGAAGACTTCCCTCAAAATACTCTTCCAGCAAACCCAGCCTTTGATATGGCATTGCGGGATCAGATAATTAGCCACTATCAATATATCAAACCATGGTCCCATCTTAATTTTCTAGATGGAATTGATCAAGACCCTTTGTGCCCTGGATATATTCGAGGATATTCCTTACACAAATCTTATACCTTTCGGGGAATTGCACTCTCAATAAATTGCCAAAAACTATATAGTGTCAGGCCTGCCATATTTTGCAAGATATATGAGTGCTATGATGGTATTTAGATGTGACGCTTCATGTCCCAGTATCACTTCACCATCTCCCCTATGTCTCAAGGATTTGTATCCCATATTAGGTATAATATGACGTGTCTTTAATATATTATATCCATATTGAACTTCTCCAATACTTCTGGATATATGAAGACTGATATCTTAGGGGGATATGCTCAAATCATAAACTTAACATAATTTGGTTTAACCCAAATATCCGTCTTAACATTATTGTGTGTATTTCATGTCTTATATAGACTTTGATGATAAGATCATCGACACCAAAAATTAAGGTGATGTAAAATTCAATCCAGGATTTCTTCATCAATACATGTCAACAATCATTTGTACGTGAGTAATCCTTGTTAAGGAATAACTCACTTAGTCAGTTGCACCACACAATTCTCCGACTACTTCAAGTCATAGAATGACTTCAGAAGTTCCACACAAGCATGTTGCGATTTACCTTTGGATTCAGAATATTAAGTCATTCAATGACTTCAATATATACATCCGAACTAATTGACCCATGGGAGTATGTAGACATTACATACATCAACCATATGTATCTGTACTGCCATTAACATTCAGTATCTAAACATAATTCCACTCATACCAAGAAGGTATGCTACATCGTAACCGATGTCGGGTCTCTGTGAAAAACCCTTGTGCTACAAGCCTCGCTTTCTCACCACCTCATTTATTTTTGTTTCCAAATGAAAATCCACTTCTCTTCCCTCTGGAAGATACTTATGAGGAGTAGGTTTTACAATGGTAAATACCTCTCTTTTGATGAGAGAGTGCCACTCGTCCTTAATTGCTTCCTTTCATTTGAACCAATATAAGTGCAAACAACACTCTCCATGGATTTTGGTTCAGGGCCCAAAAGGATTTCAGCAATTCTCAAGAAGAAATTTATGTCAACATATGTAGATTTTTAATATACGACTCTCATGAATCAATATCATTTGTGGAATTCTCATTATGGCTCTTAACTCCCCGTGATTTCCCACAACAACGGAGTCAAGGTGTCTCGATGTCCCAACACCTAAAAATGTGTGCACATATGTGTTGGAGTTTGGATGTCGTCCATCCCTCAGGTGTCATTCAACCCGAGGTTGAATCATATTGGGGGTCAATCTCCTCCATTTTTGCTGAAACATATGAGAGCTTAATCTCATGCGACCAAAATTCTCCCCCTCTTGCTCTCATATTGGGAGACGAGTGGTTTATTAGGTACCTCCACTCATTCTGGTACTTGACCATAGTGACACCTTTGTCATCAGTAAATATACTTGGCAGATTATTTGCAATATGCTGCAAATTTCTCATAACATGAACCTGCAATTCATATTATTAAGTACGTGGGCAAAATGTCTATGACGTTTCTTATCCATTTCCTAGCATTCTTTGTGGTACACATCTTCCCCTAGTGCCAAAAAATGTTCTTATTGCAAAATCAATCAGCATATGGGCTGCAAATAACTCCCTTCATAGGGTTAAGGTATTCGACGGGTTAACAATCATACCACAGTTATTCCTCGCATAGATCCCAACCATATGTGAAGGCCCATGATATATGTTGGGGTGGTGATATCAGCATGCAACCGAATTACCGCAGATGGGAAATACTCCACTTATTTCCATGTACAAACTGCAAGGGGGTGCAGTATCATTTGATCTCATTTAGACCAAATATGCGGAGTGTGAGACCACATGTTACCATTCACAAAATGTTGGTAAATCACAATTCTGCAACATTGGCTATGCAATATTGAATCTCTTTCATAAGAGATCAAGCCAAACCATTCTTGTTATGTACTATATACTGAATATAACCATTGAATGCTCGTGAATCAACTTCAACGACATTTCCATTCCAATGGAATTATCCCATGTTAGGATAATTTGCTCTAAATTCGTCAATTTGAGCACTTAATTCAGTAAACGCATGGTTATGTGTAAATATACACACCTAAGACCATCTTCTAGATGTGTCTATGAACACCATGAAGTACCAACATAACACAGATAATGACCCATTTTAAATTTTAAGGTGAGAGTGCCTTAAAATTAATTCCCCTATGTCACATGCAGTGCACAAACAATCTGAAGATTGTTGGGAATATTTCAACTTATCAAGTTGTGGAACAAAATTCTCAATAATTTCTCTAATCGTCCAATACCATGATGATAAAGGAGGAAAAATTATTGTGTATGCAACAAGATTGAGTATGAACTGATTCATACACTCAATTTCCTCAACTATCATGTCCGAGGGACAAGATGTTGCAATTTATACTACATGTAGTAATAAAATTATAGGCTATGATATTTAGGGATAGCTAGGAGACTACACGATATCTCCAAAATATCTTGGGAATATCATTCCACAAGCATATCATCAATGTAGAGGAGTCCATTCTCCTTTACCATGCTAGGATATTTTCTGGCTGTTTTCCTTTTGAAGTAGAACTTCAAACTTATCCCATCAAAATCATTTGCCTCCAATGAGCCGGTGGTATGATTCAACTCAATACTTGACCAATTGGTAATCATTGGTACGACATTTCGTACAACCACCACTTTGACAAACTTGAAAGTTGTCATTATGATCATTTAGATTAAATGATCCATTCCCTTTTGAGATATACACTCCATTTTTGCTTGTCATTTTTCCTTGACTTTACATTCAACTCCAAGTGGTTCTCTAACCACAAAATTACTTTGTACTGTAACCACTAGCACAAATTTCAGGTAATGGTATAGGACCCATTGGGGTGTACTCGATGATTCTTCACAAGAAGTTCATCATATTTTCACCTCAAATAAAGATGGTATTTCTTTTACCATCATAGGAGAATGTAAAGTGTTGTAAGGACATACAATCAGGTCAAGATCTGAGACTGCCTTATCACATAATCTCAACTTAGTGTTGATTTATAGACAAAATAATTATAAGCATCAACTGACTTAAAGTCTTTAATACAAATGAATAGTCCTTCGTGTGATGCTTATGACAACATACCTTAAGGGAGTCCCAGAGTGAAAATGGATATTCATTGTCCATTAAATACTCAGTTTGAAAACCAAGACATTGCGATGTCACAATGCAAATATGCACATTTTAGCTATTTATAAGTAGCTATGACATATCTGCAGGTGGAGTTTGTACGAAGACAAGGCCACGGGTCGACATAATTAATGTCTACAACCCATGCCAAATAATTACTCCCACCTAATGTCATCTCATCGCATTTCCTTTTCATAAAGGTCAGCCATATGTTGCATGAAATCCTCATGCATTAATTTACCTTTAGTAAATTAAGTTAGACGAATATGTTATGGCTAAACATAATCATGGTCATGGTGATTCTGAGTGATCCACGGGATAATCCTTCCACAAGAAGATAATCGCCACTACATGGTGTAGATCTTCAATTTAAATGTAGTCACCTCATAAAGGGTAAACCTTTAATTCCCATAAAACACATAGAGTTAATCAACCACCTAGTGGTGCCTCACTCTTATGGACACTGTCAATCGATCATAGCCTCCACAACCTTATGTTATTTAAAACACATCAAGGTATTTACCACGAACTGGCAGAAACCTCTCAGCTGTGCACGAAATTTAATTCGTTGCTATGCTTACATCTCATAAGTTATGGACTCATGGAACATAATGACCAAAATATGCAAGCATTTTGCATAATTCTCTTAATAGCACAATATGTGACATAGTCGCCATGGATGCCTTGGATTCCTCTCCTAATAGAGTATGTGACACTATAGTTGCTACTTGTGAGCTGGGTTGGCAGTTCCTCGAAGAGGAGAGGATGATGCAGTACAGTAGAGATAAGTATTTCCCTTAGTTAAGAACCAAGGTTGTCAATCCAGTAGGAGAACCACGCAACACCTTGTTAGCAGTACCTACACACAAAATAACAAATACTGGCACCCAACACAAACAAGGGGTTATCAATCCCTTGGCGGTTAATTGCAAGGATCAAATCTCGTAGTAATAGATAGATAAACAAAAAAACTAAATAAAATAAAGGTAAATAAATTGCAGCAAGGTATTTTTGGATTTTTAGATATGATTAAAATAGATCCGGGGGCCATAGCTTTCACTAGAGGCTTCTCTCTTGAACATAGCATGCGGTGGGTAAACAAATTACTGTTGGGCAATTGATAGAAAATAGAATAATCATGATGATATCCAAGGCAATGATCATGTATATAGGCATCATGTCTGAGACTAGTAGACCAACTCCTACCTGCATCTACTACTCTTACTCCACACATCGACCGTTATCCAACATGCATCTAGAGTATTAAGTTCATAAAGAACGGAGTAACACCTTAAGCAAGATGACATGATGTAGACAAAGTAAACTCAATCAATGTGAATAAACCCCATCATTTTATCCTTAATGGCAACAATACAAATACGTGTCTTGTCCCCTTCTGTCACTGGGATATAGATGAGCCCATCACAAAGCACCTCTCCCATTGCAAGATAAATCAATCTAGTTGGCCAAACCAAATCAATAGATCGGAGAGAAGACTCAAATAATATTCATGGATAATCTAATCAAAAACCCACAATTCATCAGATCCCAACAAACACACCGCAAAAAAGGATTACATCGAATAGATCTCCCAGAACACCGAGGAGGACATTGTATTGAATATCAAAGAGAGAGAAGAAGCCATCTAGCTACTAGCTATGGACCCGTAGGTCTGTGGTAAACTACTCACACATCATCCGCAGGGCAGCAAGGTTGATGTAGAGGCCCTCCATGATCGATTCCGCCTCCAGCAGAGTACCGAAAAAGGTCTCCAGATGGGATCTCGTGAGAACAGAAACTTGCGGTGGTGGAAAAAGTATTTTGGGTGGCTCTCTAATGTATTGGGAATATTTGGGAATTTATATAGGCGGAATTAGGTCAAGAGGTGCCACGAGGGGCCCACAAGCCTGGGAGCGCCACCCCCCTAGGGCACGCCTCCTGAGCTTGTCGCTCCCTCGTGGCTCCTCAGGTATTCTCTCGAAGCTTATAGGGTCCCTTCTGGTCCAGAAAAAATCGTCAAAAAGTTTCGTAGCGTTTGGACTCCATTTGGTACTGATTTTCCGAAAAGCCAAAAAAAGAAAAAAACAAGAACTGGCACTGGGCACTAGGTTAATAGGTTAGTCCCAAAAAATGATATATAATTATATATAATTGCATAATAAATGTCCTAGATTGATACTCTAATATCATGGAACAATAAAAAATTATAGATATGCTGGAGACGTATCAAGCATCCCCAAGCTTAATTCCTGCTTGTCCTCGAGTAGGTAAATGATAAAAACAGAATTTTTGATGTGAAATGCTACCTATCATATTCATCATCTAATCTCTTTTGTGGCATGAATATTAAGATCCAAATGATTCAAAGCAATAGTCTATAATTTGACATAAAGACATCAATACTCAGGCATCCCAACAAACACTCATGCCTTTCAAAATATCAATGCTAAAGAACGTTATCCCTACAAAATCATATAGCCTTTTAATGCTCCATCTTCTTAACATAAAGTATTTATCATGCACAACCCTGATGACAAGCCATGAAATTTGTTCATAATTTTCAACGCGCTTCAGCTTTTTCAACCCCCACGTAATACATGAGTGCAAGCCATGGATATGGCACTATGGGTGGAATAGAGTATGGTGGTAGAGATAATATGGAGAAGACAAAATAAAGAAAGTCTCACATCGACGAGGCTAATCAACGGGCTATGATATTCCCATCAATTGATGTCAATGCAAGGAGAAGGGATTGCCATGCAACGGATGAACTAAGAGCTATAAGTGTATGAAAGCTCAAAAAGAAAACTAAGTGGGTGTGCATCCAACTTGCTTGCTCATGAAGACCTTGGGCATTTGAGGAAGCCCATCATTGGAATATACAAGCCAAGTTCTATAATGAAAAATTCTCACTAGTTATATGAAAATGAAAGCATAGGAGACTCTCTATATGAAAAACATAGTGCTACTTTGAAGCACAAGTGTGGAAAGGATAGTAGCATTATCCCTTCTCTCTTTTTCTCCCATTTTTATTTTCTTTTTCCCTTTTTTTTCTTTTTTTTCTTGGGCTCTTTTTGGCCTCTTTTTTTCTTCTTCTTTTTTATTTTTCATCCGGAGTCTCATCCCGGCTTGTGGGGGAATCACAGTCTCCATCATCCTTTCCTCACTTGGGACAATGCTCTAATAATGAATAATGATGATCATCACACTTATTTTTACTTACAACTAAAAATTACAACTCGATACTAGAACAAAATATGACTCTATATGAATGCCTCTAGCGGTGTACCAGGATGTCAATGATCTAGCGTAACATGTATAAAAATGATGAAAGGTGGTTGAGCCACAAATACTATGTCAGCTACATGATCATGCAAAGCAATATGACAATGATGAGTTGTGTCATAAAAATGGAACAGTGGAAGTTGCATGGAAATATATCTCGGAATGACTATGGAAATGCCATAATAGGTAGGTATGCTGGCTATTTTGAGGAAGATATAAGGAGGCTTATGTGTGATAGAGCGTATCATATCACGGGGTTTGAATGCATCGACGAAGTCTGCACCACATCTCGAGGTGAGAAAGGGCAATGCACGGTACCGAAGAGGCTAGCAAATTGCGGAAAGGTGAGAGTGTGTATAATCCATGGACTCACATTAGTCATAAAGAACTCACATACTTATTGCGAAAGTTTATTAGCCCTCGAAGCAAAGTACTACTATGCATGCCCCTAGGGTGATAGATTGGTAGGAAAAGACCATCGCTCGTCCCCGACCGCCACTCATAAGGAAGACAGTCAATAATAAATCATGCTCCAACTTCATAGCATAACAAGAGACTATACGAGCATGCTTCGAGAATCACAAACCTTAACACCAATATTCTTTTTAAACCACAATCATTCACTAGTACCTCCCACATATTACCATCTTTATATCACAAAACTATTGCAAGGAATCAAACTTATCATATTCAGTGATCTACATGAAAGTTTTTAATATATCCCTCTTGAATACCTATCATATTTGGACCTGATGTCGCTTGAACTACATCAGTATTTCCCCAAAGAGGAAGGGATGATGCAGTACAGCTACGGTAGGTATTTCCCTCAGCTATGAAACCAAGGTATCAATCCAGTAGGAGAACCAAGCAGCACTATGTAAACGGTACCTGCACACAAAGAACAAATACTTGCAACCCGACGATTAGGAGGGGTTGTCAATCCCTCTACGGGTAACGGTGCCAGAAATTGTCAAGTTGACGGGATAAAAATTGTGTAGATTGGATAAATAGATCTCGATAAAACGCGAAATAAAATAAGTAATAAAAAAGTGCAGCAAGGTATTTTTGGGTTTTTGGAATAGCAGATCTGAAAACAAAAGCAAATAAAAATAGATCTCAAAGCAAATATGATAAAGAATAGACCCGGGGGCCGTAGATTTCACTAGTGGCTTCTCTCGAGAAAATAGCACACGGTGGGTAAACGAATTACTGTTGGGCAATTGATAGAAGATCGAATAATTATAATGATATCCTAGGCAATGATCAATATATATGCATCACGTCCAAGATTAGTAGACCGACTCCTGCCTGCATCTACTACTATTACTCCACACATTGATCGCTATCCAGCATGCATCTAGTGTATTAAGTTCATGGAGAAACGGAGTAATGCAATAAGAACGATGACATGATGTAGACGAGATCTATTCATGTAGGAATAGCCCCCATCTTGTTATCCTTAATAGCAACGATACATGTGTGTCTTGCTGCCCCTTCTGTCACTGGGAAAGAACACCGCGCGATCAAACCCATCACAAAGCACCTCTTCCCATGGCAAGAAAAATCGATCTAGTTGGCCTAAATAAACCAAAGATTCAAAGAAGAAATACGAGGCTATAAATAATCATGCATATAAGAGATCAAAAGAAGACTCAAATAATATTCATGGATATAGATCTGATCATAAACTCAAAGTTCATCGGATCCCAACAAACACACCGCAAAAAAGAGTTACATCAAATAGATCTCCAAGAGACCATTGTATTGAGAATCAAAAGAGAGAGAGGAAGACATCTAGCTACTGCCTACAGACCCGTAGTTCTATGATGAACTACTCACGCATCATCGGAGAGGCACCAATGAGGATGATGAACCCCTCTGTGATGGTGTCTAGATTGGATCTCGTGGTTCTGGAACTTGCGGTGACTGGAATTGTGTTTTGTCGACTCCCCTAGGGTTTTTGGAATATTTGGTTATTTATAGGGTGAGGAGGCGGTGCGGGAGGCCACCGAGGTGGGCACAACCCACCAGGGCGCTCCTGGGCTCCTGGGCGCGCCCTGGGGGGTTGTGCTCCCCTCGGGCCTCCCCTCTGGTACTTCTTTGGCCCATCAGGTGTCTTTTGGTCCAGAAAAATTCTCCAAAAAATTTCACTGCGTTTGGACTCCGTTTGGTACTGATATTCTGCAAAGTAAAAAAACAAGCAAAAAACAGCAACTGGCACTGGGCACTATGTCAATAGCTTAGTCCCAAAAAATGATATAAACTTGCTATAAAATGATTGTAAAAAATCCAGAATGATAATATAACGGCATGGAACAAGCAAAAAATTATAGATACGTTGGAGACGTATCAGGACCAAATTCATAACTCATGCTAATTGCCATTACTATTTATCAAGCTCTCAAAAATATATAAGTGAAGCATGAGAGTGCAACTATTTATTTAAAATATAATCACCGCCGTGCTCTAAAAGATATAAGTGAAGCACTTGAGCAACTGCCTAGCTCAAAAGATATAAGTGAACCACATAGAGTATTCTAACAAATCACGAATAATGTGTGTCCCTCTCAAAGAGGTGTGTCCAGAAAATATGATTGTGGAAAACTAAAAAGCAAACAAAGCAAAGACTCATATAATACACGACGCTCCAAGCAAAACTCATATCATGTGATGAATAAAAATATAGCTCCAAGTAATTTACCGATAGTTGGTAGAAGGAAGAGGGGATGTAATCCGGGGCATCCCCAAGCTTAAGCTCTTTCCACTCCTTATTCCTTCATCCATCGTGATCTCACTCCAAACTTGAAAACTTCACTACACAAAACTCAACAAAAACCTTCGTGAGATCCATTAGTATAACAAGCAAATCACCACTCTAGGTACTGTTGTAAACATATTCATATTTTATTATTTCATAATACCTAATGTATTCTAACTTCACCATGGATTATACATCCCGATACAATCCATAGATTCATCCAAACAAGCAAACAATGCAACAAAAATAGAATCTGTCAAAAACAGAATAGAATGTAGTAATCTGAATAATGGTTGCACTTATGTAACTCCAAAAATTCAGAAAAAATAGGACAACGTGGGAACTTTGTATATCAACCATGTGTAAAAAATTCAGATCAAAATAACGCTCCAGTGAATTTAAACAATTCTGCTACTGGTGCAAAAGTTTCTATTTTTTCACAGAATCAAATCAACTATCATCCAAATCATCCCAAAGAATTTACTTCGCACAATACTAATTAAAACAGAACCATAACAGTAGCATAATTGTGTGCACACCAAAAAATCAGAAAACATAACTATTGGGTTGTCTCCCAACAAGCTCTTTCTTTATAGCCATTAAGATAGGCTTGAGATTTCAATGATGCTCACATGAAAGGTAATAATTGAAACACAAAGAGAGCATCATGTAGCATGTGAAGAACACATTTAAGTCTAACATACTTCCTATGCATAGTCATTTTATATGCAAACAAATTATCAAGGCAAGCAAAAACTAGCATATGCAAGGAAGAAGAAAGAAACAATGGCAATCTCAACATAACGAGAGGTAATTTAGTAACATGAAAATTTCTACAACCATATTGTCCTCTCTCATAATAATTACATGTAGGATCATATGAAATTCAACAATATAGCTATGATATAAATTTTTCTCCTCATGATCCACTTGCATAAAAGTTTTATAATCTTCCAAGATAGTGAGATTAACATCAACTAAAGTCATGACCTCTCCAAACCCCCTTTTATCAAAAATTTCATAGGATTGAACACTCCCCAAATATATGGGATTCTTTTTACCTAAAGTTGCCACTCTTCCAAACCCACTTTCAATATTATTGCAAACATTATTATCAATAACATATTCATCATGAGGCTCAAATAAATTTTCAAGATCATAAGGAGCATTATCACCCCAATCATGATCATTGCAATAAGTAATGGACATAGCAAAATCATCATCACCAAACTTGTAGTTTTGCATATCATTAACACAATTGACATTAATAGAATTTATAATAACATCATTGCAATCAATCACTTTATACATTTCTTCATTTAACACTTCATCGCAATTTTCAGATTCATGATTTTCAAGCAAAACTTCATAGAGATAATCAAGTGCACTCAACTCACTAGCAATTGGTTCATCATAATTTGGTCTTTTGAAAAGATTAGCAAGTGGATGAGGATCCATATGTCTTTACTTTTCCTGTCTCTTTTCTGTTTTTGGTGTGTTGACATGAAGGCAATAAAAGCAAGCAAGCAAATGAACAAAAAGGCAAACAGAAAATATTTTGTGTTTTTGTGAAAATATTTTAGAAGTGGGGGAGATGAGAATGAGAGGCAAATGGAAAATAATGTAAATGCAAGGAGATGAAAGTTTATGCGATGGTACTTGATAGATGTTGGTGATGTCTCCCCAGCAACGGCGCCAGAAATTCTTCCTGCTACTTGTGAGCTGCGTTGGGATTTTGTAACACCCCCGGTGATTAGCAACAGTAATCACTTTTGATAATGACATGTTAGCATGATCGACTGTGCATAATCATCATTAGCATCACATTGCATTTCAACTCCTAAGTCAAATTCAAATTTAAATGAAAGTGGAATATGAAAGTTGTCCAACATAGGAGCTAAAATGTCAGATAAATAACAAATATTCCAGAGGCTATTCTGAAATTGAAACCAACATCATTGGAATTGGATAAGTGACTCGAACAACCTCAAACAGTGGATAAAGATAATATTTAGTAAGCATTTATTAAATCTGAAATAAATATGGAATTATGTTTTGCCCAAACTAATTTTAGGTGTTAGGGAATAATGCACTGGTATTTATGAAATAGGTCACACTTTTTACAAAAACCAATTTGGGGCCTAAACATTTAAACAGTGGAGAAAGAGGAATAAGAAAAAGATAAAAGAAAAATGAAACAGAAAGAAGGAGAAGGACCCCCCCCTCCGGCCCAACCTGGGCTGAAGCCCAGCCGGCCGCCACTTGTGCCCCCCCCCTGGCCTATAGCCTCCAGCCGCCAAACCCTAACCCCCGACCCCCCCCCCCCTCGCTTTCTCCTCCCCGCCCCCCCCCCCCCCATCTGGACGGGATCTCTTCCGATCCCTGTCCGCCCCTCGCCTGCGCCGTCGCCGACGCCGCCCCCGTCGCCGCCTCCCCCTCTTCAGCCCCCCACCTCCCGATCCATATCGGGATCGGGATCGCGGAACTTCCCCCGTCGCCGACCCGCTCTCCCGCGCCGTGCCCAGCGCTCACGCCGCGCACTATACGCACCACTGCCGTTCTCGCCGCCCTTCCTCCGGCCGATGTGCGGGGTCCTCCTTCCCTTCCTCCCGCCAGCCGCCTGGCGCTCGGTCGCCCCCCTCCCTCACTGGATCCGGATCGGGCAAACCCCCGATCCCGTCGCCCGACCGTCCGCTCCATACCTCGCCGCCGCCGGACCCGCGCCTCCCGCCGGCCCTTCCTCCCCGTCGCCCTTCCCCGTCGCCGCCCCGACCCCCCCCCCCCCCTCATGCCGCCCTCCCTACGAGCACGTTAGGCCTCGGGCCTCTCCCCCCCCGCCTCTCTGCTTCCCCCCCTCGCCTCGCCACCGCGCCCCGTTGCCGCCGCTCACCGCGCTGCGCGCATGCTCAGCAACTCGTCGCCGCTCCCCCCTCGCGCACGCGACGCGCTGCGCGCCCCCGCCGCTCTCGGCCCCACTCCAGCCGCCGCTCTCGAGTCCGAAGTTCTTCTCCCTCTCCTCTTCCGTCCTCTCGCCGTCTGCAACGCTGCCTCACTCTTCACGGTCGTCTGCACCTGGGATCGAAGCCTCTCCCTCAGCGCATCGTCCGCATCGCTCTGCCGTGTTCCCCGCCTCCCTGCAGCCGCCGACCGCTGCCCGCGCCATCTCCTCTGCCGCGCACTTGGCGCTGCTCGCCTCGCCCTCGCGCTGCCTCCGGTCGCATCTGGTTCCCAGCACCCCACCCGATCGCCCAAACCTCAATGCCCCTCTGGGACCTGCCCGTGGGCCCTGCCCCCCCCTTTCGACGCTTGCAAATGGGGCCCACCCCCTAAAAACGATTTAAAAAGAAATAGAAAATAAAATAGAAATAAAATAAAAGAATTAAATAAAATCGTTAATATAGTTAATTAATCCTGATTAGGTTAATCTAATAACTATTAGTGTACTTAATCAGTAATTAAATTAATTAACCTATTTAACTAACACCTATGACATGTGGGACCCACCCTACCCTGTTCAGGTGGCTGCTGACGTCAGCATGATGTCATGCTGACGCATCAATTCAACTGTTTCGGATAATGTTTGAAATTACATAATTAATTATTTCAGAATTAATAAACCTTTAAGAAATCATCATCTTTAAAACCGTATCTATCTCCGATGAAATATTGTATACTGAAACTTGCTCAAACGACTGAGACGAGCCCGATACCCCTCCGTATTCCGTCAGACGCCCTCGCTATAAGAACATTGAACTTTTAGACCGATTTTCATTAAATGAATAGTGCCACAACGTTTAATTAAATAAATCCAAATTATTCCCTAAATTCTAAATCGTTTCGTTAGGCAAGTAGAACAACCCCGCATATAATTTAGGCATGTCCATCCATATGGTTTTTGCATTATGGCCGTGAATTTTATTGTTTCTCTCTCATCCCCCCCTTCTCTCTCGATTAGACGCCTGATAACCGAGACGCTACGGAATGCACCGGTTAACTACTACTCTTAACTACTCTACCGACGAGCAGCCCGTTGACGACCTCCCTCTCTTGCCAGAGCAACCAGGCAAGCCCCCCCCCTTGAGCATTCCAGATATCGCCCATTCTATTCTCCTGCTTGCATTAGATTTCGCTACTGTTAATGTATGCTCCTATTCTGATGCATAGCCTGCTGTTGTAACCTGTTCATTGCTATCTTACCTGCCTATGATAAACTGTTTAGTATAGGTTGGTATGACCCATCTGTGACCCCACCACCTTACTTTGTCGCCCCTGCTTGTTCATCGACGACTCGATCAACGT
Organism: Thinopyrum elongatum; assembly: GCA_011799875.1. NCBI lineage: Eukaryota > Viridiplantae > Streptophyta > Magnoliopsida > Poales > Poaceae > Thinopyrum > Thinopyrum elongatum. Next base: position 83,773,920 of record CM022300.1, on the reverse strand, counting down.
GATCGTCGATCAGAGACAGACGCCTCACTTCACACCCCCTTAGTTGTACGACTCTGCGTAGTAACTATCGAGTGCCGAGGGTGATACCTCGTAACGCACTCCTGATGAATACTCTGCAGCATAGCTGTACGGTCATGGTCATCGAGGGTGATTCCTCCTTCTCCATGTCCGATACGACTCTGTCGTGCAACCCCTCAGTGTGAACCTCGAGGGTGATACCTCTTACGTTCACCCTGATGATTATGACCACACGGTTACTTGACCTTTTCACAGGCGGGTCCACCCTGGTGGGTACCCGCTGGGGATCTATGATTTCGGGTGTGCCGGAAGGGCACTCAAGTGTGACATTGTGGCGGAGCATCAGAGACTCTGATTGTCTCCGCTTGATACTAATTGAGCCTATTGGATTTGGGTGTGTGATCTGAGTGGGTCGACGTGCCCTATACGCACTGCCACCACGCGGGATAATGGTTATGGGGCCCTCTGCGATGTACGTTTCGCCGAAAGCTTATCAGACGTCACGATTCACCGTGCGGGCTGATCGTCGGGATTGGGCTGGATACTTCACTGGCGAGTTCAGTGTCGCGCCTGCACCCCGGCCAGCCACGCAACGCGCAGGGTGCCCAGGGCGATGGCCCGAGACCCCTGGGTGCATAGGTTAGTCCGGCGTGCTGACCTCTCTGCTGAGCCTAGGTAGAGCGCTGCTTCGTGTTGATCTTCCGAGGACGGGCATTACCCAGCAAGTATGTCCGGCCAGAGTTGATCGAGCGTGTTGGGTAACAGTAGTGCACCCCTGCAGGGATGAATCTTCTATCGATAGTCGGTCCTACGGTAAAGGACGCTCAGTTTGTGTATCCCGATCTACTACTTAAACTGGATACTTGTTACTTAATTGAAGCTTCGGGATTACTTTCTCGCTGGGAGTCGAGGAAGGATCTTTGAGCTGTACTTCAACATGTTTGCTAAATAAAATGCTATTCTACTCTCTTCTACTGCTGCAAGATGATGGCTTTGAGAAGATGTTTGAAGATGCTAGTCTTCGATAGGACTAGGCCTTTCTCTCTATTCTGGCATTTCTGCAGCCCAGTCCACATATACAGCCTTTTCTCCATTGATAATGTTGCATATGTAGTATAGATCCTTGCTTGCTGAGTACTTCGGATGAGTACTCACGGTTGCTTTATTTTCTCTTTTCCCCCATATACCCCACCTTGATGATACACCAGACGATGGAGTCCAGGAGCCAGACGCCACCACCGGAGCCTACTTGTAACACCCCCGGTGATTAGCAACAGTAATCACTTTTGATAATGACATGTTAGCATGATCAACAGTGCATAATCATCATTAGCATCACATTGCATTTCAACTCCTAAGTCAAATTCAAAATTAAATGAAAGTGAAATATGAAAGTTGTCCAATATAGGAGCTAAAATGTCAGATATATAGCAAATATTCCAGAGGCTATTCTAAAATTGAAACCAACATCATTGGAATTGGATAAGTGACTCGAACAACCTCAAACAGTGGATAAAGATAATATTTAATAACCATTTATTAAATCTGAAATAAATATGGAATTATGTTTTGTCCAAACTAATTTTAGGTGTTAGGGAATAATGCACTAGTATTTATGAACTAGGTCTCATGTTTTACAAAAACCATTTTGAGGCCTGACTATTTACTAAACTGAGAAAGGAGAATAAAGAAAAAGATAAAAGAAAAATGAAACAGAAAAGAAGAAGAAGGACCCCCCCCCCTCCGGCCCAACTGGGCCGAAGCCCAGCCGGCCGGCCCACCCGCGCCCCCTAGCCTATACCCCCAGGGACGCCCGAACCCTAGCGTCACCCACCCCCATTCCCCTCGCTCCTCTCCCCCCCCCTCGTCTGGATCGGGATCTCCCGATCCCGTCCGCCCCGTCGCCTACGCCGTCGCCGACGCCGCCCCGTCGCCGCCTCCCCCTCGTCAGCCCCCACCTCCCGATCCAGATCGGGATCGGGATCGCGGGAACGGCCCCGTCGCCGACGCCTCTCGCCGCCGCCGCCCCGCTCCCGCGCCGGTCGGCTAGCGCCGACGCCGCCGCCACACCGACGTCGCCCCGTCCTCTCCTCTTCCCCGACCAGCCGCCTGGCGCTCGGTCGCCCCCTCCCTCGACTGGATCCGGATCGGGGCAAATCCCCGATCCCGTCGCCCGCGACGACCTCGCCGCCGCCCGGAGCCCGCGCCTCCCCGCCGGCCTGCCTCCCCGTCGCCGTCGTCCCCGTCGACCACCCCGCCCTCCCGCTGCCCCGTCCCTACGAGCACGGTGAGGCCTCGGGCCTCTTCCCCCCCTCTCTGCTCCCGCACCTCGCCGCGCGCACCGCGCCCCCGTGCCGCCGCTCACCGCGCTGCGCGCATGCTCACGCGTCGCCGCGCCCCGGCTCGCGCCCGACCGCGCTGCGCGCGCCCCGCTCGCGCCCACTCCAGCCGCCGCTGCCGCTCGTCCTCTCGCCTCTGCCTCCGCTCGCCGCGGCCACCCGCACGCGCGCGCGCCCCCACACCTCGCCCGCGCGCTCGTCCGCATCGCTCGCCGTGTGCCCCGCCTCCCGTGCCGCCGACCGCGTGCCCGCGCCATCGCCTCGCCGCGCACTGGCGCTGCTCGCCTCGCCCGCCAGCGCCCTCGGGCGCATACGGGTGCCCAGCACCCGCACCCGAGCGCCCAAACCCGCAAGGCCCCTCTGGGCCACTGCCCGGTGGGCCCTGCCCCCCCTGTGACGCTGGCAAATGGGGCCCACCCCCCTAAAAACGATTTAAAAGAAATAGAAAATAAAAATAGAAATAAATAAAATAATTAATTAAATAATTAATTAGTTAATTAATCCTGATTAGGTTAATCTAATTAACTAATTAGTGTTAATTAATCAGTAATTAAATTAATTAAACCTAATTAACCTAACAGCCTATGACAGGTGGGACCCACCCTGTCAGGTGGCTGCTGACGTCAGCATGATGTCATGCTGACGTCATCAATCACTGTTTCGGATAATGTTGAATTAAATAATTAATTAAATTTCAGAAATTAATAAAAACTTTAGAAAATCATATTAAATAATCCGTAACTCCGATGAAAATATTTTATACATGAAACTTGCTCAGAACGACGATACGAACCCGGATACGCCCTCTGTATTCCCGTCAGATGCCCGCAACTATAAGAACGTTGAACAATTAGACCGATTTCGATAAATGAATAGTGCCCAACTTTAATTAAATAAATCCAAATAAATTCCTAAATTAACTAAATCGTTTAGTTAGGCAGTAGAACACCCCGGCATATCATTTAGGCATGTCATACATATTGTTTGCATTGTTGCCGTGAATTTATTGTTTCTCTCCCCCTCCTTCTCTCTCGATAGACGCCGAGACCGACGTCGCTGCTATCGAGTACGACTACGCTACTGACGAGCAGCCCGTTGACGACCTCCCTCTCTTGCCAGAGCAACCAGGCAAGCCCCCCCCCCTTGAGCATTCCAGATATCGCCCATTCTATTCTCCTGCTTGCATTAGATTTCGCTACTGTTAATGTATGCTCCTATTCTGATGCATAGCCTGCTGTTGTAACCTGTTCATTGCTATTTTACCTGCCTATGATAAACTGTTTAGTATAGGTTGGTATGAACCATCTGTGACCCCACCACCTTACTTCGTCGCCCCTGCTTGTTCATCAACGACTCGATCAACGTGATCGTCGATCAGAGACAGATGCCTCACTTCACACCCCCCCTTAGTTGTACGACTCTGCGTAGTAACTATCGAGTGCCGAGGGTGATACCTCGTAACGCACTCCTGATGAATACTCTGCAGCATAGCTGTACGGTCGTGGTCATCGAGGGTGATTCCTCCTTCTCCATGTCCGATACGACTCTGTCGTGCAACCCCTCAGTGTGAACCTCGAGGGTGATACCTCTTACGTTCACCCTGATGATTATGACCACACGGTTACTTGACCTTTTTCACAGGCGGGTCCAGAGGGCACGTACTACTGGATCGAGCCAGCTGACCAGGAGTAGGATCGGAGGCTCCCAGGCAGGAGGCCAACGCCTTTCGATCTAGTGTCGCTGTTTGTGCTAGCCTTCTTAAGGCATAACTTGTCTAACTATGTCTGTACCCAGATATTATTTGTATGACTGACTTATGTATTCGGATCTTCGGATCCCTGGTCTGTAATATTGTGGACCTCCGTTTATTTGTGTTTAGAGTTGTGTTGTGATATCTTCCCGTGAGTCCCTGGGCTTGATCGTACACGTTTGCGTGTATGATTAGTGTACGATTGAACCGGGGGCGTCACAAGTTGGTATCAGAGCCGACTGCCTGTAGGAAGCCCCCCTCCAAATTCCTTGGCCGAAGTTGAGTCTAGAAACCGAGAAGCTAATTTACTAACTTGGCTGTGTGGCTTACGGGCCCACGTCGCCAACTGGGTGGTATTAGGATCTTTTATTCCTCGTCTACACTCTGGGACTCTAATATCTCTTCTATTCGGGTTAAATAAAATTTTACTAACGCTGACACTTAGGATCTCGTAAATCCCGTCTACCCGGAGAGCTGGATATCTGTGCGATTTCCCTGTCGTTGATCTGATTAGTCTGATAATCATTTTCCTTTCCATTGTTTTGTTTAACCTTTCTCTCCGAGTTGTGTTAAACTTCTCGTTGTCATTTGACAAATCTGAATTTCCTCTGTTTCAGATGGACCGTTTGTTCCCACCGCGTCCTACGGTACAGCTTGTGCTTCGCACTTGGGCTCGTGATGCCCCTGGTTTTCCAGCTGTCCTGATCTCTCTCATGACCAGACTTGGCTACCGCTGGTACCCTGAGTTCATGGTTTACGAGGATTACCGCGAGTTTAATCAGGAACAGTACTATGCTGAAGTTCGGATTTATGATCGGCAGAATGACTCAGACACCGAGTTACACCTTTTTCACGGATTAGGCTGTGTCCTGATGCAAGAGCGCAAAGTGATTGCTTATGCCTCCCGACAATTGCGTCCTCATGAAGAAAATTATCCCGTGCATGATCTTGAACTTTCTGCGGTTATCTATGCCTTGAAGCTATGGCGACATTACCTTCTCGGTAACCGTTGCGAGATATACACGGATCACCAAAGCTTGAAGTATTTATATACTCAACCGGATCTGAACCTTCGTCAGCAAAGATGGCTCGAGACAATAGCCGATTATGATATGAATATCTCATACACCCCTGGCAAGGCAAATGTAATGGCCGATGCTTTGAGTCGCAAGTCCTATAGCAACAATCTTATGGTTCAAGAAACACAACCTCTTCTCCATGAAGAGCTTTGCAAGTTGAACCTCCATATTGTCCCACAGGGTTATCTCAATACCCTGGTTGTCGAACCAGATTTAGAACACGGCATTAAGGTTATGCAAAGGTATGACACTGAAGTTGAAAAGATCAAGCGATACCTCGAGAAAGGAAAGCCGTCGGAATTCCATCTTGATGCAGATGGGATCCTATTTTTCCAACACCGTCTCTTCGTACCCAAGTTCAAGAATGAGAGGGAAAACGTTATGAAGGAAGCTCATGACACTCCCTTGTCTATTCATCCTGGTAGCACAAAGATGTACCGTGACATTTGTCAGAGATTCTGGTGGCCTAATATGAAGCGAGACATTGCTCGTTATGTTTCTGAGTGTGACGTTTGCCGCCGCGTTAAAGCTCAACATCAAAGGCCCGCAGGAACTCTGCAACCCCTGGAAATTCCTGAATGGAAATGGGACAAGGTCCAAATGGATTTCATTACTGGTTTTCCCAAATCCCAGAAGGGTAATGATGCTATATTTGTTGTCATTGACCGATTCTCTAAGGTTGCCCACTTTTTGCCTGTTAAGGAGACAATCACTGCTAGCCAGTTAGCAGACTTGTATGTTTCCCGGATTGTGTCACTCCACGGTGTTCCATTGGAGATCAGTTCTGATCGTGGCAGCCTCTTCACCTCCAGATTCTGGAATAGTTTCCAAGAAGCTATGGGAACTCATCTGTCTTTCAGCACCGCTTTTCACCCTCAGTCACAGAGTCAAGTTGAACGAGTTAATCAAGTGCTCGAAGATATGCTTCGAGCTTGCGTCATCTCCTTCGGTAAGAAATGGGAGGAATCTCTCCCGTATGCCGAATTCTCTTACAACAATAGCTATCAAGCTAGTCTGAAGATGGCACCGTTTGAAGTTCTATACGGTCGTAAGTGTCGAACCCCTCTGAATTGGTCAGAAACTGGGGAACGCTCACTCGTCGGACCGGACATTATTCGGCAAGCTGAAGAACAAGTCCGTATTGTTCGTGAACATTTGAAGTCTGCTCAGTCTCGTCAGAAGAGCAACTATGACCGAAAGCACCAGGAAATAGTCTATCAACCTGGCGAGCAAGCTTACCTCCGCGTCACTCCGTTGAAAGGCACTCATCGGTTCGGAATCAAAGGCAAGTTAGCCCCTCGCTACATTGGCCCGTTCCGTATTCTTGCCCATCGAGGAGAAGTGGCATATCAGTTGCAATTGCCGCCAAACCTTTCTCAAGTACATGACGTCTTTCATGTATCCCAACTCCGCCGCTGCTTCAAGGATCCTATTCGAGCTGTGGATCATGAAGTGCTTGAATTACGGGAAGATCTGTCATATCCAGAATATCCCATCCGTATTCTTGATCAAGCTGAGCGTCGAACACGTCAAAAGTCAATCAAGTTCCTAAAGGTTCAGTGGTCAAATCATTCTGAAGATGAAGCCACTTGGGAACGCGAGGATCGTCTTCGCGAAGAATACCCCTCTTTCTTTCAGTCTTCCTCTTAATTCTCGGGACGAGAATTCTTAATAGATGAGGAGAGTTGTAACACCCCCGGTGATTAGCAACAGTAATCACTTTTGATAATGACATGTTAGCATGATCGACTGTGCATAATCATCATTAGCATCACATTGCATTTCAACTCCTAAGTCAAATTCAAATTTAAATGAAAGTGGAATATGAAAGTTGTCCAACATAGGAGCTAAAATGTTAGATATATAGCAAATATTCCAGAGGCTATTCTAAAATTGAAACCAACATCATTGGAATTGGATAAGTGACTCGAACAACCTCAAACAGTGGATAAAGATAATATTTAATAACCATTTATTGAATCTGAAATAAATATGGAATTATGTTTTGTCCAAACTAATTTTAGGTGTTAGGGAATAATGCACTGGTATTTATGAAATAGGTCACACTTTTTACAAAAGCCATTTGGGGCCTAAACATTTAACAGTGGAGAAAAGAGAATAAAGAAAAAGGAAAAAGAAACAGAAAAGGAAAAAAGAGCAACGCCCCCCCCGGCCCAACTGGGCCGAAGCCCAGCCGGCCGGCCCACCTGCGTCGCCCCTGGCCTATAAGGCCCCCGGCCAAACCCTAGCCTCACCGACACCCCCTCCTCACTCGTTCGCCCCCCCCGATCCAGAAACTGGATCGGGCCGACGCCGCTCGCCGACGCCACCCCGCTCCCGCGCCGATCGGCCAGCGCCGACGCCGCCGCCACGCCGACGTCGCCCTGTCCTCTCCTCTTCCCCGACCAGCCGCCTATCGCTCGGTCGCCCCCTCCCTCGACTGGATCTGGATCGGGGCAAACCCCCGATCCCGTCGCCCGACGCCGCGACGACCTCGCCGCCGCCCGGAGCCCGCGCCTCCCCGCCGGCCTGCACCTCGTCTCCGTCGCCGTCGTCCCCGTCGACCGCCCCGACCCCCCGCTGCCCCGTCCCTACGAGCACGGTGAGGCCCCAGGCCTCCCCCTCTCTGCTCCCGCACCTCGCCGCGCGCACCGCGCCCCCGTGCCGCCGCTCCGCCCGCGCTCGCCTGCTCGCGCACGCGCCCGCGCGCACCGCAGCCTCGCCGGGCCTCGCACACGCGCGCGCGTGCCCTGCCTCGCTACTGCTCGCGGATCTTGCCCCGCTTCGCCCCGCCGTGCCCGCTGTGCCGCGCCGCCCCTCGCTGCTGCTCCGGCCACCCCGCTGCCGCTGCTACTCTGCTCCGCCGCGCTCCGGCCCCGGCCGCGCCCAGCGCCCGCTCGCCCGTGCCCCGGGTTCGCCCGACGGGGCGCCGCGCCCGCACGCCTGTGACCCCCCCCCTGGGCCACTGCCCAGTGGGGCCCAAACCCCCTGTGACGCTGACGAATGGGGCCCACGGCCCAGAAACGTTTTAGGAAAAATAATGGAAATAAAAATAAATAATTAAAATAATTAATTAATTAATTAGTTAATTAATCCTGATTAGGTTAATTTAATTAAGTAGTTAGTGTTAATTAAACAGTAATTTAATTAGTTAATACCTAATTAACCTAACAGCCTATGACAGGTGGGACCCACCCTGTCAGGTGGCTGCTGACGTCAGCATGATGTCATGCTGACGTCATCAATCACTGTTTCGGATAATGTTGAATTAAATAATTAATTAAATTTCAGAAATTAATAAAAACTTTAGAAAATCATATCTTTTAAACCGTATCTCCGATGAAAATACTTTGTACATGAAACTTGCTCAGAACGACGATACGAACCCGGATACGCCCTCTGTATTCCCGTCAGATGCCCGCAACTATAAGAACGTTGAACAATTAGACCGATTTCGATAAATGAATAGTGTCCAACTTTAATTAAATAAATCCGAATAAATTCCTAAATTAACTAAATCATTTAGTTAGGCAGTAGAACACCCCGGCATATCATTTAGGCATGTCATACATATTGTTTGCATTATTGCCGTGAATTTATTGTTTCTCTCCCCCTCCTTCTCTCTCGATAGACGCCGAGACCGACGTCGCTGCTGTCGAGTACGACTACGCTACTGACGAGCAGCCCGTTGACGACCTCCCTCTCTTGCCAGAGCAACCAGGCAAGCCCCCCCCTTGAGCATTCCAGATATCGCCCATTCTATTCTCCTGCTTGCATTAGAATTTCGCTACTGTTAATGTATGCTCCTATTCTGATGCATAGCCTGCTGTTGTAACCTGTTCATTGCTACCTTACCTGCCTATGATAAACTGTTTAGTATAGGTTGGTATGAACCATCTGTGACCCCACCACCTTACTTTGTCGCCCCTGCTTGTTCATCGACGACTCGATCAACGTGATCGTCGATCAGAGACAAACGCCTCACTTCACACCCCCCTTAGTTGTACGACTCTGCGTAGTAACTATCGAGTGCCGAGGGTGATACCTCGTAACGCACTCACGATGAATACTCTGCAGTATAGCTGTTCGGTCGTGGTCATCGAGGGTGATTCCTCCTTCTCCATGTCCGATACGACTCTGTCGTGCAACCCCTCAGTGTGAACCTCGAGGGTGATACCTCATACGTTCACCCTGATGAATAAGACCACACGGTTACTTGACCTTTGTCACAGGCGGGTCCACCCTGGTGGGTACCCGCTGGGGATCTATGATTTCGGGTGTGCCGGAAGGGCACTCGAGTGTGACATTGTGGCGGAGCATCAGAGACTCTGATTGTCTCCGCTTGATACTAATTGAACCTATTGGATTTGGGTGTGTGATCTGAGTGGGTCGACGTGCCCTATACGCACTACCACCACGCGGGATTATGGTTATGGGGCCCTCTGCGATGTACGTTTCTCCGAAAGCTTATCAGACGTCACGATTCACCGTGCGGGCTGATCGTCGGGATTGGGCTGGATACTTCACTGGCGAGTTCAGTGTCGCGCCTGCACCCCGGCCAGCCACGCAACGCGCAGGGTGCCCAGGGCGATGGCCCGAGACCCCTGGGTGCATAGGTTAGTCCGGCGTGCTGACCTCTCTGCTGAGCCTAGGTAGAGCGCTGCTTCGTGTTGATCTTCCGAGGACGGGCATTACCCAGCAAGTATGTCCGACCAGAGTTGATCGAGCGTGTTGGGTAACAGTAGTGCACCCCTGCAGGGATGAATCTTCTATCGATAGCCGGTCCTACGGTAAAGGACGCTCAGTTTGTGTATCCCGATCTACTACTTAAACTGGATACTTGTTACTTAATTGAAGCTTCGGGATTACTTTCTCGCTGGGAGTCGAGGAAGGATCTTTGAGCTGTACTTCAACATGTTTGCTAAATAAAATGCTATTCTACTCTCTTCTACTGCTGCAAGATGATGGCTTTGAGAAGATGTTTGAAGAGGCTAGTCTTCGATAGGACTAGGCCTTTCTCTCTATTCTGGCATTTCTGCAGCCCAGTCCACATATACAGCCTTTTCTCCATTGATAATGTTGCATATGTAGTATAGATCCTTGCTTGCTGAGTACTTCAGATGAGTACTCACGGTTGCTTTATTTTCTCTTTTCCCCCATATACCCCACCTTGATGATACACCAGACGATGGAGTCCAGGAGCCAGACGCCACCACCGGAGCCTACTACCAGGCGGGTCCAGAGGGCACGTACTACTGGATCGAGCCAGCTGACCAGGAGTAGGATCGGAGGCTCCCAGGCAGGAGGCCAACGCCTTTCGATCTAGTGTCGCTGTTTGTGCTAGCCTTCTTAAGGCATAACTTGTCTAACTATGTCTGTACCCAGATATTATTTGTATGACTGACTTATGTATTCGGATCTTCGGATCCCTGGTCTGTAATATTGTGGACCTCCGTTTATTTGTGTTTAGAGTTGTGTTGTGATATCTTCCCGTGAGTCCCTGGGCTTGATCGTACACGTTTGCGTGTATGATTAGTGTACGATTGAACCGGGGGCGTCACAGATTTCCTCGAAGAGGAGAGGATGATGCAGTACAGTAGAGGTAAGTATTTCCCTTAGTTAAGAACCAAGGTTATCAATCCAGTAGGAGAACCACGCAACACCTAGTTAGCAGTACCTACACACAAAATAACAAATTCTGGCACCCAACGCAAATAAGGGGTTGTCAATCCCTTGGCGGTTAATTGCAAGGATCAAATATCATAGTGATAGATAGATAAACAAAAACACAAAATAAAATAAAGGTAAATAAATTGCAGCAAGGTATTTCTAGATTTTTAGATATGATTAAAATAGACTCAGGGGCCACAGTTTTCACTAGAGGCTTCTCTCTTGAACATAGCATACGGTGGGTAACAAATTACTGTTGGGCATTTGATAGAAAAGCGAATAATCATGACGATATCCAAGGCAATGATCATGTATATAGGCATCATGTCCGAGACTAGTAGACCGACTCCTACCTACTGATGTCACTTGAACTACGTCGGTATTTCCCCAAAGAGGAAGGGATGATGCAGCACAGCTACGGTAGGTCTTTCCCTCATTTATGAAACCAAAGTATCAATCCAGTAGGAGAACCAAGCAACACTATGTAAACAGTACCTGCACACAAAGAACAAATACTTGCAACCCGACGCTTATGAGGGGTTGTCAATCACTCTTCGGGTAACGGCTCCAGAAATTGTCAAGTTGACGGGATAAAATATGTGTAGATTGGATAAATAGATCTCGATAAAATGCGAAATAAAATAAGTAATAAAAAAGTGCAGCAAGGTATTCTTGGGTTTTTGGAATAATAGATCTGAAAATAAAAAGCGAATAAAAATAGATCTCAAAGCAAATATGATAAAGAATAGACCCTAGGGCCGTAGGTTTCACTAGTGGCTTCTCTCAAGAAAATAGCACACGGTGGGTAAACAAATTACTGTTGGGCAATTGATAGAAGATCCAATAATTATGACGATATCCAAGGCAATGATCAATATATAGGCATCACGTCCAAGATTAGTAGATCGACTCCTGCCTGCATCTACTACTATTACTCCACACATCGACCGCTATCCAGCATGCATCTAGTGTATTAAGTTCATGGAGAACGGAGTAATGCAATAAGAACGATGACATGATGTAGATGAGATCTATTCATGTAGGAATAGCCCCCATCTTGTTATCCTTAATAGTAACGATGCATGCGTGTCTTGCTGCCCCTTCTGTCACTGGGAAAGAACACCACAAGATCGAACCCATCACAAAGCACCTCTTCCCATGGCAAGAAAAAACGATCTAGTTAGCCTAACTAAACCAAAGATTCGAAGAAGAAATATGAGGCTATAAATATTCATGCATATAAGAGATCAAAAGAAGACTCAAATAATATTCATGAATATAGATCTGATCATAAACTCAAAGTTCATCGGATCCCAACAAACACACCGCAAAAAAGAGTTACATTAAATAGATCTCCAAGAGACCATTGTATTGAGAATCAAAAGAGAGAGAGGGGAAGCTATCTAGCTACTGCCTACGGACCCATAGGTCTATAATGAACTACTCACGCATCATCGGAGAGGCACCAATGAGGATGATGAACCCCTCCGTGATGGTGTCTAGATTGGATCTCGTGGTTCTGGAACTTGCGGTGGCTAGAATTGTGTTTCGTTGACTCCCCTAGGGTTTCTAGAATATTTGGGAATTTATAGGGCGAAGAGGCGGTGCGGGAGGTCGCCGAGCGGGGCACGCCTGGGCTCCTGGGTGCACCCTGGTGGGTTATGCCCACCTCAGGCCTCCCCTCTGGTACTTCTTTGTCCCATGTGGTGTCTTCTGGTCCAAAAAAATCTCCAAAAAGTTTCGCTGCGTTTGGACTCGTTTGGTACTGATATTCAACGAAGTAAAAAACAAGCAAAAAATAGCAACTGGCACTAGGCACTATGTCAATAGGTTAGTCCCAGAAAATAATATAAAGTTGCTATAAAATGATTGTAAAACATCCAAGAATGATAATATAACAGCATGGAACAAGCAAAAATTATAGTTACGTTGGAGATGTATCAGCATCCCCAAGCTTAATTCCTACTCGTCCTCGAGTAGGTAAATGATAAAAACAGAATTTTTTATGTGGAATGCTGCCTAATATGTTCATCACATATTCTTTTCTTTTGTAGCATGGACATTTGGACTTTTATATGGTTCCAAGCAATAGTCTAGTTTTGACATGAAGATTTCAATACTCAAGCATATCAACAAGCAACCATGTCTTTCAAAATATCAACACTAAAGAAATTTATCCCTAGCCCATCACGCTCAATCATTGATCCATTCATGAAACATACTCGCATATTAGCTACATCCAATGCTCAAGTATGATCATAGTGCCCCTTAGTTGGTGCTTTATAAGAGAAGATGGAGACTCAAATAATAATAATAAATTGCATAAAGTAAATAGATAGGCCCTTTGCAGAGGGGAGTAGGGATTTGTAGAGGTGCCAGAGCTCAAAGCTTAAATTGAGAGATAATTTTTTTTGAGAGGAATGCTTTTCCCGTCAACGAAAACGACCGAGTAATTCCCAACACTTTCCATGCTAGATATATCATAAGCGGTTCCCAAACAGAAAATAAAGTTTATTCCTTTTTCCACCATTCTTTCACATTCCACGGCTAGCCGTATCCACGGGTACCGTCCATACCAACACTTTCCAAGGAATTTATTATTTGACAACATAAAGTAAAATTATTTTTTCATTTCGGGACTGGGCATCCCTATTACCGCCGTACTCTCGTGCAATGACAAATGAATAAACACTCATCTTGAGAATAACACATCGAGCATGGAAAATATTGGCCACCCCCTGCCGCTTCATGAGCGGTACGAGCACACAAAAGGTAAATTCATTTTGAAAATTAGAGATGGCACATACAAATTTTCTTAGAATGTCATGGAAATACCGCATATAGGTAGGTATGGTGGACTCATATGGCAAAACTGGGTTTAAAGATTTTGGATGCACAAGTAGTATTTCTACTTAGTACAAGTGGAGGCTAGAAAAAAGATTGAGAAGCAACCAACCAAGAAACGAAGAGCACATAAGCGAACATTAAGCATAACTAACACTGAATAATGCACCACAAGTAGGATATAATTTCATTGCATAACTATTGACTTTCGTGCATGCATAGGGAATCACAAACCTTAACACCAATATTCTTACTAAAGCATAATTACTCACCAACATGACTCTCATATTACTATCATCATATCTCAAAACTATTACAAAGAATCAAGTTTATTTTGTCCAATGATCTTCATGAAAGTTTTTATTATATCCCTCTTGAATATCTATCACTTTGGGACTAGTTTTATATTTTGCAATTGCTTTTGACAAGCTCAAACAAATCTAAGTGAAGAACATGAGCATAAAAAATTTCGTCTCTCAAAATAATATAAGTGAAGCATGAGAGAATTTCTTCAAAAATTTACTAACTCTCAAATTAATCTAAGTGAAGCATGAGAGTATTTCTTCAAAAATATTAAAGCACACCGTGCTCAAAAAGATACAAGTGAAGCACTAGAGCAATTCCATAGCTCAAAAAAATTAAGTGAAACATATAGAGCAATTCTGACAAATCATAACATAATTTTGGCTCTCTCAAATAGGTGTGTCCAGCAAGGATACTTGTGACAAAATAGAAAGAAAAACAATCAAAGAATCATATAAGACAAGACGCTCCAAGCAAAACTCGTGATATGTGACGAATAAAAATATAGCTCCAAGTAAAATACCGATGGTCGTTAGAAGAAAGAGGGGATGCCTTCCGGGGCATCCCCAAGCTTAGTTGCTTGGTTATCCTTGAATATTAACTTGGGGTGCCATGGGAAATCCCCAAGCTTAGGCTCTTTTCACTCCTTATTCCTTCGTCCAACGCGATCTCACCCAAAACTTGAAAACTTCAATCACACAAAACTTAACAAAACCTTCATGAGATCCGTTAGTATAAGAAAACCAATCTTTACATTAAGTACTGTTGCAAACCCATTAAAATTTTGTTATTGCATTATATCTACTGTATTCTAACTTTGTCATGGCTTATACCCCCCGGTACAATCCATAGATTCATCAAAATAAGCACACAATGCAAAGAAAACAGAATCTGTCAAAAACAGATCAGTCTGTAAAGATGTGAATAGTTCTCATACTTCTGTAACTCCAAAAATTATGAAAAATAAGGAAAACAGAGAAAAAATTTATATCAATCTTGTGTAAAAAAAATCAGAATTTTTCGTCCCTTCTGTAAATTTTTAATATTCTGTAACTAGATGCAAAAGTTTCTGTTTTTCAACAGGATCAAATCAACTATCACCAAAGCTATCCCAAAGGCTTTACTTGGCACAAACACTAATTAAAACATTAAAACACAATCATAACATAGGCATAATTGTGCAAACACTCAAGAACAGAAAGAAAAAGGCAAAAATAAATTTTATTCATTGGGTTGCCTCCCAACAAGCGCTGTCGTTTTATGCCCCTAGCTAGGCGCTGCTTGGGGGATTCACCTTTCTCCATACAAAAGTTTTGCAATTGACCCTTGGCAATTTCATACTGAGCAAGCCGGAGAGTGGAGGTACCGGTCTTGGTCCTTACAATGCTGTCCCATAATTCCTTGGCACTTGTGATGTGTATGTAAGGTCTCCTTTGCTTATCATTCATTCCTTTCCTTATGCACATGATTGCGGTGTCGTTGAGATGCTTGTCATAAGTTTCTCTTGGAGTGAGATTCTTTGGGTCGACAGGGTTGTAGCCATGCTCCAGAATGTCCAACATTTCATCATTGGCGTACCCAAGATGGTCCTGCATACCAACTCTCCACAAAGCAAAATCGGAACTGTCATCAAGCGAAGGAGGTTTTCCTCTAGGATTATACTTAGGTTTCTCAACTTGAGGTCTAGCATAAAGCCATGGAACACTCGATTGATCATTGCTAGGAGGTTGTTGGCCAAGTGAAGGAGTAGGCACAGTTGGCCTCGGGGCCGCACCACCCGAAAGTGGCACGAGCATCGTGGTTAATGTGGCTAGCCTCATTTAGACCAAGGCCTCAAGAGAAGCATCATGCTCCTCCTTTTGCTTAGCAAGGGCCCATTCTAGATCCTCAGAAGTGAAGGACTTGACTTCCGAAGAAGTGCCCTTCTCCTTCGGATCTGCAACAAGGGGAGTCCCATCGGGGTTCATCTCGCTCTAGGGCGGTTAAGCCACAAGAATAGAGCACGAGGCTCTGATACCAATTGAAAAGGATTGAGATGGACCTAGAGGGGGTGAATAGGTACAATTACAAATTTTAATTCTTACTTAGCAATTTTAGGCACTAATGCGGAATATGAAAGTGAACCTAACAATTGCGAGTATGATACTAAGAGCTAAGCAAGGTAAACAAGTACCACAAGTATATGAGTAAGCAAGCACAATATGATTTAAGTAAAGGCTAAGAGACAAGTAACCACAAGTAGGGAGTTAGGGTTAGGAATAACCGCAACTCTGAGAGACGAGGATGTATGCCGATGTTCACTTCCTTGGAGGGAAGCTACGTCACCATTTAGAGTGGTGGGTGTTACCACGAAGGCACACCAACGCCACGAAGGCTCACCCTATTCTCTCTTTGAGATATCACCACGAAGGCGATTCCCAACCACTAGTGGTAGACCTTGGGGTGGTCTCCAAACCCTCACAAACTTTCCGAGGGTAATCACAATGGTCGATTCCTCTTCAAAGGACTCCTACCTCCTAGGAGTCTCCAACCTCCAAGAGTAACAAGAATGATGGGGAAAAGATCAAGACTTGCTCAAATCACGAATTCCTTTGGTGCAAAGATGGGGAAGGAGTGGATCTATCACTTGGTTGGACAAATTCTCACAAATGCTCTCAAATCCCTTCGAGATCTAAGATTTGGTGTATGAGAGTGAGAGAGAGAGTGAAATGTGTTCTAGGGATTGCTCAAAGTGAATGGTCAACCCTCTCCCGTGGAGGAAGAAGGCTATATATAGTATTGGAGCAAATATGGCCGTTGTAGTGTAAGTGACAGGGGTAGGCCGGACATCCGGGCCAGGGGCCGGACATCTGGCACAGTGTAATGTATGTGTTATAAAACAGAGAGGAGTGAATAAAACAGAGAGGCCGAACATCCGGCGTGGCTGGAAGTCCCGGACATCCGGCGTGGTCGCAGGACATCCGGCGATTTCACACAACACAGACGCTCTCTGGATAGCTGTGGCCGAACATCTGGCTGGCCAGGCCAGATATCCGGTTACACGGAGAGCCCGGATATCCGGCAGTGTGGCCGGACATCCGGAAATATCAGCATCACAAATGCTCTCTAGTCAGCAGGGTGCCGGACATCTGGCCTGCGGGCCGGACATCCGGCGTGGGAGCAGAGGCAACATTTTAACTCCAGTTTTTAGTGTATGTGCCTAAGATTGAGAAACTAGGTTTTTGTGACATGAGCAAGTCCTTCACTACCCCTACCGATCCCCTCTTAATAGTGCAGGATCCCTATACTCAAGAATAAACAAATATACAATCTTTTTGATCTAGTATTTCTTCCTTGAGTAATATCAACTCCATATGTTCATGATCCACACACCTTTGTCATCCGGGGACTAACACCTGAGATTTACTTAACGAACATAGTTAGTCCCCTACATGTATATTGTCATCAACATCAAAACTTGATGTAAGGGCATGATTGCACTTTCAATCTCCCCTTTTTGTTTGTTGATGACAATCATACATGTAGTACCACACATAAAAAAGAAATACATTTTGCAGTGTAATACATGAGAGCATAATACAATATGTTCCTATTTGATTTTTCTCCCCCTCAATGTGTGCATAAGATGATTATTTATAATTCAATGCACATGTTACATGTTTGCATATGACACAAAAGTGAGGACAAAATTCAAACCAAACCTCAATGAATCTTATGATGAGAAGGATATGGCATGCAAGTATATGAGATACATCATCAACCCATAGACTCATAGATAATAAGATAGTCTCACACGATCAAGTACCACATGTAGCATACATATAAAGTTTGAATAATAGTGAACATAGAGTCTGACATCTATGCATCTAGGGTACTACTTCTCCCCCTTTGACAGCAACAGGCAAAAAGGGGTGAAGGCGACTAGAGGAACAACAAGGAAATCACTCCTGGTGGATGTCAACATCATCAGCCACCCCCTCAAAGAACTCGGCGTACTCGTCACGAGATGGGAACCCGAAGGAGGAAGTGGACGGTGCAGCGGGAATGGGATCATCATCACTCACTGGACTCCCACGGTCGCGAAGGCGCTGCTTGAGCTGGTTCTTGGAGAGAATGAGGTGCTTCTGAACATCATGGTTTTGCTGGCAGTTAAAGGTGATAGCCTTCATAATAGCAGACTGAGCCTTGTGCAAGAACGACGCAAGACGGCCACGAGGCATGGTCGAGGAGGAAGGCACGGAGGACCCCTTGGGATGAGTCCCAACAGCGGACCTCCTGGGCTGAGTAGGAGCAGCAGACGGGGCAGGAGCTGACATGCGCATATGAGCCAGATGTCGGGGTACACAAACAGGGGTGTGTGTTTCCCCTGACTTGTGCACGGACGGCAGGCCTCCACCATGACAGTGCCAAGTTTCCAGGACGAGGCCAAGCAGAAGAGATGGCTCTTTGAGAAATCAAAGGGCGGATCAAGAAGACCAAGAACAACCAAATGAGAAAGATACCACTAAGGAAAAACCTCCCTTGCCGGGTAGGCGCGCCTGGCGGGGTCGAGGTTACCCCAAAGACAAGTCTCAAGACTCCCCCGGCAGGCTTGCCGGGGACATCGAGGGCGGACTACCCCGCCAAAGCGCCACCGCTCCACCTCACTGTGACGCAAGTCATCTATCAGTGCGGTGTCGAGCCCCCAGGTGGTTAAGTGGCTGCCATTTAGCGCGTGGCAGCTGTTTGGAGAGAAGATTACCCCTATGTGACACCCGTCCGGACGCGTGTCGCACAGGCAGGCAGGAGATGACCAAGACGGCGCGGCAAGGCTTGCCGGGCCGCATCTGCGACGTGACGTTAAGCGGTGCATTTAATGCACTTTGTCCTAACTGCCAGAGTTAGGTATGATAGCACTGTGGGTATCTAATCACTGGATAATGACCGTTTTGCCATTGTGGTAACCCCTTGACCTATAAAAGGAGGGTCGTAGCTACCTTAGAAAGGATTCGGACCCCTGTACCCTCATACGCGTGCAGCTGCTCCCGTCCCAAGGCGACCTTGCCAGGCTAGAGCGCTGTGTCTCCACCACGGTCCTCTCATCAATCCACCAAAGCAGGAGTAGGGTGTTATGCCTCGCGGTGACCCGAACCTGGGTAAAAACTGCTTGTGTCATCGCTGCCGTGCTGCTCTACGCTCTCCGCTCTTTATGCAATGTGCTCTTCCCCCCTGCTGAACCACAAGGGGCCGATGGCCCCATAGGTGGCCGTGTTATACCACGACATCTTTGGCGTGCCAGGTAGGGGGAAGCGCTTGTGCGAACCCGAGGGTGTAAGCAGTGCGTCGTCTTCGTCATCGTTTCCTTCATCGACGGCTTCATCATCCATGACGCTAAGGAAGAACATGACGCAGTGGATCGGGAAGGAAGCGAGCTCGTTCCCTTGCCCGCCCCATCCAGTTCCCATCATCATTCTCCACCGCGGCTGCAGCGGCGGCGGGGGAAAGAAATGACAGCGGCACGACAGCCCCGAATGGCTCGGGCGGCATGGTCACCATGCGAGCCCCATGAGGGAAAAGGGGGCAAGGTGGTAAGGTACATGGTTCCTCTCTCTGCCACTTTCACTTGTCGATGATCGAGCTACACTGGGTTTAGCATCATCAACGTAGATGAGCCCGCGCGAAACTCGGTCTAGTATTTGCCCTGCTAAGGGAAATCCTGAATAGAGCGCCGGTGCAAATTCGTTGATTGACGCCCCGGCAAGCATGCTCTGGCAAGGCCGTCCACGCCAGCGTGACTTTTGTGCCAGCGGCCGTAAGATCATTAAAAGTGTAAAGAGGAGGAGAGAGAGACCGATCCAGCCTTGCATCATGTTCTGTCGCTCACAAGATATCTATGATTCCTTCCGGCCCTTGCCGGGAATCTGGGAGCAACATGCGAGGCACCGTCCTCCCAAGGTACGTGGACGTGACGAGCGGCTGCAGCTGGAGGGGGGAGGAAGCATGGATGAAAGCTAAGTCCACATGATCATTGCTCCTTTATAGATCCAGAGTCTGCATTTGCTTATCCCCCAGATACCAATGGGTTTCATATGAAGAAATCTTTTTCGTGTAATGGCACCTTGACGGATCGTCTGCACCCCCGCTGTATTCTGAGCCTGCTCACGGAGCGGGTGGCTACATCAAAGACTCCTAAGGGAAAAACTTGCAGGGACATGTCCTCGCCAGCCAATGCTAAGGATCCGCTCCTCACAGCAATTGAGGCGGCATGTTGTTGGCAGGCAACCAAAACATGTAAAAAGAAACTAACCATACGAACATCCATGGATAAAACGCAAAGGGGATAGCATGCGTTCGGAATTAATTAAACATCAGTTCAGCACGAATAAAAAGAAGTACGGTGTCTAAACACAGGGCATGCATAATGTTTTGTTACAGGGCACCACGGCGACGTGAATGGTTCAAGGCCGTGCTTGGCGGCCTTATGGAGCCCTGGGAACGGAGAGCACCTTGTCGGCGTAGGGGGCAGCCTTCTCTTCGGCAGCAGAAACATCAGCACCTGCCGGGAGCTTCCTGAAGCCATCAGCAAGGTTGAGCTCGAGGTGGCGGTAGGCGAGGTTGCTCAAGACCATGAAGATGGCGTTGCGGGCGAGCTTTCGAGACTCGCTTTCGAAAAGGGCATCTCTTCCTTCTTCATGAGTCTTCAACCTTTCAATCAACTCGTTGAAGAAGAGCCCTAACTTGACGCTCGGGACCTCATGTCTGTCCATCGAGAAGACTGGCCTCTCCATGCCCATTGCTACAATCTGGGCAGTGAGGCGCTCGGCGATGTCGATCAGGCTCTTGATCCAAAGGTCGACCTGCTCGGACTGGTTTGCCAGCTTGTCCTCCACATCCTTTTGAAGGAGTCTCGCGTTGTCCAGATCCTTCATCAGCTACTTCTCGCGGACCTCGCCAGATTCGATCGAGCTCTCCAGGGTGCCAACCCTGGCCTTCATGTCTTAAATGGTGCCGTTGGCAGTCTCAAGGTCTTGGCTCTTGGAGGAGAGCTGCGATTGCACCTCCTTCAGAAGGATCTCTCATTTCTGTGCCTCCTCCTTGAGGGTCACGACTTCCTTGGCACTCCCGGCAAGCTCTTCTGTTAGTTTGGCCACCTGTTGGTCGAGATCAGCCTTGGCAGTAGATGCAGCGTCAAGATCATCAGCAAGCTTCTTCAGTTGGGCGGCAGAGTCAGCAGTAAGAGCATCCAGGGCTGCCTTATGCTTGTCCTCCTGCTCCTTGGTACGCTGCTCGACGAGGGCTTCCAGTTCATCATCTTTGGCGCGGAGAGTGGCCTCGAGGTTCTCCTCCCGGGAAGAGATGCTCTGCTCCTTGGCGTCCAGAAGCGTTGTGCGTTCCGCCAGGCGGGCCTCTCGGGCGGGGCGACATCCTCTTTCGCCATGGAGATTGTCTCATGTTGCCGCAAGAGGGCTTGGAACTGCTTGTCGTGCCACTCGCGCAGCTCGTTGCCCTTGTCCCTCAACTTCTGGTCGATGTTGTTGGCGGATTTACGCTGCTCCTTGAGTGCCTGCCACTTCTGGCCGTACCGGTTCTGCATTTCCTTGATGCCCTCCACCACGGACTCCAGGAAGGACAGGTCCAAGGCTGCATCGACAGAGCCTTTGGTCTCTCTGATTTGCTGAGACAGGGGCGCCATGATACGCTAGATCTCTTCATCTAGTTCTGCGCTCGCTGCTGCCGAAGAGTCGGGGGCTCCGAGACCTGGTTGGGTCAGAACTAATGCCAGTTGGCTTGAGATTGGCTGCAGGATCCCAGCCAAGGTGCCAAACGATGGAGGAGGGCTCATGGTTTGAAGGGGAGTTTTCTCTTTAACCAGCATCCCCGATCCTGACGCACTGCCAGTGGCCTGCCCTGCCTCTCGTGGGGGCTCCTGGGCGTCCCCGGCAGCGTGTTCTTGCCCCTCCGCGGCAGCAATTTTGGTGGCTTCCTCGGCAGTGTCTTTCCCAATGCTGGCCACCTCCTCCAACAACTCATGCTCCTCGGCCAATGGTACTACAAGCAAGAGCAAACGAGCAATCATGAGGGGGAAGAAACATTGGAAGACCAAGAACTTGGAACAAGATTATAAAGGAAAAGCAAATAAGTTATCAGGAGTTGTCTGCCATGGAGGATCTTCATTTTCCCCGGCAACGTCAATTGCCGGGACATGGACACCACCCCCTTCCCCGGTTACTATGGTGTCGACTTGGGCAGAGCCTTCCGTGGGAGTCTCTGTCAGGGTCCTTTCGCCTCGGCCAACAGGCAAAGTGGGCCCCTCCTGGGAGGCCCCATCCTGGGCAGACTCCCCCTCTTCTCTGATTGGAGATGGGGGGTGCTCTTCTGCATCGTCTTTGGCGGGGGCAATCAGTCCCGTGTCTTCACGGCGAGGGCTGGGCTGGGGGCTTACCACTGGATCATTCGTGCTGCTCCCCGCCTGACCCGTGCCTCCTGGGGACCCCGGCGGCTCCGCATGCCTGAGCCGCCTGGCTCGGTGGATGAGGGTCTCCTCCTCCTCCTCTTCCCTGTCAAAGGCAGCAAGTGAGGTTGAATCAGCAAACCAACAAGTATGCTAGACTCGGATGAGAACGGAGAATATTGTTCTTACTCCGAGTCCATGAGCATGGAGCCCAGCTCAAACTCCATGGGTGGCGGAGGCGCTCTGCGTCTCTTCAGGGCCGGGGGAACAGTACTTCCCGGTAACTTCAAGTCCTACTTGGGCGGAGGGATCTCTGGCAAAGACGAGCTGCTCGAAGAGCTCGAATCTGACTGGGAGCTGGAATCGCCCCCTGTGACTGCCGGTCGCTTGGCGGGAGGGGTCTTGGCCTCGAAAAGGCAAGAGGAATGCCGGCGCTCCACCTCCGCCCCGCCGCTTTTGGAGGCGATCTTTTTTACCTTCTTGGCGGGCCTAGGGGTAGGGGCGGCTGCTCCTCGGCCGGGCCGCCTGCGCGGACGGGGTTCCAGATCCGGTTCAGGGGCCTGGGGACCCACGGCAAGCCACTCCTCCCCGGGCTGCGCCACCTCCACGGCGTCATCCTCTTGCTGAGCTCCGGCTGCCGCAGCGTACAGAGCCTCAATCCCGGCAGGTTCATCCCCGACAGGATCATCCTCGGCAGCCCCTTCCTTGGCTCACCCTTCGCTCTTGCCGTGGGTAACCCTTTCGCTTTCTGCTTCCTCCTTCTCTTCCTCCTCCCGTCTTCTGGGCCTTGCTTTTCCGGCGGCCCGGAGCGCTCTGTCCTCCTCAACAGCTTCTTGATGAACGCCACCTCCGCCTTAGAGATGCGCTTGAACATGTTGGTCTCCACCCTGGTAGCCCTTTCCTCTAGGCCGGAGAACCACTTGATCTCATCATCGAGTTCGGGCAATTGCCAATCACCCGCAACCCCATGAGCGTTGCAATCTGGCATCCATTTCAGAATCTGATCTCGGGCGGAGTTGACATTCAACGGGATGACACCTACCGGCAACTTGAACGGCCCAAGGCTGCCGAACAGCTATTCCCACAACCAACCATGGTTGTAGACTGACAAGTTGTTGGACAGACCTGGGTACAGTCGCATGCTGTCCCCGGCCTCCCCATACAGCCAGGCAAACCTGTCCCTTTTCTGCACAGGCGCGATACGGCATCGGAGGAAATCGGCCCCCACCTGCTCGATGGTTAACCCGGCGGCTTTAAGGTGGATGATCATGTTCAGTGCTGGGCGAAGCCTATCGTCGGTAAGGCCGAATTCCCTCCAGTCGTTGCCACGCTCAATACACTCCGTCCGCGCCTGGCAAAATTCTGGGGCCTCCTCATCCTGGATCCAGCACCAGTCTGCCCTCCATTCTTCCAACCTGTCGTGCTGTTGCCCCGGCAGATAATCCCAGGTTTCCTTCACCACCCGAGGGATCCATCTTATATTCCCGGAACGGTGGGCTTTGTTCTCCACCTGCGGGACGAAGAAGTGTCGAAACAGATCCACATTGGGTGCGACCCCGACAAAGTTCTTGCACAAGTGGGCGAAAATCGCCATGCACGCCATCGCATTTGGCATGAAGTCCAGAAGGTGGAATCTGTACACCATCATCATCGCTTCAAAGAAATCCGAGAAAGGGGGACAAAGGCCGCAGAAGAAGTACGCACAGAAAAACCGGTATGAATTCGGCGGATCTTCTTCCCCCTCCGGCAAGACCATGGGCGCCCCATGCCCTTTTGGAACTTCCGTCCCCCACATATACCCATACCTTGCGACCAAGGTGCCCTCATCCAAGCTCGACGGGGATAAGACCATGTCTCCCCGCCACTTCTTGTCCAACTCTGCCACTCTCCTTTTGTTCCCCTCTGCGGCTACCGTCTTCGCGGTGGCCGCCCGCTTCCCCTTGTCGACGGCAGTCTTCCTTCCCATCCTTATGGGCAATGAGGGAATGGGGGATCAGATGAGGCAAATGAGAGCGAGAATGGGCGCGGAGCGACTGCGGGGCTAGAGGAAGAAGATGATGGCTAGAGAAACAGGTGTGAATGAGCTGTGCCCCTTCGCGTTTTTTTCCTCTTTATGGGGAACGACCGTGGGAAAAGGGGTGACTCTTCACAACTTTCCCTCAGAAAGTTACCGTTTTACATTAACTGCTACAGTCCCATGACTCCACGACTCGTGGTAATTACGCAGAGTGGACGTTGGTCAGTTGGTCATCATGACGAACCGCTGCACGCGCAGCGTTCCCTCGGCACGTGTCAGTGCACTATTTGGGGCCTAACCCAACATGCACAGCGACACGTATGGCTCAGGCCCAGGGGCTTCTGTCGGGGTACAAAAACAGGGGTGTGTGTTTCCCCTGACTTGTGCACGGACGGCAGGCCTCCACCACGACAGCGCCAAGTTTCCAGGACGAGGCCAAGCAGAAGAGATGGCTCTTTGAGAAATCAAAGGGCGGATCAAGAAGACCAAGACCAACCAAATGAGCAAGATACCACTAAGGAAAAACCTCCCTTGCCGGGCAGGCGTGCCTGGCGGGGTCGATGTTACTCCAAAGACAAGTCTCAAGACTCCCTCGGCAGGCTTGCCGGGGACACCGAGTGCGGACTACCCCGCCAAAGCGCCACCGCTCCACCTCACTGTGACGCAAGTCATCTATCAGTGCGGTGTCGAGCCCCCAGGTGGTTAAGTGGCTGCCATTTAGCGCGTGGCAGCTGTTTGGAGAGAAGATTAACCCTATGTGACACCCGTCCAGACGCGTGTCGCATAGGCAGGCAGGAGATGACCAAGACGGTGCGGCAAGGCTTGCCGGGCACATATGCGACATGACGTTAAGCAGTGCATTTAATGCACTTTGTCCTAACTGCCAGAGTTAGGTATGATAGCACTGTGGCTATCTAATCACTGGATAATGACCATTTTGCCATTGTGGTAACCCCTTGACCTATAAAAGGAGGGTCGTGGCTACCTTAGAAAGGATTCGGACCCCTGTACCCTCATACGCGCGTAGCTGCTCTCGTCCCAAGGCGACCTTGCCGGGCTAGAGCGTTGCGTCTCCACCACGGTCCTCTCATAAATCCACCAAAGCAGGAGTAGGGTTTTACGCCTCGCGGTGGCCCGAACCTGGGTAAAAACTGCTCATGTCATCGCTGCCGTGCTGCTCTACGCTCTCCGCTCTTTGTGCAATGTGCTCTTCCCCCCTGCCGAACCACAAGGGGCTGATGGCCCCATAGGTGGCCGTGTTATACCACGATACCGGAGGTTTCCAAATGGAATGCACAACAGTCTTGGCAACCTCAAAGGGGGCAGTGTGATCAATCAGTGCCTGAATGAATGGAGCATGAGGGAATTGACGCGACTGAAGAAAGCTGGATACACGGATCTCATGCCAAATGTAATGGGCCGTGTCAAGTGGCTCTGTAGGCTTGTCATGCATACGTACCAACAAATCAATGCAGTAGTTGCGAGCCCTCGAGCGATCTCCCTTCTTAGGATAGAGAGTGTGAAGCACACACTGATAAAGAATGTAGTATGGAGACCTGAATATGGATACCTCATTGGGTGGATACCCAAGTTCCTCCGGGGTGAGCTGAGTGATAGGCTTAACAAGAGGCATGCAATCATCAATCCCCTTTGGCTTATGCAGGGGATCCAGACTATGGATCTGATGGCCAACACCAGAGAAGCCCAAAATCTGAACAAAGCGGTCATAGGTGGTGCTCAGCATAGTATCATTGGTCATCCAGGTGAGAGTGTTGTTTGGGCCAAAGAAACAAGTGGCATAGAACTGAAGGATGGCAGCTTCATTCCAGTCACACTTAAAGGTCATTGCTGGACCGAGAGTCATATCATCAATGATCTTGACTGTATTGTCAGGAAACATGACAGGATGATCACGCAGGAATTGAAGATCCAAGTATTTATGAGGAGCAAGTCCACGACCGCGGACGAAGCTAGAGTAGAGATCCTACTGCATGCGAGTACGGAACCGAGGATCCTCTGCATCAGCCACCATCTCATACGGGTTGGTATCCCGCCAGAACTCAAGATATGGACCAGCCGCCACAGTCTTAAGTGAGGCGATCCCCGCTGAAAGGTATCTCCATGGAGATGTGACGACCATGGACAACAGGCATCACAGAGCCCCGGACCAGAGGCACGGACGCCCTCTGTGTGCCCAGTTTCGACTGACCAATGGAGCTCCTAGAATCAATGTCCTCCTCTTCCTCCCCAACATAGTCCACATCATCCGGATTAGAGGACGATGGACTGGGTGAGGGAGCCCGATGCTTCGGACGGCTACGACTGGGTCCGGTGGTGGTCTTCTTCTTCTTAGGCCGGACATGCTCCTCGGAGTCGGTAGAACCTTGTCGGCGATCGACTAAAATGGATACAAGATAGGGATACCGATGAGAAGTAGCCCAAGAAGATATGAACAAGGATAAAACAATTAAACGAGTGGGGATGTGGACATTTTGTACATAACCATAGGACAAGTCCGAGTGGTAGATCAAAATATCGACATACCCATGGTTAATTTGTTTAGCCAAGTGCATAGAGAGTAATTTGGACTAGTCAAGTGACATCAAATCGATAGAGGGACATATACATCAAGAGAGTAACTATACAATTTACCGGGACCGACCCTGGAATAGTTGAGCCAAAACAAGATTAGGCAAGAACAGAGGCAGCCATACCCTGGGATGAAGGAGGAGGACCGCATTGCTTGGTGCGCGCCATGAAGAATTCCGGAGGACGACACTCGATCCAACACCCAAACTAGTCCTTCCCAAGTGATTCACACCACAACCCAGGAAATGGATTGGGTGGAAGAGTAGATCGGGGAGAGACGAGGGCGTGGAGGAGATACCGGAGGCCAGAGGTTGGAGGAGATGGCCCGGACGGGCCGGGGCATAGCCCGGCGGTTGCATGAGAACAGGTGGGGGGAGCGAGAAGAGATGGGGGAAACTGCCTCCAAATCCCAAGCCCCCGTATTTATGTGAGGTGTGCGCGAACGAGCCGGACATCCGAGGCTCAAGCCCGGATATCCGGCGACTGGGGGTCAGTGAAAGAATGTCCAGGGCCCGGATGTCCGGTGACGGGCTGGATGTCCGGCCACTGGAAGAGACTAATCGATTTTGAGTAGTAGAAACTGCCATGGCCCGGATGTCCGGTAGTGGGGCCGGATGTCCGGCCACTGGACAGAGGCAATTTTTCAGAGAGGGTCTGCGAGGAAGATTTTTATGGGTCATATAATGTTATGTGATATAGACTCCGCCAAGGAGATTTTAGGGATGCAGAACCTAAAAATTATAGGACTATAGTACGCATAGCAAGACACCCAATACAGTTAAGCTTAGAGTAATTCATGTAAGCAACACACAAGCGGTGACCGAAGTCACCATGTTTGAGCATATGTGACATATTACCGCAAAGATTTGAACCATGGGTACATAGTCACTACTCCATCATTTAAAGCACCATAGTTTGAAAAACATGGTAACTTTGAGAGTGTTTGTTCTTTTTATGCATTATATAGGGAGAGAGTACTCATGAGTTGAATGACTCCCCCTAAATATATGCCTACATCAAGACAAGACATGAAGTAAATGTATGAATGGGTACTAGATTTCACATAATGCTATCAAGCTCCAAGATACCAAGTTCACGCCTAAGTTGACAAAACCTTGCTTCATCCAATGGTTTAGTGAAAACGTCGGCAAGTTGCGTATCTGTACCAACATGAGCAATATCAATGTCACCCTTTTGCACATGGTCTCTTAAGAAGTGATACCTAATATCAATGTGTTTGGTGCGAGGGTGATCAATAGGGTTCTCAGCAATCTTGATGGCACTTTCATTATCACAGAGAAGAGGCACATGTCTATAAGTGATACCATAATCCTTCAAAGTTTGCCTCATCCATAGTAATTGAGTGGCACAACTTGCGGTTGCAATGTATTCTGCTTCGGCGATGGAGAGGGAGACACAATTCTGCTTCTTCGAAGACCAACTTACCAAGGAGCGTCCAAGAAATTGACATGCACCGGAGGTAGACTTCCTTCCCACTTTGTCTCTGGCCCAATCCACATCCGTGTACCCGATGAGATCAAACTTGGCATCCTTGGGGTACCATAGACCCAACTTTGGGGTGTGAACAAGGTATGTAAGAATATGCTTAACCGCCTTATGATGACTTTCCCTAGGGGAAGCTTGAAATCTTGCACATATGCCTACACTTAACATGATGTCTGGTCTAGATGCACAAAGATAAAGCAATGAACCAATCATAGAGCGGTAAATGGATGGGTCAAAAGGAATACCGTTGGTGTCTTCAGTGAGAACAAGTTTTGTAGGCATGGGTATCTTACATGGGCTAGCATTTGTCATGTCAAACTTTTCTAGAATATCCTTGAGGTATTTTGTTTGAGACAAGAAAATTCCTTCTTGAAATTGTTGAATTTGAAATCCGAGAAAGAACTTCAAGTCCGTATTGAGTGACATCTCAAAGGTCTTGGTCATGGAGGCCGCAAACTTCTTGCACAAATGAATGTTAGGAGAACCAAAAATGATGTCATCTACATAGATTTGGCATAAGATCAAATCACCCTTTTCCCTCTTAGTAAAAAGAGTGGGATCGATCACCCCTCTCACAAAACCATCATCGAGTAGAAACTTCTTAAGATGATCATACCAAGCACGAGGTGCTTGTATGAGGCCATACAAAGCCTTGTGAAGTTTATACACATGGTCTTTGTGATCGGGATCAACAAACCCAGGTGGTTGTGATACATATACTTCTTGTAGAGGACCGTTAAGGAAAGCACTCTTCACATCCATTTGATATAATGTAAAACCATTGAAAGCAGCATAGGCAAGTAAGATGCGAATAGATTCAAGACGGGCAATGGGAGCAAAGGTCTCATCAAAGTCCAAACCTTTAACTTGTGAGTACCCTTGTGCCACTAACCTTGCCTTGTTGCGGATGATTACGCCATTCTCATCTTGCTTGTTCTTGAAAATCCATTTTGTTCCCATGACATTGTGTTCCTTAGTTGGTCTCTTGACTAATGACCACACTTTGTTGCGTTCAAAACTGTTCAACTCTTCTTGCATAGCAACGAGCCAATCATTGTCCATCAATGCATCTTGTACCTTGAGTGGCTCAACACTAGAGACAAACGAAAAGTGAGCACAAAAGTTTGTCAATTGTTTACGAGTGACTCTACCTTCCGATATGCCGTTAAGAATTTGATCAACATCAACACAACTGACCACTCATGGCATGATGGAGGTTAGGGTTTCATGAGCTTCAACTTCATTTCCATCATCTACATCCTCAACATATGGATCATTAATGTGTGGTGAAAGATCTTCTTCTTCATGTTGCATTTGTTGAGGTTCATCATCAATGATTACACTTTCTTGTTCTTGCTCTTGGTGATGATCTTGTTCTTGAATGTGATCATGGTGAGGAACTAGTTCTCCTTCTTGATCTTGAACAATGGGGATAACTTGAGCAATAGGATCTTGTGGAGGTATGGGTGTTAAAGTGGCTTGAGGATGAGAGAAACTTCCATCTTCTTCATCATCATCATGAGGTTCTTGTTCCATTGGAAGAAGAGCACTAACACCCATGGTCAAAATATCTTGAGAGGGATCTTCTTCACCTACATCACTTAGATCAACTTGCTCCCCATGGGAGCCATTAAATTCATCAAACACCACGTCACAAGTTTCCACAATACATCCATTGGATTTGTTGTAGACTCTATAGGCATGAGAGTTTGATCCATAACCAACAAATATCCCCTCAATTGTTTTGGATTGAAATTTTCCTAACCGTTCTCTCTTGTTGAGGATGAAACACTTACATCCAAATACACGAAATTACTTGACATTTGGCTTGTTCTCGGTTAGGAGCTCATATGGAGTCTTCTCCAATATCATGCAGAGGAAGAGTCGGTTTGATGCATGGCATGCGATGTTGACAGCCTCGGCCCAAAAACTATGTGGTGACTTGTATTCATCCAACATGGACCTTGCCATTTCCACAAGTGTACGATTCTTCCTCTCAGCTACACCATTTTGTTGTGGAGTGTAGGGTGCATAATATTGATGCTCAATCCCTTCATCACTAAGAAATTCTTCCAAGGTGTAGTTCTTGAACTCGGAGCCATTATCACTTCTTATTGCCAAGATTTCTTTGTCAAACTTGCGTTGGGCTTGCTTGGAAAAATCAATGAAGGTGATCTTTGTTTCGTCCTTGGACTTGAGGAAAAACACCCATGTGTATCTTGAGTAATCATCAACAATTACAAGTCCATACTTTTTCCCACCAAGACTATCCCATGAAGGAGGCCCAAAAAGATCCACATGAAGGAGCTCCAAAGGCCTTGAGGTAGATACGCTATTCTTGGGTGGGTGCTTTGATTGATGTTGCTTCCCGGCTATGCATGCACTACACACACGATCTTTCTCAAAAGAGACATTGGTTAGTCCAAGGATGTGATTAACCTTTAAGAGATCTTGAACATTTCTCGTGCCGACATGGGCTAGCCGGTGATGCCATAGCCACCCCTTGTCGGCCTTGGCCATTAGACAAGTTGCATGGAATGTGCTCTCTTTCGAGAAATCAACCGTGTAAAGGTTGCCATCCAACTCTCCAACAAAGGCCACTTCGAGAGTATCTCTCTTAAAGACTTTCACATCCGTTAGTCCAAATAATGTATCATAACCAACGGAAGCCAATTGGCGAACAGAAAGCAAATGGTATTTAAGGGATTGGACAAGCATGACATTTGCAAGAGACATGTCATTTGTGATAGCCACCTTGCCCAACCTGAGTACCTGTCCTTTTGATCCTCCACCAAACACAATGCTCATAAACGGTTGAATAGCTTCCATGAAATTGAAAAGCAATTTGCTATCTCCGGTCATATGGTTGGTGCATCCACTATCGATCACCCATTTGACTCCACCAGAGAAAGCAACCTACACACAATTTATGACTTGGTTAGAGGCACCCATTTTGCAATGGGACCTCTCAAGTTAATCACAAGGGTCTTAGGGACCCAAATAGCATAAAACTAGAATGCATTACGAGGACCAACAAATTTCGCATAAACTTCTCCATCCTTTGTTTTACGAAGTACATAGGATGGAGGCATGAACTCTTTTGGCTTGTTGAGAGTGAGCATGCCCCTAGTGGCCTTCCCACTCACAACCTTACCTTTCTCCTTGTGCCCTTCACGTACAAATGTCTCTTTGAGAGGGGTGGTGCACTTTTGAGAAGACGTCTTCTTCTTGCTTGTGCTTGGGTCAAACCCGATCCCTTCCTTGGCAAACACCTCATTGTGTTGGCTCAATACCTCATTGAGGTTCTTTTGTCCTTGAGCACATGTCATGAGTCCTCTCTCGAGTTGTGCCTTTAGAAAGCGGGTTTCCTCAAGAATATATGCTAGGTCACCACTAGAGTTAGTAGTACAAGCATCAACATTGATAATAGGTGAAGAGTAAACCTTGGCTAGAGTTTCAAGATAAGTGAGTTTAAGCATCTCAAAGCTCTTTGTAAGAAGGGTGAGCTCCTCTTCCTTAGTCTTGAGGGACACGGATAGAAGCTCACAATCCTTAGAGAGAGAAGCATGAGATTCCACAAGCTTACTTTTATCATTCATCAACTCTTTGCAAGAGTTCTTGGCCTTTTTCAAGGAGACAAGTTTTTTAGCATGAACATCAATGTTTGCACCAATTTTTAAGCATAGTTCATCATTTCATGCTTCCTCATATTGGACTTTCCGCTCAAGGATTTCATACTTTTCCTTTTCCTCGGTGATGAGGGTTTTGAGTTCCTTAATGGTGATGGTGTGCTTACTCACCATCTCCATAAGCATACGAAACATAGTGAGCTTCTTTCCTTTAAGGGAGCACATGAACTTATTTAGTTTAGCAAACATAGGATCATCTATATCATCATCATCATAATTATCCTCCGCATCAAGATACTCATCACAAGGAGTAGAAGGAGTGAACAGAGGAGGATTTGAACATGGGGTTACCCTGACCTTGTCAGCAGAGTTTTGGTCCTCTCCATCTTCTACCACGGCCTTTGCCATTAAGCACTTGTGAGCGTTGCCCTTGTAGTCTTTCATATAGTTGTAGGTGACAACATCACCACTCTTGCTGACTAGCCTCAAAGTGTTTTAACAATCTTGAGCTACTCTGGCAACACCACCAACATCATCCGGATCGGATTCTTCATGAGCAACCATTGCTTTCCCATCTCTCTTCTTGAGCTTGGAGTTCAAAGGATTTGGCAACTTCTTCTTGGGAAAGGTCTTGGGAAACCTTGGTTTATCTTCTC
Source organism: Thinopyrum elongatum (assembly GCA_011799875.1). Classification (NCBI taxonomy): domain Eukaryota; kingdom Viridiplantae; phylum Streptophyta; class Magnoliopsida; order Poales; family Poaceae; genus Thinopyrum; species Thinopyrum elongatum. Next base: position 83,741,089 of record CM022300.1, on the reverse strand, counting down.
TCTTCTCATAAGGGCAATCTTTGGAGAAGTGGTTGGTTTCTTCACAGTTGTAGCATTTTCTCACTTTCTTTTTCTGGAATCTTCCCTTGAATTTTCCCGCGCTAAACTTCTTGACAAAGAGGGCAATGTCTTCATATGAAGGGCTCTCATCGAAGTCAATATCATCACCATCTTCATCATCATCAGCTTCTTCTTCTTCACTTTGCTCTTCCTCACATACATGCTTGGCCTTCAAAGCAAGATTGATCTTTGATGTTGAGGTACCATGCATGGCAAGATGTTTTGTAGCATTTGCCTTTGACTCTTCGAAAAGTTGGAAAGTGGATAAGATGTCTGATGTCTACTACGCAACTTTATTCTTGTAGACTCGTGTTGGGCCTCCAAGCGCAGAGTTTTGTAGGACAGTAGCAATTTTCCCTCAAGTGGATGACCTAAGGTTTATCAATCCGTGGGAGGCGTAGGATGAAGGTGGTCTCTCTCAAACAACCCTGCAACCAAATACAAGAAATCTCTTGTGTCCCCAACACACCCAATACAATGGCAAATTGTATAGGTGCACTAGTTCGGCGAAGAGATGGTGATAAAAGTGTAATATGGATGGTAGAAATATATTTTTATAATCTGAATAAATAAAAACAGCAAGGTAGCAAGTGATAAAACGGAGCACAAACGGTATTGCAATGCTTGAAAACAAGGCCTAGGGTTCGTACTTTCACTAGTGCAATCTCTCAACAGTGCTAATATAATTGGATCATATAACCATCCCTCAACGTGCGATGAAGAATCACTCCAAAGTTCCTATCTAGTGGAGAACATAAGAAGAAATTGTTTGTAGGGTACGAAACCACCTCAAAGTTATTCTTTCCGATCGATCTATCAAGAGTTCGTACTAACATAACATCAAGTTATCCTTTCCGATCAATCTATCAAGAGTTCGTACTAAATTAACACCATATGATACACATCAACCAACTCTAATGTCACCTAGATACCCCAATGTCACCGCGAGTACCCGTGAGTTAATTATACGATATGCATCAAACAATTTCAGATTCATCATACTCAATCCAACACAAAGAACCTCAAAGAGTGCCCCAAGATTTCTACCAGAGAAACAAAGACAAGAACGTGCATCAACCCCTATGCATAGATTACCCCAATGTCACCTCGAGAATCCGCGAGTTGAGTGCCAAAAAATATATCAAGTGAATCAAAATAATACCCCATTGTCACCACGGGTATTCATATGCAAGACATATATCAAGTGCTCTCAAATCTATAAAAGTATTCAATCCGATAAAACGAAATCTCAAAGGGAAAACTCAATTCATCACAACAAGATAGAGAGGGAGAAAAACCATATGATCCAACTACATTAACAAAGCTCCCGATACATCAAGATCGTGCCATCAAGAACACGAGAGAGAGAGAGAGAGATTAAACACATAGCTACTGGTACAAACCCTCAGCCCCGAGGGTGGACTACTCCCTCCTCATCGTGGTGGCCGCCGGGATGATGAAGATGGCCACCGGTGATGATTTCCCCCTCCGGCAGGGTGCCGGAATGGGGTCTAGATTGGATCTCATGGATACAGCGGCCTTGCGGCGGCGGGACTTCTGATATAGGACTACCCCGAGGGTTTTTGGAATATTTGATGATTTATAGGGCGAAGAGGGGGTGCGGGAGGCCACCAAGGTGGGCACAACCCACCTGGGCGCGCCTGGGCCCCCAGGCGCGCCCTGGTGGGTTGTGCCCCCCTCGGGGCACCCCCCAGGTGCTGCTCTGGCTCATTGGATGTCTTCTGGTATATAAAAAATCCACAAAAAGTTTCGCGGTGTTTGGACTCCGTTTGATATTGATTTCCTGTGATGTAAAAAACAAGCAAAAAACAGCAACTGGCACTGGGCACTGGGTCAATAGGTTAGTCCCAAAAAATGATATAAAGTTGCTATAAAATGATTGTAAAACATCCAAGAATGATAATATAATAGCATGAATACTTCATAAATTATAGATACGTTGGAGACGTATCAGCATCCCCAAGCTTAATTCCTACTCGTCCTCGAGTAGGTAAATGATAAAAGAAATAATTTATGAAGTGTGAATGCTAGCAAAGTGCATAAGTTTGATCAATGACAATTTCAATCACTTTTCCTAGCATCATAACATAAAATCTTTCTTATAAAAATTCTCATATTAAAGTAGCAACCAATTCACATGTTAAGGTTCAAACAATGAATTCTCTTGAAACTCAACAACCTATGTTCTCAGTCACCAAGCAATTGCAATTCAACTTATTCAACAAAGTCTAAGTAAGAGCTCCACATACTCAACCATCATATAGTCTTCTATGATTGCTAACACTCACCACATACACATGAGCAAAATGTTTCAACCGGACACATAGAAAGATAGGGGCTTATAATTTCGCCTCCCAACGTATTCACCTCAAGGGTGATGTCAACAATAATAACTCATGGTACCCATATCCAACTGGATATATGTGCCTAGATCTTTCCTCACCACATGATGCTTGCCAAAAGAGAAAAATAAAAAGGAATAGAGAGAAAAACTTTGACTCTTGCATGAAAGTGAATACATAAAAGTAAAAGGTAGGACCTTCGCAGAGGGAAGCAGAGGTTGCCATGCACTTTTTGTTTGTATGCTCAACCCCTTAGTGCAAAAGAACATCACATTATATTTCCCCTTATGATAGCAACCTTTATTATGCATTCGGTCGCTTTTATTCTTTGCCATCACAAGTTCGTACAACGCTCAATTTTCTCTTACACTAAATGATCTAACACTTTTAGAAGCAATTTTTATTGCCTTATTGCACCGATGACAACTTACTTGAAGGATCTTGCTCAATCCTTAGGTAGGTATGGTGGACTCTTTAAAATAAGATTTAGGTTTAAGGGTTTTTGGATGCACAAGTAGTATCTCTACTTGGTGCAGAATTTTTGGCTAGCAAGGATGGAGGGCAAGCACCACATGTTGAAGGATCTATGACAATATAACTTCCATGTGAATATGAACAAACATAAATCATTACGTTGTCTTCCTTGTCCAACGTCAACAATTTTGGCATATAATATTTTGATGGGGGCTCACAATCACAAAAGATTTCCAAGATAGTGTATTTGCATGTGAAAGTTCTCTTCCTTATAGTAATCATTCATGAATTGCTTGTATGACCAATATTGTGATTGTCAAGCTTCAAAAGATTTCACTTTCTAAACCCAATGTGAAGGTACCACTAGGCATGATATGAACATATGAAGCACATATAATTTCAACTTTAGGATATTCAATTAATTCAACAATTTACTCATAGGATATAAGTGAAGCACGAGAGTAAATGACAAACTACTCCAAAAAGATTTAAGTGAAGATCAAACGAGTAGTCATGAAAATGGGTAGCTATTTGAGAACTCTCTTTTATTAAAAAACTTTCAGATCTAAGTATTTTATTAAAACAGCAAGCAAAACAAAATAAAATCACATTCCAAGAATAGCACAACTCATGTGAAGAAGCAAAAACTTAGGCTCAACCGATACTAACAGATAATTGTTGACGAAGAAAGGTGGGGTGCCTACCGAGGCATCCCCAAGCTTAGATGCTTGAGACTTCTTGGAATATTATCTTGGTATGCCTTGGGCATCCCCAAGCTTGAGCTTTGGTGTCTCCTTAATTCCTTTTATATCACGGTTTCCTAAATCTTAAAAACTTCATCCACACAAAACTCAACAAGAACTCGTGAGATAAGTTAGTATAAATCAATGCAGAACCTTATCATTCTCTACTGTAGCAAATCACTAAAATTATTATTCAACATTGCATAATAAATTCCTCTGCATATTTAACATTCCTATCCTCAAATAGAATCATTAAACAAGCAAACATTTGCAAACAATGCAAACAAAACAGCAATCTGTCTAAACAGGACAGTCTGCAAGGAGTGCAATATTCATCATACTTCCCTAACTCCAAAAATTCTGAAAATTTACCAAACTGTAGAAAATTTATCAGAGCTTATTTTTCAAAAAGTTTCAATATTTTATCACATTCTGAATATTCTGGAGAATTTTTGCAACAGCGATAAACTTTCTGTTTTGAAACAGCAACTCATATACTTGCAAGATAAGCATGGTAAAGGCTATCCTTGACATTTTTATTGAAATGAAAGATGCAAAACATTATTATAAGTAACAGAAAGCAAATACAAATAAAATAAAATGACGCTCCAAGAAAAACTCATATCATGTGATGAATGAAAATATAGCTCCAAGTGAGGTTACCGATAATGTTGGAGACGAAAGAGGGGATGCCTTCCGGGGCATCCCCAAACTTAGTTGCTTGGATCTTCCTTGAATATTAACTTGGGGTGCCTTGGGCATCCCCAAGCTTAGGGTCTTGTCACTCCTTATTCTCCTCATATCGATATCTCACGCAAAACTTGAAAACTTCAATCACACAAAACTTAACGGAACTTCGTGAGATTGGTTAGTATGATAAAGACAAATCATTCACTTTGGTACTGTCAAAGACAAGATTCATAATTGTTCTCACACAATGCCTACTGTACTATATAATTTCCATAATTTATATTAAGCAATATAAGCCATAGAAACCATAAAACAAGCAAACTATGCATTGCAAACAGAATCTGTCAAAAACAGAACAGTACGTAAAGATCTGAATTAAGGTCATACTTATATAACTCCAGAAATTCTGAAAACTTAGGAAAACGTAGGAAATTTTTATACCCATAAACTGTAAAAATTTAAGAATTTTTACACGTTCCAGTAAAATAAAGGGAATTTCTGCACTGGACGCAAAAGTTTCTGTTTTTGCACAGAATCAAGTCAACTATCATCCACACTATCCCAAAGGCTTTACTTGGCACTTTATTGAAACAAAAGCTATAAAACAAGATCACTACAGTAGCCTAAACATATGAACACACAAAAACAGTAGGTAAAAGTGTTGGGTTGTCTCCCAACAAGCGCTTTTCTTTAATGCCTTTTAGCTAGGCATGATGATTTCAATGATGCTCGCATAAAAGATAAGAATTGAAACACAAAGAGAGCATCATGAAGCATATGACTAACACATTTAAGTCTAACCCACTTCATATGCATAGGGATTTTGTGAGCAAACAATTTATGGGAACAAGAATCAACTAGCATAGGAAGGCAAAACAAGCAAATCTTCATGATTTTCAACACATAGAGAGGAAACTTGATATTAGTGAGAAACCTACAAGCATATGTTCCTCTCTCATAATAATTTTCAGTAGCATCATGAATGAATTCAACAGTATAACTATCACATAAATCATTCTTTTCATGATCCACAAGCATAGAAATTTTCTTACTCTCCACATAAGCAAATTTATTCTCATGAATAGTAGTGGGAGCAAACTCAACAAAATAACTATCATGTGAGGCATAATCCAATTGAAAATAAAAATCATGATGACAAGTTTCATGGTTATCATTATTCTTTATAGCATACATGTCATCACCATAATCATCATAGATAGCAACTTTGTTGTCATAGTCAATTGAAACCTCTTCCAAAATAGTGGATTCATCACTAAATAAAGTCATGACCTCTCCAAATCCACTTTCATAATTATCACAATAAGATTCAACACCCTCCAAAATAGTGGGATCATTCTTATCTAAAGTTGACACTCTTCCAAACCCACTTTCATCAATATAATCATCATAAATAGGAGGCATGCTACCATTATAACAAATTTGCACATCAAAACTTGGGGGACTAAAAATATCATCTTCATCAAACATAGCATCCCCAAGCTTGTAACTTTGCATATCATTAGCATCATGGATATTCATAGAGTTCATACCAACAATATTGCAATCATGCTCATCACTTATGCCAAATATTTTATTGAATTTTTCTTCTATCAATTGAGCACAATTTTCCTTTCCATCATTTTCACGAAAGACATTATAAAGATGAATAATATGATGCAATCTCAATTCCATTTTTTTGTAGTTTTCTTTTTATAAACCAAACTAGTGATAAAACAAGAAACTAAAAGATTCGATTGCAAGATCTAAAGATATACCTTCATGCACTCACCTCCCCGGCAACGGCGCCAGAAAAGAGCTTGATGTCTACTACGCAACTTTATTCTTGTAGACTCGTGTTGGGCCTCCAAGCGCAGAGTTTTGTAGGACACTAGCAATTTTCCCTCAAGTGGATGACCTAAGGTTTATCAATCCATGGGAGGCGTAGGATGAAGGTGGTCTCTCTCAAACAACCCTGCAACCAAATACAAGAAATCTCTTGTGTCCCCAACACACCCAATACAATGGCAAATTATATAGGTGCACTAGTTCGGCGAAGAGATGGTGATAAAAGTGTAATATGGATGGTAGAAATATATTTTTATAATCTAAATAAATAAAAACAGCAATGTAGCAAGTGATAAAACGGAGCACAAACGGTATTGCAATGCTTGAAAACAAGGCCTAGGGTCCGTACTTTCACTAGTGCAATCTCTCAACAGTGCTAATATAATTGGATCATATAACCATCCCTCAACGTGCGATGAAGAATCACTCCAAAGTTCCTATCTAGTGGAGAACATAAGAAGAAATTGTTTGTAGGGTACGAAACCACCTCAAAGTTATTCTTTCCGATCGATCTATCAAGAGTTCGTACTAACATAACATCAAGTTATCCTTTCCGATCAATCTATCAAGAGTTCGTACTAAAATAACACCATATGATACACATCAACCAACTCTAATGTCACCTAGATACCCCAATGTCACCGCGAGTACCCGTGAGTTAATTATACGATATGCATCAAACAATTTCAGATTCATCATACTCAATCCAACACAAAGAACCTCAAAGAGTGCCCTCGACAGCAGTGTCATGACCTCAACATAGTGAAGCTCTTCATAGTTAGGTCTTTGTTTGATTTCAGACACGATAAGATCGAAGGATTCATCAAGTGCGCTCAGAAGCTTGTTGACTACATCTCTATTAGTGATATCAGTTACTCCTCGCTAATGTAGCCTTTCAACAATGTTTGTCAGCCGATCAGTGAGTTCCATAACACTTTCCTTGCGCAGGCTTCTAAATCCAGTGAACATAGCTCATAGCATTTTAGTGAGGATCTGAGCGAGCAACAAATTCTTCAAGAGCACTGTTAAGAGCATCCCAGATTTGCTTTGCAGTGTTGAGCCAGTGAAACCGAAAGAATATGTCTTTTGATAGACTGGCACATATGATATCTTTCGCTTGAGCATCCAACTGTAGATTTTCCTTATCATCGGAGGACAGATTGTTTTGTTGCTGAATGGTGTATCCTTCTTCCACAATCTGCCACAGATCATAGTTGACGGCTTGAATTCTTATTCTCATTCGTTCCTTCCAGTATAGATAGTCATTTCCATCGAAGATGGGAAACCTTTCAGAATGCGAGGATCTACCTGCAAACGACATACTCAAAACTCCAAGGACGTTAGGCCTTTAATAAACAGAGACAGGGAGTACCTGCTCTGATACCAATTGTTAGGACCGAGAGTATATCGACCAGAGGAGGGTGAATGAGAGATTCAAATTTTCTTTTGAAAGCTTTGAAACTTAATCTACACACCGCAGCGGAATAGAGTATAGAGGGAAAAGCACTGAATCAGATTTCTTCGTCAGAGGCATATTCATCAAGAAAGGCATTTAAGACAGAGCGAGCTTGATAAACAATGGGTTTAACTACGATGAGGGTTATGCAACAAGCAAACAGGTGTAACAGAATGAAACAAAACATAATTGAGACTGAAGGAAACATAATTGAAAGGTTACAAAAGATAACAAGGATACAGACTAACAACATAGGAATAAAGACGAAGATAAAGCAAGTATTTGACACGACTACACAGGATGAAAGACATAGAACAAACAATGATCAGAGAATCTAGTGGCACAGAGCATGAATGAAAACTACTGAAAGAAATGCAGTAGAATTGATAGAACCAGTGGTGCTCGATGGCGACAAGAGATTTGGTAGACCAGTTCACCCTTCTGCCAAAGGGCTACGTCTGGTTGGAGGGGCTGTGACTTAACATGGAAGATAAACTCTCTTCACCCTATTCTCCTTTAACACAGAGCTGATCAAACTCAGGTTGATTTCACTCGTGGCAGATCCTTGTCGGCGATCTCCAAACCTTCGGTCGACCTTTGCGAACCACAATCACTCTTGGTTGCTGAAGATCAGGCTCGGTGAAGACAACAACTCTTCAACACTCGAAGCCAAACCTATCCGTCTAGAGAGTGCACAGCTCTCAAGAGTAACAGGTACAAGAACTCTCACTCAGAACTGCTGTGATGCTAAACCACTGTCTAAGTTTGGGCTCTTGGTTTTTCTCTCGGTGGATCTTAAACTCAAATCACTCGGAGAGGGGTTGCTCAAATCAATCTTCTCAGAAATCTCAAGCGGAGCAGCCAATGATCAAAGTTGGAGTGGGGTGGCTATTTATAGCCGCAACCTTCCCAGAAGGGAAATGACCATTTTGGACACGAGGTCCAGCCAATGGCCAACCGACACGTTCACAATGGTCGGATTTTGGAGCAATGGTAACATTACCTGAGGAACAAGTAATGCTAACTCCTCGGTCCGAGGTAAATCTCTCGCAGCGAAGAAGATCGCAGTCTCTTGCTGGCAAGTATTTACTCAGAGCACAAAGAGATTTCTCTCACAGCTTTCATAGGTTTTAGCTAAGCATCACAGCTGATCTAAGCATCGAGAACCTATACCCCTCTTAATAGTACGGAGGTCCTATGACTCAAAAGACTGAAAGAAGAAAAACTAAATGAATGCTACGTCTTCATTTCATCTTCGACTTCAATCACTGCAGTCAATTCCTTCGGACGACAGTATTCGAAACAAAAGCTTCGCTTTAGCAGAAAAACTTTCGAGGGGTTGATTTCTTCACATTAATCTTCTCAACTCTATCACTTCAACAGATGTAGCTTGTTCTTCTCTGCAACGCAGATATGCTTTGGTGAAGTTCCTCGAACTTAGCACCGGAGACAGCATTCTCTTCGATTGTGTATGGACTTTTCTCTCTGTGTGCACTAGCAAACAAATTAGTCCATACCTGTTTCTGTCAACAATCTCCAAAACACAAGGTAGGCAGATATTGCACCAACAGATTGTAAAACATCCAAGAATGATAATATAACAGCATGGAACAAGCAAAAATTATAGATACGTTGGAGACGTATGACGTGCATCTACTACTATTACTCCACTCATCGACCGCTATCCAGCATGCATCTAGAGTATTAAGTTCATAAAGAACGGAGTAACGCCTTAGGCAAGATGACATGATGTAGACGAAGTAAGCTCAATCAATATGAATAAATCCCATCGTTTTATCCTTAACATCAACAATACAAATATGTGTCTTGTCCCCTTCTATCACTGGGATATAGATCACCGCAAGATTGAGCCCATCACAAAGCACCTTCCCATTGCAAGATAAATCAATCTAGTTGGCCAAACCAAATCAATAGACCGGAGAGAAATAGAAAGCTATAATAATCACGCATAAAATAGTTTAGAGAAGACTTAAATAATATTCATGGATAATCCGATCATAAACTCACAATTCATCAGATCCCAACAAACACACTGCAAAAAAGGATTACATCAAATAGATCTCCAAGAACATCAAGAAGAACATTGTATTGAAGATCAAAGAGAGAGCAGAAGCCATCTAGCTACTAGCAATGGACCTGTAGGTCTGCGGTAAACTACTCACACATCATCAGAAGGGCAGCAAGGTTGATGTAGAGGCCCTTTGTGATCGATTCCCCCTCTTGCAGAGTACCGGAAAGGGTCTCTAGATGGGATCTCGCGAGAACAGAAACTTGTAGCGGCGGAAAAAGTATTTTGGGTGGCTCTCTAATTTATGAGGAATATTTGGGAATTTATAGAGGCAGAATTAGGTCAAGAGGTGCCACGAGGGGCCCACAATCTTGGGGCACCCCTGGGGCGCGCCTCTCGAGCTTGTCGCTCCCTTGTGGCTCGTCAGGTCTTCTCTCGAAGCTTCTAGGGTCACTTCTGGTCTTGAAAAAATCTTTAAAAAGTTCCGTAGCATTTGGACTCCGTTTGGTACTGATTTTCTGAAAAGCGAAAAACAAGCAAAAAATTGCAACTAGCACTGGGCACTAGGTTAATAGGTTAGTCTCAAAAAATGATGTATAATTGTATATAATTGCATAATAAACGTCCAAGATTGATACTCTAATATCATGGAACAATCAAAAATTATAGATACGTTTGAGATGTATCAAGCATCCCCAAGCTTAATTCCTGCTCCTCCTCGAGTAGGTAAATGATAAAAATATAATTTTTGATGTGAAATGCTACCTATCATATTCATCATGTAATCTCTTTCGTGGCATGAATATTATTCATAGGAACATGCTAATCACAAATAGAAAAATCAATTAGCTTTCTCCTGAGTCGATTTCTTGTGTGGGTGCCGGTGTGGCTATGCATGTGCGTCTTCTCGGCATGGTGCATAGTCACCGCGATGCCATGCTTCACAGCAGGCCGCAGCACCGTGGCGATCCCAGCCATGGCGAAGCAGCCATGCGCGCACATCCCACGGCTGCCGGAGTCTCGCCCAGTGCTAGCCGTATGCGGTAGCCATCGGCGTCTAGAGCCGCACACGAAACCGCTATCTGCGCCGCACCTTCATCAGTAGTCTATCGATGTTGCGCCGATGCTGCTCCGTCTTTCGAGAGAGCCAACTGCTCTGTCGGCAAAGACTACGCGCTGATAACGTGTTGTAGAATGAAAGTAAAAAGAGGCAAACAAAGAGTCCAAATGATTTTGCTTGTTTCATTGCAATGTGGGAGACCCACTTATATACATGATGAAGGGGTGTGTTGGGGAGACACCTCTTCCGCAACAGACACCTTCTGGGAGGCATCCCTCCCATAGAATTGTTCACATGTTTTATTTCTCAATAGGCTTGTTCCAAGCTTGGGGGAGGTGCCCCGGTATCATGTCACCACCTTTATCATCACTATTATTATCTATTAGCTCAACCCTTAGTTATATCGTGGTTTAGGAAAAGTTTTAGTATGAAATAGTTTGCAATGTGTGCTATCAATCCTTCGTGTTTTCATTGTATCCTTGGTGAGAGTATCTATAATAAAGAATAGTATGAGTATCTTGTTTGCTTTTTTGTTATTGTGTATCTTATCATTGCAATTCAATGCATATGCTGATCTTATGGTAAGTAGTGGCACTGGTACAGCGAGGTGCTATACAAATGGTTTTTAACCCCTTTTCGCGACGACATTTGGATTCGTCGCCAAGTGAGTGACTGCGATAGGGGGGTCCTTCCCACACGACCCAGAAACCGTCGGGGATAGGGAGCCACCCAGACACTGCATCCTTGCAACTCGTTTGTGCTCGCATTGCCATCGCAGTCGGTATTCTGTGGTGCTACGTTTACGATGTGTGGCCCATCACAAACGATTCACGATTATAGAACGTGTATGATAAGCAGACAATCACACACATTTGCTTTTCCCAAACCGTATGCGATAACTAATTAAGAAGATTAGCTAATCATCGTACGAGTGTCGGAAAGGATTACGAAACGTCGGACCATCATAACATCGTCGTACATGACAACTATCGCACACGCTATTCTGTGGTGCAACGTTTAAGATGCATACCACATCAGAAACAGTTCATGGTTGCGAATCATGTATGATAAGGCAACTATCACAAACGTTTAGTTTGCCCGCACCATTTGTGATATTGTCTGACATCGCACTTGCTTTGCAAACGGCAACTGTGTGCATGCTTGCACATGTTTCCTCTCTGTGAACCATGTCGGATTATGGTGTATATCACAAACGTTTGTGTTTTACCAACCATGTGCGCCATAACAACCTGGAGAGCGTAATTTTACCGTAATTTAATTGCTGCTATTTCAAATTGTACCGGATTTGAATTTGAATGTATGCTATAGCTTTATTCATATCCATCAGGTTCAAACAACCAATGCATTATTCGATTCATAGGTACATATGTTCAAGAATTACATAAGAACCAAATAAAGAATGATGAACCACAGTTGTATACTTGTACTATTAAAGACGATAAAGAAAGAGGCGAAATACATTCTGGTTGCTGAACAAGGTAAAGCGGAATGCCCATATTGTGCCCTCGTCCATGCAGAAGGCACGCACGACTCTAGTCCAACCCCTTGTGATGGCCGACCGCCCATCCTTCACGGTCTTCATGAAAACATCTAGATAATCATTGTGTTCTGGTAGAAATACTTTAACCTTTGTATGCCCACCAATCATGTAGTTTGAGAGGTAATCTTGAGTAAACTGCTTTGGGAACCACTACAAAGGAAAAAGATTCAGACATTGTCATCTAACACAACTCATTATGGGCAGTAAAAAGAAGGCTGCAGAGTTCTTACTTACCATCCTGCAGTTCACTGTTGTCTTGGATAAAGTGTAAACAAATAGTTTAATTGCCATCTTTTGACCCATTTTACTAACAATCTTTATCAGCTTCCTCACTTGATGCTGGTTCATCGATATCTCATTGCCCCATACGCAGAAAGGGTCGAAGCATGGATCTTTACCAATGACATATGTACCTAAAAGCACCAAGTTAATATTAGAAGCTAAACAGCAATTGCACAATGATGTAGTACAACACTCTTTTATAATATCTTATAACATCCAATATACTCACATATTAGATGAATTAACATCTTATATTATGGGACGGAAGGAGTTTATTGCATTTTTACAAATTATCGGCTGATTAACTGCTGCTGTATCCATGGGTTAGAGTTAGTTTGAGCTAGTTCGAGCTCAAATAGCCCTAAAGTATATCCAAACATGAGGTCTAGTTTGTGCTAGTTGCATTTAACCCACCCAAAAAAACTATCCCACCCAAGAGGTGCTAATTGGAGCTAGTTCTCCTAGTGCATTTATTGTCAGTCTAACCCTGTCATCCAAACACCTCTTTGGATGGAGTTAATTCAGGGTTAGTCATGAGCTAGAAACTAACTCTAACCTCTAGCTAAGTTGAGTATCCAAACAGGGTTGTGTTGTTGTTGTTGCTGTTGCTGCTCTTCTACGTATATCTAGACATCATCAGAACATTAAGGTAACACTCTTCCTTGTTGCTATGTAGCCTAGGATTGCATATTTAGACATTAAGTACAGTGCATGTTGCTATGTAGCCTCAGATATATTACATATGGCCCTAGTTAACCTAACGATAAATGGGTTACAGATATATTCAGTTAAAAGTCCGATTCACCGATTAGTCCCTTATCAGCCCCCGACCTATATGGTACCAGCTACCGATATCCTGAACAGTGAGTATATATAAGCCATGGGATGAAACTAACCTCGATGGAAAACAGCAGTCGTTCCCAAAATTATCCTGTGTAGGTACATCAAGAGGCATGTTAAGCACAACAGGCTAAACATCAACCAAATATATCCATGATAGACAAAATAATCTCCAAAAGATAGCTTCAGTGTGCAGGTTTAAGCACGCTAGTAAAGCAAAACAAGTGGAAAGGTGTGTTAACTGCAACAGGCCTAACATTTAACAACAAGCAAACATAGTCATTCAAACTGGTATTGTGCCGGTCTAAGTACACTGGTTATTGTTAAATAAAAAAGGAAAGGCGTGTTAACTACAAGATGCAGCAACCAAATGTAGTCATTCATAGTGGTATTGTTGAAACTGGTATTGATGAAATTGAACTGCACAGTTCATACTTGCACATATAGAACAACACGTTGTGAATAACTGGAATAAACAAGGCATACTACGAACAACCAAAGATAGCATTTGAAACTGGACATATGCTAACTACAAACAACCGAACAATCAAAAAACTTTAAAAGAGGCATGTGCTAGCTATAACAGGCTTAACAGCAAGCAAATATATGCATTCCTATCGGTATGTTTAAAACTGGATTGATGAAATGTACTGCACAGTAAATAATTGCACATATAGAGTATCGCATTGTGAACAACTGAAATAAACAAGGCATACTGCAAACAACCAAATATAGCAATTAAAACTGGACATATTCTCACTACACTACAAAAGGGACTCAACAAAATAAATCATGGGTTCCCCCCTGTGAAGAGGCACGGCAAAACAAATCATGGGTTTCCTCACTTGTCACAGATGGGCTCGTTCCCATGGGAAGAGCACGAACCCTGGATGCGCTCCATGTTGTCGCAGATGGGCTCCTTCCCCTTGGAAGAGCACGGCTGTAGGGTGCCCTCCCTGATGTCGCAGACGGGCTCTTTCCCCTTGGAAGAGCAGATGGGCTCTTTCCCCTTGGAAGAGCCAGAGAGGGTGCCCTCCTCGTGGTCGCCGTCGATGAGGTCTAACTTGGAAGCTGTGGATCCCAAGCCAGCGTCGTAGAATGTGTCCTTCAGAAATGACAAAAGGGGCTTGATGGTGATGTAGGATGGCAAATTCTTGACAGCGAGCCAGAGGAGATCAGCGGCGGGGCCATGGATGAGATCGACGGCGGTTGAACCCGAGGGGTTGGGGGTGGGCCACTTAACCTGTGACATAGCCCGCGTCAGGCCGTCGCTGTCGACGACCTCGATGTCATAGCCGGCGTCCGCGACATACCCGCATACTCTAGCCCGCTGATGAGTGCACGCGGCCAGCAATGGTCGTCAGCTTCCTCGGCGACGTCGGGCGAAGAGACCGTGATACACCTCTTTTGGGCCAGTCGCTCCTCGAGCTCCACGGGAAGCGTAGCCGGGCTTAGGCTGCGACGCTCTGGAGTGGGGGATGGGGAATGGGGATGGGGATCTGTGCGAAAGGGGGCGTTTGGCAGGCATCATCTAAGAAACTCAGGGCGGCCTGGGTATGGAGATCGGTGGGTAAGCTGCACGGGCAAACCGGCAGATGTTGACAATGGAGGCCTTGCGGCAGCGGCGCCGACCTTGCTAGGGTTTCAAGCGAGGGAGGGGTGTGTGTGTGTGTGCGCGTGCGCGCACGCCCAAGGAGGTTTTGGTGTGTGTGTGTGTGTGGAGGGGGGGCGGGGTGTGTTTGAGGAAATGACGCGGCCACTGAAAATTTTACTACGCGGGAGTGAAATGCCGGGGCTATTGAAAATTTGGATGATGGTGCATCGCACACGGTCCGGAAATAACAACCGTGTGTTATGAAACAGAAAAACCCTCGAGGCGGGCAGATATTTTCGAGGGATGGAGGCGGGAGTGGGAACAAGAAACATCACACACGGTCGAAACATAATAAGCATGTGTTATCAAACAGAAAAAACCTGCAGGCGGGTAGATATTTTTGAGAGGGGAAGCCTCGTGGAGCCCAATGTACTATGTGGATGTGCGTGACAGGGGCACCGGCGTGGCACACGGTTAGTGTGAGTGAACCGTGTCTGTTGCGTCATCCGACTTGTCTAATGTTCATAAATTTGGCGAAAAATGACGCGGGAGAGGGTCAGAACAAGAACACACTTGCATGTGGACCAAATATATGTATGAAAAGGGTGGTTTGATGTTCAAATACCAAATGCAACTTCGATGTGGCACCTATCTCGCAAAGCGCACGGTATTGCTTGCCCCCCCCTCGTGTCGGCAGGAAGGGAATCCTAAGCTATGAATGCATGCCCCCCCCACGCGGAGGTTCACCTAGCAAAGTGCGAAGTAGTCAATCCCCCCCCCCCCCCCCCACCACTACCTTCAGTCGATGGGCCAGAGAGGGCATCTCACCAAGATGGATCATAAAACGGACCAAGAATAATCCACCTTGGTCGTACAACCTCTCGCTTGTTGTTGGTCAAAGTGATGGCCGTCCATGCGACCCCGGAGATGGGCTAGCTCGCCAATAATCATGCAAGTAGCTAGTCCCTGAAGACAACCACTGCCAGCGTGTGGCCCAAACATATGTATGGAGAGGTGTGTTTGAATACACAATGGAACAACTTTGATGTGGAACCGTGCTTTTGAACCAGAAATCCCCACACTGAGCGAGGGTTAGTTGACGATGCATATGTATGTCACACCACACTTCAAGACGATGACGGGGATTCATGCATGCATGCGTGCATAGTATGCGCTCAAACTTAATTAGGTCTGAATCTCACCATGACCTATACTACGATAACACGAACCAAAGGAAGAATCTGCCATGGTAACCTGTCTTATTGTCGGTCAAGGTGATCATGGATGTCCACGCGGGCCCATGAATATATAGGCTTGTCGCCGATAACCACGCGAGGGAGTGTACCATTCAAAGACAACCACTACATGCATATGTATGGAGGTGATGCATGCATGCATGTTTGAATACCATTTCACAACATTGATGTGGCACGTGCATCGAAAATCATACAGTCCCCACACAGAGCGAGATCGGTTCATGACGTGTCGTGGTACTAGCCACTTCGACTCGATGGGAGGGATTCATGCGTACACATGCATGTGTGTGCTCAAACTGTATCATGTCATCCCAAAGCATCATCACCTATATATATACCGTATTATAAACAAAAAAATAATCCCCTCCTAAGTCAAATTAATGTCTCTCATTGTCAGGCAAAGTAGTGATGGACCAAGCGGGCCCACAGATGGAAAGCATCGATATCGCTGATATCCGCTTAAGTGGGTGCGAGAGGACAACCACCATCGCTTTGCATGTGGGCCAAACATATGTTGAATACCCATAATGCACAACTTTGATGTGGCACATGCCTCGAAAACCGTAAAGTCCCCACACAGAGCGAGGTTCATGAAGCGCACTACATACGATGGTCCCCTTCCCCCTCTTCGACGCATACTATATGCTCCTGTCGTAATACAACCCAAAAAGAATCCTCCTTGATGGTGAAATTAATTAACCTCTCCCGATGTAGGTTAAAGTGATGCATGCATCGACGATGGCCACGCGGGCCCACAGATGGAAGCTTCACACGTGAGTGTCCTAGGATAACCACCACCTGCATGCATGTGGCCCAAAGAGGTGTTGTGAGATGTTTGAATAGCCAATTTCACAACTTTGATGTGGCACATGCCTCGGAAACCGAAAAGTCCCGACACTGAGTGAGGTGTACTTGTTCACGGACGCGTACATATAGTATATATGCTAGTCCCCTCCCACCTCTTCGACGCGTACTATATACTCCCACCATAACACAAAAAAAAAGTTTCTACCTTGCTGGTCAAATTAACCTCTCTGCCGGCTGTTGGTCAAAGTGATGGACGATGACCTCGCGGGCCCACAGAAAGCGTCACACACGAGTATCGAGTGTCGTGTAGGACAACCATCGACTGCATGTGGCCAAAACATATATGTATGAAAGGGTTGTGTAATGTTTTAAATAACGAATTCATGACTCTGATGTGGCACCTGCCTCACAAAACGGCCAACCGACACGATGGCTCACGACTCGTAGTGTACTGCCAGCCACCTCCCACCCCCCAGACGCACACACACACACACAACGCGAATCCACCGCAACTACGATGCATGTTAAATTATCCCGCAGTGAACATATGTTACCAAAGGAGGGACATTTTAATTTTGAAAAAAAAACAGAGATCATTAAGATGTTTTAGTACATTGATTGATTTTCTAGAGGTATAATGTGCAAAAATCAAATTTGAGCTACATGCACACGTGACAATGCACCTAAATGGATTGCAAAAACACATGTGTCTCACTGGGTGCATGTTTACTCCCCGTGCAAGAAATTTCAAACATTGAGAATCTTGATTTTTAAATTCTAGTACATCCCAAACTTATTTGAAATTCATGAAACTTATGGACACCAATACAAAGTGGCATTGTACTTTTTTTGTCAAATTTGAGACCAGTTTTGATGTAATCTTTATCTTCTTACAAACAGGAGATTATTAATAATTGGGAACCAATATCGCAAACGGATTATTTATTCGAACCATGAGCGTTAGACCAACAATGGATACGTGCCATGCTTCGGTTAAGCAATAAAGCGGCATCATTAATCATCCAAATAGAAAAACAATATACGTGCCGCCACGCGACCCGTGTGCCGTGCAAGCAGGCGTGAGTTGACGGGACACATGCGAGCAGTCCGCCGCGCAGGCAGACCGGGAGGCGTGCGTGCAGGTGTGTGAATTGACGGGAGGCGTGCTCACTGCGCAGTGTCATTGGGAGGCGTGCGAGTAGCTGTGTAAAATGACGGTAGGCATGCTAGTAGTCCGGTGCGCAGGCTCACTGGGAGGCGAGCCAGCGGTTTGACCGCCGCCCGCCTCTCTCCCACTACTCCATATTAATGGCGCGCCCGAGCGGCCGCACCCCCCATCCTCGCCACACACACAATCCTCTCTCTCCGCTTGCATCCTCGACGCCGCTCTCAGTCCTCAAAGCCGTCAGTGTATGAGGATGCCGCCGAAGCGCCCCATCGGAGGGAGTGGCAATGCCGGGGCTGTTGAAGCACCAGAGCACGGTGTGGAGATGGAGACAGAGGTTGCCGTCATCGCCGGCGATGTATCGCTGCACCCTGACGTCGTCGACGGTGTCGTGCTTCCACAGCCGGAGGCGGAGGTCCACACCGACTCCGGTGACGACTCGGGCGACGACCCCGGCGACGACTCCGACGACCACTCCGGCGACGACTCCGACGACGACGGACAACCGGTTAGTCATCTATACCCATTTATGTGTCAAATAGATCCTAGGGTTTCTCTGGTTACTCCTGCCTCCCCCTTTTTGGAATCGAAATCCTATGGTTATGTTCTCCCAATCCATGAAATCTGAGTAAGTTTCGTTAGATCCGTGTAGTGTATTGATTGTTTGAATGGTACAAGTGCTTAGTTGTTTCATATGTGCAAATGATTTCTACTAGTAATCCGACTAGGGTTAGTGTTCGTGCTAATAATTCCTAGCCAGGACTTGACAATTGATTTTGAATGACCTACATATATGTTTGTGCTATTATTTTCTTCAAGATTGGTCTGTACATAGACGATTATGCTTAAAAATCGAACCATAATCTCTGGATATGTATAAAAAATAGCCATAAATTCCTAATCCTACTTCACGGCATGTAAACATTGATTTGATGCCAAATTTTGGCAACTGCCAAATGTTCGCTAGAGATTAGTTTGTAAACATTAATTTGACGCCACATTTTTTTTACTATATGTATAGGTGCTATCTGACGATGTGGACAGCGAGGATGAAGATGGCCAGAGGAGGTACAAGACGCAAATCCTGAGGGAGTTTTATGCGGGAATGCATAACAGGCGTATTAGGACCTGGGATGGCGGCTATCGATGCCCATTTTGCAACCAAAAGCTTCATGACGCATATGAAAGTGTTCTGGTGCATGCAAGAGGACGAGCCGTTGGCTTCTTCAAGCAGAAGTATTCTCGCAGGGTGGCGCACACCGCGTACGCCGAGTACCTGGAGAAGCTTCGGGATCATGCCGGCAGATGAGATGAGATGTGGGATCGAACTATGTACACTTGAGTATGCTTAATGACAGTTGAACTATGTACTTATGGTTGAACTATGCTTGTGTACGCTTATTATCTATGTTTGAGTATGTTTAATCTATGTTTACTTATGTCTAAATGTGGGATATGGATGCAATCAGTTCGGTTGATGGAATCTACCTCCATCCTGGTTTATTGGTCCCCTTTGTAATTTGTGTTAAATTTTGACCAAAGATTTAACTGACAAAATGTTAGTGCAGGTCAGCAAAAATTATATCGTTGGATGCATATTTGAACATAGTGTTCAATGATATAATTTTTGGTGACATGCATAAACATTTTTCAGTTAAATATTTGGTCAAAATTTGGTACAAATTACAAAGGGGACCAATAAACCAGGACGGAGGTAGTACGTCAATCACACATGATTCCCAAAATTGGAACCGTGTGCAATGACTTTCATTTTCCCTGTTACATCAATCACACACGGTTGGCTCTAGCAAACCGTTGCCTCCGAAACTCTTTGTGGGACAGAAAACCCTCACCACCCAATTCAAAAAAGAAAAAAGAAAACCCTCACCATCCCACGTCACAAAAACCCTCACCCCGCCCGCCACCCCCTCCGGTCCCCATTCACACCTGCACAAGCTCCTCCGCATCTATGCATGGCACCGCCTAACGCGGCGGCAACCACTTAACTCGATGCCTGCCGCCGCCGCCAGGCTGCCGGCAAACCCCACCGCATTTCGCCACTTCTGCTTGCCGCCGCCTATCGCCATCGACTTTCTCGATGCTGCTCGCGGTCGACCCAGCTCCGCCCGGTTGGGGAATCCACCGTATTGAGGGTTTTTTCTCATGGACAACAAGGTAACTAATTTAATGAGATATTATCTCATCTCTTATCCCAGTTCATCTGCCTCCTTTAATCACCCGGCCGAAATCACCGTGAATTCATTTTTATTCGAGCTGATTTGAGGGTTTTCTTTCATTCCTAGAGTGTACAGTGCGCGGACACATCAGGACTTTGCGGCCTCCGCCAGACATCCATGGAGTTCCATCTCACCATACCAGATGATTTGAGGATGCGCGTGGTATGTTCAATCTCACCCTAAATCGGTTGGCATGGCCTACTTTCCTGAACATATACTAAATATTGCTACATTTGGATAAAAGGTGCCACATGCACCATATACGTCAAAGGGGATTTTTTTCCTCTTCTTTCTATATTAGGCAAATTAATGATGTATTATTCTTTCTATTACTCTCATATTTCCATGACATCATGTTTACCCTATCTGTTTAATTATAGATTTTTGTCCTTCAATTTCAACTGTTGTACAGTTCTTTTAATTTGGGCCCATATTTGCATGTTACCATTTTTCTTTAACAATCCTATCATTTTCTGCAGCGCGTCCCTTGCTATGCAACAGAATCTGTAGTACACAATATTTCCCTTTACATAAATCAAGACTGCAGGGATGTCATACTGAACACAAACCATGGATTTACAATCGTTGCTATTGTAAGACTTGATGAACGTGGTGACTCCTATTTTGGCACTGGCCTTTGGAAAGAAATTTCTAAGTTTTATGTACTGAAAGCTGGCACTAAAATTGCACTGCACATAAAAGAGCCTGGTCATGAGATATATGCGAACTTCCCCGACGATATCATCCGTCCAGACTTTGTTCGAAGTAAGTGTTCTTTTCAAGTATCTGCATGTTGACTTACCCAGCAATATCAAATGAATTGTGTAGTATTTAAGCAACCAATTGTTATTCCATTTTCTTACTCTATTCCTACCTACTAACTTCTAGTTACCAATACACTTTTCTATTGCCCTATTTTAACTAAATATTCCCTGTACTCCCACTTCTATCAAAAAGCGCCGCTGACAAGGAGACTCCAGAGGTGGAGAACGGGGCTGCCAACAAGCGGAGGCGGGTCGAGCAAGAACCGCAAGCGACTCCAGCAGGCCTAGACTTCATCAGCAGCCTCCCCGATGATATGTTGGCAGTCATCATCTCCCTCCTCCCAATCAAATATGGGGCGCGGACAACCATCCTTTCCCAGCGGTGGTGCCCCCTATGGAACTCCACCCCTCTCGACCTCATCGACACCCACGAGCTCTGCCATGGCTATCGCAAAAGCTTGGATGTGTTCATCAAGATCCTCGGCAGTCACCCTGGCCCAACCAGAGGCCTTAGCATGGGCAAGTTTCGTTCCAACGGCAAGGACAGAGCCAAGCTTGACGACTGGTTCCGATCCCCCGCCCTAGATCAGCTCGAGGAGCTCACTTTTGATGATGGGCATATGCTCTCGTTGCCAATGTCCGCGCTCCGCCTCGCGCCCACGCTGCGCGTCGCCAAGTTCAAGAACTGCCATCCCCCCCCCTTAATGACGCGCCCGCTCTTATTCTACCACGACTGAAGCACCTCGAGCTCGTCGCCGTCTGCCTCCCAAACGGTGACATGGAGCGCCTGCTCCGTGGCTGTACTGCACTCGAGTACCTTCGTCTTCAGGCGATCAATGGGTTGAGTAGCTTCCACATCACCTCCATGACTCTCCAAACTATTTATGTGTGTTGCTGGTGAGGCAAGAAGACATTTCTGCGCCGAATCAATGTAGATTACTTGTAGTTGATCAAGAAGGTCCAACAAGAATCAATGTCATTTCTGCGCCGAAATTGACAGTGATGGGCTACTCGTCTGACAAATACTCCGAACTTGTTATTGGATCCACACCCGTTGAGGTACAACAGCCGCCTTCTACCTCTCCTTCTAGAAATTAACATTATTTCTAATTTTGAAGATGTATGTTCGTCTGTCATCCAGAAAATGATTCCGACAAGCTTGACCCCGAAACTGCGCACAGTGAAGGTCTTGGCACTAGAATCTATCGGCCCCAACCTGGAGCAAGTTGTCAGTTTCCTGAGATGCTTTCCGTGCCTGGAGAAGCTATATATCGAGGTGATGTTCTTTCCGTCCTTTAAATTTAACCATAAGGGATTCAATTTGTGACACCTTTTTCCAAGTTTACAATGACAATGTACTCGATTTCTGAAGGATTTTTTGGAGGATTTCAGTGCATACTGTTCCCCCCCCCCCCCCATATTGGTTGCTTGATCCATATGGTTACATCCATAAGCATTTTCTCCTTTGGATTCATCTGTACTAGTTTTCTTAGGGAACTTTTCATCCACTCCAACGCTCTTGTGAAGAAGGCTACATTTTTCTAGATTGTAATCAAATGCCCATGTTAATCATGTCGGATCGAAGATGGCATGTTAGTGCATTTTACAAATCCTGCAAACCAAATAGGCATGTAGTAGTGTTCAAAACTACATGTAGGCACTAACACGTTTTCTTCTTTTGCAGATAAGATTAGGCCCGGTGGTGGATAATGTGATACAATATAACAATCACATCGAATGCCTAGATCTGCATCTCTCAGAAATTACTTTGAACTCCTACCGAGGGACCTTACCGGAGATTATATTCGCCAGGTTCTTTGTTGTCAGAGCAAGGGTGCTGAAGGTAATGAGGTTTGCCCTACATTTATTTCACAAAAATGAATGGTTTGCTGATCAGCGCCAGCGGCTGCGGCAGAATGGAATAGGCTCCAAAAATGCTGAATTTCATTTTGGAACTTCAGATGACAGAGTAATCGGAAGTCATCGTGTCAACCCCATACATGACTTCTTAGTGGCTGGCCCCTTTGCAAAAATTATGAGGTTTCGAAACCAGACTTACAAGTGGTAATATTAGTTTGAACCTCTCTAATATCCATGTTCAGCGGATCAGCGCGAGCGTTTGCAGCTGATGAGCTAAATTTCATTTCTAATATCAGTTTGAACCTTGTAATCTTCGAATTTGAGCCATATAACTCTGGAATTTGAACCTTGTAATATTTCGAGCTTTTGTGGTACAATCATTGAAATGGCATCATATGAGACTCGTATATTGATAGCACTATTTTGACCTTAATATGCAATGGACTTAGATTTTATTAACCATGCTCGAATCTGTTTACCTTGTCGGTCTCATAGCACACGATCTGTATAGCTAACTCGACTACGATCTTCGACATTATTGCACACAGTTGGTTTCTTCAACCGTGTGCCCTGTAGAGTGCAGAATTAATTATCGTACTCGAGTATATATGTTGATGCTCTGTAGACAGAGCGTAAATGTTGTGCGGACAGAGCAAATCACATCGCACACGGACTAAACAATGGAACCCGTCGATGATGATTTCATCAATCACTGACAATTGTATACCAGCAATCGTTTGCTCACAACACACACGGCTTGTTAACAGGAATCGTTTGTGTTGTTATCGGTCTTCCCACACATTTCTGATTACAGACCTATTTGCCGCGTATCACACACATCTTGTTAAGTTGAACCGTTTCTGTTCTCTTCCCTAATCGAAAACAGTTCATTCGAGTGAACCGTATGCCATATATCACACACACCTTGATCTAGCTGACCGTTTCTGTTGCTTTCCCTAATAGCAAACAGTTCATCGGAGCAAACTGTATGCCGTATATCGCACACATATTGATATGGCTGCCCGTTTCTGTTGTTCTGTCTAATCGCAAATAGTTCGTATGGATCAACCGTATGCCCAGCATCGCACACGCAACTAAAATCTGAACCATGTTTCATGTATCCGCCATCGCAAATGTTTTGCATCATTTTTGACGTTTTTTTTACATCATCGTTTGTGATTAATGCATCGCACACAGTTTCGTCAAAGGGTCTCTGATCGTAGTGTCGCGTTAGCAGCATCCTGCAGTAGTGTGGCTTTACATTGGGTTTAGGAAGTAAAATCTATTGAAATTTAACAAACCCATCATTGGTCATTTGAACAACTCATGAAAGCTTAGTACAAGGAAGAGAAATTTCACATGCAAATACACTATCTTAGACATCTTTTGTGATTGTGAACCCTCAATGAATATTTTCACACTTGATCAAATAGTTGATGTTGGACAAGGAAAACAACATAATGAGTTATGTTTGTGTATATTTGCATAGAAGTTATATTGTCATGGATCCTCTAACATATGATGTTTGTTTATAATCTTTGCTAGCCAAATACTTCCGCACTAAGTGGAGATACCACTTATGCATCCAAAAACCCTATGCCCGGTTTATTCCCTGAGAGTCCACCATAACTACCTATGGATTGAGTAAGATCCTTCAAGTCACATGTCATCAGTGCATGCAAATAAATTTGCCTTAAACATGTATGATCTTTTATTGGAAGGGAAATAAGCTTTATACAAACTTATGATGGTAGAGTAATAAAAGTGCTGGAATGCTAAATAAAGGCTACTATCAAAAGGTGCATATTAAACTGACGTTCCTTTTCATTAAATACTCAGACATCCAAATAAAATTGCATGGCAACCTCTGCTTCCCTCTGCGAAGGGCCTATGTTTTTTTCTATCAAATTTATTTTTATGTTTGAGTCAACTTCTTATTCCAACCTCAATAATTCTCCACTTGGCAAACATTGTGTGTTGGGGAAAGATCTAGGAACATCTATCCAGTTGAATATAGATGATCATGATTTATTATTGTTGATGATTATCCATGTGATAAGTAAGTTGGGCGGTGAGTCACTAAACCCCTATCTTCCTTTGTGTTTGATGGAAACTTTTTATTCTACAAATATGCTCCTCAATGCCAGCAATCATTAGAAGACTATATGATAGTTGAGTACTTGAGTATGTGAATCTTGCTAATCAAAAGCTCTTACATAGACTCTTCTGAAAAAATAAGATGAATTTTAATTGTTTGATGATTGAGAACATAGTTTGTTGGATTTCAAGAGAATTTATTGTCTATACCTTAATATGTGAATGGGTTGCTACTTGATCATGAGAAGTTTTATGAGAAATAGTTGTTTTTATGATATATAATGGTGTTAGTAAATATGATGATGGCATGCCCGTATTCTTTATTATCGACACCTCTCTCCATAAACTTGTGGTCATGTTTACTGAGCTCAGTTTCGCTTGGTGACAAGCGGAGTCTAAGCTTGGGAGGGGGGCTGATGCGTACATTTTGCATCATTATTTCCTACTGTAATTTATCCTATTCCAATGATATATTCCACAATATGATGCAATTCTAATGTCTTTTCTATCTTAAAATGCACGAAATACAAAGAGAGGCCAATTGCTGGACAACTGGAATTTTGGACCTAAAATTCAACAGAAGAAAAAGCAATTCTTCGGAGCTCAAAATGCAACGTCAATTTTTGGATAATTGTTTTAGAAATATAATGAATTATGGAGCAAGAATGGGCCAGAGGGGACCCACCAGGGACTCACACGCCCTGGTGGCGCGTCCCCACCCTAGGGCGCGGCATGTGGCTGTGTGGGCCCCTGGTGGCTCTATATTTTACGCATTTTTAGATCTCATTTGTTGCATGTTCTCTTCATATATCATGTCCCATTGAACCAAATAGTTGTCCATTATGCATGATTACCGGTATCTACACTTTACCTTGTGAGCATTGCACATTTATTGTTTTATTTGGTTTTTTATTAGTTTTCCTTGTTTTCTTGTGTCTACAGGTGTTTTGGAGCAACCTAGGACCAAGCACGATTAAAGGACCAAGGATGGGTTCGATAAGGAGTCAGCCAGGGCCAGACTTAGCTATTTCAGAGGTCTAAAAAGTCATTTTTCTAAAGTGCTCCAAATCAATATCTAAGATGAGAAATGGATCAGCGTCGTTCATACGAATCCAATGAGTCCAAGAACATCAAATTCCGAGTTCGTATGAAGACTTGACGGTCGTTTTAACAGAGAAGGACAGCACAAAAAGAGAGACGGCGTTTCAAACGGCCGCGCGCGGTCGTTTCGGCGGTCGTTTGACGTGCACACAGCTCTGGAAGTTGCCCTTCCAGACGGGATTCTTCACCAATTTCATCCCCGTTCGATCCCATGAGATCCTTGGCTCGTAAAGAAGAGGTTGGGAGAGGATTTGGCTCATATGGAGCCCTTGGATGAAGCCCATCAAGAGAGGAGGCTAGGGAGCCTCCTTAATATACACCTCCTCAACCTAGCCACCGCCATTCATCTCATCTCAGTCACCACCAACACCATCCTCAACACATCCATCTCCATCTCCATTGTTGCTCCATCACCACCATAGAGGAAGGGACAAGATCAAGGGAAGAAGAGACGGCTCTGCCACTGCAAGCATCGGCCATCTCCGCCACGCTGGCACCTCCACCAGTGCCGCCCCCATCATCACCACCATGGCTGCCGCCGCCTCCATCATCATCACCGGCGCTGCCATGCCTTCTCCCTTCACCGGCACGATGTCGGCTTGTAACTTAACCTTCTCTTCTATGTGTACCATTAACTTGTTTGAGTAATTACAATAGTTCTTGAGGATATGGTTGAACCCTATGTGATTCTTGTTGCGATCCAATATCTTCTGTTCATGATTCAAGTTAGTGTTCTCATGAGTGTTGAGAGGAGGCCTCGCTCACACTATTGTCGTATAGGTCGTAGAGGACCTATTGTCGTTGTGAAGGGTTGGGGCATTAGGGTAATTTGAGGTGACAGTAAAAGCCTTTAATTCCTCACCATTGCAATTGATAGGGGAATAACAGAGAACCCTTAGAGAGGCCGCGTCCACGGGGTAACCCTCAATTATCATTAGTTGTCACCCTATGGGGTAGACTATGATGGTGGCGTGCGTGGCACGAAGTCTACTTCGAGTAGAATGTGTTCTATACCCGGCTCTGCCTACTTATGCATTTGACCAGTGAATAGAGGATTGGATAGTTCATATTAGTGGCAGTGATTCCAGAACCCTCAAGAACGCTTTATTACTCAAGCATCGTCCTTACTAACTTAGCATCTATTATTTCCTATTTTTACTCTCTTGCTAGTAGTTTAGTTAATTACCCTTTTATTCTAGTTTCCCTAGCAACTTATAGAATAGGCTGTTTCCAAACTCCGGTTTGGGTGCGTACATAACTAGTGACAGCGTGGTTGAGGGGTTTGTGGTGCCTTCCTATCAGCTCCCTATGGGTTTGACACTTTACTTATCACGAAAGTGTTACAATAGCCCTGTGCACTTGCAGGTCATCAGTCTCCTGTGGCCCCTCTCCCGACGTCCTTTCTTATAAATTCTATTTTTCCCTAGAAAAAATCATAGAAAAATCTTCGGGACTTTCCACCGCCGTCTATGAGGTGGAACTTGGGCGGAGCACTTTTGCTCTTCGGTGAAGCGATTCTGCCAGGGAAACTTCCCTCCGGGAGGGGGAAATCGAAGCCTTCATCATTACCAACCCTTCGTTCATCATGGGGATCATCGGCTTCATCAACATCTTCATCAGTACCATCTCATCTCCAAACCCTAGTTCTTCTCTTGTGTTCAATCTTTGTATCAAAGCTCACACTGGTACGTGTGAGTGATTGTAGTTGTTGATTACATCTTATGGTTGATGCTTATTGGTTCAATTGGTGGAAGATTTTTATGTTCAGGTTGTTAATCATATATTTATACCCATTGATCATGATCAATATGATGAGTTGTGAATAGTTCCTTTAGTTCTTGAGGACGTGAAAGAAGTCTTATTGCTAGTAATCACGTTAAGTTGATTCCCATTCAATGTTTTGATATTATGTTGTGTTGTTCTTCCTTTAGTGGTGTTATGTGAACGTCGACTACATGGCACTTCACCATCTTTGGGCCTAGTTTGTCAAATTAGTTTGTAGATGATAGTTTGCGGGAGTGATAGAAACCCAAACCCTAGTTTGTGAATTATTTCATAAGGGGTTGTTTTGTATCCAACTATTTAATGCTATGGTTAAATTTATCTTAATTACTTCTCTTGTAGTTGCAGATGCTTGCATGGAGGGTATAACCATAAGTAGATATTTGTTCTATTTAGGACATCACCTTAGCTCCGGTCCACCCACATAACACTTAGGAAGACAATGAACGCTAACTTAATGAAACATGGTGAAAGTAACTTGACGAGATTCCCTCGCGCCCTCAAGAGCATTTTACTTACTATAAGAAACATTACTAGCTTGTCCTTAGCACAATTAAGGACTGGGTCACTTGCTTCACTTTGCTACTTTGGTTACTTGTTACTTGGTTACTATTTATCTTGATATCAAACTATGTAGCAAAACTATCTTACAACACTTGTAGTGAAACCTTGCTGAAAACTGCCTATCAATTCATTGTGCTCCTCATTGGGTTCGATACTCTTAATTATCAAAAAGACAATGATTGATTCCCTATACTTGTAGGTCGCACTAGTAGGAAAACCCCTTATAGGATTTTACTAGTAGCAGCATTCAGCTCAAACAGAACGCAATCGCTAATTTCACTAACTACCAGCTGCGTCTAGGAGAAGTGGGACGCTGCAGACGTGAAGACATTAGCGGCGTTCCCGAGAAGAAAATGCTGCAAAGCCTGGTACATGAAACTAGCCGTCGTGCCACAAATAAGTAGAGGCGTGCCTGACCAACGAACGCCGCCAGTGTCACCCTAAGTAGGAGCATGTACTATTTTGCGGAGTGCTGCTACTTTGATGTCTGGTAGACTGAGCATTGGCAAGCATGTGGATCTTACCAGTCAGCGACGTTTACTCTTAGTGGGTGCTGCTAACGTTTGTAAACTAGCAGCGCTCGGTAGCTCGAAACGCTGCTAACATTTGCGCCTCAATAATTGACCATCCCTTCTTCTGTCCTTCTCACTCTCTCTTCTTCCTCCATCCCCCTTCATTCTGATATTCACCCCCCCCCCCCTCTCTCTCTTTACTTCTTTCTCTTCAAAATATGTTGGAAGTATGACCTAGAGGCAATAATATTGTATTATTATATTTCCGTGTTCATAATTTACAGTTTATATTCTATGCTATAACTGCTATGATACTGGAATATGCGATTCGATGGAAAACTCATATGCACGTGTAGAACGATAAATGGTAAAATAAGATTCCTAGTCCTGCCTCTAAGACTAGCTCAATTCCCATCTCGTCGTCGTCCTTACCCTCCCCCCCACCACCACCACCACACACACGCCTGCCTTGGTGTATCACCGTCGTCTTTGCTGTCGGTCTGTGTGCCAGGTTGCCGTCCTCGTCCCCCAAGTGGTCAGGTATGCTTCTTGGCCCATCCATTTTTACATGCATACACAATATATGTACCTAGGTTTAGTTGCATTATATAGATTAGTTAGTTTATTTGTATTGAGGAAAAGAGAGAAAGAGAAGAGAGAAAATGAGAAAACATAACAAAGAAAAGAGAAGAGAGACGAGAGACGAGAAAAGAGAGAAGAGAGAAAAGAGAAAATGAGAAAACAAATCAGAGAAGAGAAAAGATAGAAGAGAGAAAAGGGGAAAACATAACATAGAAGAGATAATTAAAAGTAAGAGAAAAAGAGAGAAGAGAGAAAAGAAAGACAGAGAGATGAGAGAAAGAGAGAAGAGAGATGTCTGTACTAAATTAGTCATATATTTGTATAATGTAGGTTAGCGTAGAATTTATTTGTATTTGTATAACGTAGGTTAGCATAGTTATATATTATTTATACATTTTTATTTTTTAGTATATTATCTGTATTGAATTGGTAAGAAGAGAAGAGAAAAGATATGAGAAAACAGAACAAAGATGAGAGATAAGTAAGAAAAGAGAGAGAAGAGAGAAAAGAGGGAAAGAGAGAGGAACAAAAGAGAGAGTTGTCAAAAAAAAGAGAGAGAGAGAAAAGAGGGAAGCTAAGATAGAAGAGAGAAGAAAAGAAAACAGAACCGAGAAAAAGAAAGAAGAGAGAAAGCAGATGAAGAGAGATGAGAGAAGCTAAGATAGAATAGAGAAAAGGGGGGGAGAGAAGATATAAGAGAAAAGAGAGAAAGAGAAGAGAGAGAGAGAGAGAGAAGAGAGAGAGAAGCTAAATAGAGAAGAGAGGGAGAAAAAAAGATAGAGAGCAGAAAACAGAGAGAAAGATAAAACTAGAGAAGAGAGAGATATCCCATATATAAGTGTTAATGAGATATCCCCCCATATATATATATATATATATATATATAATTTTACCAATTATTTATTTCATCATTATTTAATATGCCTAGCTAGATTGTTAATGAGTTAAAATTCTTTATTTTTACCATAATTTAATCTATACATTTGGACGGCGTGATCGTAGTTATGGCCCCAGTGTGCTGTAGGTGTGGCGACATTCGTGGACGGTGCACCAGGGTTCGAGGGATGAATAACAATCGGTTATCCCTTAGGCTTGGACACGACTTCAAGCGGAAGACGGTATGGATGATTTCAAAACCTAAACCCTTCATTACATGCAGATATAGTTAGGTGCATGACCAACAAGCTATAATCTAATTTTGTTTCCCTTCAACGTTGATTAGATCATCATTTGCTTTGCAAGACGTGAAGTCCTTCGGATTCTGCAGATTCCTATCCATCAGAATATGATGGTTGTGGGCCATGTAGAAACTAGAGAAAGATTTAACTTCTCTATTTTGTTCAAGAATGAAGAAGACCACACCTTTTTGGGTTGCCCTGGTTAGAGAGGATTGGGTAAGGCATACAGTCTTGAGCCAGGGTCGATGATCGGGATGTACATTCTCGGTCAACCCGAACTTGACATCATGGTGCACTTGCCCAATGATCCAGTGCTTCCCCATGTAAGTATGCATGGCCATAAAAATATTTCATGAGTAACCTTTATATTAATTATATCACCTGCTGTAATAGTCCATTGATTACATATCATTTTGGGCAGCCTAGTTCAATGGCAAAGCAGAAACTCGTAGCATCGTGGATAGGAGGCATGTCACTGCAGGTACCACACTTTCTTGGGAAAAGTTGCACGTCGTCGTACACTTCGTGGCAGGCATCAAGTTACTTGTGGAGGAGAAATGGGTTGACCCGTACAATGTGAAGAAACCTCTCCTGGTATGAATGTATTAAATATCTACTTATTCATGTATTATTTGTGAATTCAATATGTATATATCTATATCTACTATGCAGTACTATGGGAATAACTTTGAATATTGGCTGTTGGATGATGCCAATCCAACGGTATCTTCATAACATGCACTACCAACTTTAATACTGCCAAGTTTTTTCTTCTAAATGAATTGCTATTGTTTTTTTTTTACCACCGGCACCGCGTACCGGCGAGGTCGCCCACACGCCACGCCACACCACGTCACGTGACGTGGTTGACCGACTGATTGCCCGCGGCACACACCACGACACATACGTACAGTACAACTGAGTGGGCGTACGTACCGTTGAGGTCGGGTGGGCAACAATTTTTGACCATCCTACCTTTTATGACGAAGGAGTATTAAGAGATTACCGCTGTTGATGTGTTTAGGGTGGTTGTACCGAAGCAGAAGTGAATATCAAATCTCTACCTAATAATAAAGCACGGATTGCTTCTGCCCGTCCGTCCGTCGCACCTTTTTGCAAAAAAGCCCCTGTGTTTTCTTGAAATCAACCCGCAGTCCGGACTTAAGTCACACCCGAACCGCTATTTTATTTTACATTTTTACAAAAAAAACCTGACCTTTCAGATAATTCATCCACGGATCATATTTAAGTCAAACAAATGCTTTTCTAAATCATCCATATCTTTTAAACCGTAACTCCGATTTAAACATGTTATATATGAAATTTGATTAGAAAAATATGTAGAATATGAATATGAGATTATTTTTACCTTTTAAGTAATTTTAAATATTATTTTGGAAGATATTTAATTTAAGTCAAACAAATGGTTTTCTAAATTATCCGTATCTTTTAAATCGTAACTCCGATGTTAACATGTTATATATGAAATTTGATTAGAAAAATATGTGGAATCTGAATATGAAGTTAATTTTACCTGTTAAATATTTTCTAGATATTGTTTTGGAAGCAAACTTATAATCTATAGCGCACGATCCTTTTTCTTTCGTACCGACGGTGATCCGGAT
Organism: Thinopyrum elongatum; assembly: GCA_011799875.1. Lineage (NCBI taxonomy): Eukaryota > Viridiplantae > Streptophyta > Magnoliopsida > Poales > Poaceae > Thinopyrum > Thinopyrum elongatum. Next base: position 83,708,562 of record CM022300.1, on the reverse strand, counting down.
TGCAAATAAACACCCACTATAACCATATAAGAAAAAGAAAACATCGATAACTACACATGCATACCTCTGAAAAATGTCGCAAGGGAAAACAACAGATTTCTCATCGCGAGAGTGAGAGAAAGCGAGAGAGAGAGAGAGAGAGAGAGGGAGAGGGAGAGAGACGCCTCAGGATTAACCACATTCAAACACGTTTTGGTTTGTGTGAACACTGAGGCCACCGCCGGCGAGGGTGAGAAGGAGGATAAGCGGCAACACAAATATGATGCCTCGCTAAAATAAAGAAGAAGTATAATATGAAAGTATTCGATCATAAATCTAATGATGATGTTTTTTCTATATAAATTTAAGGGATAAGACAAATCTAATGTACGCACTAAAAATACGGAGAAAGTACCAATACAAATTACCACAGAAGTATTTTGACTTGGTCCGAGTATCCGACTTTGGATCAGGAACGCAACGCTGACTGTAAAATAGTATCCTCCAGACACTCGCCCGTGCCAGATCTGAAGTTCGATGGCATGTTCGGGGTGTTGCTCCGGTCTGATTCGTTCAACGGCAATGGCTTCACTTTTGGTGAGCCACCTTAGAGGTCCACAAAGCTGCATATCAGCGATGGAGCCGTGTCGAGCTCGGGTGAGGAGGTGATCCGTCATTCTTTTCTTCGGTGGCTGCTATGGTGGTGCCGGAGGCAGGTGACGGACGTTGGTGTGAAGCTCAGAGATGTTCTGCTATTTTTTCAGTTTTGTCATGTCGGTCCTTACGTGATTTGTACTTTGATTTTTATAATATATGAATGAGACATATATTACCATAAAAAAAAACGCAACGCCGACTGTAAAATAGTATCCTCCAGACGCTCACCCTTCACGGCCGACCGTATTTCCCCAACTAAAAGCCAAACCAAACAATGAACAAACTTGAAATTCCCCTCCCGGTTTCTTCTCTTCGCACCTCCGCCCTGGACAATCGACGCGCCGGCAGGCCAAGGTTTGGGCTCCCCCTCCCTTCTCCGTCAATCCACTCGCGGATTATCTCGTGCGCGGCTTAAGCGTCGCTGTGTGCTGGTTTCTTGTTCTTTCCCGTGGAGGACTTGCTCTGGGGACTGGGGTTAGGTTTTCAGGCGTCGTCTGCGATTCTCGGTTGTTCCTGTCTCCGCGAATTGGTCGTCCCCAAGGAATGCGTGAGCATTCGGTTTACTCTGTTGATGTATTGTGTTCTATGCAAGATATTACAGAGGAATTGCCGTCTGTAACAGGGTTGTAGTACTGGTCCTCTAAATTAATTGCTTAAGTAGCCTATTAATCGTGATTTCGTGTTCATCTTGGTGATTATAGGTATTTAGGGCATTTTATTTGTCGATTGTGATGCTGAGATTGGTGCTTATGTATGGGCTAGAGTCATGGTAAGATTAGCCAACAATTCATGCCCTATCTGGAGCGCCCTAATTTGCATGTGCTTAGTTGTGGAACAGTTCGATTCCCGCAAAAACCTAGGGTTGTGTTCCCAGTTTGAGTAAATGATGCCATTGAGATGTGTGTAGCTTTATATTCTCATGCTCGATTACTTCTTTCTTGTGATCAGCTAGCTGTATTATGCTTAAAAATATTCTTCCCCAACTGCTTCAGTGTTCTCTTTTGCCCGGACAGTGTATGCAGAATCGGTCTTTTAGGATTGTTACCTTGCTTTTATGATTATTAGATGTGTTCTCTTTATGATTCTCTCTTTTTATTCTTCAAATTTCGATAATGAGTTTAGCTGTTGAGCTGAAGTTATTGAGTTTTCGTTGCTGTGGTTTAGAGATGGTTCAAAATCTGGAAATTATTGGCATTGAAGTACCATTTGATTGTCTCACTACTAGCAGAATTATGTACTCAGTCTATCCTATGTCAGGCCATATAGGTCTATACAAATTCTTCATTTTTGTTGTTTTGGAATTAGGTTCTCTGGTGTTCTCTTTGTTGCTCAACAGAGTTTGTGGTGCCATGACATTCTCACGTGTATGTTTCTAATTCAGTAATCTGGCTCTGAACTTCGCTTTTGGACTCCGAGTACATTTTGTTTGGGAACTGCATACTGTGTTTGATTTAAATGGATTGTTGAGATCAAAATCCACAAGGTAGATGAACTGAGTGTCTGATAAGCTCCCATGCGTAGAGCACCTCTTGGAGTATCAACTTAGCTCTAGAATCAGCCATATACTTCTTTTCTGTTTAACTTGCTTTAATTTTTTCTGACACGTACAACAGGGATACTCCCTGCGCCCAACATAAAATTTGTTCATACAAGTAAAACCAGCATACTGCAAAACTCCACAGTTGCCGCTAGGTTAACAAGTGTAGGTTTGAAACAGAGGGAAGGGTAGAAAATTAGATTAGGTAAAGCCTTGTGGCGCTATACCTTGATCATTCTATAGCACTGGTGCAGCATCTGGCCCAAGTATTTTGAGGAGTCTATCTGTACTTTTATTAATCATTAATATGTTGGTAATATATATTGAGAAATGAAACTTCTGTCACGGATGTTTAAGTTTTCTGCTTTTATTATTGAAAACAGGACTGCTTCTTGCAAAACCTGTTTGACCATTCGGATAAAATTGTGTCACATGCCTTATTTAGTTTGGGAGGTACTAACCTCCTGTTGTAGTTGAGCAGTGTCCGTTCGAAAAGAAATATTTTGCTAGTCTTTCACTGATCGGTTGTGTACTTGCATATGAATTGAAGCACTAGGAGGTAAACCAAGAAGATAGACAGCACAAAATTCTTCACTAGGACAATGATAACAGTGACTTTCTGTTATCCCTACTGTTCCCCATTGAAAAAACGTATAGGATGTACTTCTCACGATCAGCACTGCAGCTAAGACCAACATGCAATCTCTCTTTTCTTTTAATTTTCAGAACATTTACAGTCTTTCTCACTACTATGATTCTTCTTTATCAATGGACGCAAAGTCACAAACAAGAGCTTTTTCGACTTCATGTTTTGAAACCAGTTAAATCATATAGTATCTGTTATTTTTTTCTCATGCTCCTGTTTCTCTGAACATATTAGCTGTAAGCATCACAGAGTTTATTAGCTTTTTACAGACAAGTGTGCTTGGATTTTTGTTTAAGATTGCAGCTATATGTATCTTCATGTTGTTTGTTCCATGAATATTCTTATATACCCTCAAAATAACTTCTGTTAATTATGTTCACTACTGATGAAGTTTTCATTGACTATTTTGAACACTGTCATTTTTCAAGTTAAGTTTGTACTCTGTAACCTCATGAAGCGCAATATATTTGTTTGGCTGTTTTCTGTTAACAATAGTTACCCCTGTTCTTTCATGTGCAATTTGTAATCATCTATCTAACCATGTTTTCCCTTAGAAGTTAGAACGTGTCCGTTTGTCTATTCTAAAACTAAGGTGTAGCATCCAAGAGCTTGTCTTCATTTAGTATGATTCAGTTTGTCTATCGTGGATTACTCTCTCCATTCCAAATTAATTGAAGTTCTAGCTTTGTCCTTATTCAAATTTGACCATGTCTATAGAAAAATATATCAAGAACTACAACACCAAATTAGTTTCATTAGATTTTTTACAGAATGTATCTCCGTTCTATATATATTTGGTACTGTAGATCTAAGCATATTTTTCTAGACTTGGTCAAACTTAAAGAAGTTTGACTTAGACAAACCTAGAACTTCAATTAATTTGGAAGGGTGAAAGTTTTGGCCTCTAGAATTTAGCATCCTGATCTTGTCCTTAATTTGCTACACTCCAATTATCCTTCTTGCAATTATAAATGATATTGTTTCTTCACTTGATATTTGCTACTAAGTGCCTTGTTTCTTTCTATGTATGAAAAAAATGGTTTCCAACTCATATTGGGTATTTCTGTCATGATGTCAAACGAACCTCGGAATCTTTGCATAATTTCTATTTTTTATTAGTGTGTAATGTGTCGGCATCAAGCCAACAATGCCTGGACTGTTTCTGATGGACCAAAATGTGTAGGGTTCGATCTCTTTTTTTATCGTTATTTTGGTTTGGCTAATTTATACATATGATATTCACTGTTGTGCAGATCGGTTTTTTCAGCATCACTAGAGTCGAGGAGGCTTCCCTTGGACTGGCGCTATGCACGCCCATCATATTTTATTTAGGTTATGCCTAGAACTCTAATAAGTGGAGCTTAGCAGTAGCATACAGTGACTTATTACTGAATTTCACTGTTATAAGCATGTACTTATAAATATTAAATCATGACATGAAATTGTAAATTTAGGAATTGTCCCCAGTATCCACCTTGTTACTATTTTGTTAATTGTTAGGATATAGTAAGTGTTGCTGCAACTTGGAATTTGGTCGCAGCATGCTCTTTCACTATTTTCTGTGTCTTTTTGATCAATGTATTAATGTCAAGTCACTGTATACACTCCTGTTTTGAAACAGCATTGACGTATTGATGAGATTTTATTTTCTCTTGCTTTGAAACAGGAGTCTGGACTGGATACACTCCTTCTCTTTTGTCCCGTGATTTATAGCTTGTAATAGCACTGCAGTATTGTGTAATTCTATATATCCATTCATCTTTTTTTTTTTCATATTGCATTTGGGATCATGGTAGAGGTTCATCTGAGGTATTTCTTCTTTTCGTCAAGAAAACATAAAAGCGTTCTAGATCAGTATTGTGTAACAGCTAGATACTCATTGATGTTGTCTTCCTTTTTCTCTTTTTTAACTGAAGAAACCTTTATCTTAGGTTTTAAAACAGTTTTCGCTTATTTTTCAGTGCCATTTAGAAGATTTTGGTGGCCAGAGAAGACAGCAAGTCACCGACCCATGCTCAAGGTCTGCTGGAATATACACTAAAACTTCATGCTGGTAAGTTTCCTCATGAGTCATGAACCCTGAATGATTAACCTCATACAAACCAGACATCAAATATATTTCAGTACATAGTAGTCATGCAAAACTTGCATCTGTCATACTAGGAACTCATTGTTGTCGATATGTACATGTTAACTGATGTTGGGCCTCCACGACCCACTACTGGCATGACTAAAAGAGCCAGTCTTACATCTTTTGTTAGGGAAACTACTATACATCTTAGACTTGTGGAGTAATTTACAAGATGCACATACAAATCTCTTCGGCACCTGAACAAAATCACTAATTCCAACACACCTAGTGTGCTGCCACACATGGCATGAGTCACAAGATAGCATCCTCTCACCATCATCTTCCTTCGCTCCACATGAACAATTAACTGTCCATTTGTCTACACCCCTCTCCATCCGATAAATTGCAACCCTTCGCTCACCTCCGACACATTTGCCTTGGATGCTGACAGTCCCTTTTGCTCCAAATAAGAGCTTGACTTGAGTTGTGTCATCTGCAGTTGGACAATCAAGAAGCTGGTTTGCTACAAAGCTTTGTAGCATCAAGTAGATGCTTTGGAATGTTCTCGCAGCCTCCATCTTCAGATCAGCAACAGTAGCTGTTTGCGGAAGTGTTAAAAGTTCTGCTGGGAGGCTGGGTGGATCACCAACCTGATCCAATAGCTCCACTTGGCACCAGATGTGCAGCACAGATTGGTTTTGAGGCAAGAAATCCTCTTCCATGTCATAATGCTTGATGAATTGCTTGCAGTCCGAAAGGACCATTGCAGATCTGTTGGCATGTTCGTGAATATGTTCTGGCTTATAAGGTTGCATTGTATGAGGGTAGAGGAGCGCATCATAGAGGAACTTGATGTCACGGAGAAGGTGTTCCCGAGTTGGCATGCTCGCATTCTTTGGCGGCAAGATTTCATTTGTGAGCCTGCAATGAGTAAAAGAACAGTTAGCCTTTTGATCAAAAAAACAAGAACTGGACTATTTATGCAAGTCACAACCAATATCTGAGTCACCAACCTGTACTCTATTGTGTTTGTCTCACTGTTGCATCGAACTACAACAACCATCCCATCATAGGTTCTTGTACCACCAATGGTCTTGAGGCAGTAATCGACCAGCTGTGGTGAACCAATTGGATGAGCTGTAGCTGCCTTTAGGGTTCGCATAGCCACCCACCTTTCTGCAGCACAGAGGACTTTCAGCACAACATCCATCGCTTGCTTTATTTTCTCATCAGACCAGTTTTCTTCTTTGAAATTGGCATCATATGCTAGCTCCCTCTTGTGCATTGTCACAAGGTGGGTATGCACACTTTTGCTAGCAGCAAGCCCCAAGACATAGAGGAACAGATCACGGAATGTGGTGAGAGGGCGCTTTGAGAGCGATTGATAGAAAGCAATGGTATCCTGAAGTTGACTTCGAGGATATCGGGAGTGTGGAAAGAAGTGAGAGAGTGACACTGAGGAGAGGTTTTCAATGGCTTTGCTGTAGGTTTCAGATGTAATTCCAAAGCTCCCACTTCCAAGTTTGAATCCCCACTGCCCATACCAAGAACAGCCAGTGGCAATGGCATGTAGAACCCGGTAGTCAACTTCAAACTTCTTCGAGACATCCAACACTGAAACCTTTCTGAAATTAATCATGTACTCTTATATTAGTATCATTTCCCAACAAATTACAAAAAGGTAGGCTGTTCCTACTCCACATAAATGTGTAAATTTGCCTTTTATACCTGACTCTTAGGTATGTGCAAAGGCGATCCCAAAAATCCATCAGTTGGTATCCTGTCAAGAGGCTGGAGCCACCTTCATGGCCGTTAATTCGTACAAGATGGCCAAACCCATTTTCATGAACTATGCCATGCAGCAAATGCTGCGGATCATCAATCTGGGCATAGTCCCAATCTTCAGATTCATCATGGGGTAACGCAGAACCATGACTGCACGCCGGGCACCTGATCATTGATTAAATAATTGTCATATCTGAAGACATCATTGCAGTTCAGCGTGTAATTTTATTTGTCATCAGAAGTTGCAGTGTTGCAACCGTTTTTCCAATGATATTATTGTCACATTTGTTTGCAGTGATATTGTTGCTTTATTAGATTGCAAATACTGAACATTGGTGATAGAACCAACCTTGTCTCGAACAAGTGAACCATCAGGCCACAACGCCGGCAGGTTTTGCAGCTGGCCATTTTGTCATTCCGAATTATGAAGTGATACTTCTTCCCACAGACTGGGTGCCTGCTCCAGCCTATCAGAGTTGAACAAATTAATGACATCAATTTGGCTCCAAGATGTAATTCAACAGCCATGGTCATGCCATTATCTATTTGTCAGCAGATGTGGCTTTAAGTTCCCGCGCAAACATACAACAAGCAGTAGATCAATTTATAATGAATTACGTGTTAAACTTGAAAGAGTGAGGCTATTAGGAATAGGCTGTTCATTTTGCCAGCCTCTGTTCCCTCTCATTCCTCTTATTTTTATCTCTTTTTGTCTCACTTTCATTTTTTTTTTTGCTCTCTTTCTTTTCTTTTTTTCGCTCCTTTTTTCCGTTGGGCTCTTCTTTGTTGAATATTTTTTTTACTTGCAAGCGCAGAGAGATTTAAGAAAATGGATAATGCTATATTAAAAGCCTTTACTCTGTCGAGGTAGTCAAATCAAATTCATGCGAGCATGCCTTTACACATATTTACAGCATCCCAAGCAAATTAATAACACAAATCTAGGAACTCCCATACTCTTTACCCACCCCAGAGAAATCTATAGCTGACACAAACACCTATACACAAAACCAGAAATTCCCACCTTTCAAAAAAAAACAGAAATTCCCGGACGACTACCTGGGCATGCTAAAATTACACAAACACTCGAGCACGCCGGAATAACTGAGGCACTTACCAGCAACCGTACAGTGGTCACAGTGGACGCGCCTGGCCCTGGGCACGTCCTCCTCGACCACATCCATGACCACGACCGAGGCCTCGCCCTCCTCGCCTGCACGGAAACCTACCTGCCACACCGCGCCGACGTCACCCAGCACGCCCCCCTGCTCCCACTCCGCCGGCGGCGGCGCCGGCGACGCGTGCCGAGACAGGAACCCCCGCACGTTGGCGCGGAACGACGCGGCGCCGGCCCGCTCCTTCCGGCCGGGGAACGCCCGCAGGTCGAGGAGGCACGGCTCCGCCAGCACCCGCCCGCGCCGCGCCCGCTTCGTGGGCCGCCCGAGCACCGCCATCGATCGACGCCGGCGAGGAGGGGAGGCGGATCCGTGGGGCAGTGGCGCGCTGGGGGCGGGGGCGGGGGCGGCTTAGATCCGATCGGATTCGGGGAAATTTTAAACCGGCGGTTGGGTTTGGAAGCGCGGGGACTTTGGGGAATTTTCGGATCGCGCCGAGAGAGAGATTCGTAAATTTTCAGATCATGGTGGATGGGTGGGTGTGGGTTGTTGATAAGATCGGAGGACGTGGATATATATACCGGGCCCGGAGCTGTGCCTCTAGGTCGGTTTGTCTTGCGGGAAAATTACGGTTTTGCCCCTCGGAGGCTTCGAAGAGTCGCGAGCGAACACGTCTGCGAGCCGCGAGCGAACACGTCTGCGAGCCGCGGGAAAAGAGGGGCTGATTGATTGAGGCGGGAATTTTCTGGAAAACTTCGCCTGTGGGACCCACCCGGGACGTCGACGTTTTTGGGCTTGTTATCGGGTTGGGTTGTGCAACGGACACGACCGTTGAGCGCGTAAATATCGGGCTCTATTGGTTTTGGTATATAAGACGAATCTCGCCAAATATGATAATAGCGGCTGAATTTGGAATAACTTGTTTGGTAGATCAGATTTTGGTAAGGTTTCTTTGCTGCCTATATTTGACAGCAACGCTAAACTATCCCAAGTCATGTATTACGATGCTACCTTAGTTGTGCCACATAAGATTAAAAAAATCAATGGAAGGCCATCATTTTCTTTTGGAAAAGCATAACTTTTTATTTTAACGCTCCTTTTGCAAATCACCCAAAGCAGAAGCAGTCACTCTGGGTGGTACATCAGTGTTCCAAGACACACTATCATTCACCATACACATACTACCAATTTTCGCAAGTTCACGTGCTACATGGCCTCTCAATGACATACTACCACTTCATGTTTGGAGAACCACATTTTCGGCTGGAACTTGGTGTCCTCGATAATGGGTGCAAATGTTAGCTTTATAATTGATAATATCAAAAACATAATTAGATTTTCCACGAGTTTATTGACTAGACAACCCGGTGACTCGTCCACCTAGTAAGAGAAATCTTATTACAATAATTATCACTAGTTTGGCACATGATTCATTTCATTAGCAGAACGAAACACATTGCTCAAAAACGACCTTCCCAGTCGTAGTAGTTGGGTCCACTCACTCCCCAAATATTGTTGCTATCGCGTCTCATGATCTTGTTTGTCAGGTGCAAAAGTTGATGACATTTAAAGAATTAGATGGTCCACGGAGCATGCTTGTTATCGGTTTTCTCCCACGGCTCGCTAGCACGCCTCGAGCTAGCGTGCACACTCTAGAAAAAAAAAAGAACTAACGTGTGTGTGGTATCTAATTGCTAGTTTGGTGCAAGGTACATGTTGCTTTGATGTTTTCTTAAAAATATACGCATTGTGCATTTTAAAAATTGTTCATAAAGTAAAAAATTATTATTTATTAAAAAGTGTTCATCATGTATTTAAAACATGCTCCATGAAGTAATTACACATATTTATTGTGTATAAATGTTTTTAGCATTATTAAAAAATATAGTAACTAAAAAAGTTTCCAGACATTATAAAATGTTCGTGTAAGTTTTTAAATGGGCTCACGCATTTTAAAAAGTTGATGTCATTTTTAAAAAAATCAACCATTTATTTTACAATATTCATGCAATTTATATAAAGGTTTCAAGCCTCCTCTTGTGTGACACGTGTCTCTTTCTGCAACATCATGTGTGTTGAAAAATTGCCTTCCAACCATGTTGAAAAAAATTGAAGACGGAAAAAAACTACTAATATTTTTCTACAACATCATCCACGTTGCAACATTTTATTCTGCAACAACACTCATTTTGCAAAAATAGTGAAGAATTTTTTTTTGCAACATAAGCTTTGTTGCAAAGGATTCTGCAACACTGCCCTTGTTGCAATGATGAAGATGGTGTTGGACGCTGGATAGCTCTAGATCTAACGGTTGCCGAGGTGGCGGATCTTTTAAAAAAAATTGCCAAGTAGAAAATTAGAAAAGATGCATGAAAAGAAGAAAGAATAAGTAAGGAAAGAAACAAGGAAAAGAATAAAAAAAATAGAAAACATGAAATGAAAAATAAAATAAATAGAAAAGGGAATGAAAATAAATAGAAAAGGAAAAATACCGGACACCAAACCAACAAAAAAACGTGCATGGAAACCGTAGTAGAGAACCAGTAGCAGAAAAATAGGAAAACCCACGGAAAATAGACCAACCCACTTTCCCGTGCCTGCAGGCGACGCTCAGCTAACGCTGGTAGTAGGCGAGATATAGCTGATTTTGGCCTAAAGACGGGACAGAAAGGAAGTGTTCCAAACTGGACTTATGTGTGGACCAAAGTCCTCTCCTAACAGGCTAACACCAATCTTGTGTTGTTTTAGGTGGCTGGTGAACTATCAACGCAGCTTTTTTTTCAAACAAAAGCTTCCATTACCAGAGAACATAGGCTAAACAGGAGTGCTCCTCTTCGGTGCCCTCTACGCCAGTAATGAAAACAAGCGCCCATGCCCGCCCATTCGTGCACCGGCCATTCCCGGTTCGCTAGTTGAACGATCTGGTTGACAAGTCCAGTTAATCGCTCCACCGTTGACTATTCGAGAAAAGACGTTTTTGAAAAAAAAATCAGGAACTCAAAAAAAGTTCACCAAATTGAAAGAAAGACCACGAATTTGAGAAGAAAAATCATGGATTCTGAAAAAAAGTTTGCCAATTTGAAAAAGGTTCATAGATTTTGAAAAAATAGTTTGCGGATTTGAAAAAAGTTCATGAATTTTGTATAAAAAAACCATGAAGTTGAAAAAGTTTGTGGATTTGGAAAAAGTTTATAATTTTTGAGAAAAACATCATGATTTTTTTTAAATGCGGCTTTAGCAAAAAATATCACGGATTTGAATAAAGTTCATCAATTTTGAGAAAAAATCATGAATTTTATTTTTTTATGGATTTTGGAAAAAAATCAAGTATTAAAAAATCACCAATTTTTTTAAAGTTCATGGATTTAATTTTTTTTTTACAAATTTGGAAAAAAAGGTTTGTCGATTTTTAAAAATCACAAATTTGGAAAAAATAATCATAGATTTTGAGAAAAAGTTCACGTGTTTTGAAAAAAAGGTTTACAAATCAGGAATTTGAAGAAGTTTTTTGAATTTGAAAAAAAAATCAGGCATTTTAATACAAAAAAAGGAAAAAAAAGAAAAAAACACGAACAAAAACCTAGTAAAAACAAAGGGAGAGCCCAAAAAACCAGAGGGAACCTTAGGTTCCCCAAACCGGCTGGGGTTGCTTCAAAAAGAAAGAAACAATGTCGGGTCTCGCGTGCAGTCGAAGAAGAAGAAAAAGTGAAATGGGCGGTGCCCAACAAGGGCCATGCGGCGGTTTGCAAAAATGCCTTTAATTCACAAAGGGCGCCAAATAGGATTCTGGGTCAAACAGGGCGTCTTTTTAGCATTGTGTCATTAGATCGCCCGTTGAGATCATTGTTTGGCGGTCTCTTTCGATTTTTAGGCCCAAAGCCGATCATCAAATGGACATCATCAAATGTCCGTGGACACGCCTAGATGTTTCTGTGGACAGCCGGCCGAGCATCGGTCATCCAACCATGATCACCAAATATACGTACATTGAAACTGATCGTACACAAAATAAAAATGAAATTTAATCAAGTTCGATATATTATATGCAAATGAACGAAATTTAACAAATTTGACATAAACTTAAATAAATTAATCAATGTAGTGGACGATGACCTCGTAGGCATAAGCATGGCCTCCAAGGTCATCGGCACCTCAGTCGTTGTTACCGTCTGTGAAGTCCTCACCGTGGTCGTTGTTGTCATTACGCCAGTGGCGAAAGGGCCGTCAAGAGTCACGTCATCCCTCCCCCGCCGTCATGCGCGGTCGCGGCGCAGATGTTGGGCCGCCTTCTTTGCCTTGCGCCGCTTGTCCTCGGCTTGGAGGCGGATGGTGCGCCCGAACTCAGCCAACCTCCAACTTAGAGGAACTGGTGTTGAACCGGCGACACGCGTCCAGTTCCATGGTAGTATTGAGCCGATTGAGGGCCCAAGCCTCCACAAGCGTGGGGGCCACTGATACGTCTCCAACGTATCTATAATTTTTGATTGTTCCATGCTGTTATATTATCATTCTTTGATGTTTTACAATCATTTTATAGCAACTTTATATCATTTTTTGGGACTAACCTATTGACATAGTGCCCAGTGTCAGTTGTTGTTTTTTGCTTGTTTTTTACTTCGCAGAAAATCAATACCAAAGGGAGTCCAAACGCAGCGAAACTTTTTGGAGAATTTTTTTGGACTAGAAGACACACTATGGGCCAAGGAAGTACCAGAGGGGGGCTTCGAGGGGAGCACAACCCACCTGGGCGCGCCTGGGGGCCCATGCGCGCCCTGGTGGATTGTGCCCACCTCGTCCGCCTCCCGCACCGCCTCTTTGCTCTATAAATACCCCGAAAACCCAAAAACCCTAGGGGAGTCGACAAAACACAATTCCAGCCGCCGCAAGTTCCAGAAACCATAGATCCAATTTAGACACCATCACGGAGGGGTTCATCATCCTCATTGGTGCCTCTCCGATGATGCGTGAGTAGTTCATTGTAGACCTACGGATCCATAGTTAGTAGCTAGATGGCTTCCTCTCTCTCTCTTTTGATTCTCAATACAATGGTCTCTTGGAGATCTATTTGATATAACTCTTTTTGTAGTGTGTTTGTTGGGATCCGATGAACTTTGAGTTTATGATCAGATCTATATTTTTATCCATGAAAATTATTTGAGTTTCTTTGATATCTTATATGCATAATTACTTATAGCCTCGTATTTCTTCTTCGAATCTTTGGTTTAGTTAGACCGACTAGATCGATTTTTCTTGCCATGGGAACATGTGCTTTGTGATGAGTTCGATCTTACGGTGCTCAATCCCAGTGACAGAAGGGGGCATGTGTAACACCCCGAGAATCATGCTACAGTAATCTCCCCCTAATGGTGGCCTTGTCATCAACATTACTATGCTAATTACTACTTGCCCAAAAATCAAATTCAAAATCCAATTTGAAATGCAAGTCAAATATTTAGGTTTTCAAAAATGCAAACAAAATAGTTCATAATATTTTAAATATTCCCTAGGTAATTGTCATGCAGGACCCAACATCTTTTATAATAACTAAATGCCCCTAACAACATTTAGAGTGGGCCATCAGCAATTATTTTGGCCTTATCAAAATAAATAATTATTTATTTTACTCCAACCGCCTCCAAACTTTGTGTGCTAACTCGTAAATAATACAAAGTATTTATGTGTCAAGTCTATGGTTAAAAAAAATTCAATTGCAATTTATTTAAAATGCCAAACAGAGAAGAAAACTGAAGCAGAAAAATAAAAGAAAGAAAGAACCTAAGCTACTGTGCATGTGGGGCTCTAGTGCCTACAGTACGGCCTAGCCCAATTCGGCCAGCCTTTCGACCTACTCCCGCAATAGGAGAAGGCCGAGGCGCAATGGCCGCAGGGAGGTCGGCTCCGCGCACTGTTGTGCCACGGAGGGGATAAGAGCAGCCCCGCCCTCTCTTCCTCTCCCCCCGAAACCCTATCCTCCCCCCTCCCCCGCAGATCCACTCTCGCTCGCCCCTCTCCTCGCTCTGCATCGCCGCTCCCCATCGTCCCGAGCGCCACCATCGCCACTGCCTCCTAGCCCGCGTGGCCTCCGCCATCCTCGTGCCTCGCCAAGATGCCCGCGGGCTCTGCCTCCATCGCCCACGCCTCTCCGACAAGAACCACGGCCAGACGAGCCCCGTAGCCGCCGCCTTCTTCCTCGTCTCTACCCACGGCCGCCGCCACCGTCACCGTCGATCTGCACCAGCCGAAGCCACCCCGGCTTCCCTGAGCTCGGTCACGACCTCGCTGTGAGCCTCCCCTTTGTCCCTCCTGTTTTCCCCTCGTCTCAGACACCGTAGGCCGCCGCCCACGTCTTCCCGAGGCCGCGCCCAGAGCTCTTCTCCCGCGCGCGAGCGCTCGCTCCTGGACCGCGTCCCTGCCCGTGCTCCCCGAGCCCTGACCGCCTCGTGCGTGCCCTCACCGCACGCCTTGCCCGTGCGCCCGGCCTCGCCCCACTTGCCCCCCTCGAGCTGTTGCTGCTGCCACTCCTGCTTGCTGCCGCTGGCTGCTGCTAGCGCCACCCGTCCGCGCGCGCCTGCTGCCTCCCTGACCGCGCGCCCGGCTCACCCGCCTGCTACCGCAACTGCTGCTGCCCTGCGCCACCGCTAGCGCCGCTTGTAGCTGCTGCGCCTGCTGCTGCCGCCCAGGCCCCACGCATCCGGCCGCTGCTCCTGCCCTCGGCTACCGGCCCGGCCGCGCGCTTGCTGCTCCAGCCGGCTGGCCGAGCGCTGTGGCCGCCAGCCGTCCTCCATGCGCGCGCGCTCGTGCAGTGCCCCCCTCCTGTTGGCCGGTCAGTCATTAGATTAGGCGCTAATCCCCTCGCTAATGACACCCTGGAGTGAATGACATGTAGACCCCTCCTGTTAATTTAAACTAAATACACTTAATCTATTAATCTAGCAGTCACTGACGTGTGGGTCCCCCTGGGTCCATTGACCAGTCAACGGTCCACTGTTGACTGCTGACTAGGCAGTCAACAGGGCTCGCCTGTCAGCCTCTGTAGACCACTGCCGTGTACACTCTGTGTGTGCACCTAGCAATTTCCATTTTAATTTTGAATTAATAATAATTCCAGAATATTAATAAATCTTAAAAAAAAATATAAAATAATCTGTAACTCGGATGAAAATGTTTTATACATGAAAGTTGCTCAGAAAAATATGACGATCCCGAATATGCACTCCGTTCATCTGTCACGTACCCCTAGTATAGCGAACATGGAACCGTCCCCCTCCGTTTCATCTGTCAGAAAATGCCTAACACCGGGAATACTTTCCCGGATGTTTTCCCCCTTCGCTAGTAGCACCTAGTACTGCGTTAGGTCACCCCTAGCACCGCGTATTGCCATGTTATGCTTTGTGTTGCTTTATATTTATTGTTTCTTCCTCCTCTTCTCTCCGGTAGACCCCAAGACCGCTGCCGATGCCACTGTGTTCGACTACGCCGACGACGACCCTTCCTTCTCAACAGAGCTTCCAGGCAAGCAAACCCCCCATTGATCATTCCGATATCGCCCATTCCCTTCTCTCTTATGCTTGCATTAGAACTGCTACTGCTGTTTGTATGATCCTACTCTGATGCATAGCCTGTTTTTGTTACCTGCTTTCATACCTTACCTGCTTATTCTAAACTGCTTAGTATAGGTTGGTTAGAGATCCATCAGTGACCTCCCACCTTGTCCCAGTTACCCCGCTTTATGTTCGATGACTCCATCAACGTGATCGACGTCCAGGCCCCGACACCGCACATCACCCCCCTTAGTTGTACGACTCTGCAGAGTTATTATCGAGTGCTGAGGGTGATACCTCGTCAGCACTTCTGATGTTAACCATGTACTGTAGCTATTCGGTCGTGGTCATCGAGGGTGATTCCTTCTTCACCACTCTCGATAACGACTTTGTCGTGCAACCCCTCAAGTGTGGACCATCGAGGGTGATTCCTCCAAGTCCACCTTGATGGTTACATCGAGTGAGAATCCATTGAGGGTGATTCCTCGGGTTTCCCCCTTGCTATTTCGGACACACGGTTACTTTGACTTACCACAGAACCATGATGACATCGGGTCGGCCCCGAGGGGTACCCGCGAGTGATGTGAAGTCGGGTTGACCTGGAGGGTGCCCGAGAGATAATTACGTGGCATGGCCGGCCAGTCTTAGCCCTTGCCGTAAGTCCACGAGACGAGGCGACGGGGTCACATGATCTTGAGTCTCTGCTCGTTACCGCGCACTACCAAGACACTAATGGTTTGAATATGTGATCCGAGTAGGCCTCTGGCCTTTTTCGCACTAACCATCACGCGAGAATAAGTATGGGCACTCTGCGTCATATGTATCCGCCGAAAGCTCAACGGACGTCAGCGATGGAGCGGTGCATGCCGGGTTGGACTGGAACGCCTCGCTTGTATAAGGGGGGCTAGGTCTGCTCACCGGCCGCGTACGCAACGTGCAGGAGTGCAAAGGGCGATGGGCCCAAGACCCCTGCGCGCTTAGGATGTAGACCGGCGTGGTGGCCTCTCTATTGAGCCTAGGTAGGACTGTGGTGTGTTGATCTGCCGAGGTCGGTCATGACCTGATGGTGTGTCCGGCCGGAGTTGATCGAGCGTGTTGGGTAAGTTTGTGCACCCCTGCAGGGAAGTATTATCTGTTCGAATAGCCGTCTCCACGGTAACGGACGCTCGGAGTTGTATCCCGATCGATACAACTAGAACTGGATGCTGAGGCATGTAATGGAAATGATGGCTCCGGGATTGCTTTCTCGCAGGGAGTCGAGGAAGTGATCTCTGGGCGATGTTACAACATACTTATTAATATTATAATATGCTACTCTTATCTCTTCTAATGCTGCAAGACGCTTGAAGATGCTAGTCTTCGATAGGCTAGGCTTTCCCATTCTATTCTGGCACTCTACAGTTCAGTCCACAGATACTACCCATTTCATTGATACCGATGCATATGTAGTGTAGATCCTTGCTTGCGAGTACTTAGATGAGTACTCACGGTTGCTTTGCTTCCTCTTTTCCCGTTTTCCATTCTTCTCGGATGTCGCAACCAGATGGTGGAGCCCAGGAGCCAGGCGCCACCTTCGACGACGACTACTACTACACCGAGGGTGCCTACTACTACGTGGAGGCCGCCGCCGACGACCAGGAGTAGTTAGGAGGCTCCCAGGCAGGAGGCCTTGCCTTTTCGATCGTTGCTGCTTTTGTGCTAGCCTTCTTAAGGCAAACTTGTTTAACTTATGTCTGTACTCAGATATTGTTGCTTCCGCTGACTCGTTTGTATTTGAGCTTATGTATTCGAGCCCTCGAGGCCCCTGGCTTGTAATATAAAGCTTGTATGACTTTAATTTGTGTCTAGAGTTGTGTTATGATATCTTCCCGTGAGTCCCTGATCTTGATCGTACACATTTGCGTGTATGATTAGTGTACGATTGAATCGGGGGCGTCACATGACATGTATGTATCGTTGCTATTAAGGATAATAAGATGGGGTCTATTCCTACATGAATAGATCTTGTCTACATCGTGTCATCATTCTTATTACATTACTCCGTTTTTCCATGAACTTAATACACTAGATGCATGCTGGATAGCGGTCGATGTGTGGAGTAATAGTAGTAGATGCAGGCAGGAGTCGGTCTACTAATCTTGGACGTGATGCCTATATAATGATCATTGCCTAGATATCGTCATAATTATTTGAAGTTCTATCAATTTCCCAACAGTAATTTGTTTACCCGCTGTATGCTATTTTTCTCGAGAGAAGCCACTAGTGAAATCTACGGCCCCAGGGTCTCTTCCTTATCATATTTGCCTTCGAGATCTATTTTTATTTGCATTTATTTTTAGATCTATTAATCCAAAAACTCAAAAAATACCTTGCTGCAATTTTTTACTATTTATTTTATTTCGCGTTCCCGCGAGATCTATTTATCTAATCTACTACAAATTTATCTATCTTTTTATCCGGGAGGGATTGACAACCCCTCTTACACGTCGGGTTGCAAGTATTTGTTCTTTGTGTGCAGGTACCGTTTACATAGTGTTGCGTGGTTCTCCTACTGGTTCGATAACCTTTGTCTCATCATTGAGGGAAATAGCTACCATAGCTGTGCTGCATCATCCCTTACTCTTTGGGGAAATACCGACGTAGTTCAAGCCGCATCAAAAGAAATTTCTGGCGCCGTTGCCGGGAGACATCATCAACATCTATCAGGTTCCTAATCACAAATCTTATCTCCTTGCAATTTACATTATTTGCCATTTGCATCTCGTTTTCATCTCCCCCACTTCACAAAAATTTGCCGTTTTATTCGCCCTTTTTTTTCGTTCGCTGTTTTTTTCGTCAGATCTGTTTTGTGTGCAATCTTGTTTTGCTAGTCACGATGACTCAAGAGAACACCAAGTTGTGTGACTTTTCCAATACCAACAATAATGATTTTATTAGCACTTCGATTGCTCCTCCCGCCACTAGTGCGGAATCTTGTGATATTAATGCTGCTTTGTTGAATCTTGTTATGAAAGATCAGTTTTCCGGTACTCCTAATGAGGCTGCCGCGTCCCATCTTAACACATTCGTAGAATTATGCGATATGCAAAAGAAAAAAGATGTGGACAATGATATTGTGAAGTTGAAATTATTTCTGTTTTCTTTGCGAGATCGTGCAAAAATTTGGTTTTCTTCTTTGCCTCGCAATAGTATCGATTCTTGGGATAAGTGCAAGGATGCTTTTATTACTAAGTATTTTCCGCCCGCGAAAATTATTTCCCTTAGAACTCAGATCATGAATTTTAAGCAACTTGAGCATGAACATGTTGCGCAATCTTGGGAAAGAATGAAATTGATGCTAAGAAATTGTCCTACTCATGGATTAAATATTTGGATGATCATACAAAATTTTTACGTGGGAATGAATTTTGTCTCTAGAAATCTTTTAGATTCCGCCGCGGGTGGTACTTTTATGGAAATTACTTTGGGTGAAGCTACTAAATTGCTTGATAATATTATGGCAAATTATTCACAATGGCATATCGAAAGAGCTCCTAGTAGTAAAAAAGTTAATTCGGTTGAAGAAATAAATTCTTTGAGTGAAAAAGTTGATGCTCTTATGAAATTGGTTGGTAATAAAAGTGCTCCTATTGATCTTAATGATGTGCCTTTGTCTACTTTGATTGAGCAAAATAGTGATGCCGTAGGTGTGAATTTTGTCTCGCGAAACAATTTTAATAACAATGCTTATAAAGGTAATTTTAATCCTAGATCTTTTCCTGGAAATTACTCTAATAATTATGGTAATTTCTATGGTAATCCTTCTTATAATAATAATAGGAACACCTCTGATCTTGAGAATAATATTAAAGTATTTATCAATGCTCAAAAAGTTTTCAATAATACGATAGAAGAAAAGTTGAATAAGATTGATGATATGTCTAGAAGCATTGATAGAATCTCTCATGATGTAGAAAATCTCAAGTTGAAAGCTTTTGTGCCTAAAGTTGAAGAATCAATTAAAGCTTTATATGTTTCTATCGATGAAAGCAAGAAAATAACCGCTATGCTTAGAGCTAGAAGAGAATTTTTAGAAAAAGCGTTTTCTAGTGATTGCTTTTATAAAAATGATGAAGATCTTAAAATGATTGGAGTTTCTTCTATTGATTACTTGTTTAGTAAAATTAAAATTGATTATAAATGGACTGAAGAAGAGTCAACTTTAGTTAGAAGGCGTCCTGATAATTTGGAGTGTGAAAATCTTGTTGAAAATTTTGATAAAAGTGGGTTTGGAGAGGTCAAAACTCTAACTAGTGACGTGCCCACTCTTTTGGATTACAAAGACATTAATTATGATAATTGCTCTTTGATTGATTGTATTTCTTTGTTGCAATCCATGATAAATTCCCCCCATGCCTATGAACAAAATAAAGTTTTTACTAAACATATTGTTGATGTGATGATGAAACCTTTTGAAGAAAAGTTGGAATTAGAGATTTCAATCCCTAGAAAATTACATGATGAATGGGAACCTACTATCAAAGTCAAGATTAAAAATTATGAGTGTTTTGCTTTATGTGACTTGGGTGCTAGTGTTTCAACAATTACGAAGTCTTTATGTGATGTGCTTGGTCTTACCAATATTGAAGAGTGTTCTTTAAATTTGCACTTGGTGGATTCTACTATTAAAAAGCCTTTGGAAAGAATTAATGATGTTCTTATTCTTGCAAATAGGAACTATGTGCCCATAGATTTTATTGTTCTTGATATTGATTGCAATCTGTCTTGTCCAATGATACTTGGTAGACCGTTTTTACGTACTATTGGTGCCGTGATTGATATGAAAGAAGGCAATATTAAATTTCAATTTCCACTAAGGAAGGGTATGGAACACTTCCCTAGAACAAGAATCAAGCCACCTTATGAATCAATCATGAGGGCATCCTATGGATCTAGAAATAAAGATGATAATACTTGAATCTATGCATTATGCCTAGCTAGGGGCATAAAACGATAGCGCTTGTTGGGAGGCAACCCAATGAATAAAATTTATTTTTGTCTTTTTCTTTCTGTTCTTGAGTGTTTGCACAATTATGCTACTGTTATGATTGTGTTTTTTATGTTTTAATTAGTGTTTGTGCCAAGTAAAACCTTTGGGATAGCTTTGGTGATAGTTGATTTGATCTTGTTGGAAAACAGAAACTTTTGCGTCCAGTAAAATAATTGTTTAAAATCACAGAAGAAACGAAAAATTCTGAATTTTTTACAAAAGATTTATATACAAATTTCCTATGTTTTCCTAATTTTTCATAATTTTAGATTTAAAGAAGTATGAGAACAATTCGCATATTTACAGACTATTCTGTTTTTGACAGATTCTGTTTTCTTTGCATTGTGTGCTTATTTTGATGAATCTATGGTTTGTATCGGGGGGTATAAGCCATGGTAAAGTTAGAATACAGTAGATATAATGCAATAACAAAATTTGAATGGGTTTTCTACAGTACACAAAGTAAAGATTAGTTTTCTTATACTAACGGATCTCACGAAGGTTTTGTTAAGTTTTGTGTGATTGAAGTTTTCAAGTTTTGGGTGAGATCACGATGGATGAAGGAATAAGGAGTAAGAAGAGCCTAAGCTTGGGGATGCCCCAAGGCACCCCAAGCCATTATCCAAAGAGAAACAAGCAACTAAGCTTGGGGATGCCCCCGAGTGGCATCCCCTCTTTCTTCTAACGACCATCGGTATTTTACTTGGAGCTATATTTTTATTCGTCACATATCATGAGTTTTGCTTGGAGCGTTTTGTATTATATGAGTCTTTGCTTGTTTTACTTTTTATTTTGTGTCATCTATCCTTGCTGGACACACCTATTTGAGAGAGCCAAAATTATGCTATGATTTGTTAGAATTGCTCTCTGTGCTTCACTTAAATCTTTTTGAGCTATGGAATTGATCTAGTGCTTCACTTATATCTTTTTGAGCACGGTGTGCTTTAGTATTTTTGAAGAAATGCTCTCATGCTTCACTTAGATTTATTTGGGAGTTAGTAATTTTTTTTAAGAAATTCTCTCATGCTTCACTTAAATTATTTTGAGAGAAGAAAATTTATGCTCATGTTCTTCACTTAGATTTGTTTGAGCTATCAAAAGCAACATATAAAATTAGTCCCAAAGTGATAGATATTCAAGAGGGATATAATAAAAACTTTCATGAAGATCATTGGACAAAATAAACTTGATTCTTTGTAATAGTTTTGCGATATGATGATATAATATGTGAGTCATGTTGATGAGTAATTGTGCTTTAGTAAGAATATTGGTGTTAAGGTTTGTGATTCCCTATGCAAGCACGAAAGTCAATAGTTATGCAATGATATTACATCCTACTTGTGGTGCATTATTCGGTGTTAGTTATGCTTAATGCTCGCTTATGAGATTTTTCATTTCTTGGTTGGATGCTTCTCAATATTTTTGCTAGCCTTCACTTGTACTAAGTAGGAATACTACTTGTGCATCCATTATCCTTAAACCCAGTTTTGCCATATGAGTCCACTATACCTACCTATATGCGGTATTTCCGTGCCGTTCTAAGCAAATTTGTATGTGCCATCTCTAATTTTCAAAATAAATTTCCTTTTTGTGTGCTCGTATCGCTCATGAAACGGTAGGGGGTGGCTGATATTTTTCCATGCTAGATGTGTTATTCTCAAGATGAGTGTTTATTCACTTGTCATTGCACGAGAGTACGGCAAAGGTATTAGGGATGCCCAGTCCTGAAATGAAAAATGAATTTACTTTATGTTGTCAAATAATAAATTCCTTGGAAAGTGTTGGTATGGACGGTACCCATGGATACAGCTAGCCGTGGAATGTGAAAGTATGGTGGAAAAAGGAATAAACCTTATTTTCTGTCTGGGAACCGCCTATGATATATCTAGCATGGAAAGTATTGGGAACTACTCGATCGTTTTTGTTGACAAGAAAGGCATGCCACCCAAAATGTTTTATCTCTATCTTTTTCCGCTTTGAGCTCTGACACCTCTACAAATCCCCACTTCCCTCTGCGAAGGGCATTTCTATTTACTTTATGCAATTTTTATTTTTATTTGAGTCTCCATCTTCTCTTATAAAGCACCAACTAAGGGGCACTATGATCGTACTTGAGCATTGGGTGTAGCTAATATGCGAGTGTGTTTCATGAATGGATCAGTGATTGAGCATAATAGGCTAGGGATAACTTGCTTTAGTGTTGATATTTTGAAAGACATGTTTGCTTGTTGATATGCTTGAGTATTGAAATCTTCATGTCAAAACCAGACTATTGCTTTGAATCATATAAAAATCCAAATGTCCATGCTACAAAAGAAAACAATATGTGATGAACATGATAGGCAGCATTCCACATCAAAAATTCTGTTTTTATCATTTACCTACTCGAGGACGAGCAGGAATTAAGGTTGGGGACGCTGATACGTCTCCAACGTATCTATAATTTTTGATTGTTCCATGCTATTATATTATCATTCTTGGATGTTTTACAATCATTTTATAGCAACTTTATATCATTTTTTGGGACTAACCTATTGACATAGTGCCCAGTGCCAGTTGCTGTTTTTTGCTTGTTTTTTACTTCACAGAAAATCAATACCAAACGGAGTCCAAGCGCAGCGAAACTTTTGGGAGAATTTTTTTGGACCAGAAGACACACTATGGGCTAAGGAAGTACCAGAGGAGGGCTCCGAGGGGAGCACAACCCACCTGGGTGCGCTTGGGGGCCTAGGCGCGCCCTGGTGGGTTGTGCCCACCTCGGCCGCCTCCCGCACCGCCTCTTTGCTCTATAAATACCCCGAAAATCCAAAAACCCTATGGGAGTCGACAAAACACAATTCCAGCCGCCGCAAGTTCCAGAAACCATAGATCCAATCTAGACACCATCACGGAGGGGTTCATCATCCTTATTGGTGCCTCTCCGATGATGCGTGAGTAGTTCATTGTAGACCTACGGGTCCGTAGTTAGTAGCTAGATGGCTTCCTCTCTCTCTTTTGATTCTCAATACAATGGTCTCTTGGAGATCTATTTGATGTAAATCTTTTTGCGGTGTGTTTGTTGGGATCCGATGAACTTTGAGTTTATGATCAGATCTATATTTTTATCCATGAAAGTTATTTGAGTTTCTTTGATCTCTTATATGCATGATTACTTATAGCCTCATATTTCTTCTTCGAATCTTTGGTTTAGTTAGGCCGACTAGATCGATTTTTCTTGCCATGGGAAGAGGTGCTTTGTGATGGGTTCGATCTTACGGTGCTCAATCCCAGTGACAGAAGGGGACATGACACGTATGTATCGTTGCTATTAAGGATAACAAGATGGGGTCTATTCCTACATGAATAGATCTTGTCTATATCATGTCATCGTTCTTATTGCATTACTCTGTTTTTCCATGAACTTAATACACTAGATGCATGCTAGATAGCGGTCGATGTGTGGAGTAATAGTAGTAGATGCAGGCAGGAGTCGGTCTACTAATCTTGGATGTGATGCCTATATAGTGATCATTGCCTGGATATCGTCATAATTATTTGAAGTTCTATCAATTGCCCAACAGTAATTTATTTACCTGCCGTATGCTATTTTTCTCGAGAGAAGCCACTAGTGAAATCTACGGCCCCCGGGTCTCTTCCTTATCATATTTGCCTTCGAGATCTATTTTTATTTGCTTTTATGTTCAGATCTATTAATCCAAAAACCCAAAAATACCTTGCTGCAATTTTTTACTATTTATTTTATTTCACGTTCCCGCGAGATCTGTTTATCCAATCTACTACAAATTTATCTATCTTTTTACCCGGGAGGGATTGACAACCCCTCTTACACGTCGGGTTGCAAGTATTTGTTCTTTGTGTGCAGGTACCGTTTACATAGTGTTGCGTGGTTCTCCTACTGGTTCGATAACCTTGGTCTCATCACTGAGGGAAATACCTACCGTAGCTGTGTTGCATCATCCCTTCCTCTTTGGGGAAATACCGACGTAGTTCAAGCCGCATCAGCCACGAGTACCCAGGTCGATGCCCCTTGGGTCTTGGCAAACGGCGCCAAGCGTTGTGCCCGGCTTCGTTCCTGACGCACCTCCACCTCTGACAGGTATTTCTCCGCCCCCGACGAGCAGTGCCGTAGGCAGGATCTTGCCATGCCCCAGGTCACCCTTGGCGCTACACTAGTTACTGTAGCTACAGTCAACGAAGGAATTTCACTCCACGCCCAGGTCCTGGCTATGCCCCTGCCGACGAGGATGACCCGCCGCGCAAGCCGCCATCCTTAGAGGTAGTACTCGATGCAGCACTACGGCTTCGATGGGTACGGATCCTGCTCCTTCTTGATGGTGATCGGGCGCCACTGGTTGCCTGACTTGGAACGTGGTGGGGACGGTGGCTTCGCCTTCACGCAACATCTGATCTGGACATCGTGGTTTCACGAAGGAGACATCAGCTCCTCCCTCACACGGCGTCCTATCTGAATGCTGCGGTTGCATGGAGGGGATGAAGGCACCGGACCCAGATCGATCAATGACCGGCGTGACGCCATCTCCATCTATTTCGTGAACTCTTCATTCGTCATGGCTGCTGCGTGGGGAGTAGGGCGGTGGGGTTTCTACTCCTCGTGGTCCAAGGAAATTGGCTCCACCTTAACGGCGGACGAAGTCGTGGATGGCGAGGGGTCTGAAGACCATGGGCGGCAGCACAACTGGATGAATGGACCCCCCCCCCTCGTGCGGCCATGCCCGAGGGTCCTGCCACAGCTGAGATTGGAGCTGAGAAGAAGTTGATGTCATGAGCGCTAGAATCGATGCAAACCCAGTATGTTTTGTTACCTTTTGTTTTCTTTTTGACAGTATGAGCTTTGTTACCCTTGACTTAATTGAACTCGCCTGACTTGCATCCCCGTCCCCCGCGTCGCCCGTGTCTGGCGACATGGGGGAAACCTCGCCGCCGCACCTAGGGGCCCTCCTCCGTCGCCCCGCCTCCGCATCGCCGTTGCCGGAGGGCCACCGGCGAAGCCGTGTTGCGCCCTGGGATGGCGACGGCGGGGCGGCTCCGTCCTGCGCCGCGGCACCCCTACCCCAGATATGATCTGGTGAGTCTTGGGGGTGCTCCCCTCTGGCTACTGCGCCTCCTCTGCCGGTCCAGCGTGGCTGCTCTGCTGTGACGCCCCCGATTCAATCGTACACTAATCATACACGCAAATATGCACGATCAAGATCAGGGACTCACGGGAAGATATCACAACACAACTCTAGACACAAATTAAAGTCATACAAGCTTCATATTACAAGCCTGAGGGCTCGAATACATAAGCTCGAATACAAACGAGTCAGCGAAAGCAACAATATCTGAGTACAGACATAAGTTAAACAAGTTTGCCTTAAGAAGGCTAGCACAAAAGTATCAACGATCGAAAAGGCAAGGTCTCCTTCTTGGGAGCCTCCTAACTACTCCTGGTCGTCGGCGGTCTCCACGTAGTAGTAGGCGCCCTCGGGGTAGTAGTAGTCGTCAATGGTGGCATCTGGCGCCTGGGATCCATCATCTGATTGCAACATCCGGAAAGGAGAAGGTAGTGGAAAAGGGGTAGCAAAGCAACCGTGAGTACTCATCCGAAGTACTCGCAAGCATCAGATCTATACTAAGTATGCATTGTTATCAAGGGAAGGAATGTATCTATGGACTGTACTGCAGAATGCCAGAATAGAGAGGAAGGCCTAGCCTATCAGAGACTAGCATCTTCAAGCATCTTGCAGCATTTAGAAGAGTAAAGAATATCATATTATATTTAGCAAGTATGTTGTATCATTAGCGCCCAGAGATCCTTTCTCGACTCCATGCGAGAAAGCGATCCCGAATCCATCATATCCATTTCTCATGCCTCAACATCCGGTTCTAGTTGTATCGATCGGGATACAACTCCGAGCGTCCATTACCGTGGACACGGCTATTCGAATAGATCAACTTCCCTGCAGGGGTGCACAAACTTACCCAACACGCTCGATCAACTTCGGCCGGACACACCATTAGGTCATGACCGGCCTCGGCCGATCAACACACCGCAGTCCTACCTAGGCTCAACAGAGAGGCCAGCACGCCAGTCTACATCCTAAGCGTGTAGGGATCTTGGGCCCATCGCCCTTTGCACTCCTGCATGTTGCGTACGTAGTCGGTGAGCAGACCTAGCCCTCTTATACAAGCGCAGGCGTTACAGTCCAACCCGGCGCGCGCCACTCAATCGCTGACATCTGAAGAGCTTCAGCTGATACATACGACGCAGAGTGCCCATACTTATTCCCGCGTGGTGGTTAATGTGAAAAGGCCACAGGCCTACTCGGATCACATATCCAAACCGTTAGTGTCTTGGGAGCACGCGGTAATGAGCAGAGACTCACGATCATGTGACCCCGTCGCCCCGTCTCGTGGACTTATGGCAAGGGCCCAAAATGCCCGGCCGTGCCACGTAGAAATCTCGTGGGTACCCTCCAGGTCAACCCGACTACACATCAATTCGCGGGTACCCTCATGGTCAACCCGACTAGCAACAGACTGTCGAGAACTCGGGACCACCTCTATCGGGGTGGTACCGCCTGTCCCTCCAGTCCTGTAGTAACAGTAACTCTCGCGGGTACCCCTCAGGGCCGACCCGTCTTTAACATGGATCTGGGGGTAAAGTCAAAGTAACCGTGTGTCCGAACAGCAAGGGGAAAACCCGAGGAATCACCCTCGATGGATTCCACTTGATGCAGTCGTCAAGGTGAACTTAGAGGAATCACCCTTGATGGTTCACTCTTGATGTGTTGCACGATAGAGTCGTTATCGGAAGTGGTGAAGGAGGAATCACCCTCGAAGACCAAGACCGATTAACTACACTACAAAGTTAACATCAGAAGTGCTATACGAGGTATCACCCTCGGCACTCGATAGTAGCTCTGCAGAGTCGTACAACTAAAGGGGGTGAGGTGATGTGTCAGGCTCTGGACGTCGATCACGTTGATCGAGTCACCTAGTAATCCAGCGGGGGCAACAAGGACAAGGTGAGGGGCCACTGATGGATCACTAACCAACCTATACTAAGTAGTTTAGGATAAGCAGGTAAGGTACAAAAGCAGGCTATGCATCATAATAGGAGCAATCAAGTACAGTAGCAAAATCTAATGCAAGCATGAGAGAGAATGGAATAGGCGATACCAGAATGATCAAGGGGGGTTTGCTTGCCTGGAAGCTCTACTGAAAAGGGAGAAGGGTCGTTGGTGACGTAGTCGATCACAAGGGCAGCATCGGTCTCGGGGTCTACCCGAGAGAAGAGGGGGAAGAAACAGTTAATACAGTGCAAACAGATGCATCACCAAGCATGACATGACAATATGCAGAGCTAGGGTTGACCTAACGCAGTACTACACGTTGCAGACGAAGAGGGAAAACAACCGGAGGGGTTTTCCCGGTGTTTGGTATTTTCCGGACAGATGAAAAGAGGGGGACGAATCCATGTTCGCTATGTTAGAGGCATGTGACAGACAAATGGATGGCATATTCGGATTCGTCATATTTTTCTGAGCAACTTTCATATATAAATTATTTTCATACGAGTTACGGATTATTTTATATGATTTTTCAAAGTTTTAAATAATTTCTAGAATTTCTGGATTATCATTAATTCGAAAATACATTAAATGTAATTGCTAAATGTACACATAAAGTGTACACAACAGTGAGCTACACGGGCTGACAGGTGGGGCATGTTGACCAGGTCAACTGTCCAGTCAGTAGGTACAGTCAGCAGTCAACTCTGACTGTTGACTGGTCAAGCTAGCCAGTGGGTCCCACTGGTCAGTGACAGGGCTAAAAAGCAGTGTTGATTTAAACTAATTAGCTTAATTAGGGAGGTGGGACCATGCTGTTAGTGGGTCATTAGCTAACAAGGTTTTATTTAACAAAAAATAGTTAATTAGCAAGGAGGCCCCACACGTCAGTGGGTGATTAGGGGCTAAATAGGACGAGCCGGGCCCACGGGTCAGCGACCCAGAGGCCATTTGAACGGCGGCGCGCCTCCGGCGACCAGAACCGCGGCGATGTCATGCCGGACTTCGCCGAAATTCAGCTAGGGGCACCAGATCGGGGCGTGCTTGGGCTTGTTCGAACGCACGCGACGAGGCGCGTCGCGTGGCACCGGTGGGGGCGCCGGAGACGGTCCGTGGCGACGGCGGCATCGAACGGGGCGGCGACCGGAGTTGGGCGAGGATGGAATCGGGGTTGCAGGGCACGGGAAGCGGCGTTAGCGGGGGCGTTGGCTTCCTGGGAGACCCAGGAGCACGGGACGAAGCTCGGACACGAGCTCGGAAGCTAGCAGCCGCGACGGCGAGACAAGCAGCGACGACGAGCTTCAGCTATGGAGGCACGACGACTATGGGCACATGATCGAGTGCGGGAGAGGGGGGAGATGCTGCAGCTCACAGCAAGGGTGGTGGTGGGCTCGACGAGGCCGGAGACGATCGGAGGCGAGCAGGTTGACGCGGCGGCCGAGGTAGACACCGGCAATGGGAGGACACGGGCGGCATCGTAGGTGCTCCCCGGCTTCGGTCCGGGGTTGCAGTCGAGGTAGACGACGACGGCGTGCCTCCTGGTCATGGCAGGGCGGCGAGGGCTGTCTAGTGGCCACGGCGAGGGTCAGCGGCGGCGACGGCTACGCATTGGGCCTGTTGGAGGTCGACGAGGGAGGCGAGTGGAGGAGGAGGAGAGAGAGAGAGAGGGGGGGGGTGGATCTGGGGCAGCTAGGGTTCAAGGGGGGGCGGTTCGACCTTATCCCCTCCCGGCGAGGTGGTCGGGCGGCGATCGCGCTCGGCGCATGCCTGGTCGGTCCAATAGTGAGGGGGAAGGAGAGAGGTGGAAGGCGACGGGGGTAGGCAGGTGGGCTGGGCCAGCTGGGCCTGTCCCTATGGCCT
Organism: Thinopyrum elongatum; assembly: GCA_011799875.1. NCBI lineage: Eukaryota > Viridiplantae > Streptophyta > Magnoliopsida > Poales > Poaceae > Thinopyrum > Thinopyrum elongatum. The sequence goes on along the minus strand of CM022300.1, from coordinate 83,679,269 downwards.
AAGGCCCAGGGGCAGGGGCTTTTTTTTCTGTTTTACATTTCAGGCACTGTTTTGTAATTCTTTTGCTAGCATTTGATTTTTGCAAAGTGTGAAACTTGTCTCAATAAATCTTATGCAATATTTAGCACTGCCACAAAAAGTTTAGCATTTAAATAAAATAGTTTAAGATTTTTATAATTTAAAAGCATTTAAAACATTATTTTTGTTGGGGAACATAGCATGCAATTTCAAAAAAATTCTATGCTCACGCAAGATCTATCTAGGAGATGCATAGCAACGAGAGGGGGAGAGTGTGTCCACGTACCCTCGTAGACCGAAAGCGGAAGCGTTAGCTTAACACGGTTGATGTAGTCAAACGTCTTCGCGATCCAACCGATCAAGCACCGAACGTATGGCACCTCCGAGTTCTGCACACGTTCAGCTCGATGACGTCCCTCGAACTCTTGATCCAGCAAAGTGTCGAGGGAGATTTTCGTCAGCACGACGGTGTGGTGACGGTGATGGTGATGTGATCCGCGCAGGGCTTCGCCTAAGCACTATGACAATATGACCGGAGGAGTAAACTGTGGAGGGGGGCACCGCACATGGCTAAGATCTATCTGTTGTGTTCTAGGGTGCCCCCTGCCCCCGTATATAAAGGAGGGGAGGAGGAGGCTAGCCACCAAAGGGGGCGCGCCATGGGGGGGAGTCCTACTAGGACTCCACTCCTAGTATGATTCGCCCCCCCCCCACTTTTCCTTTCTCCGGAGGTGGAAAGAGGGAAGGAGAGGGAGAGGGAGAAGGAAAGGGGGGCTCCACCCCCTTCCCTAGTCCAATTCGGCCTCCTCCCTTGTGGGGGGCGCACCAGCCCCTTGTGGGCTGGTTAGCCTCCCTCCTATGGCCCATATGGCCCATATCTTCCACCGGGGGGTTCCGGTAACCCCTCCGGTACTCCGGTATGTATCCGATACACTCCGGAACCCTTCCGGTGCCTGAATACTACCTTCCAATATATCAATCTTTACCTCTCGACCATTTCGAGACTCCTCGTCATGTCCGTGATCTCATCCGAGACTCCGAACAATCTTCGGTCACCAAAACACATAACTCATAATACAAATCATCATCGAACGTTAAGCGTGCGGACCCTACGGGTTCGAGAACTATGTAGACATGACCGAGACATATCTCCGATCAATAACCAATAGCGGAACCTGGATGCTCATATTGGCTCCTACATATTCTACGAAGATCTTTATCGGTCAAACCGCACAACAACATACGTCATTCCCTTTGTCATCGGTATGTTACTTGCCCGAGATTCGATCGTCGGTATCATTATACCTAGTTCAATCTCATTACTGGCAAGTCTCTTTACTCGTTCCGTAATGCATCATCCCGTAACTAACTCATTAGTCACATTGCTTGCAAGGCTTATAGTGATGTGCATTACCGAAAGGGCCCAGAGATACCTCTCTGATACTCGGAGTGACAAATCCTAATCTCGATCTATGCCAACCCAACAAACACCTTTGGAGACACCTATAGAGTATCTTTATAATCACCCAGTTACGTTGTGAAGTTTGATAACACATAAGGTGTTCCTCCGGTATTCGGGAGTTGCATAACCTCATAGTCAGAGGAATATGTATAAGTCATGAAGAAAGCAATAGCAATAAAACTTAACGATCATTATGCTAAGCTAACGGATGGGTCTTGTCCATCACATCATTCTCCTAATGATGTGATCCCATTCATCAAATGACAACACATGTCTATGGTTAGGAAACTTAACCATCTTTGATTAACGAGCTAGTCTAGTAGAGGCAAACTAGGGACACTGTGTTTTGTCTATGTATTCACACATGTATCAAGTTTCCGGTTAATACAATTCTAGCATGAATAATGAACATTTATCATGATATAAGGAAATATAAATAACAACTTTATTATTGCCTCTAGGGCATATTTCCTTCTGTCTCCCACTTGCACTAGAGTCAATAATCTAGTTCACATCGCCATGTGATTTAACACCAATAGTTCACATCGCCATGTGATTAACACCCATAGTTCATATCGCAATGTGACCAACACCCAAAGGGTTTACTAGAGTCAATAGTCTATTTCACATTGCCATGTGATTAATACCCAAAGAGTATTAATGTGTGATCATGTTTTGCTTGTGAGAGAAGTTTAGTCAACGGGTCTGCCACATTCAGATCCGTATGTATTTTGCAAAATTTCTATGTTTACAATGCTCTGCATGGAGCTACTCTAGCTAATTGCTCCCACTTTCAATACATATCCAGATTGAGACTCAGGGTCATTTGGATCGGTGTAAAAGCTTGCATCGACGTAACTCTTTACGACGAACTCTTCATCACCTTCATAACCAAGAAACATTTCCTTAGTCCTCTAAGGATAATTTTTGACCGCTGTCTAGTGATCTACTCCTGGATCACTATTGTACCCCCTTGACAAACTCATGGCAAGGTACACAACAGGTTTGGTACACAGCATGGCATACTTTATAGAACCTATGGCTGAGGCATAGGGAATGACTTTCATTCTCTCTCTATCTTCTGCCGTGGTCATGCTTTGAGTCTTACTCAACTTTATACCTTGAATATAGGCAAGAACTCTTTCTTTGACTGATCCTTTTTGAACTCCTTCAAAACTTTGTCAAGGTATATGCTTTGTGAAAGTCCTATTAAGCGTCTCGATCTATCCCTATAGATCTTGATGCTCAATACTTAAGCAGCTTCACCGAGGTCTTTTTATTGAAAAATTCTTATTCAAGTATCCTTTTATGCTATCCAAAAATTCTATATCATTTCCAATCAGCAATATGTCATCCACATATAATATCAGAAATGCTACAGGGTTCCCACTCACTTTCTTGTAAATACATGCTTCACCATAAGTCTGTATAAAACCATATGCTTTGATCACCTTATCAAAGCGTATATTCCAACTCCGAGATGTCTGCACCAGTCCATAGATGGATCGCTGGAGTTTGCGCACTTTGTCAGCACTTTTAGGATCGACAAAACCTTCTGGTTGCATCATATACAACTCTTCTTTAAGAAATCCATTAAGGAATGCAGTTTTGACATCTATTTGCTAGATTTCATAAAATGCTGCAATTGCTAACATGATTCGGACAGACTTAAGCATCGCTACGAGTGAGAAAATCTCATCGTAGTCAACACTTTGAACTTGTCATAAACCTTTTGTGACAAGTCGAGCTTTGTAGATAGTAACACTACCATCAGCGTCCGCCTTCCTCTTGAAGATCCATTTATTCTTAATGGCTTGCCAATCATCGGGCAAATCCACCAAAGTCCACACTTTGTTCTCATACATGGATCCTATCTCAGATTTCATGGCCTCAAGCCATCTGTCGGAATCTGGGCTCATCATAGCTTCTTCATAGTTTGTAGGTTCGTCATGGTCTAGTAACATGACTTCCAGAACAGGATTACCGTACCACTTTGGTGCGGAACGTACTCTGGTTGACCTACGATGTTCGGTAGTAACTTGATCTGAAGTTTCATGATCATCATCATTAGCTTCCTCACTAATTGGTGTAGGCATCACGGGAACTATTTTCTGTGATGAGTTATTCTCCAATTCGAGAGAAGGTACAATTACCTCATCAAGTTCTACTTTCCTCCCACTCACTTCTTTCGAGAGAAACTCCTTCTCTAGAAAGGATCCATTCTTAGCAACAAAGATCTTGCCTTCGGATCTGTGAAAGAAGGTGTACCCAACAGTTTCTTTTGGGTATCCTATGAAGACGCACTTCTCCGATTTGGGTTCGAGCTTATCAGGCTGAAGCTTTTTCACATAAGCATCGCAACCCCAAACTTTAAGAAACGACAGCTTAGGTTTCTTGCCAAACCACAGTTCATACGGTGTCGTCTCAACGGATTTAGATGGTGACCTATTTAACGTGAATGCAGCTGTCTCTAATGCATAACCCCAAAACGATAGTGGTAAATCGGTAAGAGACATCATAGATCGCACCATATCTAATAAAGTACGGTTACGACGTTCGGACACACCATTACGCTGTGGTGTTCCAGGTGGCGTGAGTTGCGAAACTATTCCACATTGTTTTAAATGAAGACCAAACTCGTAACTCAAATATTCGCCTCCGCGATCAGATCGTAGAAACTTTATTTTCTTGTTACGATGATTTTCCACTTCACTCTGAAATTCTTTGAACTTTTCAAACGTTTCAGACTTGTGTTTCATTAAGTAGATATACCCATATCTGCTTAAATCATATGTGAAGGTCAGAAAATAACGATACCCGCCGCGAGCCTCAACACTCATCGGACCGCATACATCGGTATGTATTATTTCCAATAAGTCATTGGCTCGCTCCATTGTTCCGGAGAACGGAGTTTTAGTCATCTTGCCCATGAGGCATGGTTCACAAGTATAAAATGATTCATAATCAAGTGATTCCAAAATCCCATCTGCATGGAGTTTCTTCATGCGCTTTACACCAATATGACCTAAACGGTAGTGCCACAAATATGTTGCACTATCATTATCAACTTTGCATCTTTTGGCATCAATATTATGAATATGTGTATTACTACGATCGAGATTCAATAAACCATTTATATTGAGTGTATGACCATAGAAGGTTTTATTCATGTAAACAGAACAACAATTATTCTCTGACTTAAATGAATAACCGTATCGCAATAAACATGATCCAATCATATTCATGCTCAACGCAAACACCAAATAACATTTATTTAGGTCCAACACTAATCCCGAAGGTAGAGGGAGTGTGCGATGCTGATCTTATCAACCTTGGAATCACTTCCAACACACATCGTCACCTCATCATTAACTAATCTCTGTTCATTTTGCAACTCCTGTTTTGAGTTACTAATGTTAGCAACTGAACCGGTATCAAATACCCAGGGGCTACTATGAACACTAGTAAAATACACATCAATAACATGTATATCAAATATACCTTTGTTCACTTTGCCATCCTTCTTATCCGCCAAGTATTTGGGGCAGTTCCGCTTCCAGTGACCATTTCCTTTGCAGTAGAAGCACTCAGTTTCAGGCTTAGGTCCAGACTTGGGTTTCTTCCCGGGAGTAGCAACTTGCTTGCTATTCTTCTTGAAGTTCCCTTTCTTGCCCTCGCCCTTTTTCTTGAAACTAGTGGTCTTGTCAACCATCAACACTTGATGCAATTTCTTGATTTCTACCTTTGCCGATTTCAGCATCGCGAAGAGCTTGGGAATCGTTTTCGTCATCCCTTGCATATTATAGTTCATCACAAAGTTCTAGTAACTTGGTGATAGTGACTAGAGAAATCTGTCAATCACTATCTTATCTGGAAGATTAACTCCCACTTGATTCAAGCGATTGTAGTACCCAGACATTCTGAGCACATGCTCACTAGCTGAGCTATTCTCCTCCATCTTGTAGGCAAAGTACTTGTCAGAGGTCTCATACCTCTCGACACGGGCATGAGTCTGAAATACCAATTTCATCTCTTTGGAACATCTCATATGCTCCGTGGCGTTCAAAACGTTTTTGAAGTCCCGGTTCTAAGCCGTAAAGCATGGTGCACTAAACTATCAAGTAGTCATCATATCGAGCTTGCCAAACGTTCATAACGTCTGCATCTACTCCTGCAATAGGTCTGTCACCTAGCGGTGCATTAAGGACATAATTCTTCTGTGCAGCAACGAGGATATTCCTCAGATCACGGACCCAGTCCGCATCATTGCTACTATCATCTTTCAACTTAGTTTTCTCTAGGAACATATCAAAAATAAAACAAGGGAGCTATACGCGAGCTATTGATCTACAACATAATTTGCAAATACTACCAGGACTAAGTTCATGATAAATTAAGTTTAATTAATCATATTACTTAAGAACTCCCACTTAGATAGACATCCCTCTAGTCATCTAAATGATCACGTGATCCATATCAACTAAACCATGTCCGATCATCACGTGAGATGGAGTAGTTTTCAATGGTGAACATCTCTATGTTGATCATATCTACTATATGATTCATGTTCGACCTTTCGGTCTCAGTGTTCCGAGGCCATATCTGCATATGCTAGGCTCGTCAAGTTTAACCCGAGTATTCTGCACGTGCAAAACTGGCTTGCACCCGTTGTATGTGAATGTAGAGCTTATCACACCCGATCATCACGTGGTGTCTCGGCACGACGAACTGTCGCAACGGTGCATACTCAGGGAGAACACTTATACCTTGAAATTTAGTAAGGGATCATCTTATAATGCTACCGCTGTACTAAGCAAAATAAGATGCATAAAAGATAAACATCACATGCAATCAAAATATGTGACATGATATGGCCATCATCATCTTGTGCCTTTGATCTCCATCTCCAAAGCACCGTCATGATCTCCATCGTCACCGGCTTGACACCTTGATCTCCATCGTAGCGTCGTTGTCGTCTCGCCAACTATTGCTTCTACGACTATCGCTACCGCATAGTGATAAAGTAAAGCAATTACATGGCGATTGCATTTCATACAATAAAACGACAACCATAAGGCTCCTCCCAGTTGCCGATAACTTTTACAAAACATGATCATCTCATACAATAACGTGTATCACATCATGTCTTGACCATATCACATCACAACATGCCCTGCAAAAACAAGTTAGACGTCCTCTACTTTGTTGTTGCAAGTTTTACGTGGCTGCTACGGGCTTCTAGCAAGAACCGTTCTTACCTACGCATCAAAACCACAACGATTTTTTGTCAAGTGTGCTGTTTTAACCTTCAACAAGGACCGGCCGTAGTCAAACTCGATTCAACTAAAGTTGGAGAAACAGACACCCGCCAGCCACCTGTGTGCAAAGCACATAGATAGAACCAGTCTCATGAACGCGGTCATGTAATGTCGGTCCGGGCCGCTTCATCCAACAATACCGCCGAATCAAAGTAAGACATTGGTGGTAAGCAGTATGACTATTATCGCCCACAACTCTTTGTGTTCTACTCGTGCATATCATCTACGTATAGACCTGGCTCGGATGCCACTATTGGGGAACGTAGCATGCAATTTCAAAAAATTTCTACGCTCACGCAAGATCTATCTAGGATATGCATAGCAACGAGAGGGGGAGAGTGTGTCCACGTACCCTCGTAGACCGAAAGCGGAAGCGTTAGCTTAACGCGGTTGATGTAGTCGAACGTCTTCGCGATCCAACCGATCAAGCACCGAACGTACGGCACCTCCGAGTTCTGCACACGTTCAGCTCGATGACGTCCCTCGAACTCTTGATCCAGCAAAGTGTCGAGGGAGAGTTTCATTAGCACGACGGTGTGGTGACGGTGATGGTGATGTGATCCGCGCAGGGCTTCGCCTAAGCACTACGACAATATGACCGGAGGAGTAAACTGTGGAGGGGGGCACCGCACACGGCTAAGAGAATATCTGTTGTGTTCTAGGGTGCCCCCCTGCCCCCGCATATAAAGGAGGGGATGAGGAGGCCAGCCACCAAAGGGGGCGCACCATGGGGGCGAGTCCTACTAGGACTCCACTCCTAGTAGGATTCGCCCCCCCACTTTTCCTTTCTCCGGAGGTGGAAAGAGGGAAGGAGAGGGAGAGGGAGAAGGAAAGGGGGGCGCCACCCCCTTCCCTAGTCCAATTCGGCCTCCTCCCTTGTGGGGGGCGCACCAGCCCCTTGTGGGCTGGTTAGCCTCCCTCCTATGGCCCATATGGCCCATATCTTCCACCGGGGGGTTCCGGTAATCCCTCCGGTACTCCGGTATGTACCCGATACACTCCGGAACCCTTCCGGTGTCCGAATACTACCTTCCAATATATCAATCTTTACCTCTCGAACATTTCGAGACTCCTCGTCATGTCCATGATCTCATCCGGGACTCCGAACAATCTTCGGTCACCAAAACACATAACTCATAATACAAATCGTCATCGAACGTTAAGCGTGCGGACCCTACGGGTTCGAGAACTATGTAGACATGACCGAGACATATCTCCGATCAATAACCAATAGCGGAACCTGGATGCTCATATTGGCTCCTACATATTCTACGAAGATCTTTATCGGTCAAACCGCACAACAACATACGTCATTCCCTTTGTCATCGGTATGTTACTTGCCCGAGATTCGATCGTCGGTATCATTATACCTAGTTCAATCTCATTACCGGCAAGTCTCTTTACTCGTTCCGTAATGCATCATCCCGTAACTAACTCATTAGTCACATTGCTTGCAAGGCTTATAGTGATGTGCATTACCGAGAGGGCCCAGAGATACCTCTCCGATACTCGGAGTGACAAATCCTAATCTCGATCTATGCTAACCCAACAAACACCTTTGGAGACACCTGTAGAGTATCTTTATAATCACCCAGTTACATTGTGACATTTGATAGCACACAAGGTGTTCCTCCGGTATTCGGGAGTTGCATAATCTCATAGTCAGAGGAATATGTATAAGTCATGAAGAAAGCAATAGCAATAAAACTTAACGATCATTATGCTAAGCTAACGGATGGGTCTTGTCCATCACATCATTCTCCTAATGATGTGATCCCGTTCATCAAATGACAACACATGTCTATGGTTAGGAAACTTAACCATCTTTGATTAACGAGCTAGTCTAGTAGAGGCATACTAGGGACATTGTGTTTTGTCTATGTATTCACACATGTATCAAGTTTCCGGTTAATACAATTCTAGCATGAATAATAAACATTTATCATGATATAAGGAAATATAAATAACAACTTTATTATTGCCTCTAGGGCATATTTCCTTCAATTTTAGCCACTGTTTTAATTATTTTAAGGTATTAAAACACTTGATAAAACTGTTGGTTCATCACCATAATTAGTTATGGATTATTTGCCACATGATGAACATTTTAGTTTTCATGTTTGAAGAAATATTATTTTGACTTTAATTCAAATTTGAAAATGGCTTTGATTTTTATCAAGTGGCAATTTGACTTAGTTAAATTTGATGACATGGAATCATTAGGGGGATATTACTGTAGCTTGACACTGGGGGTGTTACATCTGCCTCGGCTGCTCCTCCGCCGGATGTTTCCTGCCCCCAAAGGCGCGGCTATCTCCTGATGCTGCTATTAGTTGGGTGCTCGAGGTCCACGGGGAGTGGCGGCCGGGCGGGCTGGGTCTTGGTTTGGCCTCGCCGCAGGCCGCTCCTAGTCCCCAGCGGTGCCTCCTTCATGTTGCGGTTCCGGCATGTGTGTATTTGTGTGGCCACTGTGTTCTTGGCGGGTGGTTGAGGCCTCGCGGCGGAATTTTGTCGGCACTGCTCCGGTCTCGGCAGTCGTGGACCTACGTTCTCCAGCGTCCGCTTCTTGCCAGTGTCCTCTGCCGGTGCAGTGCCGGACCCGGCGCTCCGATTGCTGCATCCTCTCCGGCCTTCGGCTCGCCGGTGTTTCGGCGGCTCCGCCCTTGGCAGCTCGGAGCTGCGTCCCTTCCGGTTCCTAGTTGACGGTAGCGTCGGTCGCCATCCCACCCTCCGCGGCGGCTCTCTCTACCTTGCCGCCTTTCCGTCCACCTCCATGCCATGCCGGCCCAAAGCTCATGTTTTTTGGCGGCGCCAGGTGCCACTCTCCGACGGCAGACGCAGCCCCACCCCACCCTTCTGTGGTCATAGTCTCGACTTGTGCATTGACTTTGTCATCTATGGATCCTGATTTGGCGGCAATGGGATTGCTCGGATTCAAGCCAGGGCGAAAGACCTGCTCGGCTTGCCGACGCTGGCAATGGCGGCACTTGCGGGTATCGTTTTCCTTCTTGAAGGCTCTGACATGGCCTTTATCCGCGCCCCTCTTCGAGCATCGGGAGAAACCCTTGGTACGATTCTGCGGATCGAATGGCGGCGGCGTAATCATGTCGCTCTCCTTCTTGAAGGCGCTATCTTGCTTGCTCGCGGCGTCCCTGGTGTTGACTTTGAAGATGTTCGATGTCTTGCCAGTCTAGGCTTAGTGGGTTTAGCTATGGTTTTTCTTCTCTTCGGGCTGAGCATCCCTTGTTTCTCTGCTCCGGGTATCATGCCCACGCCGGTTTGCGTTCGTACCATGTGTTGTATCCTCTTTGTACTCATTTCTTTTCCTTCTATCAATGAAAAGATACGCAAGCTTTGCGTATTCGCGAAAAATGACCGATGCTAGATTTCTCTTTGATCTTTATTTTTTTTCGGGGATCTGTATAATGACTGGTAACTGCTTGATTTCAAGTGTAGTTGTCTCTTTTCATCTGTATAACGAATGGTAACTGCATAGGGGTAGTTTGATGATTGTTAGAAGGGAGAGAGAGGATTGGTGGAATAGTTGTTGTATTGCTTGAGCCTCGTGGGCATATATATAGGAGTACAATGATCAACTTGGAGTACAAGGCAAGCCAGAACAAATCCTAGTCTATCTCGTCTTTCCTAATAATCAATATACTCAACATCCCCCCGCAGTCACAACGGTAGCGACGCAGACGGTGAGACTGGAGAAGAATCTGAAGGCAAAGCCGACGGACACCCCCCCACAGTCGTAATGGTCGACGCATCACGGAAGTCATGGCTGGAGTGGAAACCGACGAGGTTGCTCAAGCAAGGCGGTAGCCCTTTGTGCCATTTGTCGAGGTAGCCGAGAGCGTTGGGTGGTGTAGCCGTGGTTGAGGTAGCCGTGCGAAGAACACCGTGGTCGATGTCGAGTCGAGGTAGCCGGTGTCGAGGTAGTCATCGTGGAGCCACGGGCGCAAGGAGGCACCGAGTTAGCATGGGTGTAGTGGTGTCGAAGTAGTGGTGCGCCGGGAAGGGGACGGTGTTGATGAGGCATCACGCATGGTTTGCCAAACCCGGGGACACGTCGTAGACGAAGGCACGCGTCGGTGTTGCCAGCACCGGGCATGCGTAGACGGACGAAGATGAAGTTGACGAAACGCCGCACCAGGCTTGCCAGGCTCGGGGACACGTCGTGGACGAAGGCACGCATCGGTGTTGCTAGCACCGGGCATGCGTAGACAAGGGACCTGCATGAGCTGTACGCCATGTCGAGGAGTCGGAGGGCCAGCAGAGAGGAAGACTTGACGACGGTTGCGGCGCCAATCGGTGCGGGGCCGATGCGCCATCGGTGGTCGGAGTAGACGAAGTGGTCGGGGTAGATGACGGCGACGCTGGCAATGGGCTGGTGTTGGACGAAGACGAAGGGGGTGGACGGGCAGCGGCTACGGGGGTAGCGGTGGTAGCAGCCGAAGAAGAGTGGCGGCGGCGGCCTGACGGCGGCGGCGGCTAGGTTAGGAGCGCAGTGACGATGCTCGAAGTAGGCAAGGAACCCGACAGCGTGTCGAAGACCGGCGCGGACGGTGGCGTTCTCGTGCCAAGGGAGACGGTGCGGCGCATACCACGGGAAGTCGACGCGCGGTGATGGCGTAGTGGACCACGAGCCGCGGCGCTACGGCCCCAAGGGGCGACGCAGCGGCGGCGGGCAGGTCAGGGCGACGGAGGAAGACCTTGGGGCGGCGTGGACCACATGCCGCGGCGCTACGGCCCGAAGGGGCGACGCAGCAGTGGTGCGTGGGTCGGTGATGCCGAGGGGACAGCCTCTGGCAGCGGCGGTGACCGCGTTCCGCGGCGCTATAGCCCGAAGAGACGGTGTAGTGGCGGCTCGCGGGTCGGGGCAGCCGCGGGAAGAACCATTGGCCGGGGGCGACGGCCTGACGGGAGGCGGTGTGGACTGCGTGCCGCGGCGCGATAGCCCTAAGGGGCGACGCAAAGGCGGCGGCGGCTACGGGGGTAGCCGGTGGGAGGATCTCGGGGCGGCGGCATGGAATGCGGGTCGTGACGCGACAACCCGAAGGGGCGTCAGCGGGAGCGGCGCGTAGGTCGGGCCAGCCGGCGGGAAGAACTCGGGGCGGCGACGCAGCGGTCCTAAGGGACGGCGCGACGGCCACCTGTGGCTCGATTGGCGATAGGCACGTGCTCGGGGACGTGCTTGGCGAAGACAGGGGCATGATCGGTTGATCAGACCGACGGCGGCGCTGTACGCGCCATGGCAGGGATGACGCGCAGATCGGAGTCGATGGCGACATTGTCAGTGATGTCCCGGGCGATGACGACGAAGACGGACCGGCAATGGAGACCGCGTGGACGAGCGACCGGCAGCGACGCACAATGGCGTCCCTTGGGCGTGACGTCCAGCCAGGCCTCGCGGTTGTTGACGATGAGGCCGGTGTAGTCAACGCCAATGTCGAAGTAGAGGCGCGGGGGTCGACGGCGGCGGCGGGCGACGCAAACCGATCAAGCATAGATCGGAAAACCAAAAAGAAAACGCCGATCAAGATGACCGGTGGGAGAGAGAAAAATCCGGAGCAAGGGCTCTGGAAAAAGACTCTCTAGGGCAGCCGGTCAACATGACCGGCGGACGAACCCTAGGTACGGGCGGCGCGGCCCCCGGCGGCGGTCATGGAGACCGACTGCCCCGGGGGCGGTGCCTGGTGCGGAAGCGGCGGGCGGCGGCTAGGGTTTGGATCGGTTAGGCTGATACCATGTTAGAAGGGAGAGAGAGGATTGGTGGAATAGTTGTTGTATTGCTTGAGCCTCGTGGGCATCTCTACTCCTAATGTCTCAGTACGTACGTCGTTTCATTAGCTCGTTCCCTCCCCCTCGATCCCATCCCACTTCCACTGATTTTTCTTGATTTTTTTTACTAACCGAGCCAATGCCCAAAAAACCCCCACAAAAACCAAACGGTGGCATCCTTTCCATGCCACACCTCCCTTGCACAATAAAATTTCCAAACAATGGGATCGTCCCACCGATTTCAATCCTTTTGGATCCATCCCGATCTCTTACCCTCAAATCACTCCCTCTCGATTCATGATCTCCTTCCTGATTCGAGTACTCTCCCGATCTAATTTCTTCTTCTCTTCATGGTCTTTTGTTTCCTTTTAAATTGACCACAATCTCACCCAAACTGGTAAGTGATTATTCAATCCAATCATGGAGATCAATCATTGTAACCAGATTTGGTAATCGATAATCGAAATCAATACACAAGATCTCTCCTTTCTTTTCCACATGATTTTCATCTTCACCCAAGATCATGGTGTCGGATTCAGGGCTCTGCAGACCCAAGAAAGGTTCAAACTCTGGGGTGCGTGCGAAGAACTCAATCTCCCCAGTTTGCCGACCCGTGGATCTCACCGCCTAGCTCGATGAACTGGAAGGGAATGAGACACAGCAGTTTACCCAGGTTCGGGCCACCTTGCGGTGTAAAACCCTACTCCTGCTTTGTGGTGGATTAGCCTCGAGGTGGGCTGAGGATGACCTAGTACAGAGGGAGAACAACCTCAGGAGGTGTGTTCTTGTGAGGGTGTGGGCTGGTGAGGATGATCTGGTTCCCCCCTTCTACGGTGATGGCCTAGCTATATTTATAGTGGCCTTGGTCCTCTTCCCCCAAAATGAAGGCGGGAAGGGATCCCACAACGACCAAGTTTGAAGGGAGACAAGTAGTACATCTTATCCTGACTAAAGGTGGTCTTTGCCTGCAAAGCTTCTGGTTGTGACATCTCGGTGGGCTCGGCGATGACCTCCGTCCTGCCGTCCTGGTCTTGTAGCACGGGAATGGAAACCTTTGGCTGATTCATTGGGGCTCTGCGTCTGCGCTTGCTTCCTTAGCACCGAAGAGGAAACCTGCTATACGGCGCCCGCTGGCGCCCGCCTGGCCTTGGTCGTCATGGCTTGCGTCATCTGAACCTCACGAGGTGGGGTTTGCATAAAAGTCTCCGCTCCTCAGGAGCCGGCCTAAGGAAGCCGCTCCCTCTGGAGGTCTTGGCATCATCCGCCTCGTGAGGCTTGGCCCCTCGCGAGGGTCTTGTGTTGTTGATGATGAAGATGAGCCGTACCAGGCCATTGGTGAAGCCACGCCGAGGGCCGCAGGCAGGCAAGTCTGGGTACCCTGGTTCCCAGAACGCCGACAGTAGCCCCCGGGCCCAAGGCGTGCTCGGACTTGGCTTCAAGGCGAAGCCAAAGGCAAGGGCAAAGTGTCGCGGGCCCTAACCGCCTGCGGACCTGGTCGACGCGTGGCGCTTGATGGGACGTGGGCGTCTCCGCTTCCCCACGCTGCTTCGGCAACCGTTCGACTTGACAATAGCCTGCTGCATGCAAAAAGATCATCATTACCGGAGATCGTGGAGGCCGGCGGTTGGCCTCCCTCTAGCTATAAATGGGTGGAGGGGCGGAGCCCCCCTGCTCATCTCCATCTTCCTGCTGCCTGCTTCTTCTTCTTCCTTCTCGCCTCGCCGTCTTGTCGCAGCGTCCATGATGCCGGGGAGGAGGCTTTCCGCGGCAGAGAAGGGAAAGGCCCCCAAGGGGGGGCCCGGCTCGCTGCCGCCCAAGAGAGGCCATGGGAGGCCCCAAAAGCACGCAACAATCTCGGCGGCGGCCCCTTGAGGGCACGGGCGCGCTCCTCTGACAGCCGGCGCCGCCTCCGACAGCCGCGGTGGAGCTTCTTCCCGCGGCAAGAGCTGCCGCGACCGGGGCAGCTTCGGCGATGAGGGGAGGCGCGTGGTGGTCGTCCGGCCACCATGACCGTGCTCCCACTCAGCCGACGCACTCCCGGAGTTCGTCGTGCGGTCGGAGAAGCCAGCGGGCATCTGGTTCCAGCTGCCGCGCTCCTTCGTGAGCGCGCTGCCGGCTGGAGGGCCTGGCGGCCTCTGGCTGCAGGCCGACGGCTGGTGCAGCTAGGCCTCCTGGGTGGATGCCAAGGTCACCGCCGCCGGCAACGTGTTCCTGAACCGCAGGTGGCAGCCGTTCGCCCGCGCGCGTGGCCTGCATGGGAGGTGCACCCTCCACTTCAGGTACGACGGCGCCACGACCCGCTTCGTCAGGGTCTTCGGGGAAAGCGGCCGGCGCCTGGGGTGCTGCCCGGAGAGCGACAGTGACGACGATGACGACGGCGACGACGCCGTTGCTGGCGGTGAGCTTGCCCTTGGCCATGCCGGCTCCAGCAGCAGGAGCTCCTCTTCTGGGCGGAGTACGAGCGACGGCGACTGCGACGAGCCGCTGCGCTGCCGGGCTCGGATCGGGGAAGGCGACGAGCCGCATCGCCGGCGCGCGCCGGTGAAACAGGAAGAGAGCTCCGACTGAGCTCGGGTGTTGCCGGGGCCGAACCTCAGGAGTCGCCGTAGTCGCGCAGCTTGCTTTTGTTTCTTTCTTCCTCCTGCATTGAAAGAAGTAGAGGGCCGTGTTGGGGCGTGTAATGAACCATGGCGCTTGCGCCGTTATGCTATGCTCGTCATTTTCATATCGTGTTGCGATGTCCATGTTTCTACCCGGTGCGTTTAGGGTAACTTATCTCGGTGTGCTCGCGGTAGATTTGCATGTCGCGAGGGCACGCCTTCCCGGGGGCATCTTCCAATGGCTTCCTTCTTGAAAACTTAGGAGCCGCTGAGCCTTGGGAGGCGTTGAGCCTCGGGAGGCGTCATGTAGCTGCAAGGTTAGAAACTTAGAAAACCTTAGGAAGCGTCTCGTCCTTCCTCGCACAAGCCCCCGAGCATGGTTTGGTTGTAGCTAGTACACCGCGTCGCGATGCCCGGAGGCATGGACTCAAGAAGGTGCACATGCCCGTGAGCTCATCCGAGGGCGTCACGCGAGGATTAAGGCGCCGAAGCTAGAGCAGGCGAGGTGTGGTCGCGAGCCCGGCGCACGCACACCGTACCTAGGCCCCGCGCGCGGGGCGCGAGAGGGGGAGCGACGGGCAACTGCCGCTCCTCCTGGGACAGGGTTGGAAAGGCGAACACCGTGAAAAGAGAAGAAGAGAAAAACTTTCCAACTCTTGCAAACGTAAGACACGAAAGCTCCAAATTTCACTCAAGAAGTCGAAAACCAACTACAGAAAGCAAGCAAAAGAAAAGCCGCGTCCGGCACCTAGACTAGTCTTCTTGTCTTCCCACCAGCGCAGAGCATGGGGCCTCCACTAGGACGTGGGTGGGAGCCCCCGTGAGGCCCGGGGGCGGCACTCAGGAGACTCCGGGGCATGTACAGCCCCAACTCATTATTACGTGAGAGTGTCACGAGCGGAGACCTTCACAGGCGCGGGGCCTTGCTTCATGGGTAGAACTTCCGGAGGTGCTGGATGTTCCAGGCGTTCTGGATGGGGATCCCGTCATGCGTCTCCAGGCGCGCGGCGCCAGGCCTAGAGACACGGGCGATCCTGAACGGGCCCTCCCACATGGGCGAGAGCTATGCAGCCCTTCCTTGGAGAGCACCCGCCTCAGGACGAGATCACCCACCTCGAGCGTCCTGGAGCGGACGCTGCGGCAGTGGTACCGCCGCAGCGCCTGCTGGTACCTCGCAGCTCGGAGCGAGGCTTGGCGGCGGCGTTCCTCCCCCAGCACGAGGTCCATCCCCCGCGTGGCGTCCTGGCGTGCCTCATCAAACGCTAAGACCCGTGCGGAGCGATGCCTGACCTTGTGAGGGAACCGCCTCGGCTCCGTAGACGAGGAAGAACGAGGTCTCGCCCGTCGGCTTGGTCGCGGTGGTGCGGATGGACCACAGCACGGACTGGAGCTCATCGAGCCAGCCCCTGCCGCAGGCCTCGAGCTTCTTCTTGAAGGTCCTGGCCTTGAGGCCTCTCAGGACTTCTGCGTTGGCGCACTCGGCCTGGCCGTTGCTCCGAGGGTGTGCCACCGAAGCATAGCATATCTGCGTTCCAAGGTTAGCACAATATGTTTTAAAAAGGTTGCTGGTGAACTGCGAGCCGTTGTCGGTGATGATGCGGTTAGGAACCCCGAAGCGGCTCACGAGGCCCTTGATGAACTTGACGGCCGAGCCGGCTGGGATGGCGCGGACGGCTTCCACCTCCGCCCACTTGGTGAACTTGTCGATGGCGACGTTGTAACACCCCATGTCATTAGCCACAGTAATCACTTTTGATAATGACAAGTTAGCTAGATTAACAGTGCCTAATCATCATTTGCATCATATTGCATTTCAACTCCCAATTTAAACTTCAAATTAAATCAAAGTGGAAAATAAAAATTGTTCAAACACAGAAACTAAAATGTTCGTTAAATAACAAATAATCCAGAGACAATTCTAAAATTATAATCAACATTCACTAAATTACTTAAGTGACTCTAACAGTGTCAAAACAGCATTATTTAATCCCATTTAGTTTTATAAAATTGCAAATGAAATGATATGAACTCAAAACCATTTTATGGCATTAGTAGATGTTGTACTGGAGTTTTGTGGCTAGTTCACATATTTTACAAAACTAAATATGTGGCCACACATTTTAGAAAAACAGAAAACAAAAGAAAACAGAAACAGAAAATAAGAGAAAAGAGAAAAAGGCCTAAAGCTACTGTGCACTCAGGCCTGCTTCTACAGCGCCGGCCCAGCCCACCCCGCATCTTCCCCCACCTCTCACTGCTCACCCTCGCCTCGCTGTCGAGCACCTCGCGCGCGCAGCCCGACCCCCCCCCCTCCGCGCGGTCGACAGCGCGCCGCGCTCGCCGAGGAGGATAAGAGCAACTCCCCGCTCCCCCTGGCGAACCCTAACCACCATTCCTCCCCCTCTCGTCCCCTCCCTCGCTCCCGTTCGAGATGACCGAGCGCCACCGTCGCCGCCGATCGCCGTAGCCGCGGCCACCATCGCCCGTTCGTCGCCCCGACAAGTCCAACAGCTCCGCCTCGCTCCTCTGCTTCGACTACGCTGCCGGATCGAGCCCGGGAGCCCCTCGCGTCGCCGCATTCTTCCTCGCCTCCGTCTCGGCCACCGCACGTCGCTCGCCATCGATCTGTCTCAACGGACCACCCCGAGCCCACTGCCCAGTCCCCACGCTCCCCCGGTAAGCTCCTGCGCGTGACGCGCCCTCCCCTGCCTCCTCTAGTCGCCTGTAGCGCCCGATCCACGATCGCCCGATCCCTCCGCCGCCTGGCCTCATCGCCGGCGTGGCCACGGCGACCATTTGGTCCCGTGAGTGCCACCGTTGCCCTCCCCGCATCGAGAAGACGCCGTAGCCATCTCGCGCTGCTCGTTTAGCGCACCGTAGCCCCGATCCCGACGAGTACCGAACTCCGGCGACCGCCTCGTCGCTCGCCGTCGACGATACCGACCACCTTAGCCCCCGCCGTCACCCCAGATCGCTCCGCCGCCGTCTTGCCGTTCGAACCAGCCCGGCCGCGCTCGAAATGGCGCGGTGTGGACGAATCCCGACCCCCTCCCGGTCACGCCGCCATCATTTTTGGTCGCCGGCGACGAGTCGCCGATCGACGCTGACGTGGCCGGTGGGTCCCACCCCTGTGCCACTGACTGTGGGCCCTCGCGGGCCCCCTTTGACCTGTTGACTAGGGTCAACGCCTACGTGGCCGCCCCTGTCTCGCTAACATGCGGGCTCCACCCCCATTAAAGGAATTAATAAAAAGAATAATTAGTTAATTAAATTGCTAAACACTCACTGACAAGTAGGCCCCACACGCTAATTAATCCTATTTAGTTTAAATTAACTCTGTTTAAACTAATCAGAGGCTGACATGTGGGTCCCACTGGACCCACTTGTTAGGTTTGACCCTGGTCAGCTGGGTTACCTGCTGACGTCACTCTGATGTCATGCTTGCGTCATCATTTACTATTCTGGATAATTCGAATTTAAATAAATAATTAAATTCAGAAAATGATTAAATCTTTAGAAAATCATATAAAATAATCCGTAACTCCGATGAAAATAATTTATATATGAAAGTTGCTCAGAATTTTGATACGAGTCTGAATACGCCCTCCGTATTCCTGTCAGATGCCCCTAGCTAGATGAACATGGAACTTTTTGCCTGATTTCAATAAATGAATAGTGCCCAATGTTGATTAAATAAATTCAAATAAATTCCTAAATTAACTAAATCATTTAGTTAGGCAGTAGAACACCTCTGCATATCATTTAGACACGTCATGCATATTGTTTGCATTTTTGCCGTGGATTTATTGTTTCTCTCCCTCTCCTTCTCTCTCGATAGACACCGAGACCGACGCCGTTGCAGCTGAGTACGACTACGCACCAGACGAGCAGCCCGTTGACGACCCCTCCTTCTTGCCAGAGCAACCAGGCAAGCCCCCCCTGAGCATCCAGATATCGCCCATTCCATTTCTCCTGCTTGCATTAGATTTTGCTACTGTTAATGTTTGCTCCTATTCTGATGCATAGCCTGCTTTTGTAACCTGTTTATTGTTACCTTACCTGCCTATGTTAAACTGCTTAGTATAGGTTGTTAGTGAACCATCAGTGACCCCCACCACCTTACCCTTGTTGCCCCTGCTTGATCATCGACGACTCGATCAATGTCGTCGACCAGAGACCAACACATCACTTCACCCCCCTTAGTTGTACGACTCTGCATAGTTACTATTGAGTGCCGAGGGTGATACCTCGTAACGCACTCCTGATGAATACTCTGCAGTGTAGCTGTTCGTTCGTGGTCATCGAGGGTGATTCCTCCTTCTCCACTTCCGATAAGACTCTGTCGTGCAATCCCTCAGTGTGAACCTCGAGGGTGATGCCTCATACGTTCACCCTGATGATTTTATCGAGTGGAATCCACCGAGGGTGATTCCTCGGGTTTCCCCCTTGATGTTATGACCACATGGTTACTTTGACCTTTGCTACACGCGGTTCGACCCTGATGGGTACCCGCAGGGGATCTATGATGTCGGGTGTGCCGGAAGGGCACTCGAGTGTGATATTGTGGCGGAGCTTTAGAAACTCTGATCGTCTCCGCGTGTTACTAAATCAGCCTATTGGATTTGGGTATTTGATCTGAGTGGGTTGACGTGCCCTATACGCACTACCACCACGCGGGATTATGGTTTATGGGGCCCTCTACGTTGTACGTTTCTCCCGAAAGCTCTTCAGACGTCACGGTTCACCGTGCGGGCTGATCGCTGGGAATGGGCTGGATACTTCACTGACGAGTTCAGTGTCGCGCCTGCACCCCGGCCAGCCACGCAACGCGCAGGGTGCCCAGGGCGATGGCCCAAGACCTCTGGGTGCATAGGTTAGTTCGGCGTGCTGACCTCTCTACTGAGCCTAGGTAGGGCGCTGCTTCGTGTTGATCTCCCGAGGCCGGGCATTACCCAGCAAGTGTGTCCGGCCAGAGGTGATCGAGCGTGTTGGGTAACAGTAGTGCACCCCTGCAGGGAAGAACAATCTATCGATAGCCGGTCCTACGGTAAAGGACGCTCAGTTTGTTTATCCCGATCTACTACTTGAACTGGATACTTGTTACTTAATTGAAGCTTCGGGATCGCTTTCTCGCAGGGAGTCGAGAAAGGACCTCTAGGCTTGCTTCAACATGCTTGCTTAATAAAATGCTATTCTACTCTCTTCTATTGCTGCAAGATGATGGCTTCGTGAAGATGTTTGAAGATGCTAGTCTTCGATAGGACTAGGCATTCTCTCTATTCTGGCATTTTCTGCAGCCCAGTCCACATATACAGCCTTTTCCCCTTTGATAATGTTGCATATGTAGTGTAGATCCTTGCTTGCTGAGTACTTCGGATGAGTACTCACGGTTGCTTTGTTACTTCTTTTTCCCCCATACCCCCCACTTTGATGATACATCAGACGATGGAGCCCCGGAGCCAGATGTCACCTCAGGAGCTTACTACCAGGAGGGTCCAGACGGTACTTACTACTGGATCGAGCCAGCCGACCAGGAGTAGGATCGGAGGCTCCCAGGCAGGAGGCCTTCGCTTTTCGATCTAGAGTCGTTGTTTGTGCTAGCCTTCTTAAGGCAAAAATTGTCTAACTATGTCTGTACCCAGATATTATTTGTATGACTGACTTATGTATTCGGATCCTCGTGATCCCTGGTCTGTAATATTGTGGATCTCCGTTTATTTGTGTTAGAGTTGTGTTGTGATATCTTCCCGTGAGTCCCTGTGCTTGATCGTGCATGTTTGCGTGTATGATTAGTGCACGATTGAGTCGGGGGCGTCACAGACGTAGAGGTAGCGGTAGCCCCCGGGCGCTCGAGGGAATGGACCCAGGATGTCCAGCCCCCAGACCGCGAACGGCCACGAGAGCGGGATGGTCTGGAGGCCCTGGGCAGGCTGGTGAATCTGCTTGGCGTGGAACTGACATGCCTCACAAGATCTTACCAGCTCGGTGGCATCATTGAGCGCCGTGGGCCAGTAGAATCCACTGCGGAATGCCTTGCTGACGAGGGTGCGTGATGAGGAATGATGCCCGCAGTCCCCGCCAAGTATGTCGGCCAACAGCTCGCATCCCTGCTCCCTGGAGATGCACCGTAGAGAAACATTGTTTGGCCGCCTCCGGTAAAGCTCACCGTCCTGAATGCAGTACGCAGTGGCCTGGCGGGCGACTCGCTCTGCGTCTTCCTCCTTCTCTGGCAGGGTGCCTTGGAGCAGGTACGTCTTGAACTCCTCGGTCCAGCACCCCTCCCGAGGTGTGTTCTTAGGCCGGCACCCACTTGGCGGAAGAACTGCTTGATATGGCGATCCGAAGCTGGCGCCTGCGACCCGCCGAGGATGGCTGCAATGGCGTGAGGCGCCGGCGCCGCGGAGCGCGCGATGGAGAGGTCGCCAGTGCTCGCCGGTGCTGCCTGGGCGACGCGGGCGGTGAGGGCGGCCCGGCGCTCAGCACGGACTCGACGAGCGTCAACCATGGGAACGGTGGAGCGGCGGCGAATCGACCGGCGGAGGAAAGGCTTCGACGCACCCCTACCTGGCGCGCCAAATGTCGGATTCAGGGCTCCGCAGACCCAAGAAAGATTCGAATTCTGGGGTGCGTGCGAAGAACTCAATCTCACCAGTCTGTCGACCCGTGGATCTCACTGCCTAGCTCGATGAACTGGAAGGGAAGGAGACACAGCAGTTTACCCAGGTTCAGGCCACCTTGCGGTGTAAAACCCTACTCCTGCTTTGTGGTGGATTGGCCTCGAGATGGGCTGAGGATGAACTAGTACAGAGAGAGAACAACCTCAGGAGGTGTGTTCTTGTGAGGGTGTGGGCTGGTGAGGATGATCTGGTTCCCCCCTTCTACGGTGATGGCCTAGCTATATTTATAGTGGCCTTGGTCCTCTTCCCCCAAAATGAAGGCGGGAAGGGATCCCACAACGGCCAAGTTTGAAGGGAGACAAGTAGTACATTTTATCCTGACTAAAGGTGGTCTTCGCCTGTAAAGTTTCTGGTTGTGACGTCTCGGTGGGCTCGGCGAAGACCTCCGTCCTGGTCTTGTAGCACGGGAATGGAAACCTTTGGCTGATTCCTTGGGGCTCTGCGCCTGCGCTTGCTTCCTTAGCACCAAAGAGGAAACCTGCTATACTGCGCCCGCTGGCGCCCGCCTGGCCTTGGTCGTCATGGCTTGCGTCATCTGAACCTCACGAGGTGGGGCTTGCATAGAAGTCTCCGCTTCTCAGGAGCCGGCCTAAGGAAGCCGCTCCCTCTGGAGGTCTTGGCATCGTCCGCCTCGCGAGACTTGGCCCCTCGCGAGGGTCTTGTGTTGTTGATGATGAAGATGAGCCATACCAGGCCGTTGGTGAAGCCACGCCGAGGGCCGCAGGCAGGCAAGTCTAGGTACCCTGGTTCCCAGAACGCCGACACATGGCTCGCTGGCCTCCTCCTCATGTAAAGCGGTAGCCATAGTTGCGTTCGTCCGGAGTTTCCCGAAGGTCCTCCTCCTACCGGGACGCTGTGTCGCAGGCCGCCTCTTTACCCCTTTCCATTGCCATGGCGGCGGTGCAGATGGATGGGCGCGCGAGGTAGCGGGAGTTTAGGGAGGCGGGAGGTGGGAGGGAGATCACCGACATGAAGATCTGTGCCCGACCCCCGGCTCTCTGCTCCACCCATTGCCGATCGACATGCATCGACCTATTGCCCTGTTGTGTGTATCCTCTCTGTTTGAATTTCTTGATTGACGCAACAAACTACAATTTGTGGTTTGTTACTCTACAAGTTAAGCAAATATACTTTGTGCTTTAGCATTTTTGTTGAGTAAAAACTAATCATGCTGAATGTTTCAGATGTACAAGATGTTGTCTGCACCCGTGTAATTTTCTTCAGTTTCTTTTCTCAATGTGGTGGCTATGCCAGTGGAGAGACCAAAGACGATTACCCTGAGATAGTGGGATGTGCATGGAAGGAGCGACTAACCAGGTAGGGGGAAGCTGTGCTCGCCGACACTGGCCAGGTATGTTGTTTTCCTTTGCTCGTTTCACCGTCATGCTATGCTTGTTTACCTTTCTGGCTATTGCAGTACAAATCTTTCGAAGTTTCCCCAAATTATCACATTCTGGAGCTGCTGTTCTACTGAAATTGAATGAACGAAATTATAGACGGTTAGCACGGCTTTTGGTCCTTATTTCCCTATCTTTGGACATCTCGTTGGTTTTATAGAAGTATACTATCATAGCAATAACAGAGTGCTTGTTCAGACAGTTAATGTTACAGGTCCTGACGTCCAATCTACCATCATATAGTACTTTTATTTCCCAGTTTCTATGCTAGGTAGATGAATATTTACTGACTTATGCTAATAAGCTTTTTAGAAATACAGAGAGTACTAATATGTTTCATGTGAGAATGTATAATATGTTGCTTTCAGTTTCTCTTCTGTGTTCAGTTTTTTATTTATCTTTTGTTAGTCCCAAAGCATTTGTACCAATATGTTTTATGCAAGAAGATATAATTTGTTGCTTCATATTTCCTCTTCTAATAGCTCTACGTTAAAGGATGGCAATGTTTAGGGGTTGTTCTACTTCTGAAAAAGACAAAACCACCAGCCCCATAGTTGATAGCAAATCAGTGCATATTAAGTTTACGTGCGTGCTTAGTCTTTGCATGACTGCTTGTAGTTGACTATAAATAATTTTTAGGCTCATAACGGTAATTGGCTTGGCTATTTAACGACAAAGCCATGCTTGAAGCACTAAAGATCTTCGTGTCCATGTGCGAAGAGGAAGAACAAGGTGTGTGTTCTATCAGAGCTACGGTAGTGGTGCCTGCTCGCGTGAAAAGGATGGAAATTTAACTTCGAAGTGGTGCATAGTCAGAACAAAAGCAAGGGGTAACGACAGAAATGCTGGAGAAAAAAAATACCATGCTCTATGTGGTCATGAAAGCATATTCTTCTCTAGATAAGATATTTTTGGTGGTAGGCATGTGATGGCACAGAACAACGTATGTCACATTAGATAATGTCAAACCGTAGAATATGTCATACGAGCAGTGGTGGAGCTACAAACAAAATGCTGGGCTGACCAAGCTAAAGAAGAAAGTCTGAATCATTGACATTAATAATTACCTTCTATTCCCATTTGTCACAAGATCAAGTGAGTAACAAAAGAAGCTATACCAAAATACAGTTTCACCATTACGCTATTTTAGTTGGCCATTGCAAAAATAGTAGGTTCAAACAATGGTCACTGCTGCTTGCTGCGCACAGTTCCGTGGGGTGCAGTAGTGGTGGGGCGGTTCCTGATTAGTCGAGTCACCGTGCTACTGTTTGGCCATGAGCGATGGTTTAAGTTTGCCGGTGGCCAGTGGGTGACGTGGCAGTGGCCGGCAACTACAGGCTGCTGTGTGACATAGAGATCTCATTTTTGTAGCAACTACAAGCACTCAGTGAAGCGGTAGGAAGTAGGAAATCGGTCCAAACTATTATCTGAAGACCTGACATGCTATCTGGTGCCTTTTAGTAACAAATATAACTCCTTCTCCAGCAAAAAGAACAATGAGAGGCATACTACAATTAGTTTTACCCTCAGAATTGCTCATCATTCTGTGACAAAGACAAACATATAACATGTGATATATCCATTCAGATGTGTGCTCTGCAAATTGAGCGATGTTTTTTTGTCTTCTATGAATAGATAATGAATGCTAATATAAATCTGCTATATGTCTCAGGAAAAAACTTGACTGCCTAATTTATCTTTCAATGGTGCATAGTTCAATTTTGTCTTCCTAATTTCTACAGTATCAGCTCATATGCTGATTTATGTCATAAATAAGTATTCACTCTTACAACACCACCATGCTTGTTTTCCTCCTAATTTTGAACCATGCCGGCAACTATTGTTTCTTTGGCCACAAATGCTTTTTGTTTTGCATAATTTTTGCTATTACTTAGTAGTGTCGCTGATTTGGGTACACTTGACTCCAGCACCTCTTTCTATAAATAGATGGTACTAAAGTTTCCTGTTTGTTTTTTTACATACCTTTTGTCTAGGCCAAAGGTGTGATTCTTCAGGGTTAATACTTCTATACTTCCTCTGTTCCAGAATATAAGATGTATTGATTTTCATGCAAGTCAATCATTTAAATGTTTGACCACGATTATAGAATAAAATAACAATATCTGCAATACATAATAGAGAAAATATGAAACTACTTTCCATGATGGATCAAATGATATAAATTTTGTATTGTGATATTGATATATTTTTCTAAAAAGTCGGTCAAACATGAACTCGTTTGACTTTTGAAAAAACAAATACACCTTATATAAAGGAATGGAGGGAGTATATTGTTAGCTCTTGATTATATTTTCTGGGACATTTATATCAATTTAGCTTCAAATTTATTCGTATTTTTTTTGGGACATTTATAAGTGCGTGCGGAAGCTTCAAGTATGTACAGTGCACACACTTTTGTTCGACAAATTATAACCACAATCAAGGTCAAAATCGACGCATATATGGCATCACAAATGTCCTGCAAGTAATGGTCATATAGAAAAGACACTTAAAAACAGAATTCGTTGGAACTATGTTGTATTCCTTTCTTGAACTTGTATTCCTTCATTTATTAATATTTATTTACCATGTCCCTTAATCGTATGATGAAGCTAATTTTACATAACATTACAAGGGCCTGAATGAATGAGGAGTGAAATTAGATCATGGCCTTTCCGGTTTGAAGGTATTGTTCATGTAAATTTGTTATTCCTACTGAAATTGGCATACTAATCCTACACGCACCTGAATATTCTTGCAGAGATATATTATGATAACTCTCAAAAATCAGTATTGTATAATGACAGAAGTTGATAATCTAAATCAGCAGGAGCAAGCTTTGGATGAGCGTATAAGCTAGGTTGGTAGCTGTTGCAAACAATAATCTGCAAATTCTTTGATGCTCTACAAACATACAATCTTCTTTATTGTTGAACCAAATAAAAGTATGATATAACTTGGAATCTTGTTTTTTTGCAGCGACATGTGCGGAAAGGTAAGCGGGTTAACAGAAGATGAAAATGGTCAAAGGTAATAATATTTCTCCGGTTAGTTGTAAGATGCCCTTTGGGTGCCTTTTATATAAATAAAAAAAGTTTGAAGATTATTGAACAATTAAAAGTCATTTGTCTATTTGATGGTTATATCTCTGACAGGAGACCCCATCATTTCCTTGGTACCCAATTTGTCAATCTATGTGCTTTATGATAAATTTATTTGTTTGTTGGTGTTAGAAAGAGTGTCACATTGCTAGGATACTTGTGGAGTCATTTGTTGGTACATATGATCTGAGGATTACCACATGACAACCTTACTTGTCAACAAGATATTATACATTAACATTTAATGTGCATGATGTATTATCAGAAATGAGAATGTCTAATCATTGGGTGACAACTAATGCACTAGATTTGTTTTATTTTTGTGTTACAGTGGTCTCAGCTTTGGGAGTTAGATATTTACATCATAAAGCATAACATGACCACTCCGCAACTTGCAAGAAAATTCACTCTTTAAGGAAGTGAAAGACCTAATTATTTGTGACGTTCTTCGGTCCTAAGTATGTGCTTAGTCTGAACTGAAGTTTATTTCTTTACACTCAATGTCCCGTATTTATTGGTTATTGTTTTCTTGGTTCACCATCGGTGATAGCAGAGTTGCAGTGATGATGTCAACCATGATGTTTCAGGGAGATGCACTACTGGATGCCATTCTATTTGCTCCATGTGCTATTTGGTAAAAGTTGATTCATGTTTTAAGTTCTTTTAGATTGTAAACTTAATCCTATAATTATTCATGCATTTTTGTATACATTATCACACATATAAAATGCATTGTCAGTGCTTAGACAATGGTGGTATAAGAAGAAAATGAACTGCTGTTTTTTATCCTCGATAAGATATTTGGGTTCTCTTTCTGTGCTAGCATCTTTTCTTTTGGAATGGTATAGTTAATAGTGCTCTTATAAAGAATTTGCTGGGTAGACAACAAATATACAAGAAAAGCATGTGTTGATAGCAAGGTTGGAACTAGCAGATTTCAGAAGGAAAATGAATGCAAATGTAGTAAATCTTGCTTTGAGTGGAGATATTATCATCCCTATATTGCTAGATTTAACTTTAATCTATGTGTTGCTCTGTATGTATCTCAGCATAAATGGTTCATCAATCATCATACTAGGTTTTAGTGTAGTGATTTTCCTTCTGTTGCTTCTTGACGAATATGAATTACATTGTGTTTTCATGGAAGACTTTTCTTTCCCCTCTCTAATCATACTACTACTCTTATCCTTGCCTCTATATGAAGCTACAAATATTATGGCAACAAACGAGCATTCAGCTTCTGTCCGTAGCAACACACGGGCATTCTACTAGTATATATATGAGTACAATGATCAACTTGGACTACAAGACAAGCCAGAACAAATCCTAGTCTATCTCGTCTTTCCTAATAATCAATATACTCAACAATGATGATGAAGCTAAACTGCCATATTACCCGTTCGAGTATAATAAAAAGGGAAAACCCGGTTATAGAGAGAAAAATCATAAGTTTCCACACGGAAGAGGAAGTAAAAGAGTAGCATCTTTCCCTAAGATAAAGTAAAAATTAGAATAGCATCTTACTAGTACTATCTAGCCCCTACCCAGATGCCAACACGACACAAAACAGAGCTAGCACATGATACTATCTCGCACCCCTGACCACTCCCATCAGGGGGCATCATGCTTCCTGCGCACGAGTCCAAGATACACTGTCGCCATTTGCGCTCCCCGCCCCGAAGCCCCCCCCGCTCAACAGCACGATCGTCTGCAAATATTCCATTCCCCATCCCGGCTGATATGACCACCTGCTCAATCGGTGCTGGCTTTACAGCTTACGCACCAAGGTTCGATGCCCTACCTGATCGCGCGGTATCCTTTCCCTGTTGATCTGATGGATGAACACCTGGTTCACCTTCTTCCCTGCTCTGCTCTTTTGCGGCCATGCCTATCGGAGGCGAGAGCAAGCGAGTGAGTGACTGAGTGTCATGGGTCATTTTTCCTTTCCCTGGATGATGCCCAAGTCTGCCCGCTTACACAGCGTGGCTCGCCTGGCTCGCTGCCTCGGCGTCGTCGAGCCATTGGCGGGGCGTCAGGTCAGGGGGTACGAACGAAGCGAGAACGAATCACTCGCCATCTTCTTGCTTTGTAGCGGCTAAGAGTGATCAAACGTATGATATGGAATAGTTGTACTTATGTTTGTTGTCAGGAAAAGAGACAGTGGATGCTTTTTACAGATTTTTTTAATCAAGTCCACCTTTTCCCCCCGTAAATCTTTTATTTCTCAAAAGTTCTCATCGATTAGCTTATAACCCCCTAAACCATCATACTTATCTCGGAGCACTTACCCCCGTTAATAGTCGTGAATAGGAACTTGTATAAAAGGTGTGCAATGAATATGACAGTGTAAGTTAGGAGATGAAGTACATGGATACAGAGAAACATGACGGTGACAACCGTTCCCGTAAACCTTATAATACGAGTGTCTGTGGTATGCGCAAAAGAGAAAACAAATAGGTGGAGCGGTGTCGTATATGCCGTGTCGACCATAGCGGGTCTCAGCGGCATGGTGCAACAGAGTCTCGACGGCAGATATGTCTTGACAGGCAAGCGCAGGGCGGCCGGTGACGCCGTGACAGTGTCGACGGCTAGTCTGGTAAAGATAATGCAGATCTCTATCTAAAGATGGGTCGACAGCTAGATGGCACCATGTAGAAGGCTTTTCTCCACTAAATAATATTTTGGTTTTAACTGATCACATATACTAAATAAATAAACCAACAACAAAATTTGATTACTCCTTGAGTTTGTGGTTTAAAAGCGACTCCAACCGTTCCTGTAAACCTTAAACAACTACGGCCGAGGGAAGTTCAGGGTAAAAAAGCTCTCCAACAGCTTCTGTAAATCGATTTTTTTACGAGATCCCGTAAAAACACCCCCTCCTTCCCGTAAGTATTTGTCCTTTTCGTATTTTTTTGGCGGTTAAAAACCGTCTGAAACTTCACTGCCCACCACGCACCCTCGCGCCGTCGCGTCGTGAGGCCACCTCCTTCGTGCCACCGCGCCGTCGGGCCATCGCCACTGCCTCGCGCTGTCGGGCCACCACCACCGCCTCGCGCTGTCGGACCACCACCGCCTTGCCGGGCTGCCGCTACACCTCCGCGTCGCCGCCCCGCACCTTGCCGGTCACCGTCACACATGTCAATGACATTCGAGCCCTAGGCCATTAGCTAGGTTTGTTTGATAAGAAAAGACAGATTTTACGGAAAGAGGTTTACATGAACCGAGAAAAAATATTGTCAGACTATTTACCGTAAGTTATACGGTCATCCCGTAAAACCATTTTAAGAGAAGGTTTTTATGGGAGCTGTTGGAGTTGCTGTAAAGAGTGCAGCAACTTTGAGCAAACGAAATTATCTATGGTAAACACTTGGGTAGAAATAGACCATATGCAAATACAAAGAACCGAGATACACATTATCACATACATATTATCACTTCTTCCATTCATGAACTTGCCTGAGAAATTAATTAATTATATGATTCACGGGCATTCACTTTTCAAAAAGATAGGCATGCTTGCTTTGTAGCTTGTAGGGACAGAAACGCATGTTTATCTACTCCTGCTGCCCACAAAATCATGCTTTCATGTCAAATCATTGTGCCAAATCATATCCCGCTTTTAGCATGTTACTCCTACAAATAATTGCTGGAAGCAAGTTCACACTTGCGCGCATGCTCACATTTCTCGTGTTTTTCTAAGTCCAAATTCCAACAATTAATCAATTATGTATCGCAAGAAAACTTGAATTTTTTTAGCGAGACGTTATTAAGTTAACTTATTACTTGGTTAGGGAAGTAAATATACAATCGGATTTAAGTCCCCGTGAATGCGAATATATGTTCCTATTTATAATTCCGGGACACCTCTTAATAGTCATAGTCGCTTCACTTGGGTCATCCTCAAAGGGGGGGGGGGGGGGGGGGGGGGGGGGGGGGGGGGTGGGCACGGGGTAAACCCTAGCTGCCGTCGGCCCTGCCCACCTCT
Organism: Thinopyrum elongatum; assembly: GCA_011799875.1. Classification (NCBI taxonomy): domain Eukaryota; kingdom Viridiplantae; phylum Streptophyta; class Magnoliopsida; order Poales; family Poaceae; genus Thinopyrum; species Thinopyrum elongatum. The sequence continues at coordinate 83,648,924 of CM022300.1, read as the reverse complement.
CCATTCTCCTATCACACTCCTCACCGCCATGAAAGATGCTGGCGAGCAAAGATCTCTCAGTCGACGATGGTGCGCGGGCTATTTCTCTTCCACGACGCGATGCGCAGCTCACACGAGAGGCAAAATTTCGTGTTTTGACCCTTTTTGCTAACAAATTCAGGATTTGACCCCTGTTTGAAAATATTTCGGGATCTGACCCTTTTCCTACCGCCAGACCCCTTGGCGGTAGGCTATAACAGCCTACCGCCAAGGGGCTTGGCGGTAGGGTTCCTGCCTACCGCCAAGGGGTCTGGCGGTAGGCTGTTATACCCTACTGCCAAGGGGTCTGGCGGTAGGCCCTGGGCACGCTCTGTGTTGGAAACTTAGAACTTTTTGGCGGTAGGGTGTCCAACCCTACCGCCAAGGGGCATGGCGGTAGGCTATTATACCCTACCGCCAAGGTGCCTGGCGATAAGAAAAGGATCAGATCCTGAATTTTTTTCCAATGAGGGTCAGATCCCAAAATAGTATACGAAAAGGGTCAAAACATGGCGGCAGTTACCAGAGAGAAGTCCCTATCACTGACTGATCTGACAGTGATGCTCCTCACGACATAGTGGAGGAAGCCGATGGTGAGGTGGGCATTTTTTGGGGCCGGTGACGGCAATAGTCAGGCTCTTAGCCTGACAGTTGACGTATGTATATGGGCATGGAAGAGGTGGTTGCAACAACATATCCTTCATATACCGCCTCTCCCTCTCCTGTCGATGGGATCGAAGGTGGTCTGACAGCAGGCCGATGCGGGGAGGCGAGATCCTCAATCCGCTTTCGGCGTTTTCTCCAATGATGCGGGTGTTGGGAAACGTTGCATAGACAAATTTTTTTTTACGAACACGCAAGATCTATCAAGGAGATGCATAGCAACGAGAGGGGAGAGTGTGTCTATGTACCCTCGTAGACCGTAAGCGGAAGTGTTTCACAACGCGGTTGATATAGTCGAACTTTCTTAGCGATCCAACCGATCTAGTACCGAACGTACGGCACCTCCGCGTTCAGCACACGTTCAGCTCGGTGACATCCTCCGCCTTCTTGATCCAGCAAGACGGCGAGGTAGTAGATGAGTTCCGTCAGCACGACGGCGTGGTGACGGTGATGGTGAAGTGATCTCCGCATGGCTTCGCCTAAGCACTACGAAAATATGACCGGGGGTGTAAACGGTGGAGGGGGCGCCGCACACGGCTAACAATTGATCTGGTGTGTGCTAGGCGCCCCCTCCCACATATATATAGGTGGGAGGGAAAGGGGAGGCAGCCTGACGTACTACATAGGTGGACGGCCGGCCCTAGGGCTCCTGCCCTGGCCACGCCCCCCCCCTTCCTTGTATGAACAAGGGGGAAGGAAAGAGGGGGGGAGAGGGAAGGAAGCGGGAGTCCTACTCCACACTTTCCTTTCCCTCCCCTCTTTCCTTCTCCACCAAGGTTGGCCTGCTATGGGGTGGCTGGTGCGTTTCCTCTCTTGGCCCATAAGGCCCATAACTTTTGCCGGGGGTGCCCGGAACCCCTTCCGGTGACCCTATAAGTACCCGGTACCCCCCGAAACACTTCTGGTGTCCGAATACTATCGTCCTATCAATCTTTACCTCTCGACCATTTCGAGACTCCTCGTCATGTCCGTGATCTCATCCGGGACTCCGAACAACATTCGGTCACCAAATCACATAACTCATATAATACTATATCGTCATCGAATGTTAAGCGTGCGGACCCTACGGGTTCGAGAACTATGTAGACATGACCGAGACACCTCTCCGGTCAATAACCAATAGCGGAACCTGGATGCCCATATTGGATCCTACATATTCTACGAAGATCTTTATCGGTCGAACCGTTATGACAACATACGCAATTCCCTTTGTCTGTCGGTATGTTACTTGCCCGAGATTCGATCGTCGGTATCTTCATACCTAGTTCAATCTCGTTACCGGCAAGTCTCATTACTCGTTCCGTAATACATCACCTTGTGACTAACTCCTTAGTCTTTTGCTTGCAAGCTTATGATGTGTATTACCGATAGGGCCCAGAGATACCTCTCCGATACTCGGAGTGACAAATCCTAATCGCGATCTATGCCAACTCAACAAACACCTTCGGAGTTACCTATAGAGCATCTTTATGATCACCCAGTTACGTTGTGACGTTTGATAGCACACAAGGTATTACTCCGGTATCCGGGAGTTGCATAATCTCATAGTCAAAGGAATATGTATTTGACATGAAGAAAGCAATAGCAATAAACTGAACGATCATTATGCTAAGCTAACGGATGGGTCTTGTCCATCACATCATTCTCCTAATGATGTGATCCCGTTATCAAATGTAAACATGTCTATGGTTAGGAAACCTTAACCATCTTTGATCAACGAGCTAGTCTAGTAGAGGCTTACTAGGGACACTGTATTTGTTTATGTATTCACACATGTATTTAAGTTTCCGATCAATATAATTCTAGCATGAATAATAAACCTTTATCATGAATAAGGAAATATAAAATAACAACTTTATTATTGCCTCTAGGGCATATTTTCTTTAGTCTTCCACTTGCACTAGAGTCAATAATCTAGTTCACATCACCATGTGATTTAGCACCCGTAGTTTACATCGCCATGTGACCAACACCCAAAGAGTTTACTAGAGTCAATAATCTAGTTCACATCGCCATGTGATTAACACCCAAAGAGTACTAAGGTGTGATCATGTTTTGTTTCTGAGAGAAGTTTAGTCAACGGGTCTGCCACATTCAGATCCGTATGTATTTTGCAAATTTCTATGTCTACAATGCTCTGCATAGAGCTACTCTAGCTGATTGCTCCCACTTTCAATATTTATCCAGATTGAGACTCAGAGTCATCCGGATCGGTGTTAAAGCTTGCATCGACGTAACCCTTTACGACGAACTCTTTATCACCTCCATAACCGAGAAACATTTCCTTAGTCCTCTTTAAGGCATCTAAGGATAATTTTGACCGCTGTCTAGTGATCTACTCCTGGATCACTATTGTATCCCCTCGCCAAACTCATGGCAAGGTACACAACAGGTATGGTACACATCATGGCATACTTTATAGAACCTATGGCTGAGGCATAGGGAATGACTTTCATTCTCTCTCTATCTTCTGCCGTGGTCGGGCTTTGAGTCTGACTCAACTTCACACCTTGTAATACAGGCAAGAACCCTTTCTTTGACTGATCCATTTTGAACTTCTTCAAAACTTTATCAAGGTATGTGCTTTGTGAAAGTCCTATTAAGCGTCTTGATCTATCTCTATAGATCTTGATGCCCAATATATAAGCAGCTTCACCGAGGTCTTTCATTGAAAAATTCTTATTCAAGTATCCTTTTATGCTATCCAGAAATTCTATATCATTTCCAATTAATAATATGTCATCCACATATAATATCAGAAATGCTACAGAGCTCCCACTCACTTTCTTGTAAATACAGGCTTCACCGTAAGTCTGTATAAAACCATATGCTTTGATCACCTCATCAAAGCGTATATTCCAACTCTGAGATGCTTGCACTAGTCCATAGATGGATCGCTCGAACTTGCACACTTTGTTAGCACCTTTAGGATCGACAAAACCTTCTGGTTGCATCATATACAACTCTTCTTTAAGAAATCCATTAAGGAATGCAGTTTTGACGTCCATTTGCCAGATTTCATAATTATAAAATGCGGCAATTGCTAACATGATTCGGACAGACTTAAGCATCGCTACGGGTGAGAAAGTCTCATCGTAGTCAACTCCTTGAACTTTTCGAAAACCTTTCGCGACAAGTCGAGCTTTGTAGACAGTAACATTACCATCAACGTCAGTCTTCTTCTTGATGATCCATTTATTCTCAATGGCTTGCCGATCATCGGGCAAGTCCACCAAAGTCCACACTTTGTTCTCATACATGGATCCTATCTCAGATTTCATGGCCTCAAGCCATCTGTCGGAATCTGGTGCAGATCTGAGAAATTATGAAGAACCTACGAATTATGATGAAGCCATCACAGAAATCTGGACTCATCATAGCTTCTTCATAATTCGTAGGTTCGCCTTGGTCTAGTAACATGACTTCCAGAACAGGATTACCGTACCACTCTGGTGCGGATCATGCTCTGGTTGACCTATGAGGTTCAGTAGTAACTTGATCTGAAGTTTCATGATCAACATCATTTGCTTCCTCTCTAGTTGGTGTAGGCATCACTGGAACAATTTTCTGTGATGTGCTACTCTCCAATTCGAGAGAAGGTACAATTACCTCATCAAGTTCTACTTTCCTCCCACTCACTTCTTTCGAGAGAAACTCATTCTCTAGAAATGATCCATCTTTAGCAACAAAGATTTTGCATTCGGATCTGTGGTAGAAGGTGTACCCAATTGTTTCCTTAGGGTATCCTATGAAGACGCACTTCTTCGATTTAGTTTCGAGCTTATCAGGCTGAAACCTTTTGACATAAGCATCGCATCCCCAAACTTTAAGAAACGACAGCTTAGGTTTCTTGCCAAACCATAGTTCATATGGTGTCGTCTCAACGGATTTAGACGGTGCCCTATTTAATGTGAATGCAGCTGTCTCTAATGCATAACCCCAAAACGATAGTGGTAAATCGGTAAGAGACATCATAGAACGTACCATATCTAATAAAGTATGGTTACGACGTTCGGACACACGATTACGCTGTGGTGTTCCAGGTGGCGTGAGTTGTGAAACTATTCCACATTATTTTAAATGAAGGCCAAACTCGTAACTCAAATATTCGCCTCCGCGATCAGATCGTAGAAACTTTATTTTCTTGTTACGATGATTTTCCACTTCACTCTGAAATTCTTTGAACTTTTCAAACATTTCAGACTTATGTTTCATCAAGTAGATATACCCATACCTACTCAAATCATTTGTGAAGTTTGAGAAAATAACGATACCCGCCGCGTGCTTCAACACTCATCGGACCGCATACATTGGTATGTATTATTTCCAATAAGTCATTAGCTCGCTCCATTGTTCCGGAGAACGGAGTTTTAGTCATCTTGCCCATGAGCCATGGTTCGCAAGTATCAAATGATTCATAATCAAGTGATTCCAAAAGTCCATCCGCATGGAGTTTCTTCATGCGCTTTACACCAATATGACCTAAACAGCAGTGCCACAAGTATGTTGCACTATCATTATCAACTTTGCATCTTTTGGCATCAATATTATGAATATGTGTATCACTACGATCGAGATTCAATAAACCATTCACATTGGGTGTATGACCATAGAAGGTTTTATTCATGTAAATAGAACAACAATTATTCTTTGACTTAAATGAATAACCGTATTGCAATAAACATGATCAAATCATATTCATGCTCAATGCAAACACAACATTTATTTAGGTTCAACACTAATCCCGAAGGTAGAGGGAGTGTGCGATGGTGATCATATCAACCTTGGAATTATTTTCAACACACATCGTCACCTCATTTTTTTAATTAGTCTCTGCAACTCCTGTTTCGAGTTACTAATCTTAGCAACTGAACCGGTATCAAATACCCAGGGGTTATTACGAACACTAGTAAAATACACATCAATAACATGTATATCAAATATACCTTTGTTCACTTTTCCATCCTTCTTATCCGCCAAGTATTTGGGGCAGTTCCTCTTCAAGTGACCATTTCCTTTATAGTAGAGGCACTTAGTTTCAAGCTTTGGTCCAGCTTTCGGTTTCTTCATGGGAGCGGCAACTTGCTTGTCATTCTTCTTGAAGTTCCCTTTCTTTCCCTTGCCCTTTTTCTTGAAACTAGTGGTCTTGTTAACCATCAACACTTGATGCTCTTTCTTGATTTCTACCATCGCCGATTTCAGCATCACGAAGAGTTCAGGAATCATTTTCGTCATCCCTCGCATATTATAGTTCATCACGAAGTTCTAGTAGCTTGATGATAGTGACTAGAGAACTTTGTCAATCACTATCTTATCTGGAAGATTAACTCCCACTTGATTCAAGCGATTGTAGTACCCAGACATTCTGATCACATGCTCACTGGTTGAGCTATTCTCCTTCATCTTGTAGGCAAAGTACTTGTCAGAGGTCTCATACCTCTCGACACGGGCATGAGTCTGAAATACCAATTTCAGCTTTTGGAACATCTCATATGCTCTGTGGCATTCAAAACGTTTTTGAAGTCCCGGTTCTAAGCCGTAAAGCATGGCGCACTAAACTATTAAGTAGTCATCATATCGAGCTTGCCAAATGTTCATAACGTTTGCATCTGCTCCTGCAATAGGTCTGTCATCTAGCGGTGCATCAAGGACATAATTCTTCTGTGCAGCAATGAGGATAATTCTCAGATCACGGACCCAGTCCGCATCATTGCTACTATCATCTTTCAACTTAGTTTTCTGTAGGAAAATATCAAAATAAAACAGGGGAGCTATACGCGAGCTATTGATCTACAACATAGATATGCAAAAACTATCAAGACTAAGTTCATGATAAATTAAGTTCAATTAATCAAATTACTAAAGAACTCCCACTTAAATAAACATCCCTCAAGTTATCTAAGTGATACGTGATCCAAATCAACTAACCCAAATCCGATCATCACGTGAGATGGGGTAGTCATCAATAGTGAATATCTCTATGTTGATCATATCTACTATATGACTCACGTTCGACCTTTCGATCTCCAGTGTTCCGAGACCATGTCTGTACATGCTAGGCTCGTCAAGTTTAACCCAAGTATTTTGCATGTGCAAAACTGTCTTACACCCGTTGTATGTGAACGTAGAGTCTATCACACCCGATCATCATGAGGTTCTTCGAAACGACGAACTTTAGCAACGATGCATACTTGGGGAGAACACTTTTATCTTGAAATTTAGTGAAGGGATCATCTTATAATGCTACCACCGTTCTAAGCAAAATAAGATGCATAAAGGATAAACATCACATGAATCAAAATATGTGACATGATATGGTCATCATCATCTTGTGCTTTTGATCTCCATCTCCAAAGCATCGTCATGATCTCCATCGTCACCGGCTTGACACCTTGATCTCCATCGTTGCTTCGTGGTCGTCTCGCCAACTATTGCTTCTACAACTATCGCTAATGCATAGTGATAAAGTAAAGCAATTACATGGCGTTTGCATTTCATACAATAAAGAGACAACCATAAGGCTCCTGCCGGTTGCCGATAACTTACAAAACATGATCATCTCATACAATAACGAATATCACATCATGTCTTGACCATATCACATCACAACATGCACTGCAAAAATAAGTTAGACGTCCTCTACTTTGTTGTTGCAAGTTTTACGTGGCTGCTACGGGCTTGTAGCAAGAACCGTTCTTACCTACGGCAAAAACCACAACGGTGATTCATCAAGTTTGCTATTTTAACTTTCTTCAAGGACCGGCTGCAGTCAAATTCGATTCAACTAAAGTAGGAAAAACAGACACCCGCCAGCCACCTTTATGCAAAACTAGTTGCATGTCTATCGGTGGAACCGGTCCCATGTGCGTGGACATGTAAGGTTGGTCCGGGCCGCTTCATCCCACAATACCGCCGAATCAAAATAAGATGTTGGTGGTAAGCAGTATGACTATCACCGCCCACAACTCTTTGTGTTCTACTCGTGCATATCATCTACACATAGACCTGGCTCGGATGCCACTGTTGGGAAACGTTTCATGGAAAACAAATTTTTTTTTACGCACACGCAAGATCTATCAAGGAGATGCATAGCAACGAGAGGGGAGAGTGTGTCTACGTACCCTCGTAGACCGTAAGCAAAAGCCTTTCACAACGCGGTTGATGTAGTCGAACTTTCTTCGCAATCCAACCAATCTAGTACCGAATGTACGGCACCTCCGCGTTTAGCACACGTTCAGCTCGGTGACGTCCTCCGCCTTCTTGATCCAGCAAGACGGCAAGGTAGTAGATGAATTCCGTCAGCATGACGGTGTGGTGACGGTGATGGTGAAGTGATCTCCGCAGGGCTTCGTCTAAGCACTACGAAAATATGACCAGGGGTGTAAACGGTGGAGGGGGGCGCCGCACACGGCTAACAATTGAGCTGGTGTGTGCTAGGTGCCCCCTCCCACATATATATAGGTGGGAGGGAAAGGGGAGGCAGCCTGGCGCACCACATAGGTGGCCGGCCGGCTCTAGGGCTCCTGCCCTGGCCGCGCCCCCCTTTCCTTGTATGAACAAGGGGGAAGGAAAGAGGGGGGGGGGGGGAGGGAAGGAAGCGGGAGTCCTACTCCACACTTTCCTTTCCCTCCCCTCTTTCCTTCTCCACCTAGGTCGGCATGCTATGGGGGCGCACCAGCCCCTTGTGGCTGGTGCGTTTCCTCTCTTGGCCCATAAGGCCCATAACTTTTGCCGGGGGTGCCCGGAACCCATTCCGGTGACCCGATAAGTACCCGGTACCCCGCGAAACACTTCCGGTGTCCGAATACTATCGTCCTATATATCAATCTTTACCTCTCGACCATTTCGAGACTCCTCGTCATGTACGTGATCTCATCCGAGACTCCGAACAACATTCGGTCACCAAATCACATAACTCATATAATACTATATCGTCATCGAATGTTAAGCGTGCGGACCCTACGGGTTCGAGAACTATGTAGACATGACCGAGACACCTCTCTGGTCAATAACCAATAGCAGAACCTGGATGCCCATATTGGCTCCTACATATTCTACGAAGATCTTTATCGGTCGAACCGTTATGACAACATACGCAATTCCCTTTGTCTGTCGGTATGTTACTTGCCCGAGATTCGATCGTCATACCTAGTTCAATCTCGTTACCGGCAAGTCTCTTTACTCGTTCCGTAATACATCACCTTGTGACTAACTCCTTAGTCTTTTGCTTGCAAGCTTATGATGTGTATTACCGAGAGGGTCCAGAGATACCTCTCCGATACTCGGAGTGACAAATCCTAATCTCGATCTATGCCAACTCAACAAACACCTTCGGAGATACCTGTAGAGCATTTTTATGATCACCCAGTTACGTTGTGACATTTGATAGCACACAAGGTATTCCTCCGATATCCGGGAGTTGCATAACCTCATAGTCGAAGGAATATGTATTTGACATGAAGAAAGCAATAGTAATAAACTGAACGATCATTATGCTACGCTAACGGATGGGTCTTGTCCATCACATCATTCTCCTAATGATGTGATCCCGTTATCAAATGAAAACACATGTCTATGGTTAGGAAACCTTAACCATCTTTGATCAACGAGCTAGTCTAGTAGAGGCTTACTAGGGACACGGTATTTGTTTTTGTATTCACACATGTATTTGTTTATGTATTCACACATGTATTTAAGTTTCCGATCAATACAATTCTAGCATGAATAATAAATCTTTATCATGAATAAGAAAATATAAAATAACAACTTTATTATTGCCTCTAGGGCATAATTCCTTCAGCTGGTGGGTCTTGGGCTCTCTTAGCGTCATGGTCCAGCAAGCGAGAAGGCGCCAACCGTTAGGGAGATTGCTGACACTGGTGCTTTTGATATTCTTTGGGTGAAAAACCATGATCTCGCCGTCGGCTAATCAGTTATTGTCAACGTGCATGTGTCTTGCTTTCACTGAAGGTGTTGGCTCCAAGCTTGACTTTGGGGATGGAAATTACATGTTCAACCCTTTGGTTGGACCCAACGTGAACACCCATGTGGTGAACCCTTTTGAAGGATTTTGTCTAGGAGTAGTGTGATTTTTGTTGTCCGATCACATGCTGACCGGGTGATTATGGTCCCATGGTCAGAGGGATCATGATTGGTTTGTGGAGATACTGCCGCGAGGCAAGTCCATTTTAAATAACTTCATATTATTTTTAATTTTGAGCTAATCTGTTGGTATTGATGTTTCTCTTTACTGAATAATTAATAGTACGGAACTATTGTGCAGGCGATGAATATTGTGCATGACCATTGCACGATGGGAAGTGGTGTGCTGACGTCTGTTCCATGCAATGGATGGAATTGATTGATTGTCGTGTAAAAATTGTGTGCACGGTCTTAGTGCGCATAGCAGTGCTCTTAATAGTATATGGATGTGTGCATCAATCGATGCAAAAGTTGATGTTATCCTTCATTTCGAAAGTAAATACATTAAATATTAGTAACAACCGCGTTCAGTCCTACATAATGAACATGTAATTTAACTGTATCAAATAGACTGTACATGACAAACAACATTTCAATCAAATTAGTTATTTTTGCGATGGATATAAAAGTATATTATGTGTGTGTCCAAGAACACCACATCTAGCTAGTCATCAAGATCTAACGCCATGGTTGTGGAGCCGTGGATGTTTTGTCACAAATTCTAACTAACTGCTACTATTTATTGATCTCGATGTTTAGTAGGGTGGTACGACAAATGTTGGGCTAGAGAGGAGACAATAAGGCGATGAGTGCTATCACACCAACGGAGCTACCTTTGCTTTGATGGGAGTAGGAGCACCAGCACCTTCATGGAACCAAGAGTTTGTAAGACAGGTTTGGCATCCAGAGTGCAGCATCCATGGCTGCTTTCCAGCTCCATATACAAAGGAAATAATTGCCTAGTCTTTCTTTTAAAAAGAAGTTGGACTTTTATGATAAATGACACTTTTATTAACTTAAAATATAACATCAAGTGGACACAAATCGTATGAGCGACATCCAACCTCTGCATAATTAGGACGTACACAGCTGAAAGTAACAAGTCGAACAAAATAATAAAATAATTTGATTTGTTGGCAGCAATAAAGTCCTATAAGATCAACACTATGTATATGTCGAAAGAGGAGATTCCAAAAAGTATGTTGCCATCCACGTTGGGTAAAAACCTCCCTAGCCAACCGCTCCAACCATATACACACCACCTTTTTTGCATCAAGTTTGGGAGCTTTATTAATCAACTAACATCTGATTATAATATTCCAAAAGGCAATTAACACCGCCTTGAATAATGGTTGATACTCCATTCGACATAGTGTAGGCCACGTATGAAGATAGTATGTAAGAGGGAAAGTAACCTGCAACGGAGAAGAATTTTTTCATTGAAAATAATATCATTTCTATCTAGCAAAAGTGACCATAATAAGGCAGACGCTCCTACACTTTTATTAGCATACTAAACTTATTTAGTATTCCATCGAGCTAGTGACCATATATACTGGCAACACTTATGAGTGGATACAAATTGGAAGCTATTTGGGTGACTGACCAAGTAGATCACACAAACTTGCATTGGAAGAAGAGACGCTTGATCGTCTCATTGTAACTATAAAAACTACACTTCTTACTCTGTTGTTAGTTGCACCGAGCAAGGTTGTCTTTAGTCAGCACAACTCCCCTCCAAAGATATACCATATAAAATTCTTATTTTTTTGGGTACCTTTGATTTCCATATCTGATTATTATTTTCCATTGGAATCTCAAAGTATATAAGAGCGCGATACATAGAGCTGACTGTGAATGATCCAGATGTAGTGAGATTCCAACAAACACATCCTTGTCCTTATGTCAGGTTGACTATTTTGAAACGGGATAAAAGACGTTGCCATGACATAAGACGGGGGCCAACGAAATCCCGCCGAAAAGATACACCCGTGAGGTTGGAGCTGAGCACTTGCCCAAGAGTATTGCTATTATCGCGGACAATACGATACAAGGTCGGATATTGTTCCAGAAGAGTGGTGTTTCCTAACCACTTATCCTCCCAGAAACGTATCTCTAAGCCGTCCTTTATTGTGAAAGACCAAGAGCGAAAATTATGCTTCTTTGCTACCATCAGGCCAACCTAAAAATGCAAGTCCCCCGACTTCTAATATGTGTGGGAAATTTCTTTTTGGCCTAGACACTTATTGCACAATAGGGTTTGACAAACGCCCTCCTCAATAAGTAGCTCGGACATCCATTTGCTGAGTATGGCATCATTTTTTACCAAGAGGTCCTTGATAATCCCCAAGTGCAGGGAGTATTGTAGCATTTTCCAATGTGGATGTGGTAAATATGGAGTGTTGAATCCAAAAGAAGCTTAATGTAGGATTCGTATTCTCTCAGGTTCTATCTGCTAATGATACAACCCTATGCGCACCGAACATTTGCTTTACCTAGATGCAATAAACAAAACCACTTTACAGGTATAAACGAGATGTTCCGCAAGATAATAAAGTACTTGTAAATAAAGGTTAGTTGTTGTAAGTGTTGCAAAATTGTCCATTGGAAATTGACTACGATACTAGACCGATAATTACCTATTGCAGTTTTATATGTGAGAGATGCCTACACTCCGATGATGTTTTATGTCTCTATGTCTAAGGAATTCCCTAGTTCTCGTGGATATAGAGGAGCCCTACTATTTATATGAACTAAATACTGATAAAATATTTGATCCATGTTATATGATTGTGTTAATTCTTCATGGTATTGTGTGAATGTCAACCACACAACATTTAGCTCTTGTGGACTTGAATGGCATTAGTATCATTGTGAAGCGGGGATTAGAGGTACATTAGTGACATAAACTACCTTTCTACCTAGAAGATCTTTAGCCCCGGTTCTGGAACCGGGACTAATGGGTCGGGACTAAAGCCCAAAACCTTTAGTCCCGGTTCGCTTACGGACCGGGACAGAAGGGGCTCCACGTGGCCGCTGCGGGGCGCCCAGGCAGGAGGACCTTTAGTCCCGGTTGGTAACACCAACCGGGACCAAAAGGCATCCACGCGTCAGCAGCTGGCAGGAGCTGGGGTTTTTGTTTTTTTTGAAGGGGGGGGGGGTTAGGGGTTTTGGAGGGTTAATTTAGAGGTTTCATATTGTGTTAGCTAGCTAATAGAGAGAAGTGACATCTCTTTATCTCCGTGCTTGGTCGACGCTAGCTACTATACGTATAGAGAGAACTCAACACGCTAGCTAGTAAGCAAATGAAGGAACCATTAAGTACACAAGATCGTCATTAACATATACAGAGAGAAGTGACCTCTCTTTCTCCGAGAGATTGGTCGAACAACAAGTTTTCGTATATCTATCCGACGCTACTAGCTACATATATACAATATAAGATCTCTTACAATCCCTAACATCTAAAGTCTATATCAATTTCCACATGGTATTCTCCGGCTTTATGTATGACGTGGTCAAGAAAGAATCCCGCCAATTCCTCTTGAATTGCTCGTATGCGATCATGTGGTAGGAGTTCATCCCGCTTCTGCCACATCTAATTTAAAGAAGGGGGTCAATACATATATATGAATGAAACTCAACACAAATGATGGTAATAAAATAAAATTGTGAATATTATTGTTTATGTACTTCATATTGTTTTTCAGAGTAGCCCCGCTGAGAGGCCGTCGCGTTGTATATGAACTCGCAAACGTAGTATCCACAAAAATCATTCCCGGCTTCCTGCCACAAGCACTTTACGAGAAATATAGTTCAATCAAACTGATAATCAAGCATGATAAATGGTATTGATGAAACTAGAATCAATGGGAGATGCGCGGAACTAGCTAGTAGTACTTACTTTCGGGTGCGTAAATTGCAGCTCCCTCGGCAGTCCCGGAACAATTCCGGTGAACTCTTTCCAAACCTTGCCAGACAAAGAAAATAATTACTTGATATCACGAAATGAACAAAGTTGCCTATATGGTGCGATAATGATCGATTGAACTTACTTCTGGAGCATTTCAGTCATGTCCGCATAGTCCTGGGGATCTTTTCGTCTCGAGTCTAAGACAGTTACTACTCCCCGTTCAAGCTTAATCTCTAGCAGAATAAAGTGGAAGCTGCGCACGCATGCATGCATAACTCATCAATTACATTACTATAGCCTCGAGTAAGGGAAACCGAATATGCACAAAACAGTAACACTCACTTGAAGTTGTAAGGAAAGAGTATTTTCTCTTTGTTTTGATTTTTAAGCAACGATTGTAGCAAGTTGTCCTCGGTATCTGTGACTCTGTTTTTAACCGTCCATTCATGTATGATATTTGGGTTAATGAACCCAATGTCATAGATTTGTGCTTTTCTGCATTTGACGATCTTCAATCTGCATAATATAGTGAGGATAATTATATATACATGCAATGAAAGAGCTGTGCTATATATAGAGACTTAATTACAGAAGTAGTACTTACAGACAGTAGCAAGTCATGAGTTGTTTGTCGAGGGCCATTTGATTGTATAACGGGAATAACTCGTCAAATTCAACAGGCAATAGCTCAATTCCAACGAGGTCGTGCTCCTCTTTAATTCTCAGCATCAAAGTATCCTTCCCAGACTCGCTGCAGGTTTTCATGTACCATTCATGCAATCTTCGCATCATCGTTGTTAGAGGAGGATGATCAGGTTTGACGAGAGGCTGCCCGTACTGGTATCTGAATTCGTCCACCTCCATTGTTTCAAACTCTACGTCATCGCTCAGGTAATCAGCAGGATTGGTATCGGGCACCATCCCCGGATGATTAGCGACGATATCGCTAGACACCTTGAGCGGGGGGCACGATTGGTTCGCCTGTTCACCGAGCTGGGGATTTTTTCCCACTTCTTCATTCTGCTAACCTTGCATCACTGCAAGTACTTCCCGACCGCTCCGCTTCCTTATATGTCCTTTCAATAATGCGCTCATAGTTGGATTGCGGCGGAGGCGGTGGTGGTCGTTTCAGGCAATCGATAGTGCGCTTCACTTTCACGGGATCTACCATTTCCTTCGGAGGTGGAGGTTTCTTTGCAAAAAAGCCCCTCACTTGGGCACGACAGATGTCCTCGTTTTCCTTGTCGGTCCTCTCATATGGTAACTTTTCCGGAGCCTTGAGAGATGGACCGTATTTGAATTGCTTCCCGCCTCTGCTTGCACTGATAGCCACCGGAGAGGCGGCGTCTCTCTTCCGCCATGGCTGACGCGGCGGAGTCCGCTGACACGCCAGAGGAGGCGGAGTGCTCCGACATGCCGGAGGAGGCGAAGGAGGAGCCGGAGTGCCCTCACGCGCCGGAGGAGGCGAAGTGCTCGTCGGAGGAGGCGAAGGAGGAGCCGGAGTGCCGTCACGCGCCGGAGGAGGCGGAGTGCCCTGATCACTCGCCGGAGGAGGAGGCGGAGTGCCCTGACTTGCCGGAGGCGTCCAGTTTGGAAGCTTGATGTACTCCTTCCTCCATAGACATGTACTCCTCAAAGCATAAACCAGATGATTCTCCCCTTCACCTGTAGGGTGGTCAAGCTCCAGCTCCTCAAATCCCTCCATTATTTCATCCACCGTCACAACAACATAGCCATGTGGAATCAGACGGCTGTGAAAAGTTCTGTCAGCTAGAGGAGGTGCAACAGAGCCGACAGCCGCCTTCAAAGTCAGGTTCTGCCATTTTGTCATAAGCTCGCAATGTTGAGCCTCCGTGATAGTATCCACGGGGTAGCGAGGAGCCGTGATATTAGGCTGAACGAGCTCCGTGGAAGCCACGCTGCTTCTCCGCTGAGATGGTGGGGTAGCTTCTGGGGCAGGATCTTCGTGCCACTGAGATGGTTGGCCGGCAGCTGCAAGTTCCTCTAGCTTCGCTATTCTTGCATTGAGCTTCTGCATTTCGCTCAGCTCCGCTTTCCTCTTTCTCTCTCGGCTTCTGTAACCGCCTGCGCCGGGAAACCCAACCACCCACGGAACGGAGCTGGTGTGCCTCGTGTTCGTCCAGGGTGCTCAGGATTCCCAAGGGCCTCAGTCAGCTCATCCTTCTCTCTGTCGGGAATGAGCGTCCTTTTCTGCGCTGCGCTGATATATTTCTGAAGCTTCTTGATGGGTATTGCAAGTTGCTCGTCCGTCCAACGACACTCCCCTGTTTTGGGTCCAAAGTTCCCCCAACCCCGAAGAACCAAGTCCTTGAACGGCCTGGCCAGTTCAATGTCGCTAGTTGGACCCCTTTAGCAAGCAGGTCTTGCTCAGCTTTGTCCCACAACGGCCGGGCTTTGTAGTAGCCACCTGACCCCGTGTGATGGTGATACTTCTTCTTTGCAGCATTTCTCTTGTTTGTCTCTGACCTTTGCTTACCCTTCTCTGATGTCTTGTAGGCCACAAATGCGGGCCAGTGATCTCTTCTCTTCTCATATCGGCCCTTGAATTCTGGAGTCTTCCCTTGCTCGACAAACTTTGTGTTCAACTCTTTCTTCCAGTTCCTGAATAGATCTGCCATCTTCTTAAGAGCAAACACCTTGACCTTTGGCTCTATAACTGGCTTATTCGGATCCTCCTCTGGCGGTAGGGTGAAATTTGCCATCAGCGCGGTCCAAAGATCAGCTTTCTGTCTATCCTGGACATAAGAAACTTCGGGGTGGTCCTTACTCTTATTCCATTGCTCGACGCTGATCGGGACGTTGTCCCTAACAATAGCTTCGCACTGACTAACAAATGTGTCCTTGGTCCGCTTGGGTTCAATTGGTTGACCATCGTCCGCGATTGCTGTGATCGTGAACCTTTCATCCTGGCGCAAACTTTTCTTCGGGCCTCGTCTCCTTACGGAAGTTTGGCTCGATCCGGAGGGCTATAAAAGAAGAAAGAAGCGCGTTAATATATATATGTACATACCAAAACAATTAATGCATCAAGTCAGCACAGGCTTAATTAATATATATACCTCGCCGGACTTTGCAACAGCTCCCTCCTCCGTTCGGTCACCGGAGCCGTCATCATGGTCTTCTTCCTCCGCCATTCGATCACCGGAGCCGTCATGATCTCCTTCCTCCTCCATTGTTGGATTACCGGAGCCGTCATCCTCTCCTTCCTGACCATCGGTGTTGTTGAGAAATGACAAGACATCACCTCCGTCGCGGATTATGTCCCCCAACAACTCTTCTTGTTCTAAGTCTCTGTCCATGGTTTCTGCAAATATTACAACATGGCAATATACAAACATGAGAGATGGATATATTAGTGGCAAACATAGACCTAGCTAATATCACAACAAGGAATCATATGCACAAACATATACCTAGCTAATGACAACAATGAACATAACAATTACGGGTAGGGGCGGGAGGGGGTAGATCGACAACGCTCTTTCTTTCGTCGACTAGGGTTTGGGGTGGACTCGAGAGTTGGTCGGGTGAGAGGGGGTTGATCGACGTCCCCCCTCATGTCGAAGTTACCGGAGTTTTCTTCTAGGGGTTTGGGTGGCCTCGAGAGTTTGTCGGGTAGGGGCGGGAGGGGGTAGGAGATCGACAACGCTTTTTTCTAGGGTTTGGGTGGCCTCGAGAGTTGGTCGCCTGATATGTCCACCGCGATATAAAATGATACATATATAGATTACAAACAATTATTTATTAGAAAGCAAACCCGATATCCTACATCTCTACATATCGTCCGATATATCTAGACTTGTTTTTTCGATATATCTAGACTTGTTCCGGTTTGGGGTGGCCTCGACAACACTTTTTCAGTCTGGGTGTGGGTGGACACGAGAGTTGGTCGGGCGAGAGGGTGTTGATCGACGTCCCCCCTCATGTCGAATTTACCAGAGTTTTCTTCTAGTGGTTTGGGTGGCCTCGAGAGTTTGTCGGGTAGGGGCGGGAGGGTGTAGGAGATCGACAATGCTTATTTTCTAGGGTTTGGGTGGCCTCGAGAGTTGGTCGCCCGACATGTCCACCGCGATATAAAATGATACATATATAGATGACAACAATTCTTTATTTGAAAGCAAACCCGATATCCTACATCTCTACATATCGTCTGATATATCTAGACTTGTTTTTCCGATATATCTAGACTTGTTCCGGTTTGGGGTGGCCTCGACAACGCTTTTTAAGTTAGGGTTTGGGTGGACTCGAGAGTTGGTCGGGCGAGAGGGGGTTGATCGACGTCCCCCCTCATGTCGAAGTTACCGGAGTTTTCTTCTAGTGGTTTGGGTGGCCTCGAGAGTTTGTCGGGTAGGGGCGGGAGGGGGTAGAGATCGACAACGCTTTTTTATAACATTTTAACATTTTGTTATTTGGTTATTTTAACATTTTAACCACATTTTAAAATTTCTCTAAAACAATGTCTTTGGTCAACTTTGATAATAACCAATGATCATCTATGAACATAAAAAATCATCATATAATATGAAAAAAAATCATCATATAATCATATAGCTAGACATACACATATCATCATATACACATGTACATGAAAAAAAACATGCATATACATATCATCATATAGCTAGACATATATATGAACAAAAAAACATGCATATATATGAAAAAAAAGGGCACGGGAGGGAGGAGGACAGGGAGGGCGCCGGCCGGACCAAGGTGAGGAGGGGCAGGGGCGCGGGGTCGGCGGCGAGGACGGCGACGACGACGACGTCGACGGGGCAGGGGGCGACGGCGCCGACGGGGGCAGGGTAGGGGCGACGGCGACGACGGGAGCGGGCCAGGGCATGGGCGCGGGCGACGGCGACGGCGGGGGCAGCGGACGGCGTCGGGGCAGCCTGGCGGCGTCGATGTCGTGGGCGTCGTCAGGGGCAATTGCGAGGTGAGAATGAAAAATTCCTAAGTGTCATGTTATATAGCAAAGCCTTTAGTCCCGGTTGATGACACCAACCGGGACCAATGCCACCCTTTAGTCCCGGTTGGTGCCACCAACCGGGACCAAATGTCAGTTTTCAGCAGCCCAAAGGGCGGGAAGCAGAGACCTTTGGTCCCGGTTGGTGGCACCAACCGGGACGACTAAAGGGTGGCATTGGTCCCGGTTGGTGCCGCGAACCGGGACCAATGCCCCCCTTTCATCCCGATTGGTGCTACCAACCGGGACCAAAGGCCTTGTGCTGGCGCGGTGCGGTGGGATGTTTAGTCCCACCTCACTAGCTGAGAGGCCTCGTGTGTTGTTTATAAGCTCAGCTGCCTCATCCCTCTCGAACTCCTCTGAACTGCAGGCCTACGGGCCTAATCTAACACTGCTATGCCTGTGGGCCTACTGGGCCCGCTGCGGGCCTGCATCCTGGCCCAACAAGCTAGTTGGGTTTCTAGTCGTATGCATGCCGTGGTGGCCCTGTAGGCGGCATTTTTTTAATTTTTTTCCTGTACTTTTTTTTGTTTTATGCTTTACTTAATTTTTTAGAGTTTTTGAGTTATTCATTTTGCTTTAGGTCACAAAAATTATAAACTTTCTGTTAGTGCCATTAGTTTTCAAATTTGAATAGTTTAAATTTGAATTCTATGAAATTTGTGTGAATCACTAGTTTGTGAATAACTTTAATTTAAAAATATATTTTTGAGTGATTCTTTTTCCTGCTATTTTATATAATTTCAGTTGCATAAATTTTATTTTTTATTGATTCCTTTTGCTATTAGAGTTTTATAAAAGCTTTTTAGTTGATTCTTTTTGCTATTGAAGAATATTATAGTTTTGTTTTAGTTGATCATAAAAGAATATTTTAATTGATTATTTTTAGTTGAGAGGGTTACGACAAAAGCTGGATGCACTTCGTGTACAAAATGGACAATCTCTTTCGAAGTACTAGGGTTTCGCACGAAAACTCATCTTTTACAAAGGGATTTCATTTTTTTGAACTTATTTGAACTCCAGACTTTTTGTGTGTTCAAAATGCACCATTCAAAGCCACATCATCAATTTTCAACCCTTTCTGACTTCATTTGGTATTTTTCATGCATTTACTAATTTTTTTGAGCTAAATGACCCTGAAATTGAAAAGCACTACAAATGAACTCTGAAAAGGTTGAAAGTTGGCATGGTATCATCATTTCACCCACATAGCATGTGCTAAAAAGTTGAGAGGGTTATGGCAAAAGCTGGATGCACTTCGTGTACAAAATGGACAATCTCTTTCGAAGTACCAGGGTTTCGGACGAAAACTCATCTGTTACAAAGGGATTTCATTTTTTTGAACTTATTTGCACTCCAGACTTTTTGTGTGTTCAAAATGCACCATTCAAAGCCACATCATCAATTTTCAACCCTTTCTGACTTCATTTGGTATTTTTCATGCATTTACTGATTTTTTGAGCTAAATGATCCTGAAATTGAAAAGCACTACAAATGAACTCTGAAAAGGTTGAAAGTTGGCATGGTATCATCATTTCACCCACATAGCATGTGCTAAAAAGCTGAGAGGGTTACGGCAAAAGCTGGATGTACTTTGTGTACAAAATGGACAATCTCTTTCGAAGTATCAGGGTTTTAGACGAAAACTCATCAGTTACAAAAGGCATTTCATTTCTTCACATGTAACTGCAGTGATATTCTAGAACAAAGGCATCATCATAATAGTTGTGGAGAGAAAGTCTTCACTTTTTCTCCGCTTGTGTCCTTTGCTTTTTGCGCCGTAACCATGGATAATTTTCATCGTTTAATAGGGTGCTTGGGTCAGCCTTGACTTTGAAGGGAGGAATTTCATGAAACTTTTCATAATCTTCAGACATGTCTGTCTTGCCCTCCACTCCCACGATGTCTCTTTTCCCTGAAAGAACTATGTGGCGCTTTGGCTCATCGTATGATGTATTTGCTTCCTTATCTTTTCTTTTTCTCAGTTTGGTAGACATGTCCTTCACATAGAAAACCTGCGCCACATCATTGGCTAGGACGAATGGTTCGTCTGTGTACCCAAGATTGTTCAGATCCACAGTTGTAATTCCGTACTGTGGGTCTACCTGTACCCCGCCTCCTGACAGATTGACCCATTTGCACTAAAACAAAGGGACCTTAAAATCATGTCCATAGTCAAGTTCCCATATGTCCACTATGTAACCATAATATGTGTCATTTCCCCTCTTGGTTGCTGCATCAAAGCGGACACCGCTGTTTTGGTTGGTGCTCTTTTGATCTTGGGCGATCGTGTAAAATGTATTCCCATTTATCTCGTACCCTTTGTAAGTTAATACAGTCGAAGATGGTCCCCTGGCCAATGAGTACAGCTCATCAGAAACAGTGCTGTCACCCATGAGACGTGTTTGCAACCAACTGCCGAAAGTCCTGATGTGTTCACATGTAATCGAGTCGTCACACTGCTCCGGGTGTTTGGAGCGCAGAATATTCTTCTGTTCATTGACGTACGGGGTCACCAAGGTAGAATTCTGTAGAACTGTGTAGTGTGCTTGAGACCAAGAATGCCCGTCCCTACATATTATTGAGTCCGCTCCTAGCGTGCCTTTTCCAGTCAGTCTCCCCTCATACCGCGATTGAGGGAGACAAATCTTCTTAAGGTCAGGAATGAAGTCAACACAAAACCCAACGACCTCCTCTGTTTGATGGCCTGTGGAGATGCTTCCTTCTGGCCTAGCGCGGTTACGAACATATTTCTTTAAGACTCCCATGAACCTCTCAAAGGGGAACATATTGTGTAGAAATACAGGGCCCAGAATGGCAATCTCGTCGACTAGATGAACTAGGAATAGATAGTCCGCCGGGACCCTTTCCAAAGATTACTTGTAAATCATTGACCATAGCGAGTATGTGATCACCAATACGGACGGCGGGCTTCTTCCGGTGATCTGCCTCACCTTTGAAATGCTTTCCTTTCTTTCGACATTGATGGTTGGTCAGAAGAAATCGACGATGCCCCAGGTACACATTCTTCCTGCATTTGTCCAAATAAATACTTTCGGTGTCATCTAAACAGTGCGTGTATGCGTGGTATCCCTTGTTTGTCTGTCCTGGAAGGTTACTGAGAGCAGGCCAATCATTGATGGTTACAAACAGCAACACATGTAGGTCAAATTCCTGCTGGTCGTGCTCATCCCACACACGTACACCTTTTCCATTCCACAGCTGTAAAAGTTCTTCAACTAATGGCCTTAGGTACACATCAATGTCATTGCCGGGTTGCTTAGGGCCTTGGATGAGCACTGGCATCATAATGAACTTCCGCTTCATGCACAGCCAAGGAGGAATGTTATATATACATAGAGTCACGGGCCAAGTGCTATGATTGCTGCTCTGCTCCCCAAAAGGATTAATGCCATCCACGCTTAAACCAAACCATACGTTCCTTGTGTCACCTGCAAAGTCCCCCCACTTTCTCTTGATTTTTCTCCACTGCGACCCGTCAGCGGGTGCTCTCAACTTCCCGTCTTTCTTATGGTCCTCTTTGTGCCATCGCATCAACTTGGCATGCTCTTTGTTTCTGAACAGGCGTTTCAACAGTGGTATTATAGGAGCATGCCACATCACCTTGGCAGGAACCCTCTTCCTGGGGCGCTCGCCGTCAACATCACCAGGGTCATCTCGTCCGATCTTATACCGCAATGCACCGCATACCGGGCATGCGTTCAAATCCTCGTACGCACTGCGGTAGAGGATGCAGTCATTAGGGCATGCATGTATCTTCTGCACCTCCAATCCTAGAGGGCATAGAACCTTCTTTGCTCCGTACGTACTGTCGGACAATTCGTTATCCTTTGGAAGCTTCTTCTTCAATATTTTTAGTAGCTTCTCAAATCCGTTGTCAGATACACCATTGTTTGCCTTCCATTGCAGCAATTCCAGTGTGGTACCGAGCTTTGTGTTGCCATCTTCGCAATTGGGGTACAACCCTTTTTTGTGATCCTCTAACATGCGATCAAACTTCAACTTCTCCTTTTCACTTTTGCATTGTCTCTTTGCATCAACAATGACCCGGCGAAGATCATCATCGGGCACTTCGTCTGGTTCCTCTTGATCTTCAGCTTCCCCCGTTGCAGCATCACCGCATTCAGGGGGCACATAGTTGTCATCATCCTCTTCTTCTTCGTTGTCTTCCATCATAACCCCTCTTTCTCTGTGCTTGGTCCAAACATTATAGTGTGTCATGAAACCCTTCTCAAGCAGGTGGATGTGAAGGATTTTCGCGTCAGAGTACGACTTCGTATTCCCACAGATAGGGCATGGACAGCACATAAAACCATTCTGCTTGTTTGCCTCAGCCACTTCGAGAAAATTATGCACGCCCTTAATGTACTTGGAGGTGCGTCTATCACCGTACATCCATTGCCGGTTCATCTGCGTGCATTATATATAATTAAGTGTGGCAAAAACCATTACAGAACATCATGAATAGAGAAGTGACCAAATTAATAGAAGTTCATCATCACATTAAAACCAAAGTACAGTAGTGATCAAATGTTATTACTGAAAAAATAAATACATAAAGTTCATACATAGTTCTCATTGAACAACATATAGCTCTCTAGAGCATCTAATTAAACCATACACATTGAAACTATGTAAAACATTTCAATGCAACAACAAATGCGATCATAATCGCAACTATGGTAACAATTGATCCAACGGCATAATGATACCAAGCCTCAGTATGAATGGCATATTTTTTAATCTTTCTAATCTTCAAGCGCATTTTATCCATCTTGATCTTGTGATCATCGACGATATCCGCAACATGCAACTCCAATGCCATCTTCTCCTCCTCAATTATTTTCAATTTTTTCTTCAAGTAATTGTTTTCTTTTTCAACTAAATTTAACCTCTCGACAAGAGGGTCGGTTGGAATTTCCGGTTCACATACCTCCTAGATAAAACATCTATGTCATGTTGGTCGGCATAATTGTCATAAACACTAAATAAAACAAATAGTTATAAAAGATAATATATACCACATCCGAATCATAGACAGGACGAGGGCCGACGGGGGCGAATACCAAAACCATCGCACTATATAATAACAAACAATAATAAAAGTAAGAAAATTATACAAGTATCAATCTAAATCATACAAGTAAGAATTTTTTTCTTTTAGAAAGAAGATAAGAACAAGAGGCTCACCATGGTGGTGCCGGCGACGAGATTGGCGCGGGTGATCGACGGCGGTGAGGACAGGGACGGGACAGGACGGACCACCAAACCTAGACAAATCTTGAGGAAAATTGAGTTTGGACAAGGAGCTTCGAGAGGAGAAAGCTTAAGTGTGGCTCGGGCATTTCATCGAACACCTCATGTGCATAGGAGGTGAGCTAGAGCACCACAAAGCTCTCCCACGGCCGGCCAAAAAAATAGAGCACTGCACTGCTCTGCTCGCGGGCAGGGGGTATATATAGGCCTCTCTTTAGTCCCGGTTGGTGGCTAAAACCGGGACTAAAGGACCACATTTCGTCCCGGTTCCAGCCACCAACCAGGACTAAAGGTTGTGGGCCAGGAGCGAGGCCCATTGGTCCCAGTTCGTGTCTCGAACCGGGACCAAAGGGGTCAGACGAACCGGGACTAATGGCCCCCGAGGCCCGGCCGGCCCCCTGGCCTCACGAACCGGGACTGATGCCCCCTTTGGTCCCGGTTCGTGAGTGAACCGGGATTAATGCCCTTACCCAGGCCTCAACCAAAGTCCTGTTTTCTACTAGTGTCCATATACAAAGGAAATAATTGCCTAGTCTTTCTTTTAAAAAGAAGCTGGATTTTATGATAAATGACACTTTTATTAACTTAAAATATAACATCAAGTGGACACAAATCGTATGAGCGACATCCAACCTCTGCATAATTAGGACATACACAGCTGAAAGTAACAAGTCAAACAAAATAAGAAAATAATTTGATTTGTTGGCAGCAATAAAGTCCTATAAGATCAACACTATGTATATGCCGAAAGAGGAGATTCCGAAAAGTATGTTGCCATCCACGTTGGGTAAAAAACCTCCCTAGCCAACTGCTCCAACCATATATACACCACCTTTTTTGCATCAAGTTTGGGAGCTTTATTAATCAACTAACATCTGATTATAATATTCCAAAAGGCAATTAACACCGCCTTGAATAATGGTTGATACTCCATTCGACATAGTGTAGGCGACGTATGAAGATAGTATGTAAGAGGGAAAGTAACCTGCAACGGAGAAGAATTTTTTCATTGAAAATAATATCATTTCTATCTAGCAAAAGTGACCATAATAAGGCAGACGCTCCTACACTTTTATTAGCATACTAAACTTATTTAGTATTCCATCGAGCTAGTGACCATATATACTGGCAACACTTATGAGTGGATACAAATTGGAAGCTATTTGGGTGACTGACCAAGTAGATCACACAAACTTGCATTGGAAGAAGAGACGCTTGATCGTCTCATTGTAACTATAAAAACTACACTTCTTACTCTGTTGTTAGTTGCACCGAGCAAGGTTGTCTTTAGTCAGCACAACTCCCCTCCAAAGATATACCATATAAAATTCTTATTTTTTTTGGTACCTTTGATTTCCATATCTGATTATTATTTTCCATTGGAATCTCAAAGTATATAAGAGCGCGATACATAGAGCTGACTGTGAATGATCCAGATGTAGTGAGATTCCAACAAACACATCCTTGTCCTTATGTCAGGTTGACTATTTTGAAACGGGATAAAAGACGTTGCCATGTCATAAGACAGGGGCCAACGAAATCCCGCCAAAAAGATACACCCATGAGGTTGGAGCTGAGCACTTGCCCAAGAGTATTGCTATTATCGCGGACAATACGATACAAGGTCGGATATTGTTCCAGAAGAGTGGTGTTTCCTAACCACTTATCCTCCCAGAAACGTATCTCTAAGCCGTCCTTTATTGTGAAAGACCAAGAGCGAAAATTATGCTTCTTTGCTACCATCAGACCAACCTAAAAATGTGAGTCCCCCGACTTCTAATATGTGTGGGAAATTTCTTTTTGGCCTAGACACTTATTGCACAATAGGTTTTGACAAACGCCCTCCTCAATAAGTAGCTCGGACATCCATTTGCTGAGTAAGGCATCATTTTTTACCAAGAGGTCCTTGATAATCCCCAAGTGCAGGGAGTATTGTAGCATTTTCCAATGTGGATGTGGTAAATATGGAGTGTTAAATCCAAAAGAAGCTTAATGTAGGATTCGTATTCTCTCAGGTTCTATCTGCTAATGATACAACCCTATGCGCACCGAACGTTTGCTTTACCTAGATGCAATAAACAAAACCACTTTACAGGTATAAACGAGATGTTCTGCAAGATAATAAAGTACTTGTAAATTAAGGTTAGTTGTTGTAAGTGTTGCAAAATTGTCCATAGGAAATTGACTACGATACTAGACCGATAATTACCTATTGCAGTTTTATATGTGAGAGATGCCTACACTCCGATGATGTTTTATGTCTCTATGTCTAAGGAATTCCCTAGTTCTCGTGGATATAGAGGAGACCTACTATTTCTATGAACTAAACACTGATAAAATATTTGATCCATGTTATATGATTGTGTTAATTCTTCATGATATTGTGTGAATGTCAACCACACAACATTTAGCTCTTGTGGACTTGAATGGCATTACTATCATTGTGAAGCGGGGATTAGAGGTACATTAGTGACATAAACTACCTTTCTACCTAGAAGATCTTTAGTATGAGACCAACGGGTATGCCGTGTCCACAGGGAGACCCTTAATGTTGGGAAACGTAGTAGAAAACAAAATATTTTGCGCCTACGCACACCCAAGATCAATATGAAGATGCATAACGGGTTGGGATCACGATCGTTACCGTCATCGAGCGGTAGTGGAAGAAGAACGTGTCGGTGTAGATTGTACTTGGAGTCCCACGAACCGTCGATGAATGATCCCGCGAACCGCTCACGAACAGTCCCTCAAACCGAAGACCGAAAGCACAGCCTCTCTACTTGGTTGCAAGCGTGCAGCTTTCACGATCCGGCAGTGCTTCGTTATCCAGAGCTAATCATTGCCAGAGAATTAGAGGGAGGAGATTACAACCATACGGGGCTTCTAATTATGAGGATTAGATGATTAATCTAGCTCTAATTAGTCAATTAGGACCAACTAGAACTAGAACTAGAAGAACGAGAGGAGGCTCAAAACTTAAGTACCAAAAGAGCACAAATCTTCAAGTATATATAGGTTATGGGGGAGAGGGTGGGCTGTCACCAATGGGGAAGGATTCCCCCTTTGTGCGCCGGCCAGTGGGGAGGAGTCTGACTCCTCCTCCACCCCAATTTGGCCTCCTTCCTTAGGGAAGGGGCGCCTCCCTCACTTGGGCCCTTGTGGCCAAAGTTGCCTTCCACCTATTGGCCTTTTAAGGCCCATTGATATTAAATTAAATATAAAATTGTTCTAAATAATTTCAGACCATTATATATATTACATCCCCGGAAACATTTACACCTATATATTATTTATCGGTAATACCTGGTATTACCCGATATTCACCAAAACCCTTCCGGAAACCCTGAAACGCTTGCGGATCCTCTCGGAACTATTCCGAATATTAATGAAACAATTCCACAAATATGTTCTCATCACTTCCGTCCTACTAACACTCGGCAAATCGTGATTTCCTTAAGCTTGTGCCCCGTAGGTTCGATAACTCATAGACATGAACGAAACCATTCGTTCAATGACCGATAGCGGAACCGTGGACGTCCATATCGAACCCTATGAGCACACAAATGATATTCGAGTGAACCTTTGGTTATCATGTGACCTTCCCTTTGCTTCGCGATACTTTACAAAACCTGGGATGCATCGGTATCCTACTGAGTCATCACATGCTCACTATACCAAAATTCTCGTTACCGGTTTTCTTTCTTTTTCTCGTTGTCGTGTTCCGACATCCCTGTGACGTAGTCACCTGTGTCTGGCCAGACAATGATGCATGGCATCACACTGAGAGGGACCTAAGAATATCTCTCCATCACCGGAGGAGCAAATCCCACTCTCGATCTATCTAGTCCCTTGTCAAACTTTCCGAGGAACTCGTAAGTTGTCGTTATGATCACTATGTTACAGGTGATGTTTGAGCAACCCCAAATTCCACCGTACGGTAAGAAGTGACTACGATACTCTCATGGTCTAAGGAGCAAAATCACACGTTAACACTTCGTGTTATTACAATTGATTACAGACGATATTATTCAATTCATAACAGACAAATTTGGGTCGATTCAATATGATTGTTCTTCCAACGTCATTATCTCAATGTTGTTTTAGAACTATCATTTAACACTTAACGATATGCTAAGATCCGAAAAACATGATCACCAACAACACTTGAGCCAGTCCTAGAGGCAAGACTAGGAACCTTTTATTTAACCGTTTATCATTCCACACATGCATGTGAGTTTTCCACTGAATCGCATATTCCAGGATCATAGCAGTTATAGCATAGAATAATAACTCTTTAATTATGAATATGGAAATATAATAATACAAATATTATTGCCTCTAGGGCATATTTCCAACACATAATCACTGTCATACCCCACCAACATGTATTGGAAGGATGGTGGCGGCGTGTGTAATACAAAGTTGCGATATTATGCATGAGTCTTATTGTTGACTCTGCACACACAATATTACATATAACAAGGATTACATATCTGATCAAAGGTTGTGTTTCTACACAATTATGTATCATAGATACTAGTGGGGAATCCGGATTCCATGGGAACACCTTATCCTTATTGTAGTTTCCATCATTTCCATTACTCTCTTGTTCTTAGTTGACAATCCTTGCGCACTTTAATTCTTGTTGACAAACCCTTGCAATATTTTCCACTCTCGCACCCCTTTTGATTGGGATCTAAAATAACTTGCAGGAACTTTTCAATAAACCTTTATAAAGGAGTAAAGACCATTTCCTTAGCTCTCTATGGAATCGATACTCTTACTTCAAAAATAGCTACAACCAAGTCCTGTGCATTTATAGGACATCAAGCATATGTCTATAAATCATGCAACAATGAACTAAAAAAATTCATAGATAATCTGATCATAAAAGTGACAATTCATCACATGACAGCAAAAACATTGAGAATAACACCATATTGATCACAACCATGTAGGGAAGCTCATTTGATCTTTGTATTGAGAAGCACGGGCGAGTGGATGCCATCTAACTACAATTATGAACCCATAGCCCAAGATTGACAGCTCACTCATGAACATGGTGGTAGCAAGGTTGACGACGATAGTTCCGGTGACAAATCCCCCCTCCTGTAGAGTACAGAAAAAGGTCTCCGAATTAGATCATCGTGAAACACGAGGTGATGGTCGTGAAAATGTTCCTCGGCAATTATTTTTGGGGGTTTCAGATCAATATTAAGGCAGAGAGACTGAGCGGCTGCAAAGAGGTGCCCTAGGCCCCCATGCAGCCTCACCACGCCGCCAGGGTATGTGTCGCATAGGACGCACAGGGGGCCTCTGGTGGCTCTCTGGTCCATGGCGTCCTCTGGCCTTCTTCAATCTCCACGGTGTTTTTTTATTTGATTTTTTTGGCTCCCCCAAAAAATATTTTTTATGTAAAGTCCAAAAAACGTGCAAGAAACAATAACTGGCACTTGGAACTGGAATGTAAGTTAGTCCAATAAATTGAAAAAAAGTTGCAAAAACTATGAAATAATGGTAATAAAGTAGCATGAACATAGCAAAGATTACACTCCCTCCGGATTAAAACAAGGCCACCAGCAAAAATACAATTTGCTTCTGCACAAGATCACTATCTCTTACTGAGAAGAACTGATCAGATTTTTGCCTCATACGATGGTGCTTATTAATGCAAATGTTGCATGCAACCATAGAGAAAGAGGCAACACATGCAATATGTTTAATAATTCAGGAACACGAGAGGTTTTCCACACAATTAATCATGTTATTTATTAGTTGGCTTTGTTTTCTTGATATCTGAAAAATGGGATAGTGGCCTTATGCACAAAAATGGAGGGAGTAGATACAATCGAGACGTATCAGTACCCTCTTCTTGCCGGGGCTCCAGGTGAAATTCCAAGTCTATCATTTCGGGCTCGACGGGTGCGTTGCGTTGCGGGCATCGCCAGGGAGCTCAGGCACCAACTGGTTGTAGCGCGTCAGCGTCTTCAGGCTTGCTTTGATCCTGGTGTGAAGCTTCTTTGACTCTGATGTGGGGTGGCTTCTTTGTTGTCCTACCTTTTACATGTGTCCTGATTGCCACCGTCTTTAGTCCACCCCATTCGCAGGCGGCCCTTTTTGGTGATAGCTTAGTGCGTTTTCCCTAAGGGGGCACAGCTTAGTTCCTGTTCTATAGTCTCAGTTCCCTATTATTGGGTGTGGCTACTCCCACTCTTGCTCGACTTTGAGTTGATGGTGTTCCCATTACTCTCTCGGATGTCGGTCAAAATTGCATCTCGGTAAAATGTGCTGATGCTAGGGGCAAAAATAATAAAGCGAATAACAAGTGAAGTGACGGGTCATCGCAAGGGTGGAGGGC
The DNA here is from genome assembly GCA_011799875.1 of Thinopyrum elongatum. Lineage (NCBI taxonomy): Eukaryota > Viridiplantae > Streptophyta > Magnoliopsida > Poales > Poaceae > Thinopyrum > Thinopyrum elongatum. The sequence continues at coordinate 83,618,726 of CM022300.1, read as the reverse complement.
TGAAGTTCTTCGGATTGGTGGCTAGCTGAACTGCTACTTTGCTTCCGCTGGGTTCTTGCCTTGCGGCTGTTGGTTGATCTTTGCCGCTAGACCTTTTTCTTATTTCTAGTTGTTCTCCTGGTCAATTATGTTTGGAGTCTGGTTGGTTTTGGAGAGATTCCAGTCTCAAACTGGCCTCCGTGGTATGGGGATCTTGCATGATCCGTGGCCCTGTGTTGTGGTTCTTCGTAGCCCAACAATGTAAAAAAAAAATGGTATGACATGCTCTAGATGTTGGCTACTTTGGTAGCTTAAGTAGGGTAGTTTTCATTCTGTAAACAAAGACCTTGATTTCTATAAATGAAATCGGAGAGGGCCGCCTCTCTTTTACTCAAAGAAAAAGATTTGTATCTCGGAACAATATTAATCGGATCAGCGTAACCGTACCACGTGTTCATGTGGCAGAGGATAACTTAGTGCCTTTTTCTGGCCAATTATGTACTATTTAGTATTTACACAGCCTCCTTAATACATGATAGCGAGCTAATCTAATGCAGGGCTACTTGATGTCTTGGTCCCTAGTTCCCTACCCACAACTGCTCATGCTGCAGGTGTTGCACCATTACACTACACACCCTTTAAACTGTACCTAGCCAGGACTAATTAATAACTAACCACATGTGCAACACTTCGTTAATTAGTTGATGAGACCCATACACACATGACACATCTACACACTACTTCCGATACAAGGCAGAGCCATAGATATAAATATAAGGTAAAAAAACTATAAGGTTAATTGATTAATAATCCACTAATGCATACTGATCACGCAGAACCCTTCTCATCCTCCTGCTTCACTGCCACCATCGCCTGCAACTCCGGCAACCTGCACCGTCTCGACGCTGTTGGAGTACCACCTCGACCAGAAGAGGAAGTTGAAGAAGTTGAGGATGCTGAGGGCGGCCAGGAGCCAGTAGAAGAGGTCGAGCCTGTCCTTGTCGAGGTCGTTGTTGCTGAGCCAGCCATTGCCGCCATTCCTCGAGGTCACCCTGTTGACGAGCGACACCAGCACGGAGCTGAGGTAGAAGCCGAAGGAGTAGGAGCAGTAGGTCATGGAGGTGAGGAAGGCCTGCATGCCGGAGAGCGACTGCTTGTAGAAGAACTCGATGAGCCCCACGGCTGTGAACATCTCCGACAGCCCGAACACCAGGAACTGCGGCGCGATCCAGAAGATGGAGAGCGTTCGCCCATCTCCGGAGGCGGACGAGTGCCGGCGGCGGGCCTCGACCAGCGCGGCGGCCACCATGGAGAAGGTGACGGCGAAGAGGCCGACCCCGATCCGCTGGAGCGGCGTGATGCCTGTGCCCACCCCCGTGAGGCGGCGCACGGCGGGCACGAAGACGGCCTCGTAGGCCGGGACGAGCACGATGAGCATGATATAGGGGATGGCCTGGAGCGACGCCGGCGGGACGTGGAAGTTGGCGGCAAGCCGGGTGTCCATGGCGCTCCCTTGCTGCACCGAGAAGGTCTGAAGCTGCGCGAGGATGGTGTTGAAGACGATGGTGCACGCGAAGATGGGCACCACGCACAGCAGCACCTTCACCTGCTCCACCTCCGTCGCCGTGCACAGCCCCCACCCGCTCTCCATGCTGCCACCGTCCTGCGCCTTCACGCACGCTTTGTCCAAGAACCTAAATTAAATTAAAACGTGCAAACGAAGGAAACTGAGAGCTCTGACAAGAATAATCAGTACAAAATTCTAGAAAATTTTAGAGAAGTTTATTTGAGCGAATTTCTGCAAAAAAAAAAAGCCCGTAATCCATTCAAAAATTGAGCGATAAATCTTCTAGATTTGCCTTCTTCCTAATTTCTTAAAGCGACATATTTCAAATGACTTTCTCATGTGTTTTTTTTTCAAACAATCGACAGGAGCTCTGTCTTCTCATATACTCCCTCCGTGCCAAAATAAGTGTCTCAATTTTATACTAACTTTAATACAAAGTTGTACTAAGTTTGAGACATTTATTTTGAGACGGAGGGAGTATTTAAGAACAGCATTGACCATTTGATAAGAAAAACTGAACGATAGAACAAGGCATACAAACACGCCAGCCCGAGGCCCTCATGTGTGCATGTCTATGTAAAATCAAATCCTTAATTACCTGAACTTATTGATGCGGCAGATGTTGGTGGTGTTGAGACGCATCTCATGTGCACCCGTGGAGGAGATGCCCTGCAGTGTGGCCCTGGACGATGGGCACACTTGCTTCCTCTTGGCTACCGCGGCGACGAAGACCTAGACACATTGACTCATTTTTAGACAAAGGACAAGATAAATATCCTATCCTTTGAGGTGTTTTGATTTTCATGAGTTTTTTTTAGTTGGATTTTCATGAGGCTAAGCTAGCTATATGAGCTTAAGGATAAAATGTAACTTGCACATAATTAATTGTAAGTAAATGTTGGTTCCAAGAATAAGAAAACTAGGTTGGTGGTGTCCCATTTGGGCATGCATGTCACTAATATAGTTACATACCTCCATGATTGATGCATCACAAGCATAACAGAATGGGCCTACGGTTCTGTGATTAATAATCATGTACCTTCCAATAGGAGATATGAGCAGCTGTTTTTGTGACCCACTCAAAAGAAGTGCCACTAGCCCTTGTCAACTTGTCCCACCAAAAGGGAGAGGTGTGTGATATAAATCATGTGACACATATATTTACCACCACGTCTATGGAGTTTTACGTTATTTAGAATATCAAATTTTGTGATAATTTCTTGAGATGGATCCACTTTTACCAAATACATGAGTTTCGTGTGCTTTATGGGATCTTAATTAACAACCCATTTGTGTGCGCGCCAGACTGATAATAAGCAAAATATTTCATTTCAGATGTAGCATATCTTACTGAACAAATTGCTTTTTTGTAATGATTTTTCTTTGTTAATTTCATAGAAAACCTTTTTGTTGTGTGCCTTTCGGGTCAAGGTTTTGTAGATTAAATATCACTGGCCGGCGGTTCTTTACACCAAAAGCAGCATATCAGGCCAGAAATCATGATGATGATAGGAGTGCTTTCTAAACAAGGAATCATGATGATGATACGTACATGGTCAAGCTTTTCTTGTTTAAACATGTTGGATACACACACATGCCTATTCACCCAAATATTTCCTACAATTATAGTGTGCCTAAGTACATATTATATACCTGTAGCTAGTGCACATACGTATTGCTAGGGCCGTTGGCCGTTGGCCGTTGTGGAGTCTACAAATCCCACTAAAACCCTTCTTTGGAAAATATTGCCTTTTTAGGATGATTCCAATATGAACAAATTTGATTATTTTGGGCAAATTCTTGTGCTTAAAGATTAGTCGTGGTTAAAAATCCGATGTCAGATTTTTAACATTACAGTAAAAAATGCCCTGAATATGCCCAACAATTTGGGTCTGTGCATCCAAGATGCAAAAGGGGTGCAAAAATGGCCTATTTATTCGTGATATTTGTGAGGAAGGCAGGCAGACTTCAGTCCACAGTGTACGTCCACAAAATATATATTTTTTGTAAATAAGTGCATTTGTTCGATTAAATTATTTTTTGAACGTCCCACGCTACATTGTCCAAGCACTGCTCCCTGTTGTGATACGACGTACCTTTGCTATGGGCGTGCAGATGCTGCCCTGCGGTGGCTTGTTCCGGTAGAAGAAGACGCCGGCGACGAGGCTGACAAGGCCGACCGCCATGGCAACGGCAGAGACCCCGAAACCGACGTCCATCCCGGACCGTGTCTGCACCCAAACGAGCACGGTGAGCGCCACCATCTCGCCCACGCAGAAGCTGAAGTAGGCCGCGTTGAAGTAGCTGGAGAGCCGCTTCCCGCCATCGACGGCCTCCTCGCCGTCGCGACGGAACTGGTCGGCGCCGTGCGCGATGATATTGGGCTTGAGGCATCCGCTGCCCAGCGCCACCAGGTAGAGCGCGGCGAAGAAGATGCCGGCCTTCACCCCGGCCACCTCCTCGCACTGCCCGGCCGCCTTCATGTCGCACGCCGGCGGGCGCAGCTGCGGCAGGTGCGCCTGCACCGCCAGCAGTATAAACCCCTGCAAAATACCAAAAAAAAGCCAATCCACTTTAGAAACCTGGTGGTAGACTGGTAGCCAATAGCCATTGATGCACCAAAGGAAAAAGAGATATAATTTTCAGTTTCCTCCTTTTCGCAAGAGTGGATTGATATTTTGGCCGGCCGGCCCGCCCACTGAAGGCGCACTAGACGGCAGCTGCAGCCGGCCATGATTTGCTCCCACAATGGCACCATCTTCTTTCACCTTTACTTGCTTATTATCTTGTCAACATTTTTGTTACATGCCAATCCCGTCTGTCTGTCGCCACAATCTTTTCATTTTTCAGTTTCCCTGCCTGAGCTTTTTCCCGTGCCTTTTATAGTTTTATAGTAGAAAAAAACAAAAGAAAGATCCTTTTTCTTGCTGGTTTTACGGTGGCTTACGGAGAGCTCGATGAAGCCGAAGATGAGCATGGTCCAGAAGCTGCCGAGGTAGGAGTCGGAGAGGAAGCCGCCGAGCAGGGAGAGGAGGAACATGGTGCCGATGAAGTTGGTGACGATGTTGGCCGACTTGGACAGCGGGAAGTGCATCTCGTTGAACACGTAGGTGATGAGGTTGTTCCCCACCGCCGCGATCGCCATGATCTCAAACGCCTGTATCCCTACACCAACACGTACGTACGATCCAAACAATCAAAGGACAAGAACAGAGCACATCAACATACATGATGAATCAAGAAGAAAGGAGACAGAAGCATGGATGGATGCACACCTAGGACAAACACAGCAGCTTTCATGCCTCCATGCTTGTGAGGCCTGCAAGGCTTGCCCCTCCAGTCCACAGAGACCTGGGAGGCCGCAGCCATGGAGTTGGAGTCCCACTTGGAACCTTGTTGCCTCGCCGACTCAACATCCATTTCCCCTACAGTTACCTCTCCGGCCCTTCAAAGAATTTATATTCTTTCTCTGCTCTGTTGTTTACTACTGGTACTAGTTTTGTATGCCGAGAGAGTTTGCTGTGGCGTCGTCACTCGCTAGAGCACACTCACTATCAAGCTCCAAAGGGTGTTGCGTGCTCAGAGTGTCTTGGTAAATTCTAGGCAACTTGGCAGGTTATTTATAAGGCCCCCGGGAGCGGCAAGCCGACTGTCACGGTGCTGTGCTTACCGGTGAAAATGCGAATAATCATCGACAAGTAGATTAAAAACATAATGAGTGATTACTGTCACTGCCTGAGGAGACAGCCTGATTAAGAATCTGATGTGAAATGGAAATGTTTTTCCTTCCACATGGAGGGCACATTTAATTCGATACGAGCTATGAATACCCGCGATCTGAAAATATATACCCAAGGCCATTTCAGATGGGATGAATAAGCATCTTCCTTTTCTCCCTGTCTTCTTTTGACAGGTGGAAAATTTCCGACAAACAGATAAAAAACCTTGTGATTGGTCTCCATTTTGTTTGTCACTGCTTAAGGAGACCAGCTGATTAGGAATCTGATGTGAAATTAAAGCATTTTCTCTCTATCTGATCAGAGATAAACCAAATGCTGAGAAAGCACCTTCCTTCTTTCCTTATCTTCTTATAATTTTGATCTGGACAGCTGACACAGTGCCTACTCAGAAGGATTCGGATTTTGCTCGAGATCACGTACTTACTAATATTATCTCGATGTTGAGCACTCGCTTCGTACGTGGTCTACGCTACAGCGAGCGGAGTACCAACCGCTGTTCAAGACGGTGTGTACGCGATTGGAGCAGGTGGCTACGGAGGTTTTTTTTCCAACATGGGTGGCAGCATAACCTATGGATTGACCCACCACCACTTTCGACATAGGCATAGTGTCGGTCTATAGGACTCTACTGTTGCCGTTTTGTTTCTTTTGTTTCTGTCAAACTTTTTAGAATTGGCTGTGTGCATCTTAGTTATGCAGAGGCCGGGTGTCACTCATAATGCTTTGTATCCGCTTGATGCTACATTTTTGAGATAATAAAACGCCCTTTATCGAAAAAAAAATCTCGATGTTGAGTTGTGACTTACAAGCATGCACCAAAACTCTCTTTTACTTGTAGTGGAGTTCTCGGAATGTGGTGTCCAGCAGATACACACACTTGGACTTTCTCCAAACCATACTATCCGATCCTTTAAAGAAATGGAAGTTTCAGGCCACTTTGGTATGCCACAAATTTCATCGATTCCTATAAACATTTTTGCTGGTTGAACTGTTGTGTACTTGTGTTTACTCATGGAAATGCGAAAAACTGTCAATAAATAAAATAGATGAAAAGCATAATGATTGCTTACCATTTTCTTCGTCGCTGCTTGATGAGACCTCCTGATTAAGAAGGCTGTGTGAAAAAAAGAGATGCTTTCTCTTAAAAATGAAGGATGAATCTTCTTCGATACGAGTTTTGAGTAGCCACAATCTGGAAAATGCCATCTCTGATGAGATGAGGGAGCATCTTCCTTTTTTCCCCCTTTTTACTATCAGTTTAGAACAGCTGGAAAATACTTTGTATTCTTTTAGAACTCTACTTTGTATCTTTTCACTCCTTAATGAATAAGCATCACTACTGCATGGTTAAGTTTAGAAAAAAGAACATCTGGAAAAAATGTTACTTACAAAGGCTGTAACTGTGATTGAGTTCAAGTAGTAAAATCTTGCAGTTGCAGCTGTTAATTTCCTTCAATCTATACTGTTGCTACAATTTCAATAATCGCATCATGTTACTAGAAACAATCACTTGTTGGGAAATTAATACGCTTATTGTATTCTACAAGATGTTGTTGACGTGATCAGGTCAAGGAGAGGAGTGATGTTGTTGAGGTGACTCAGGTTGTTGCACCACCAATCTCTATGGAGGATTATCTCAATAAGGTTATGCATCTTTTTTGGGATTGCAATTTTGCCATGGAATGCTGGAATCAGATTCTACCAAACAGAAGAAGAGGCATATCAAGCTATGATGAAATATGCCTCAGACTCACTGACCTGCCTCAAGACATGGCACTTGACATTATCCTTGCAGGCTGTTGGAGTATTTGGTCTGTTAGAAACGATAAGATCTTCAGAAAGGCTGCCCCTCACACAATGAACTGGTCCTATTATATGAAAGAAACCCTCTCGGCAGCAGTGTACAGAGCCAAACCAGTTAAAGCACAGAAGATTCAGTCCTGGATTGATAACCATTTGTAATTTTTTATGATTCCGAGAGCTGGTATTGGATAGATGTAATTTCGTGGACTACCTTTTTGTAATTTTTTTGGCATTAATACAAAATTACCGTAGAACGATTGTTCTACGGTCCAGGTTTCAAAAAAAGGTTACTCGTGTGGTTCCACGCCCTCTGCTTGGATTACGAATGCCCTTGCAGTTAGAGAAAGATGGTACCTCTCTACCAAAGCGAGGTAGGGGGCGTCTAGAAAAGAAGAACAATGCGTGCAACATCCCAATGACCAAGCGTGCAGAGCATAGGTTGTTAGAGGCTTTAGGTGAGTTGTCAGAAATGAGGAAAGCAGAGGGCGCTGGACTCAAAATTAAGGCCTACCTAGACATATAGGCGGTGGCCAGGCTCGGTATGGATGAGTCTTTTCGAGAGTGTGATGGTTAGATCGGTTGCGCTTGAGCTTCGTTTGTTAGTTCTGGGCCTTGACGCTCTTGTGTCCAATTCAGACGCGTTCCTTGATGGCCTGTGCTTGTGTTCTTCTAGTCCCTACCACCAAGCTCTAGTGTCTTTTTTTTCTGCTTTTCGTTGGTTTTCGCTCAGATCCGGGCATTCTGGTTTTGGCCTAGTTTTCCTAATAAACCGGGTCATTTTGTATTCTTAATGAAATAGGCAGAGCTCCTGGCTTGCACCTTAAATTTTTTTTTTTTACATGATGTGGCTATGGTATGGTGCCACTGCTGCTTGAAGAAGGCATGAGCTGGTAACATAGTGCAGGTCTCTGTTAGATTTAGAGGGTCAGATCTTCTTCGCTGCTTTTGGAGATGAGTGCAATGTGGGGGTGCATTGGCTGTATGCATGGGCCTGGAACCAACACTGGCCATACAGACAAACTTTCCAATGGGAAGTGGGCACATCTGTTTAAAATCTATTCCGATCTGCTAGCATTGCCAATCATGCAGCTTTCCCACTGATGCTGGACACACACTGTACGAGTTCACTGCACACATATATTCTCAGCAAACGGTGTTCTATTTATTATGCTCCATTGAGCATGGGCTATCCTGATGGCATATGTCCTGACGCAGGTGGTACAGGGCTCGTGAGGCGGAAAGACTGGGCTGTCTTAGCTCAGATTGGTACCGGAGCATCACTAGTTAATCTCCCTGCTGGTTCGCTTTTTGTGTCCAAGATACGGTAATAGTTTATTCTTGACATGAGTTGCATAGGATATTCGGAATGTTATCTAAATCGGGCAGGTGTTGCTGTCTGAAGATTACGAGATCTTTGCTTCTTCTTCTTCTCGTTTAGGGATCAGTGGTTACCATTGGAATTTGTTAAGGTAAGCAAAGTATGAAGGTAGTAAGTATATCTGCAATGGGGTAAGTCCTTTTGGGCGATGTTCCTAAATCGTTTGCTGAAGTATACAGTGATTCTGACTTCCAAATGAAAAATTGAGACTCAAATTCTACTGGTATAAACATATATGTTTGTGTACAATGTTGAGAACAAGGAAGAACTACAATATTTGAGCCTGAGAAAGACACTGATTACTTAAGTTCTGTACATTTGGCAGGGGTTGACAAATCCTCGCATTACACAGCTAATCTTAGGTACAATAACATGCATGTTAGCAAAGTAATGATTTGTATTAGATGGTCACAGCTCACAAGCACATAATACTTGTTTAGATTAATTGGTTGCAAGCTGTATCCTTTTCCTCATCACTTTGACGATTATGGGATGGTGCATGCTGTGTCTCCAGACTGATCAGGATATCCAAACGAACAGTCTTGATTTGGACACCCGAAAGCAACTGGCAGCCTGCGACTGGATCCAGAGTAAATAGCATAAAAGTTCCCAATACCTACCACCACAATGTTGGTTTTTGATTTCAAAAAACAACCATGCTGCACTAATGAACGGTCTTGTTAATTTTAATCATAATTATGACAGATCGGGTCCAATCGTCCTGTCTAACGTGGTATAAAAGTTATCACCGTTAGCTTTGACCGTTATGACGGGTGGGTCCCACGTGTCAGGATATTTTTTATAGAACGACCCTTGCAAATATTTTTAGAAAGCAATCGGGTCCCTGTATTTTTTTTGAAAAAGTAATTGGGTCGCTGCAAATGTTTTTAGTAAGCAATCGGGTCCCTGTAATATTTTGAAAAAATAATTGGGCCCTAGTGGCTTCCAGCGGCGTCGAGCTTCCATCAGAGGAAGAACAGGAGGGCGGTTGCCTTCTTCCTCCGGACGTGCATACGATGCCCGGAATGCCGCCGCTCTTGCACTTATGCTTCGCCTTCGGCCACTGCGTGCCCGTGTGTCACTGCGCCGTTGCTCATGTCGTGTGTGGACGCACTGCAGCTTATGTCGTGTGGACGCCGCCGTCACTAATCATGCCGTGTGTGGTCGATCGTGGATGCAACGACGTCAGGTGGCTAGAGAGAATGCTAGGCGGCAGGAAAGGGCAGTGTGCCTCGCCGGAGACATCGTGGGCTGCCCTCGCGAGCGGGGGCGGTGGCGCGCGGCCCGTGTGCGGTGGAAGTCGAGAGGAGGCGCGAGGGAAAGGAGGACAATGGAGAGTGGCGACAGTGGCAAAGGCGGTTGCCAGAGTGGTGGTGCTTGCCGACGCGAGAGGTGGTGGGTGCCTGCCGAGCGGTGTCACGCGTTGTCTCCTTGGCGGCACCTTAACGACTCCCGGGTGGTAAGACTTGGGCACCAACATGGTGGTTATTAGCATTTTAATTCTCAACAATTCAAACAAACCTACCAACAAACCTAAGACTTATGACCCTCTAACCGGAAAAAATGATACTCCTAGACAAAGCCTACAATAATAGATCATCGCACGTGTCCCAATGTTGACGGGTGCAATCAGAAGTTGAAAGTAGGATCTTTATCCCTTAAGAGGAGCTTCGTGCCAACACCTTCAACAAGAATATGATGCACACCCGTCGACATTGTCTGATCTAGCCGGAGGCGCGAGACCATGAGTTTTCTCCAGGATTTCATGTATATTTGTCCGTCCAGAACGTCACAGTTAGCAACCTCTCTACCGGCTGGCAATACCTCGCTAGACGGATCCCAACACAGAGAGAGCCCAAGGCCCTCCCTTGCCACTGGAGAAAACATTGGAAGAAGGAGATGACCTCACCACCCTGCTTCCGTACTCTGCTACACCTCCCGCTAATCCACATTGATGGGAGAGGAGGATATGTTTGGACCTTAGAAGGGATTAATAGATCTGGTTATGGTTGCAGCCATCTCGCGAATCCTCGATCACATCGCAACCTCTTTTAAACGACCATTTTTTAGGGGAAATAAATCTCTTACTATACCCATTGGCATAGCATTATGGACCCTATTGTGCCATCAGGATAGGCATGACCTCTTCCTCTATTTCCCCTACATATTCATTGCATATCTATATCTACTAATAAAGTACGGAGTGTTTCTGCCCGTCCGCCATCATACGTTTTATAAAAAACTCTGGTGGTTTTCTAATAACCTACGGTCCAGTATTAAGTCCCTTTCCTTTCTCTCTATTTGTTGGGCTTCAGCCCAACTTCTATATCCACTGTGCGCGCATCTGGGCGCTGGTTAGTATTCCGCGTTCACCTACACTAGGCCCAGTTCACACTGTTTTCAGCCCATTTAGATCCCTGGTCTTTAGTATTTACAGAGTATATGTTTAAATGATCATGCTAGAACTTTGCAACCATAACACTCGGATTAAAATAATTTATATATGTAATTTGATCAGAAAATGCTTAGTTTCCAACCGTGCTATTAGTCATTCCTATTAACTAATATAAAATTCTTTTTAGGGCATAGCCTTCATTAACCTAATTAATTGGTATAAAATATTAAATATTTTCTACCTCATTTAAATTGGCTACATATATTAAATAAAGTATGTTAGAAGGGCCTGTAGTGCACCTTTTTTTCTACAAACTAAGGAGTAGCGAATAAAGTATGTTAAATAAAATATGTTTTGCACCCTTTTTCCTGCACACTAAGGAGTAGCGAAAAATATTTGCGCTTTGTGGGATTGGAACTCATGACCCCAAAGGCCCCAACCAGCTGAGCCAACATGCGCTTGTGCTAAAAAATAGGCTAATTATTTAATTAAAAAGTCTCACCTCGACTCTTTGCACGAGAATACATCAATTTATATACATTTGCTACCAATTCTCTGGCCACCAAACACAATGCATTCAGAAGGACAATAGTGGATGATAGTGTGTGTGAAATATGCGGAAGTTGTGTGGAAGACGAGCATCATGCTGTCATCGCATGCACTAAAAGTGTGGCACTCCGCCAATCCATGCGGGTCTTTTGGGGAATCCCTAGAGAATCTGAACTTAAACACACGGGTGTGGACTGGCTGCAACTGCTGCTACTATCCCAGACCGAGGAAGTCAGGACCAAACTAATTCTAATCATGTGGCAGGCTTGGAACTTAAGGAATAATGTGGCTCACGGTGATGGGAAAGATACAATCTCGGGTTCTGTCCAATATCTACTCAGACTCCATGATGATATACTGATGGCAGCATGCGACCCGGCCAATGAGGGCGGTAAGAACAAACAATCTCTGTTCCCGGCCAAGGCACGCGGGGTGTCCATATCTGAACCCAGTCACTGGATGGCTCCCCCAGCCGGAAGAGCAAAGCTAAATACAGACGCTGCTTTCCTGGTGGAAACTGGGGAAGCATGGGGCGGCGCGGTAGCCAGAGACCACAAGGGCCATGTGTTTTTGTCAGTGGGCCGGCAGCTACCCCTTTGCAGTTCGGTGGAAGAAGCAGAGACTGCAGCTGCAGTGATGGGGTTAACTGAATTTGCCAAGTACTTCAATGGAAGCCTGATCCTGGAGACAGACTGTGCCGGAGTAGTGCGGGAGCTAAAGGCAGAGGAGAGGTGCAGATCGGCCTACCATGCTTGTGTAACCGATGCAAAGAACCTCCTAATGAGCTACGCCAATACAGAAATCAGTGTCATAAGCAGGGGGGAAAACAAGCTGGCTCATGAGCTAGCCGCAAGAGCACGGAGATCGGGAGATTTTCTGCTGCTTTCTGATGTCCCGGCTGATATCAAAGATGTAATGTGGAATGAGTACACACCCACCATGGTGTAGTCTGTAGCCATGGTTTCTCAATTTTTTTTTATATACATTTGTAAATTTTATGAAAATGAAAAAGTCACTTCAAGAACCAAGGAACGTACGGAGCGAAGGAATTAAATGGATTTAGGCTAGCATGGAATGATTGGCTCTAAATAAATAAAATTGTTGGATTTGCATGGATGGTTGGGTCAATATAAATTAAACGGATTTGTAAGTAAGACCAGATTTCATGATTGTTGCTATATAAGGGGAGACCCTATAATTAATGAATTAATCCTTCCGGAGTCCACCAATCTTGTGTTAATAATCTTTTTTTAAGACTTTTGTGGGATAACCACAACAAAGGAGGGAGTAGATTTCATGCCGAGAGGGAGTAGATTTCAGCCTCGGTATGCGTATCCTTGCCGCCTATGTTTTGGTGGACATGTCAGTTACTTCTCCCGTTGCAACGCACGAGCATATGTGCTAGTATCACTAAAGTATATATCTATAAACTGTTCCCACTTTATAAGGAGAACGGTTTTGTATTGCATATATCAGTCATATAATATATAATATGGCTAATATGCATTGGAGTAACGGAATGATTGATTCCATTATAACATCCTCTATTGAACTCAGAATTTCAGACAGACTGATCTGCTTGCTTTAACCCTGTACCGGATCCAGGAACAAATGCATAATGATCTGTCTTCCAAGTCTCCAACCTCATGCAGGCTAGTCGACTTGAATATATATGATGGATAACACAGTACATAGCGTAACACACATATAAACATGCATATTATTGTGTCCACAAAAGCAAGGTGCCTTTAGACAAGTATGATTATGCAAGAGGCTGGCCATGAAAAGAGAACTTGGTGCACAAAAAGTTTAGCTTTCTTTGTTGCCCTCCTGCCAGGCATGCACAAGCAGGACCATATTGTTGGAAGAGCCTAACTGAGTGGATGCAATCGTGGTGTCCACCCTGGTCTTATTTGATAAACTTAGGGTCTTCATTCTGTCTGCATTGATTAAAATCTAGCATGTTTTATGGTTTGTTGAGTGACCACCTAATATTATTCAAGTAAAATAATTGTATAATCTAGCAATGAATCATCTGTTCATGATGGGAGATCTGCATATACTAATGTAAACTAATCAAGCTTGTGTTGCATTGGCCATGACACATCGCACAAGAACATACCACAGGCAGACACCTCTATGCAAATCGGACCTGGTCAGCAGGCAGACAGACAAGGCATGCACTACTTCACGTACCATGCAGAAACATATCCAAAAGAATGCTTTTTTGAGCTGTAAAAACACTCTCAACAACCAAGAACGTACAAGCTATATAGCCACAAAACCTTATCTGCTAAAGTCAAAAGTCTAAAGAATGCACGATCGTATCATCCTTTTCACGTACGCACGAGCGCACGCAAGCTTCCAGGAGGCTGCTGATCGTGGTCTGGATACAAATAACACCGCTAGTGGGTGTGGGTGGTTGTTTGGTGTTTTTGGGAAGTGCTGCCGAGTGTAGCTATAGATCTACACCATATATATCCATATGCATATGGAGGGGTCTAGTGCATGCCCACCATAGTTGTCTCCTGCAAGCTTTAGCTGCCAATTGAAGAACTGCCACGGACACACATGCACGACCTGATCTCCACTAAAATTACCATTTTTTTTTCTTTACCACTAGAGCTGGGGTTGTGTAACCTCTTTTCTTTGGTTGTCGGTTGGTTTGTTGTCAATTTTTGTGCTGCTCCTTGTATAGCTTTAGTTCACCACCACCATTTTAGTAATATTCAATTTTACCGCTTTGTATGTTGGATGAGTTTAATTTGTTCACTGTTGCTATATTTTATGACGTTCTAGTTTTATCATTTCATAGGTTTTGCTTCGGAGAAGTCTTCCAATCTATTCATCAACTGTCAAGGTAGTGCAAAGAACACCAGAAGAAAAAATATATCTAGGTCTGTAGACTACCTAGCGATGACTACAAGCACTGGAGCGAGCCAAAGGCGCGCCGCCATCATCGCCCCTCCCTCATCGGAGTCGGGCAAACCTTGTTATAGTAGACAGTTGGGAAGTCATCGTGCTAACGCCCCATAGGACCAGCACACCAGAACAGCAACCGATGCTGATGAAGAGATGCGTAGACCAGAAGGATCTAACCTGTAGACACATGAACATAGACGAACGAAGATCAAATCTACGAGGATCCACCGAAGACAAACGCCGACCGAATCCTGCGAGATCCGCTGATGATAAACCTCCACACGCCCTCCGACGATGCTAGAAGCACCATCGGGACGGGGCTAGGCGGGAGAACCTTATTTCATCTTCAGAGGGCCGTTGCCGCCGCCGCCTCACCTCTCTGAGCAGGACACAAACCCTAACAAAACTAAAAAAACCATCTAAAAACAGAGCCCTCCCGCCGGCAAGGGTTGGGATCCACCGTGCCTCTATGGTCCTAAGACCACATGAGACGAGGTAGACCGGCGGTAGCACCGACGGGAGACACGAGAAACCCTAGCGCTTTGGGTGCCCTGGCGTACGAGAGAGAAGGGATAAAAGCATCATTTCATAGGTTTCATGTGGTTGTATTTTATATGTCCTTACAAATTCAACTGAAAAGAATGAGGAAAGCCACTGGATTCACTAACCTACCCTATGAACTAATAGTGTTATCTTTTTTTCATTGGATGGCTGAGGCCTAGGTTAAATTAAAAATGGCACATGCAACAAATATATTAATTTTAGTGAAACAAATGATTGAACTTCTCATGTTTGAGGATTATTTGGATCAAACCCCTAACTCTACTTTTATTAGTTGTAATTATAAATATTATTGTTAGTTGTAACCTTTGTAATGACATCGAAACACGAGGTTTTTTTTGTGGGTAAAAAACGCGTGGAAATTTCACATCACTACCACACTGAGCCCCTAGGCCGTCGGCATAGCCCTGAATCCCGTCGGCGTAGGTCTATGCCGACGGCCCCCGTCGGCAAAATATGCGTCGGCGTACCCCAAGGCCCGTCGGCATAGAAAGGCCGTCGGCATATATTTCTATGCCGACGGCGCCCGTACATCTATGCCGACGGCCCCGGCCGTCGGCAACGCTCAGCGCCTAACGGTGGCTGCCGTCGCCGTCGTCAAATACTGTTCGTGCAGGAGGAGCCACGTGGCAGAGCTATGCCGACGGCTTAGCCGGCGAAGCCGTCGGCATAGCCATGACACGTGGCGCTCGCTGGTAGTTCCTGGGGGCAGGGCTATGCCTACGGCTTAGCCGTAGGCATAGGTCCAGAACTATGCCTACGGCTAAGCCGTCGGCATAGCTTGCCACGTGTCACCCACTGGTAGCTCGTGGCAACCCTATGCCGACGGCTTAGCCGTAGGCATAGTTTCTGTCTGATTTTTTTTTCTTTTTTCTATTTGATTTCAATTCAAATTCACAGCAGATATACATATGATGAAATAGACATAGACAACATATATAAGTAGCATCCTCACAACCAACACCATCACAACAATATAAGTATCATCACAAACATAAGCATCATCACAAAGAACATATAAGTATCTAAAGAAGCACACAAGTCATCTAAAGGACCATAAAAAACCACAAGTCATCTAAAGAACACAAAGGCTTAAGCGTCAGGACATCCACCACCACCGCCAAGGTCGTCACCGCCAAGTCCGCCGAAGCCCAGGTCGTCACTGCTACCGGCAGCGCTACCGCCAAGACCGCCACCGCCTTTGTGGATTGGAGTGACCGTGCTCCGTGACCCGTGAGTGATGCCAACACCAGCACCACCACCAACGGTAGATCCATCGGTTCCCTGGATGTTGAAAAGACATGTTAAGGGGATATAAGATTGTGTTGAATAAACGGTATGCTTTGGGTGAATAGTTTGGGGATGTACTAACCGGCGAGGGGCCCTGGTGCTGTGCCACAAACTCCTCAAAGGTAAGCAGCTCTGGTTGTGGTGGAGGAGGTGGTGCTGCTTGCAATTGAGGAACCCGTTCGGCCGCCATGTCCTCAAGAGCGTGCTGCATCCTGCGATTGTTCTGCTCATGGAATGCAAAAAGGCTCGTGTGCCACGCCATGGTCTCCTGGCGTGTGTACTCCATGTAGGCCTATGGTATGACATGATGGAACTCATAAAACATCTCAATGCGGGAAATAAAGTGAGCAATGAAGATAAGAGGGAAAATACTTACAGATTGCCGCTCCTGAAAGAGGGACTGTGACTGCGCACTGGTCATGGGCGTGCTCGTGCGCTGGCTCAGGCTCGGGTCGGTAGCTCGGAGCTGTGTGTACGAGATAGATGGAGTGATCACAGCATCCAGAACTGGCTCCCGACCGTGCTTCTTGGGCCCCATGCCCACCACCACCCTCTCGTCCAGATCCGCACTAATGGGGTCAGATGTGCCAGGATGTAACCTCAGATACTCCTCAGAGTAGGCCTGCTTCTTCTCCGCGGTGTTGCCGTAGTACTTGGCCTCGCCAGTCTTGGGGTTCCTCCGCGTATGGGCGATCTCCCATGCCTCCATGTGTGAGAGCGGCCGCTTTAGTTTCTCCTCCTGCACCACGAAACAGAGGTTAGTCATACATAAGAAAGTGACGGTAAATTGAAGAAGATTGTTTAATGAGGTTAGTCATACTTGAAGTGTCTTGTGGAGAAAGTGGTTCCGGTTTCCCTGAGCATGTACTCCCTCCTTCCCTCGGTTAGCTTTGTTTTTTATGCTCGTAGCCGCCCAGGCTCCATCCTGACCACACCACAGATCCGCCAATGCCGCCCAGGACTCGTCTTTTCCATAACACCAATTTGGACACACCTACATAATGAAAGCATAATGGCATGTCAACACGAAACGATGAAATGTACCACAAACATCGGAATGAAAAATCTTTTATACTTACCGCCAAGTACCCGTGCCTCTCCAAGGTAATGCCCATCCTCCGTGCTTCTTCCTTGGTCATCTTCACACCAAGAGCGTCGTGATAGTATGTCGAGATGGCCACCCAGCGCACCTTGTACTGCATCTGGCGGGCCTTCTTCTTGGCTTGGAGCAGCACGATCTGGTCGGCAGTGGCCTTGTGCTCCTGAAGAACTCGATAGTATTTCTACAATCATTCATGAAACCAGAATGGAAGAAGCCATGAGTTAAATCATTCATGAAACCAAAATGGACTTGTGCTTCTGAAGAGAACTCACCCAAAAATTAGTGATCACGGCCTTGGCATGGGTCTCATGGTCCGCGTGGGGGGCCGCTTCCCAGTGGTCCCAGCTCGTGGCCAAAACCCGACGGTCCGGGTGCCTGACTGGATCCGGAGAGTATAGCCCCGGCCAGTGTACTTTCAGCAAGACGGTGATGAGGCCGTTGGGAATACGAGCCCCTTTAGGATATATCCAGTTGCTGCAAAAGAATGAAATATTAGCATGTGACAAGCAAAATAAAGAAAAATATAAGCATGTGACAAGCAAAAGAATGAAAAAATTATTAAGTGGCACTTACTCTTTCCCCGTGGGTTCAATGAGCCACTTCTGATCCTCGGTAGCAGGAATCTGCTTTGGGAGCTTTGCGTTACCACGCAGCCACCCCTTGTTGTTGCCAACCCCCTCCCCGCCAGACACCATCATCTCCGCCACCACCATCCTCCTCGCCTGCCTCCTCCTCATCCTCGTCCCCCTCTCCGACCTCCTCCTCCTCCTCGCCCCCATCCCGAACCCTCCTCCTCGCCCCATCCCGAACCTCCTCCTCCTCCTCCTCCTCCTCCTGAACCTCCTCGTCCTCCTCTCCTCGTAAGAGGGTACCTCACTAGAGGAGGGTACCTCACTAGAGGAGAGCCTCGAAGACAACACCCCTAAGTCGCTGAGGGTGCACTCTTTCTGGCCGCGACCCCTGTAGTGGCTCTCCCCCCACCCCCTCGCCCTCTAGGTGCTCTCCCCCCGCCCCCTCCTCCTCTAGGGGCACCTCTCCCTAGACCTCCCTGTGAGGAGTCATCTCAAGTAGTTGGGGGAGATGGACTTGTAGCTACCCTCGGTGTAGAGGAAGTAGTCGAACAGCAGAGGGATGCTCAGGGGGACCAACGCGTCGGACAACGGTCACTCCGATGAAAGCGACACCACAAAGCCTGCAAATTCCATCGCGACAAAAAAATTAGAACATCACAACTCATAGAACATCACAATCATCATCATCATCTCAAAAATCATCGAAGCATAAAAATATCATCATCTATCATCCACATCATCATCTAACAATCATCTATCATCGATCATCATCATCATCTCAAAATCATCGAAGCATAAAAATCATCATTATCTCTCCTCATCTAACAATCATCATCATCTAAAAAAATCCATATGAACAAGTTATGAACATCACCATTTTTCTCAAATAAGTATTTTTAGAAGACCATTAAGTGTCAAAAAATATTTCATCATTGTTTTGTAGCAACACCATCATGATCGAAATACCACCGTGCAAAAAGTAGATAATCACAACATCACATAACAACATTCACACTTCAAACTTGAAAAAAAAAATCATATTGCTAATAACATCCATTGATCAATATTTTGCAAACTAACTACATCTAACAAATATGACATACATTCCATCATCTATGCATTCATCCACCTAAAAACAGTAGCAAAACACTAAAAAAGAAGAAAAAACTCACGTGAGGGCCGGCTGGTTGGGTCGGAGGAGAGGGGCGGCGGCGGTTGGGGGGGGGGGGGCGGTGATGAGCAGAGCACAGGGAGGGCCGGTTGCTCCAACCGGTCGGGAAGGGGCCGCCGGACCCGCGGCCGGCGTCGAGCCCTTGCGGGACAGCACGGGATGGGCCTGTGCGGGCGCGGACGGCGGCGACACGGGCGGGCGCGGACGGCGGCTGCGCGGGGCGCGGACGATGGCGGCACGGCGCGGGTGGGTGGGTAGAGACGGGGGCGGGCGCGGACGGGGCGGCGCAGGGCGGAGAGGACGTCGGGACGGCGCGGGGCGGGGAGGACGGCGGGGCGGGCAGGACAGCGACGTGGGTTAGGGCGGGGACGACGGCGGCGCGGCGCGGGGCGGGGACGAACGCGTGGAGAGGGTGGCGGCGGCGGTTGGGGGAGAGAAACGAGTGGAGGAGAGGAGCCGTGCAGCGAGGATAAGGTTGGACCTATGCCGACGGCCTAGCCGTCGGCATAGGCTTGGTCCCACCTGCTACGGACAGAGCCGAGTGGATAAGGTATGAGCTATGCCGACGGCCTAGCCGTCGGCATAGATGTATTTTTTTACATTAAAATCAATTTATTTTAAAAATGTCCTAACAAAATACAATTGTTAATTTTACATAAGCTAGCTATCCAGGTGACAAGTTCGGCACCGATGTAAAGTACTTAAAAAAATAAAAACATATTCAGTCGTACCCGCACGATTCCCCCTCGAAGTGACGGCGACACTGTCATCCGTGGAGGGGGCACACCCCGGAGCCGCGAGTCGGGTGCCTGCGCCTGCAACCACGCTTCCACAAGCGTAGGAGGGCCCACCGCAACACCTGGCGGCATTGCTACCCCCCTCCGGTACCTCGTCCCGTCTAACCCTGACACAGACGACCGCCGGATCTAGCTCTTTGACATCCGCCGGACTGGGTCTGACCGGTGGACCTTTTCACTTGGTTGTCATCGCCCAGCCCATAGCTGCACCCCCCAACACAGTCCCGGCCCAACCCACCCAAAGATTCCATCCGTGTCGGCCCGATGTGGCCGTTTCCCCCCTCCGGGACATGGCGGCAGCCACGCCCGTGAGGTCTACACGGCGGGACGGGGGCCCTGGGGGGGTAGCAATGCCACCGGAGCGTCTCACCGGGCCCTCATACATGTCGTACGGTGTGGTCGCATGTCCGAAGAGGCGACACGCGTCTCCGGGGTGTGGCCCCCCTCACGGACGGCGCCGCCGCCGGCACCTGGAGGGGGGAAACGGACGCGTCGGGTCTACACGGATGGGATCTTGCTGCGGCTTTCGCCCGGATGTTGCTCCAAAGTGTTCCTATGGGCTGACCTAACACAACCGGGTGGAGAGTTCCACTGGTCAAAGCCTGTCCGTGCAAAGTCAAAGGGCTAGATCCTATGGTCAAACACTACAGGGTTAGATGGGATGGGGGCCCTGGGGGTAGCAATGCCACCGGAGCGTCGCACCGGGCCCTCATACATGTCGTACGGTGTGGTGGCATGTCCGAAGAGGCGGCACGCGTCTCCGGGGTGTGGCCCCCCTCACGGACGGCGATGACACAGTAGTAGACGTTCTACGGTAACGATGCGGCGTGAATATTATTAAATACTCGGAGCGCGATAAAATCATTAGTTTTTTACACGACGTGGGCACATGTGCTATAGGACTGATGGTAATTTTTCATAATTTTTTGTGATGGAGAAGTATCTGAACACTTCCCTCTACGCGGATTGCTCTTCCCGTGTCAAACCCTGACACAGACGACCGTTGGGTCTAGCCCTTTGACTTTCGCCGGACGGGGTTTGACCGGTTGACCTTTTCACCTGGTTGTCATAGCCCAGCCCATAGCTACACCCGGCCCCAACACCGTCCCGGCCCATCCCACCCCAAGATTCCCTCCGTGTCGGCCCGGCGTGGCCATTCCCCCCTCCGGGACACGGCGGCAGCGACGCCCGTGAGGGGGGCACTCCCCGGAGCCGCGTGATGGGTGCCTGCGCCTGCCACCATGCTTCCACAACCGTAGGAGGGCCCACCGCAACACCTGGCGGCATTGCTACCCCTCCCCCACAGGTTTGGCCGTCGGCATCGGAAGTTTTTCTTCAGAGCGGTAGTACCGCTGACGTGCGAAAGTAAGGGATGGATGTAATTTCTTACATCCGCCCCTATCGCGGTAGTACCGCTCCCGAGGAGCGGTAGTACCGCGATTGTCGGTCCACGTTTTTCCCCACGCGGCAGTAGACGTGGATGTAATCTTTTAGAAAAATTATACGTAGATATGCCTACGGTTATGCCGTCGGCATAGCTCAATTTAATTAATTAATTTTTTTTAAAAAATTATTATTAAAAAACGGGAAAAAAATAAAAAATGAACGTAGATATGCCGACGGTTATGCCGTCGGCATAGCTCCCTGCCACGTCATCGATCCGCGGCACCGTGGGCCCCGAGCTATGCCGACGGCATAACCGTCGGCATAGCCCCGGGCCCACGGTGCCGCGGATCGATGACGTGGCACAGTGAGGTATGCCGACGGCCGACGTTAGGGCCGTCGGCATACGTTTGACGGCGTGAGCCCGCCTGCTGTCCCAGGGCCACCAAGGCCACCTCTATGCCGACGGCCAATCTATGCCTACGGCTGCTGTAGGCATAGATGTTAGTATGCCGACGGCGTTTCTATGCCTACGGCCCCCGTCGGCATAGATGGAGGTATGCCGACGGCTTGTCTACGCCTACGGTTTTCCCGAAGCCGTCGGCATATATCCTTCTATGCCTACGGCAGCCGTCGGCATATATAAGGCCGTAGGCATATAAGGGTATTCTGGTAGTGCATGTATAAGAAAAGTATGTCTTGCTGATCAGAAAGACAAACTAAAAGATATTACAGAGTGGGCATAGGGACTCCCAATACGTGTGATTCCCTCAGATGTTCTAACAGGAACTATGAAATGGATTCTCTACTCAAGGCAGTGTCCAAACTTTGAATTCCGCCGCTCTTGGCGATTAGTTTGAGCAAAACGCAACGATCCAGCCAAAAAGCCCCTGCATCGCTAATCTAGGCGACAAGAGTGGCGGCCCAATCCTGCTCCTTAACCTTGCCGCCACTAGAGGCCATGGCCGGGTGAAGCCTGTGCGGCGGCGGCGGCGGCGGGGCCTTTCTCCCTCATTGTTTTGGTGGGGTGGTGACGGATGGCAGCTCCCGTTTGCGGTGGCCGAAGCTGTGCAGCACCCAACGCGGCGGACGGCTAGCGACGGTCGTCGGAACTTTGATGGAGCGCTCTCCCTCGACCTGAATCGATCGCATCGATCACGTGATCCTGGTGACTGGCCATCTCCCTGTCTCATGCCTATTGATGACGTGCAAGTGCACAGGGCTGTTGTAGCACTTTCGTGATAAGTAAAGTGTCGAACCCACAGGGAGCAGATAGGAAGGCACCACAAACCCCGTAACTACGTTGTCACTTCACGCAGCTACGTACGCATCCAAACCGGAGTTTGGAGATAGTCTACTCTATAAGTTGCTAGGGAAACTGGATAAAAAGGGTAATCAACTAAACTACTAACAAGAAGGTAAAAATAGGAATTAAAGGACACTAAGTTAGTAAAGACGACGCTTGAGTAGTAAAGCGTTCTCGAGGGTTCCGGAGTCACTACATTATATGAACTATTGTATTCTCTAGTAACTGGTCAAATGCATAACTGGGCATAGCCGGGTACAGTACATGTTCTACTCAAATTAGACTTCATGCCATGCACGACATCATCAAAGTCTCCCCCATAGGGTTACAACTCATGATAATTAAGGGTTGCTCCATGGACGTGGCCTCTATAAGGGTTCTCCGTTATTCCCCTATCAATTGTGATGGCGAGGAATCAAAGGCGTGTACTGTCACCTCGAATTACCCCAATGCCTCAACCCTTCACAACGACAATGGTTCCTCTACGACCTATCATGGCAATAGTGCGAGCGAGGCCTCCTCTCAACACTCGTGAGAATACTAACTCGAATAACGAACAGGTAATATTGGATCATACCAAGAATCATATAGGCTTCAACCATATCCTCAAGAACTAATACAACTACTCAATCAAACACTTGAAGGTTAGGGACAAGTTACAAGCCGACATCAAGCCGGTGAAGGGAGAAGGCATGGTGGTGATGGCGACGGCGCAGTGGTGATGATGATGATGGTGATGGTCGCGCCCGAGGTGATGGAGATGGGGCGCCACCTATGGTGGCGGCACCGGCGCAAGGGCACCGGCCCGGAGGCCGGTGCTCATGGTCGTGGAGCCTCCTCCTTCTTCCCTTGGTGGTTGTCCCTTCTTCATAGGTGTGGAGCAGCAATGGAGATGGGTTGTGGATGAATGAGATGTGGATGATGGAGGCCGCGGCGCTAGGGTTGAGGGTGACATATATAGAGATCCTCCTAGCTTCCTCTCTTGATGGGCTTCATCCAAGGGCTCAAGATGAGCCTTATCATCTCCCAATCTTTTCTTTACGAATAAAGGATCTTGTGGGATCGAATGGGGATGAAATCAGTGAAGAATCCCGTCTGGAAGGGCAACTTTTGGAGTTGTGTGCACGTCAAACGACCGCGTGCGGTTGTTTGGAACACCGTCTTTCGGTTTGTCCCCCTCCGGTAAAACAGCCGCCAATTCTTCGTACGAACTCGGAATTTGACATTCTTGGGCTCGTTGGATTCGTATGAACGATGTCGATCCATTTCTGGTCTTAGATATTGATTTGGAGAACTTTGGAAAAATAACTTTTTCCAACCTTCGAAATGGCTAAGTTTGACCCCTGGCTGACTCCGTATCGAACCCATCCTTGGTCCTTTCATCGTGCTTGGTCCTAGGTTGCTCCAAAACACCTGTATACACAAGAAAACAAATAAAAATAATAAAAACAAATAAAATACTAAATGTGCAATGCTCACAATGATAAGTGCAAAAATCGGTAATCATGCATAATGGACAACTATTTGGTTCAATGGGACATGATATGTAAAGAGAATATGCAACAAATGAGCTCTAAAAATGCGTAAAATATAGAGCCATCAACCTTCCCACGCTTAAACCTTGCTCGTCCTCGAGTAAGAAGCTTGACTATCAAAGGCTCATTGCTACCAACTCCAAAGCATACATGCATCGAACCAAACCCCAAAAGTGATATCCATGTTTAGCGTGCAAGCATGCCAAAGTTAACCAGCAAGGGAGTAATACAAGCTATCCTCTTAGTTCCATTGCCATGAAGGTCAAGAAAGAGGAAAATATTTTTGGGAAGCCCAAATTCCCATTGCCAAAGGTTTACAGAGAAGGTCAAGATTATGTCAGGAACAAAGCAGTAACAATCATAAACAAAAAGAAATCTTGCATTAGCAATCGCTTAAAAAACACCAACTCGAGGCATACCAGGTACAATAGCACGATCGTCTGTCTGCGTTATTTAGCCGCTTAACTACCTATGCAGCACTAAGTGCAAGCCTATGCCTCAAACTTAAGGGAATGGTAGAAAATGTTTGGAGTTTTGAGAAGTAAAAAATAACGAAAGTCTTGCATCAACGCAGCTGACCATTAGGCAATGGAGAAGGCCTTATGATCGATGTCAACACAAGGAGTAGTGATCGCCATGCAACTAGGATGCACATAGAGCTATGAATATATGAAAGCTCTCCTATGGTCTAAGTGGGGGTGCATCCAACTTGCTTGCTCATGAAGACCTCGAGCATTTGAGGATGCCCGTCATCGAAATATACAAGCCAAGTACTATAGTGTAGGTTCCCCACTAGTATGAAACATATGAAGCTCATGAAACTTTCTAATTTATAATGCATGAAGTGATGCTACTTTGAAGCACAAGTGTGTACTAAAAAGGATAATGGTGCTGCTCCTTCTCTTTTCCTCTCCTTTTTCTTCTTCTTTTTTTCTTCTTTCCTTTTTCTTTCTTTCTTTCTCTCTCTTTTTTCTTTTTTTATGGTACCCCGTGGTGCATCTTTTATTTGATCTCTTTTTTTTTGTAGGAGCAACACCTTACAATGATGAACAATACACTTTACAATGACTCACTTCAGCTGAATGTAATCATAACTCAAAACTGAAATCATGAGAGAAACACTATATGATGAATGCCTCTGGCAGTGTACCGGTATATGCAATGATCCGGCGTAGCATAGATATCAAAAAATGGACAAGCCATGCAAATATCGAGCTAGCCATACTATGATCATGCAAGGCAAATGAAAACATGTCTCTAATCATGTAATGTAAAATGGTGGTAGTGCATGGCGATATGCTCGGAATGGCTATGAAAATGCCATGTAGATAGGTATGGTGTCTGTTTTGTGGAGATGAGGTGTTTTATGTGTAGGAGAACAAGAGAAAGAACTCCCACGGGTTTGGATTTACCTGCGAAGTTTGCTCTAAGTCCCAATGTGTGAGTGGGCAATGCACGGTACCGTAGAGACTAGCAAAATAAGATGAACGGAAGTGCAAAGGCTTCAAACTTGTCTTATTCATAAAGAGCTCAAGTACTACACAAGAGTATCGCGGTGTCATGTTGCATATGGCTCAAAATCTAAGTACCCCGAGGGGATAGTTTGGCAGAGATAAACCCTGTTGCGCGTCCCAGATCAACCAAAGATGATGGGTTCATCAGCAAAAATCCACTACAATCATTCAGTCGCTAATCAAGCCACCACTAGAGTCCCCGACTTATGTTATTAGGTGAAAGAAAGGCAACAGTTCAAAGGACTCCTTTATTGGGTTTTTGATAGAAGAACATGGCAATGTTTTTCAAAAGATAATAAGATTCCCACAAACTAAGTCAAATAAGTGCAAATCAAGCATGTCAAAATAGCGGTAAAGCATATCAAAACAGCAGGACACACTAATGCACAAAAACCATATGATAAGAGCATTGCACAAGACACTACACATGCAAAATGTAACCTCCCACGCTTAGAACTTTACATATTGGCGGTTCAATAATAGGCTATGTGCGTAGGCATATTTTTCCTATTTATGTCCTCTGTGGCTTGACTTTATTTTTGAGTACTATGTAGATGTTGGAGATTGATTCTCTTGAACTTTAATAAAATATATGGATTTGTACATCGTAATGATGCAGAGGACAGGGTTTCATAGGAATATTGTAGGAATTGTAAAGTATAGGAACTTTGTAGAAAAATTTCCTTCGAAGCCCTTTGGTTTATGGGATTGGATTCCTATTGCTATATAGGATATGAATCAATCCTTCACATTTCAAAGGAAAATACACATAAGCCTAGACTCAATGAAAAAAAAATTCTATTCTATGCATCAAATGACATATAGCACTAGTAGAAAACAGGGCTTTGGTCCAGGCCAGCCCAGCCCATTAGTCCCGGTTCAGTCAGGAACCGGGACACATGGGGGCATACGTCCCGGTTCGTGCGCCCAGGGGGCCGACCGGGGCTCGTGGGGCATTGGTCCCGGTTCGTCTGGACCCTTTGGTCCCGGTTCCAGACACGAACCGGGACCAATGGGCCTCGCTCCTGGCCCACATCCATTGGTCCCGGTTCGTGGCTGGAACCGGGACCAAAGGGTGGCCTTTAGTCCCGGTTCCAACCATGAACCGGGACCAATGTTGTGCCTATATATACCCCTCGCCCGCGAGCAGAGCACTCCACTACTCTGTTTTTTCTGGCCGGCGAGGGGAGGTGTTTGTGGTGCTCTAGCTCACCTCCTATGCACATGAGGTGTTCGATGAAATGCCCGAGCAACACTACTTAAGCTTTCTCCTCTCCAAACTCGACCTTCAAGCTCCATTTTCCTCAAGATTTGTCTAGGTTTAGCGGTCCGTCACGTCCCGTCCCCGTCTTCACCGCCTTTGATCGCCCGTGCCGATCTCGTCGCCGGCATAACCGTGGTGAGCCTCTTGTTCTTATCTTCTTTCTAAAAGAAAAAAAATTCTTACTTGTATGATTTACATAGATACTTGTATAATTTTCTTACTTTTATTATTGTTTGTTATTATATAGTGCGATGGTTTTGGTATCCGCCCCTGTTGGCCCTCGTCCTGTCTATGATTCGGATGTGGTATATATTATATTTTATAACTATTTTTTTCATTTGTTGTTTATGACAATTATGCCGACCAACGTGACATAGATTTTTTTATCTAGGAGGTATGTGAACCGGAAATTCCAACCGACCCTATTGTCGAGAGGTTAAATTTAGTTGAAGAAGAAAACAATTACTTGAAGGAAAAATTGAAAAAAATTGAGGAGGAGAAGATGATATTGGAGTTGCATGTTGCGGATGTCGTCGATGATCACAAGATCAAGATGGATGCAATGCGCTTCAAGATTTGAAAGTATAGAAAATATGCCATTCATACCGAGGCTTGGTATCATTATGCCGTTGGATCAATTGTTACCTTGGTTGCGATTATGATCGCATTTGTTGTTGCATTGAAATGTTTTACATAGTTTCAATAATGTATGGTTTAATTAGATGCTCTGAAGAGCTATATGTTGTTCAATGAGAACTATGTATGTACTTTGGTTTTAATGTGATGATGAACTTCTATTAATTTGGTCACTTATCTGTTCATGATGTTTTGTAATGGTTTCTGACACACTTAATTATATATAATGCACGCAGATGAACCGGCAATGGATGTACGGTGACAGACGCACCTCCGAGTATATTAAGGGCGTGCATAATTTTCTCGAAGTGGCTGAGGCAAACAAGCAGAATGGTTTTATGTGTTGTCCATGCCCTATATGTGGGAATACGAAGTCTTACTCTGACCGGAAAATCCTTCACACCCACCTGCTTTATAAGGGTTTCATGCCACACTATAAGGTTTGGACCAGGCACGGAGAAATAGGGGTTATGATGGAAGACAGCGAAGAAGAAGAGGACGATGACAACTATGTGCCCCCTGAATACGATGATGCTGCAACGGGGGAAGCTGAAGATCAAGGGGAACCAGACGATGTGCCCGATGATGATCTCCACCGGGTCATTGTTGATGCAAGGAGACAGTGCGAAAGTGAAAAGGAGAAGCTGAAATTCGATCGCATGTTAGAGGATCACCAAAAAGGGTTATACCCTAATTGCGAAGATGGCAACACAAAGCTCGGTACCATACTGGAATTGCTGCAGTGGAAGGCAGAGAATGCTGTGCCTGACAAAGGATTTGAGAAGCTACTGAAAATATTGAAGAAGAAGCTTCCAAAGGATAACGAATTGCCTGACAGTACGTACGCATCAAAGAAGGTCGTATGCCCTCTAGGATTGGAGGTGCAGAAGATACATGCATGCCCTAATGACTGCATCCTGTACCGCAGTGCGTACGAGGATTTGAACGCATGCCCGGTATGCGGTGCATTGCGGTATAAGATCAGACGAGATGACCCTGGTGATGTTGACGGCGAGCCCCCCAGGAAGAGGGTTCCTGCCAAGGTGATGTGGTATGCTCCTATAATACCACGGTTGAAACGTCTGTTCAGAAACAAAGAGCATGCCAAGTTGATGCGATGGCACAGAGAGGACCGTAAGAAAGACGGGAAGTTGAGAGCACCCGCTGACGGGTCGCAGTGGAGAAAAATCGAGAGAAAGTACCGGACTGAGTTTGCAGGTGACCCAAGGAACGTATGGTTTGGTTTAAGCACGGATGGCATTAATCCTTTCGGGGAGCAGAGCAGCAATCATAGCACCTGGCCCATGACTCTATGTATCTATAACCTTCCTCCTTGGCTGTGCATGAAGCGGAAGTTCATTATGATGCCAGTACTCATCCAAGGCCCTAAGCAACCCGGCAACGACATTGATGTGTACCTAAGGCCATTAGTTGAAGAACTTTTACAGCTGTGGAATGGAAACGGTGTACGTGCGTGGGATGAGCACAGACAGGAGGAATTTGACCTGCATGCGTTGCTGTTTGTAACCATCAATGATTGGCCTGCTCTCAGTAACCTTTCAGGACAGACAAACAAGGGATACCACGCATGCACGCACTGTTTAGCTGACACCGAAAGTATATACCTGGACAAATGCAGGAAGAATGTGTACCTGGGGCATCGTCGATTTCTTCCGACCAACCATCAATGTCGAAAGAAAGGCAAGCATTTCAAAGGCGAGGCAGATCACCGGAAGAAGCCCGCCATGCGTACCGGTGATCACGTACTTGCTATGGTCAATGATTTACACGTAATCTTTGGAAAGGGTCCCGGCGGACTATCTGTTCCGAATGACGCTGAGGGACGCGCTCCCATGTGGAAGAAGAAATCTATATTTTGGGACCTACCCTACTAGAAAGACCTAGAGGTCCGCTCTTCAATCGACGTGATGCACGTGACAAAGAACCTTTGCGTGAACCTGCTAGGCTTCTTGGGCGTGTATGGAAAGACAAAAGATACACCGGAAGCACGGGAGGACCTGCAACGTTGGCACGAAAAAGACGGCATGCCTCCAAAGCAGTATGAAGGTCCTGCCAGCTACGCTCTTACCAAAGAAGAGAAGGAAATCTTCTTTGAATGCCTGCTCAGTATGAAGGTCCCGTCTGGCTTCTCGTCGAATATAAAGGGAATAATAAATATGGCAGAGAAAAAGTTTCAGAACCTAAAGTCTCATGACTGCCACGTGATTATGACGTAACTGCTTCCGGTTGCATTGAGGGGGCTTCTACCGGAAAACGTTCGATTAGCCATTGTGAAGCTATGTGCATTCCTCAATGCAATCTCTCAGAAGGTGATCGATCCAGAAATCATACCAAGGCTAAGGAGTGATGTGGCGCAATGTCTTGTCAGTTTCGAGCTGGTGTTCCCACCATCCTTCTTCAATATCATGACGCACGTCCTAGTTCATCTAGTCGACGAGATTGTCGTTCTGGGCCCCGTATTTCTACACAATATGTTCCCCTTTGAGAGGTTCATGGGAGTCCTAAAGAAATATGTCCGTAACCGCGCTAGGCCAGAAGGAAGCATCTCCATGGGCCATCAAACAGAGGATGTCATTGGGTTTTGTGTTGACTTCATTCCTGACCTTAAGAAGATTGGTCTCCCTCAATCGCGGTATGAGGGGAGACTGACTGGAAAAGGCACGCTAGGAGGGGACTCAATAATATGCAGGGACGGGCATTCTTGGTCTCAAGCACACTACACAGTTCTACAGAACTCTACCTTGGTGACCCCGTATGTCGATGAACACAAGAACATTCTGCGCTCCAAACACCCAGAGCAGTGTGACGACTGGATTACATGTGAACACATCAGGACTTTCGGCAGTTGGTTGGAAACACATCTCAGAGGTGACAACACTGTTTCTGATGAGCTGTACTCGTTGTCTAGGGGACCATCTTCGACTGTATTGACTTACAAAGGATACGAGATAAATGGGAATACATTTTACACGATCGCCCAAGATCAAAAGAGCACTAACCAAAACAGTGGTGTCCGCTTTGATGCAGCAACCAAGAGGGGAAAGGGCACATATTATGGTTACATAGTGGACATATGGGAACTTGACTACGGACATGATTTTAAGGTCCCTTTGTTTAAGTGCAAATGGGTCAATCTGTCAGGAGGCGGGGTACAGGTAGAGCCACATTACGGAATGACAACAGTGGATCTGAACAATCTTGGGTACACAGACGAACCATTCGTCCTAGCCAATGATGTGGCGCAGGTTTTCTATGTGAAGGACATGTCTACCAAACCGAGAAAAAGAAAAGATAAGGAAGCGAATACATCATACGATGAGCCAAAGCGCCACATAGTTCTTTCAGGGAAAAGAGACATCGTGGGAGTGGAGGGTAAGACAGACATGTCTGAAGATTATGAAAAGTTTCATGAAATTCCTCCCTTCAAAGTCAAGGCTGACCCAAGCACCCTGTTAAGCAATGAAGAATATCCATGGTTACGGCGCAATAAGCAAAGGACACAAGCGAAGAAAAAGTGAAGACAGATGAAGTCAGAAAGGGTTAAAAATTGATGATGTGGCTTTGAATGGTTCATTTTGAGCACACAAAAGTCTGGAGTTCAAATTAGTTCAAAAAAATGAAATCCCTTTGTAACAGGTGAGTTTTTGTCCGAAACCCTGATACTTCGAAAGAGATTGTCCATTTTGTACACGAAGTGCATCCAATTTTTGCCGTAACCCTCTCAACTTTTTAGCACATGCTATGTGGGTGAAATGATGATATCATGCCAATTTTCAACCTCTTCAGAGTTCATTTGAAGTGCTTTTCAATTTCAGGGTCATTTAGCTCAAAAAAATCAGTAAATGCATGAAAAATAACAGATGAACTCAGAAAGGGTTGAAAATTGATGATGTTGCTTTAAATGGTTCATTTTGAGCACACAAAAAGTGTGGAGTTCAAATAAGTTCAAAAAATGAAATCCCTTTGTAACAGATGAGTTTTCGTCTGAAACCCTGATACTTCGAAAGAGATTGTCCATTTTGTACACGAAGTGCATCCAGTTTTTGCCGTAACCCTCTCAACTTTTTAGCACATGCTATGTGGGTGAAATGATGATATCATGCTCATTTTCAACCTCTTCAGAGTTCATTTGAAGTGCTTTTCAATTTCAGGGTCATTTAGCTCAAAAAAATCAGTAAATACATGAAAAATAACAGATGAAGTCAGAAAGGGTTGAAAATTGATGATGTTGCTTTGAATGGTTCATTTTGAGCACACAAAAAGTATGGAGTTCAAATAAGTTCAAAAAAATAAAATCCCTTTGTAACAGATGAGTTTTCGTCCGAAACCCTGATACTTCGAAAGAGATTGTCCATTTTGTACACGAAGTGCATCCAGTTTTTGCCGTAACCCTCTCAACTTTTATGAAACTCTAATAGCAAAAATAATAAACTAAAAGAATGAACTAGAAAACTTTGATGAAACTCTAATAGAAAAAGAATGAACTAGAAAACTTTAATGAAACTTTAATAGCTAAAGGAATCAACTAAAAAACTTTTTAAACCTCTTGTATTATTGAAACTAAAATTATATAAAATTTATGCAACTAAAATTATCAAAGTATTTTCTCTTCAAAACATTAAAAGAAAAAGAATTTTCATAAAATAAATAAAAAAAGCAAAAAAGAAAAGAAAATTTAATAAAATAAATAAAAATAGCAACAGTAAGTATTTTGTTGTAAGTAGAAACAAAATAAAATAAATAAAGCAACAAAGAAAACAAAATAAAAATAAAAAAAGTGCCGCCTACTGGGCCACCACGGCCTGAATACGACTAGAAACCCAACCATGGGCCAGGATTCAGGCCCGCAGCAGGCCCAGTAGACCCACAGGCACATAGTGCGAGTTTAGGCCCGAAAGCCCGCAGTTGAGAGGAGCTCGAGAGAGTGGGCGCAGCAGCGCTTATAAACCACTCTCGAGCTCTCTCAACTAGCGAGGTGGGACTAAACTTTTGGCCGCGATGCGGGCAGCACAAGGCTTTTTATCCCGGTTGGTGGCACCAACCGGGACTAAAGGGGTGCATTGGTACCGGTTCGTGGCACCAACCGGGACCAATGCACGCCCTTTAGTCCCGGGTGGTTCCACCAACCGGGACCAAAGGTCCCTGCTTCCCGCCCTTGGGCTGCTGAAAAAAGACCTTTGGTCCGGTTGGTGGCACCAACCGGGACTAAAGGGGGGCATTGGTCCCGGTTGGTGCCACGAACCGAGACCAAAGCCTTTGCATAAAGCCAGCACTTAGGAAATTCAGATTTCCATCGCCAGTTCGTGCCAGCCAGCGATGTTCATCGGTGCGTGTTGCCTGCTCCGAGTCGTGGGGCTGGAGCGACGGTCGGGCTGCATGTGTGTGGGGTGCCCGCGGTGCGCGGTGCCGGCCAAGCCCTGCCCCGGCGCCGCCTGCCGTCGCGTCGTCGTCGTCGGTCGCCAGCGCCGTGTGAGCCGCGCGCGCCTCGTCTCTGTTTTTTTTTCATTTTATAGTTTTTTTTTTGTTCATATATATATATAATGTATATATTTATGTATGTGCCTATATGTATGTAGATGTTCATAATGTATTAATTTTTTTGTTCAGAGCATGTTTTTGTTCATGATGAGGGGGGTGGGGGTCGATGTACATATGTATATTATATGATGTAATTTTTTTGTTCATATATATATAATGTAATTTTTTCAAGTATATATGTATGTGGTAGCTATATATGCATGATGAGGGGGGTGGGGGTCGATATACCCCTCCCGATAACTTTGACATGAGGGGGAGGGGTCGATATACCCCCTCCCCGATAACTTCGACATGAGGGGGGGGGTCGATATACCCCCTCCCGATAACTTCGACTTGAGGGGGGGGGTCGATATACCCCTCCCCGATAACTTTGACATGAGGGGGGGGGGGGGGTCGATATACCCCCTCCCGATAACTTCGACATGAGTGGGGGGGGGGGGTCGATATACCCCTCCCCGATAACTTCGCCGTGTGCTCCTCCGAGCTCGGCCTTGCTTGCCACTGCTTAAAGTTTCAAATGACCAAAGGGGGTTTTGCATAAAAATGATCTATAGGCATCAGAGGACTTCTCAAAAAATTTGTGGCATTTGAAAAGAATTATTGAAATAGTTCTAGTGCAACAGGGTCATTCTAGAGTTTGAAAATACTAATAATTTTTTTTGAGGCCAAATCATTATAAAAATAATTACTACTGATGTGTTTGTTCCTAGCATTTTTTTCAATGTATGTATGTATGTATGGATGGATATAGAAATGTTCATATATGATGTTTTTTTTTCATAGCAATTTTTTTCCATGTATGTATGTATTTTTTAGAGTGCTATGTTTTTTCAGATGAGATGAAATGAGATGAGTTGTCCATTTGTTGTATAAACATAACCCCGATAACTTCAATTCCCCTCGGGAGTACAGTAAAAAAAATTCAGAGTTGTTCATTCACTTCGACATGAGGGGGGACGTCGATCAACCCCTTCTCGCCGAACAAGTCTATGTATTATTTTATATCGCGGTGGACATATATAAAAAAGCGTTGTCGATCTCCTACCCCCTCCCGCCCCACTCAACAAACTCTCGAGGCCACCCAAACCACTAGAAGATAACTCGGTAACTTCGACATGAGGGGGGACGTCGATCAACCCCCTCTCGCCGAACAAGTCTATGTATTATTTTATATCGCGGTGGACTATATCAAAGTTTGATCATATGTCAAAGTTTGAATTTTGACATATGCAACATTTGATCATATGTCAAAGTTTGATCATATGCCAAAGTTTGAATTTTGACATATGCAACATGTCATATGTCAAAGTTGATCATATGTCAAAGTTTGAATTTTTGACATATATAGATTTATCAAGAATGCCCCCATTATGGATGTGCACAAGTTGATCCAATTTTTTTCTGATCTCATCTATATATATATCTTCTATATGTCACGTTGCCTGTCAAAGTATGAAGAAATCCATGGCTTCATCATAGTCGGAAGTAACAGGCGTATGATGCACGAAGCTCTTCAAAGTTGTTTTGGAACGGAGTTCTGATAGAATAATTCTCCTTTTGATACGAATTTCAGCAAAGGCCTTCCAAATAGCGATATTTGGAAGGCTCTTGCTGAATTTGTACCAAAAAGTGAATTATTCTATCGGGAACTCCGTTCCAAAACAACATTTGAAGAGCTTCGTACCATTATACGCCTGTCATTTCCGGCTAATGATGAAGTCATGGTTTTCTGAATTCTTTGACACTAGACAACATGACATATAGAAGGGTAGATGAGATCAGGAAAAATTGGACCATTTTCTGCACATCCAGAATGCGTCATTTGTTAAAACCCTTGTCGGTCCGGACGTCGGACATTCATGAGAGAGGCGGTTCGTAGAAGAGTTGTCGAGGCGACCCCAAACCGTAGAAGCGTCGAGCTAAACTAGGTCTACGTTCACTAATATATCCATCTGTCAGTTTGTATATTAATTGCCAGTTGTAATATTTGCAGAAACTATGGAGCACCGAGACATCGAAGCAGAACAGTTGTTGGGGGACATAATCCTCGGCGGAGGTGATATTTGTCGTATCTCAACGACACCGATGGTCTGGAAGGAGAGGGTGAAGCAAGAGCTCGTTCGAACAATGAGGTGGAAGGACATGATTATGATGGCTCCGATGAGCAAACGGAGGAAGGAGCTGTTGCAAAGTCCGGCGAGGTATATATATTAATTAAGCCTGTGCTGACTAGCTAATTGATGCATTAATTGTTTTGGTATGTACACATATTAACTCTCTTCTTTCTTCTTTCTAGCCCTCCGGATCGAGCCAAACTTCGATAACGAGACGAGGCCCGAAGAAAAGGTTGCGCCAGGATGAAAGGTTCGATCACAGCAATCAAGGGCGATGGCCAACCGATTGAACCCAGCCGGACCAAGGAAGCATTTTCTGCTCAGTGTGGGGTTCTTGTTAGGGACATGATCCTGATCAGCATCCACCAATGGAATAAGCCTAAGAGCGAAGACCCTCAAGTGTCTTTTGTTACGATAGACAGAAAGATGATCTTTGGACCGCGCTGAAGGCAAATTTCACCCTACCGCCAGAGAGGATCCGGATAAGCCAGTTATAGAGCCATTGGTCAAGGCTATGCTCTTAAGAAGATGGCAGATCTATTCAGGAGGTGGAAGAATGAGTTGAAATCAATGTTGTCGACAAAGGGAAGACTCCAGAATTCACCGGCCGATTTGAGAAGATAAGAGATCACTGGCCCGCATTGTGGCCCACGACATCGGAGAGAGAGTAAGAAGATGTCAGCGACAAACAAGAAAAATGCTGCAAAGAAGGAGTATCACATCGCACGGGGTCAGGTGGCTACCTCAAAGCCCGGCCGTTGTGGACAAGGAGAAGGACCTGCTTGATAAAGGGGTCGAACCAGAGACATTGAACTGGCCAGACGTTCAAGGACTTGGTTCTTCGGGGTGGGGAACCTTGGACCCTGAAACGGGAAGTGCCGTTGGACGAAGGAGCAACTTGAAATACCCGTCAAGAAGCTTCAGAAGTATATCGCCGCCAGCGCAGGAAGGGACGGTTCGTTCCTGACAGAGAGAACGACGAGCTCACACAAGGCCCTCGGGAATCCTGAGCACCCAGGACGAACACGAGGCACGGCAGGCTCCGTTGCGTGGAGGGTGGGGTTCCCAGCGAGCAGCGGTTACAAAACCCGGGAGAGGAGGAGGAAAGTGGAGCAGACGGAACTGCAGTCGCTGAATGCAAGGGTACGTGCGCTAGAGGAACAAGCACTACTAGTTCAGAGCCAGCGACCTGCCGGAGCTACCCCAGAAGCTACCCTCCATCTCAGCGGAGAAGCGTAGGTCCACTGAGGTCCTTCAGCAGCCTGACTTCACGGTCCTAGTCTACCCCGTGGATGCTATCACGGAGGCTCAAGATTGCCACCTTATGGCGCAATGGCAGCACCTCAAAGTCAAGGCGGCGTCGGCTTGTTGCACCTTTGGACCCGGCGCAACTTTTCACTGCCTTCCAATTCCACAAGGCTATGTTGGTGATGATCGATGAAATAATGGAGGGATTTGAGGAGCTCCAGCTTGACCACCCTACCGGTGAAGGGGAGACTCAGCTGGGTCTTGCTCTGAAGACTCCATGTCTATGGCGGAAGGAGTCATCAACCTTCCGAACTGGACGCCTTCGCCTCCTCCTCCGGCGAGTCAGGGCACTCCGCCTCCTCTCCGCCCTCCTCCCGGCGAGTCAGGGCACTCCGCCTCCTCCTCGCCTCCTCCTCTGGCGAGTGATCAGGGCACTCCACCTCCTTCTCCGCCTGCGCCGGCGCGTCGAGAAGCCCGCCTCCTTCTCCGCCTCGTCAGCAACAGCGGAAGACAGCCGCCGCCGCTCGGCTGCTCCGGCGCGTCGTAGCACTCGCCTTCCTTCTCTGCCTCGTAAGCAACGAAGGATGACAGCCGCAGCCACTCCGACTGCTCCGGCGTCTAGCAGTACAGCCAGAGGTGGGAGGCAATACAGATTCGGTCCGACTCTCACGCCTCTAGAGAAGTTACCATACGAGATGACCGACGAGGAAAACGCGGAGATCTGTAAAGCCCAAGTGAGGGACTTTTTGCAAAGAAAAAATCCACCTCCGGAGGAGAAGATGGATCCGGTGAAATTGAAGCGCACTGTGAAGAACCTGAAGCGACCAACCACCGCCTCCGCCGGATGACAACCATGTCCGCGCTCTTAAAAAGGCAGTGGAAGGAGCGCGCCGGCGGGAACTACTTCAACTGAAAAAAGGTTACAAGAACGAAGAAGTGGGAACAAAATTCCCCAGCTCGGCGAACAGGAAACCAATCGTGCCCCCCGCTCAAGGTGTCTAGCGATATCGTCGCAAATCTCCGGGGATGTGCCGGTACCAATCCTGGTGATTACCTGCCCGACGATGCACATTTGATACAATGGAGGTGGACGAACACAAATACCAGTACGGGAAGCCTCTCGTCAGACCTGGTGATCCTCCTCTAACAACGATGATGCGAAGATTCCATAGTGGTACATGGACACCTGCAAGTCTGGGAAGGATATTTTGACGCTGAGAGTTAAAGAGGAGCACGACCTCGTTGGAATTGATCTGTTGTCTGTTCCATTTGAGGAGTTTTCCAGTTTTTCAATCAAAAGGACCTCGATAAAATAATCATCACTTGCTACTGTCTGTAAGTACTATACTTCTGTAATTAAGGCTCTATATATAGCTCAGCTCTTCATTGCATGTATATAATAATTATCTCACTATATTATGCAGATTGAAGATCGTCGAATGCAGAAATGCACAAATCTATGATATTGGGTTCATTAACACAAATCTCATAGATGAATGGACGGTTACATATAATCCGAAAGAAAACGAGGCCAACTTGCTACAATCGTTGCTTAAAAATCAAAACAAAGATAAAATACCTTCCTTACAACTTCAAGTGAGTGTTACTGTCTTCTGCATATTCGGTTTCCATATTACTCGAGGTTATAGTAATGTAATTGATGAGGATGCATGCGTGCGCAGCTTCCACTTTATTCTCCTAGAGATTAAGCTTGAGCAGGGACTAGTAACCGTCTTAGACTCAAGACGAAAAGATCCCAAGGAGTATGCGGCCATGACTGAAATGCTCCAGAAGTAAGTTTAATCGATCATTATCGCACCATACGGCAACTTTGTTCATTTCCTGATATCAAGTAATTATTTCTTTGTCTCGCAGGGTTTGGAAAGTGTTCACCGCAGAAGTTCCGAGACTGCCGGGGGATCTGCGATTTACACACCTGAAAGTAGTACTACTAGCTAGTTCTGGCATCTCCCATTGATTCTAACTAGTTTCATCAATACCATTTATAATGCTAGATATATGTTTGATTGACCTCTATTTCTCGTAAAGTGGTTGGGCAGGAAGGCGGGAATATTTTTGTGGATACTATGTTTGCGAGTACAATCTACAACGCAACGACCTCTAAGCGGGGCTACTCTGAAAAAACAATATGAAGTGCGTAAGCAATAATATTCACAATTTTATTTTATTACCATCTTGTGTTGAGTTTCTCATATAATGTATTGACCCCCTTCTTCAAATTAGATTTGGCAGATGCGGGATGAACTCCTACCACAAGATCGCTTAAAGGCAATTCAAGAGGAATTGGCTGGATTCTTTCTTGACCACGTCATCAATCCAGCCGGAGAATACCATGTGGAACTTGACATCAGATGTTAGGGATCTTATATTGTATATAGTAGCTAGTAGCGTCGGATAGATATACGAAAACTTGTTGTTCGACCAATCTCTCGGAGAAGGAGGAGTCGATCACTCTCTCTGTAATGTTCATGACGATCTTGTGTACTTAATGGTTTCCTTCTTTTGCTTATAGCTAGCGTGTCGAGTCCTCTTATACGTATAGTACGTAGCGTCGACCAAGCACGGAGATAAGAGATGACACTTCTCTCTATTAGCTAGCTAAAACAATATATGAAACCCCTAAATTAACCAACAAAACCCCCAACCCCCCCCCCCCCCCCCCCTTAAAAAAAAACAAAAACTCCAGCTCCTGAGCTGCTGACACGTGGATGATCTTTGGTCCCGGTTGGTATTACCAACCGGGACTAAAGGCCCTCCTCCTGGGCTCGCCGCAGCGGCCACGTGGAGCCCATCTGTCCCGGTTCGTATAAGAACCGGGACTAAAGGGTGTTGGCAGTCCCGACCCTTTAGTCCCGTTCCCGAACCGGGCAAATGGCCTGAGAACGGGATTAATGGGCATTTTCATACTAGTGGTATGAGAAATACAGAAAACTGCATAGTGATTATTGGCGAGACAGATGGATC
Source organism: Thinopyrum elongatum (assembly GCA_011799875.1). Classification (NCBI taxonomy): domain Eukaryota; kingdom Viridiplantae; phylum Streptophyta; class Magnoliopsida; order Poales; family Poaceae; genus Thinopyrum; species Thinopyrum elongatum. The sequence goes on along the minus strand of CM022300.1, from coordinate 83,579,356 downwards.
TGCCCACTTATATGTCCAGGTGAAACAGAAGCAAGCACTGGAAACATATTTTACGCAATCTCAAGACATAATCACGCCTTGGAATATTCTCGAGACCAAACCCACTACCACCTTGTCAATTCATCACGTTGCCTTGTTTGTTGTCTAACTAAAAAGCTTAATTGACAATAGCTTGTTCTTGTTTGCTCTGTTCCCTAGATGCAGATGGCTTGATTAGTGCCTCTACTGAACCCATGATGGAGAAGCTGAAAACTGCTTTAGAAGATGAGTAATGCCGTCATAATAATCAAAGCCAGTTAAGTGATCAACACAGAAAACACATAATTGCACCACCCACTAGATGATCTAAATTCCCCTTTGATTCTCCTACTTTACAGAGACATCTCTTGCTAACAAAACTTAATATTGATTTTGGTGTTTTATACCCAACAATACCTTCTTCAGGTATAATAATTATAAAAAAGGACCGACATTGTTAGCTTGAGCTAAGAACTCTTGAAATAAGCAAACTCAACCATAACTTTGATGTAGTTAAGACATTAGGCCATAAGATAACCACAGACGGTTTAGTATGATTTATATATCATTATATTTTGCACACATGGCAGCGCAATTGGCAGAAAATATCGTGGGAAAGAAAAGGTTATGAACATATGTCCAGAGAAATCAAGAATAAAAACACGAAAAGGTGGGTAGAACAGAAAAAATTCAAAGTGGGGAGTACTAAGAGAACACTATGAAAAAACAGGGGATTTTAAATTTATGGAAAACAAAATGAAAGCCATACTGGAAAGCGGAAAACTGAAGAATGATATCTAAACATTCATAAGAAAAACTGAAAATATATAAATTAATAACAATCGGATCAATCAAAAAAATTAATTATAGTTGAAAACTAATAGATTGTTTTCATTGTCGACATGTTCTACCTATCAAATTGGGGGCGTGACTATGTTATACAAGCACCCTAGAAGCCTAGCTGCACACAAACAAACACTTGTTTACGCTGTAATAATCAGCAAAAAGGGTGATACAAAAGAGAGGCTCCAATCAAAGAGCATTTCACCAAAGGCAGTTAGGTTTAAAGAATTTGCCTATATCTGTTGTCTCTAGTTGCATCAAATAGGATAAAGGGGTGCCCAAATAGTGGTGGGGTTCTTACTTTTACCAGTGCATGCTGTCCTAACTGGGGTACATCATTGCATATAGTTCTTTCGAGTCAACCATAGTTTGAGTTATCTAAAGAAAAAAAACAATCTACATCCACTAATAAACCCCTTCCCTTCTTTCTTGTCACTAGAGCATCAAAGTCTCTAGGATGTACGACCCTTCGGCTCAGCTAATTAACGAGCAAGGAGATAGAAGAAAATGCAAAAGGGGAAAGAGAAAATTGTTTGGAAACCATGATCGTGTGCACCGTGGAACAATGTATATATATTTGCTTTAGTCACGTCTATTGTCGGATTGGTAGCATATTTTATTTGCAATCGGAGCAGAGGCAGAGCTCACCCAGACATTTTCTCCGAAAGACCCAGACATGAAAATGCTTGACAGCTTAACGTAAAATAAGGATGGATTTTATCTTAAAATTACTAGCAAAAAAGCCCGTGCGTTTGCAACGGGAGAAAAAAAAATACCAACGCTCTTAATTTACAGAAAATCGTCTATACTCTGAGAATTTGTAGCTACGACCCAAATAAAGATGGTCTTAACCTATAAAAACGCAGTTTTAATGTCTACATGTGCTATTTCAACACGGCTTGCATGTAGATATAATCCGTACAAAGAAACGGCCAAATGATCATGCATTATTCAGTCATGTTCGGGATGGGGTGTTGTAAACGACAAACAACAAAGGATGACACATTAGCACACTACGGAGACATGTGTGCATCAATGGCAGTCTTCAGTTTAAGAATCACCAACTTAGGGTAACTCTTGAACACTTTTTTTCACATGCTATTTCTTAAATACATGAAGAGTTGTTAAAAAGATACATGATTTTTTAATCATAAAAAAGAGTTTTTTTTTGTCTGGAAAAGAACATTTTTTATGGTTCTCCTGTGGACGCGCAGGGGACTGCGTCCCTATTTCATCACTATTTCTTGCCATACATGTCATAGGTATTGGTCCCTGTTTCATCACTATTATATCTTATCAAACTTGTCTTTTATTTATTTTTTGTCATGCATGCCTCTTTTTACTTTTTTTCATGCATATCCTCACTTTCTTCTTCTATATATAGGAGAATAACGCAAACATATCATATTTATCGTATCTCTCTGCATTTTCTTTCTCTTTTATTTCTTTTATAGCGGACATCCCATTTTTATTGTGTCCTTTTATTTCTTGTCATGCATGTCCTTTATTTATTGGGTGCATCTAGCAAATTTATCTTCAACTTCATGTCCAATCTGATTTTGCTGAGGTGTTCATCCCCAATCTGAATCAGTACCGGTATGAAAAAAAAAAAGATAATGCATTGTTAATTAACATTGCAGATGATGTATTTTAAATTGTTAACAGATAAAATACATCATATTCAGATTCTTACATATTTTCTAATCAAATTCCATATATAATATGTCAAATTTGGAGTTACAGTTTAGAAAATAGAGTATTTTAAAAAACATTGATATGTACTGCGGGTTAATATCAGAAACATAGAGGGTTTTATATAAAATAGCAGAACGGACTAAGAATACCTATTTCTTTTATTAGTAGGTATAGAAAAAAGAGATAACCATTTCCGGATTTGCTCTGCTGCTTATCTCCAGATAAGGGGAAACCTCACCAGAAATTCGCTTTGGCACACGGGGAGCGCGCGCTCTTGCCACCGGAAAAAATATTTCAAAGTGTGAAAAAATTCAAAACAAAAATTTGGCGGATACATCTGACATTATATGTGTGCATGTCAAGTTTCTGAGGAAAACCGATATTTTTTGTGACTTGTGTAAAAAAGACAAAAAGATGTCTTGTGAAAAGCACTTTTTAACAACCAGATTTTATCTTTTCATACGGGGCACATAACTTGTCAGTTTTTCACGAAACGACTTTGTAAACATGTAAAATATCAAGATGTACGCGCCAAATTTTTGTTTGAATTTTTTTGACAAAACACATATTAAAAACCAGGAGCGCGCGCTCCCGTGGCCAAAACGCCACTCCTCCCTCCACATATATTCCAAGACTAATCATACGCCAAGTTATCTATCAGCAACGCCGTTGATTGACACGACTATGATTGCGAAAATGGGGGTGGGATTTGGTGGTTTGGTCACAAGATGCGCTGCCACTCTACAACGTATCCACCAAAGCCTGTGTCACCCCTATAAAAAAAAGGTTAATTGGTGTCTTGTCAGCCGGTCCGCCATGAAGCTACCCAACTCAGCTTGCGGAGCACACACGGCGCCGAACACGCCGTTGACGGTGTCGGTAGCAGTCCAGCCGCACACGCAAAGCTCATCCGTCCGCTTCTCCACTCTGCGCGGGACAATGCGGACGACCTTTTCGTCTGGGGCGCCCTCGTCGCTGATGAGCTTACCGGCCGGTCTCGCCACGGCTTCCAACTCGCCGGTGGCGGCGACGGCGAGGCGGAGAGCTGGCTGGAGACCGCCTTGAGGTTTCAGCCCCGGGAGGTTGCCGGAGACAGGGGAAATATGCCACGGTGTTCACGGCGAGGGAGCGCGGCGACGACGTCAGCCGTGGCGGCCACCGTGCAGTTGATCGACGAACCGGAGGTAAGGGACATCAGGGGAGGAGAGGAGGTGGCCCTGTCGTGGTCCGCGAGCGTGGCGCCCTCGGTGGATCAAAGATGAGGACGGCGACGAGGGGAGGTGGGTGGATACGAGGCTGGAGAGGAGGCGTCGGCGGTCGACACGGGCGACGATGGCGTTTCAGGGGTGCGTGGAACACGACGCTGGTGTCGACGTGGGCAGACGACGGCGGCCGTGTTCTTTCCCTACTCGGGCCAGCGGCGAGGCGGGATGCGTCAAGCGTGGCGTGGAGGCTAGGTGGCGAAGCGCGCGAGCGAAGAGGCCAGCAAGGGTAGCAGGGCACCGAGGCGCGCGGCGAGCATGGGCGTCAAATCTTGAGGCCGGCACCGGCGTGGCGTTGCAGTGGCCCTTAGAGCGGTGGAGTGGAGGTGTAGCAGGTGTGGGGTTGTCGGTGAGGTACATCTAGCTAGCTGGCGAGTGGTGCGTGCGCATCTAGGCTGAGCGGAGCTCGCGGCGGTGTTGGGTAGGCGAGGCGAGGAGAGAGAGTAGGCAACAGAGGAGGGGATTAATTTGGGCCAGAGCATCAGTCAGGTATAAAGCTACGTCAACGTGAACTGATACGGGTAGTATTTGTCATGTATTGAAGAAAATGGCCTATGTAGAGGTATAGGAAAGTTGCAGTGGCATATTTCCAAGTTTGATTTTTGTAATGGCATATTTCTAAGTCGTGAAAGTTGTAGGGGCAAGAATCCAATTAACCTCCTTAAACTACCATAAAAAAAACCTCCTTTAAACCATCTCCTGGCGTCCGATCCGACGCGTCCCGCCATCCGATCCAGATCGAAACTGGGTCACGTGCGGCCGTTGCTACCGACAGACCGTTGCAACGAGGCTCGTGCTTGCAACGCAACAAGGGCGAACAGACCGCACCTCACCTGACCCCGCAGATCGCGGGCGGGACGGCTGCCCCGCTTCCCCCACCACCGGCTGCCCACCCTCCGGCGCCGCTCCGCCGCCAAAACTCAACCTCTGCAACACCTCCGGCAGTGCCCCGCCGCCCCGAATCATCGCGGTGCGTTCCCCGTCCCCTGCACGACCCCGATGGTGCAGCATATCTTACCGATGAGATATGCTCGCCTCCGTCTCAGCTCCAACTTCCCATGGAACCGCTGCTCCAGGTGGACGGATCCAACTCCGGCGAGCTACGAAGTACCTGCTGGACCAACTACCGAAATCCACCGATGTTCTTCCCAGAAAATCCGCCTTCGCTGTCAATTCCTCTGCAAATTGGTAAGTCCCTTGAAAACCCTAGCGCACATACTTGTATTCCTTGTTGCAATGGCGCTTTAGTTGGTAATTTGACGTAATCGATGTTCAGGCAAATGTTCAGTACACTGTTCATGAAAAAAAAAAAAAAGAAAAAAACTGTAGTGCTGCATAATTAGAAGTTCAGAAAAAAGTTCAGTTTCAATAACTTGATATTACAGTGGTGCAGTTGAAGAAAAAAGAAGTTTAGAAAAGTTGAAAAATTAAGAAGTTCAGAAACCATTGCTTGATGTTTGCAGAGGAATTAAGAAGTTTCGGAAAAAGTTTCAGTTTCATGCTTGAAGTTCAGAAAAGTTGAAAACTCCATGCTTGTATTCCCTTGTTGCATAATTAAGAAGTTCAGAGAAGTTCGGTTTCATTAACTTGATGTTCAGTGGTGCAGTTGAAAAAATATGAAGTGTTTAAACTTGATGTTTCCAGTGGTACAGTAGATTGATGTTTCCAGTGGTACTTAGATTGAGACTGTTGTTGTTGGAAAAATTCAGAAACCATTGTTTCCATAATGAAGGTTGGACTAATATGTGCATGTTCTTCCTTCTTCTACTATGTTTACTGGAAGACTGTTTTAGATTTTAAAAGTAACAAAAATGATAATGACTTCTGTGAAAATTGGTATTAGTATGTTGTATATACTAGAGAAAAAAATAAAAAATAAATGATATAACTGAGCATTTACATATTGTTGCATAGAAGAAAAAATGTACTAGTACTAAAATCACTGATGTATTGACTATTGTTGCACTTATAGGGTGCTGGTGAAAGGACAAGAGGTGAGCAGAGCAATGCACAACCACATGTTGCGACAAGAGGAGGAATGAATTTAGATGCCGGGCACCAACTCAACTGCTGCGATGTATGATGATGATCAAGAGGATGATGAGATTTCATCTTAGCCGCTTATGCCCTATGTTGGCATGGAGTTTGATCTGTTGATAATGCCAAAGACATTCTACAATGAATATGCATTCAAGATGGGCTTTGGTACACGCATTGGTGCTTCTAAAAAAGCCAAAAGAAGGTCCTCCGACAGTTATCAAGAAGGTTTTCCAATGTGTGCACGCAGGGAAGCCGGAAAGTAAAGATGACAGTAGCACTGCTTCTGAAGGTCTGTCGATGGGAGGAGCCTCGTCAGCAAACAGAATTGGTTGAAATGGATGTCAGCAACAAGCGTCAAAAGAATCGGCTGCCGCGACAATGAATGCAAAGCTCACCTGATTGTTGGGATCAAAGGCGATAAGTGGGCTGTATCAACTTTGTTGCAGAGCATACGCACACCTCTAATGCCACAGCCGGAAGCTTGTACGCTACTACCGCTCACACCGCAAAATCCCGGAAGAAGTAAGGATCTCATAATGACTATGCATGATGTAAACTTCTCAACTTCGTCGTGCATGGGAATGCTTGGAAGGGTGCGTGGCGGAGACAGAAGGATATACCATATGTCAAGAGGGATTGTTTTTGATTTTCGGTCCAAGCTGCGACAAAACCTAAACCTCCGAGACATGGATTTCAAGTTCAGTACTTGAGAGGCGGCAAGTGAGAACCCTCAGTTCTACTATTCAAAAACGGTTGACAAGGAGACCAACTCTGTCACCGGGCTCTTTTGGGTCGATAGGAGGACACGGGCATTGTACCCCAAGTACAAGGATTGTATATTTTTTGATACAACATGTTGTCAAGCACTCGAGGTTCCTCTTTTTATTTCCTAATTGATTATTCCTGCCTGTCGCGCCGATGTTTTGGACCCTTCTTTTTTTTTTCTAAAAAAAGTGCCGCCTACTGGGCCACCACGGCCTGAATACGACTAGAAACCCAACCATGGGCCAGGATTCAGGCCCGCAGCAGGCCCAGTAGACCCACAGGCACATAGTGCGAGTTTAGGCCCGAAAGCCCGCAGTTGAGAGGAGCTCGAGAGAGTGGGCGCAGCAGCGCTTATAAACCACTCTCGAGCTCTCTCAACTAGCGAGGTGGGACTAAACTTTTGGCCGCGATGCGGGCAGCACAAGGCTTTTTATCCCGGTTGGTTCCACCAACCGGGACCAAAGGTCCCTGCTTCCCGCCCTTTGGGCTGCTGAAAAAAGACCTTTGGTCCCGGTTGGTGGCACCAACCGGGACTAAAGGGGGGCATTGGTCCCGGTTGGTGCCACGAACCGAGACCAAAGCCTTTGCTATATAAGCCAGCACTTAGGAAATTTTCAGATTTCCATCGCCAGTTCGTGCCCGACGCCCCAGCGCTGCTCCTCATCGCCGTCGCCGTCGTCGCCCTGCCTCCGACGTCGTCGCCGCGCCGCCCCTGCCCCGAGCCCTCGACGCCGTCGCCGCCCGCTCCCCGCACCTCGTCGTCGTCGCCCAGCGGCCCTGCCCCCGACCACGCCGTCGCCGCGCCGGCCCCTGCCCCGCGCCCAAGCCCCTGCCCCGGCCCGCCCCTGCCGTCGCCGTCGTCGTCGTCGCCGTCGCCAGCCGCCCCCGCTGTGAGCCGCCGCGCCGCCTCGTCTCTGTTTTTTTTTTCATTTTTTATTAGTTTTATTTTTTGTTCATATATATATATAATGTATATATTTATGTATGTGCCTATATGTATGTAGATGTTCATAATGTATTAATTTTTTTGTTCAGAGCATGTTTTTGTTTATGATGAGGGGGTGGGGGTCGATGTACATATGTATATAATGATGTAATTTTTTGTTCATATATATATATATGTAATTTTTTTCAATGTATATATGTATGTGGTAGCTATATATGCATGATGAGGGGGGTGGGGGTCGATATACCCCTCCCCGATAACTTTGACATGAGGGGGAGGGGTCGATATACCCCCTCCCCGATAACTTCGACATGAGGGGGGGGGTCGATATACCCCCTCCCCGATAACTCGACTTGAGGGGGGGGGTCGATATACCCCTCCCCGATAACTTTGACATGAGGGGGGGGGGGGGGTCGATATACCCCCTCCCCGATAACTTCGACATGAGTGGGGGGGGGGGGTCGATATACCCCCTCCCCGATAACTTTCCGTGTGCTCCTCCGAGCTGGCCTTGGCTCTGCCACTGCTAAAGTTTCAAATGACCAAAGTGGGTTTTTGCATAAAAATGATCTATAGGCATCAGAGGACTTCTCAAAAAATTTGTGGCATTTGAAAAGAATTATTTGAAATAGTTCTAGTGCAACAGGGTCATTCTAGAGTTTGAAAATACTAATAATTTTTTTTTGAGGCCAAATCATTATAAAAATAATTACTACTGATGTGTTTGTTCCTAGCATTTTTTTCAATGTATGTATGTATGTATGGATGGATATAGAAAATGTTCATATATGATGTTTTTTTTGTTCATAGCAATTTTTTTCCATGTATGTATGTATTTTTTTTAGATGTGCTATGTTTTTTCAGATGAGATGAAATGAGATGAGTTGTCCATTTGTTGTATAAACATAACCCCGATAACTTCAATTCCCCTCGGGAGTACATGTAAAAAAAATTCAGAGTTGTTCATTCACTTCGACATGAGGGGGGACGTCGATCAACCCCTTCTCGCCCGAACAAGTCTATGTATTATTTTATATCGCGGTGGACATATATAAAAAAGCGTTGTCGATCTCCTACCCCCTCCCGCCCCTACTCAACAAACTCTCGAGGCCACCCAAACCACTAGAAGATAACTCCGGTAACTTCGACATGAGGGGGGACGTCGATCAACCCCCTCTCGCCCGAACAAGTCTATGTATTATTTTATATCGCGGTGGACATATATCAAAGTTTGATCATATGTCAAAGTTTGAATTTTGACATATGCAACATTTGATCATATGTCAAAGTTTGATCATATGCCAAAGTTTGAATTTTGACATATGCAACATTTGATCATATGTCAAAGTTTGATCATATGTCAAAGTTTGAATTTTGACATATATAGATTTATCAAGAATGCCCCCATTATGGATGTGCACAAGTTGATCCAATTTTTTTTCTGATCTCATCTATATATATATTCTTCTATATGTCACGTTGCCTGTCAAAGTATTGAAGAAATCCATGGCTTCATCATTAGTCGGAAGTAACAGGCGTATGATGCTACGAAGCTCTTCAAAGTTGTTTTGGAACGGAGTTCCTGATAGAATAATTCTCCTTTTGATACGAATTTCAGCAAAGGCCTTCCAAATAGCGATATTTGGAAGGCTCTTGCTGAACTTTGTACCAAAAAGTGAATTATTCTATCGGGAACTCCGTTCCAAAACAACTTTGAAGAGCTTCGTACCATTATACGCCTGTCATTTCCGGCTAATGATGAAGTCATGGTTTTCTTGAATTCTTTGACACTAGACAACATGACATATAGAAGGGTAGATGAGATCAGGAAAAATATGGACCATTTTCTGCACATCCAGAATGGCGTCATTTTGTTAAATCCCTTGTCGGTCCGGACGTCGGACATTCATGAGAGAGGCGGTTCGTAGAAGAGTTGTCGAGGCGACCCCAAACCGTAGAAGCGTCGAGCTAACTAGGTCTACGTTTGCACTAATATATCCATCTGTCATGTTTGTATATTAATTGCCATGTTGTAATATTTGCAGAAACTATGGAGCACCGAGACATCGAAGCAGAACAGTTGTTGGGGGACATAATCCTCGGCGGAGGTGATATCTTGTCGTATCTCAACGACACCGATGGTCTGGAAGGAGAGGGTGAAGCAGGCTCCGGTGATCGAACAATGGAGGTGGAAGGACATGATTATGATGGCTCCGATGAGCAAACGGAGGAAGGAGCTGTTGCAAAGTCCGGCGAGGTATATATATTAATTAAGCCTGTGCTGACTAGCTAATTGATGCATTAATTGTTTTGGTATGTACACATATTAACTCTCTTCTTTCTTCTTTTCTAGCCCTCCGGATCGAGCCAAACTTCGATAACGAGACGAGGCCCGAAGAAAAGGTTGCGCCAGGATGAAAGGTTCACGATCACAGCAATCAAGGGCGATGGCCAACCGATTGAACCCAGCCGGACCAAGGAAGCATTTTCTGCTCAGTGTGGGGTTCTTGTTAGGGACATGATCCTGATCAGCATCCACCAATGGAATAAGCCTAAGAGCGAAGACCCTCAAGTGTCTTTTGTTAACGATAGACAGAAAGATGATCTTTGGACCGCGCTGAAGGCAAATTTCACCCTACCGCCAGAGGAGGATCCGGATAAGCCAGTTATAGAGCCATTGGTCAAGGCTCATGCTCTTAAGAAGATGGCAGATCTATTCAGGAGGTGGAAGAATGAGTTGAAATCAATGTTTGTCGACAAAGGGAAGACTCCAGAATTCACCGGCCGATTTGAGAAGATAAGAGATCACTGGCCCGCATTTGTGGCCCACAAGACATCGGAGAAGAGTAAGAAGATGTCAGCGACAAACAAGAAAAATGCTGCAAAGAAGGAGTATCACCATCGCACGGGGTCAGGTGGCTACCTCAAAGCCCGGCCGTTGTGGGACAAGGAGAAGGACCTGCTTGATAAAGGGGTCGAACCAGAGACATTGAACTGGCCAGACCGTTCAAGGACTTGGTTCTTCGGGGTTGGGGGAACCTTGGACCCTGAAACAGGGAAGTGCCGTTGGACGAAGGAGCAACTTGAAATACCCGTCAAGAAGCTTCAGAAGTATATCGCCGCAGCGCAGGAAGGGACGTTCGTTCCTGACAGAGAGAACGACGAGCTCACACAGGCCCTCGGGAATCCTGAGCACCCAGGACGAACACGAGGCACGGCAGGCTCCGTTGCGTGGAGGGTTGGGTTTCCCAGCGCAGGCGGTTACAAAACCCGGGAGAGGAGGAGGAAAGTGGAGCAGACGGAACTGCAGTCGCTGAATGCAAGGGTACGTGCGCTAGAGGAACAAGCACTACTAGTTCAGAGCCAGCGACCTGCCGGAGCTACCCCAGAAGCTACCCCTCCATCTCAGCGGAGAAGCAGCGTGGCTTCCACTGAGGTCCTTCAGCAGCCTGACTTCACGGCTCCTAGCTACCCCGTGGATGCTATCACGGAGGCTCAAGATTGCCACCTTATGGCGCAATGGCAGCACCTCAAAGTCAAGGCGGCTGTCGGCTCTGTTGCACCTTCTGGACCCGGCGCAACTTTTCACTGCCTTCCAATTCCACAAGGCTATGTTGTTGTGATGATCGATGAAATAATGGAGGGATTTGAGGAGCTCCAGCTTGACCACCCTACCGGTGAAGGGGAGACTCAGCTGGGTCTTGCTCTGAAGACTCCATGTCTATGGCGGAAGGAGCTCATCAACCTTCCGAACTGGACGCCTTCGCCTCCTCCTCCGGCGAGTCAGGGCACTCCGCCTCCTCCTCCGCCTCCTCCTCCGGCGAGTCAGGGCACTCCGCCTCCTCCTCCGCCTCCTCCTCTGGCGAGTGATCAGGGCACTCCACCTCCTTCTCCGCCTGCGCCGGCGCGTCCGAGAAGCCCGCCTCCTTCTCCGCCTCGTCAGCAACAGCGGAAGACAGCCGCCGCCGCTCCGGCTGCTCCGGCGCGTCGTAGCACTCCGCCTCCTTCTCTGCCTCGTAAGCAACGAAGGATGACAGCCGCAGCCACTCCGACTGCTCCGGCGTCTAGCAGTACAGCCAGAGGTGGGAGGCAATACAGATTCGGTCCGACTCTCACGCCTCTAGAGAAGTTACCATACGAGATGACCGACGAGGAAAACGCGGAGATCTGTAAAGCCCAAGTGAGGGACTTTTTTGCAAAGAAAAATCCACCTCCGGAGGAGAAGATGGATCCGGTGAAATTGAAGCGCACTGTGAAGAACCTGAAGCGACCACCACCGCCTCCGCCGGATGACAACCATGTCCGCGCTCTTAAAAAGGCAGTGGAAGGAGCGCGCCGGTCGGGAACTACTTCAACTGAAAAAAGGTTACAAGAACGAAGAAGTGGGAACAAAATTCCCCAGCTCGGCGAACAGGCAAACCAATCGTGCCCCCCGCTCAAGGTGTCTAGCGATATCGTCGCAAATCTGCCGGGGATGCTGCCCGGTACCAATCCTGGTGATTACCTGCCCGACGATGCACATTTTGATACAATGGAGGTGGACGAACACAAATACCAGTACGGGAAGCCTCTCGTCAGACCTGGTGATCCTCCTCTAACAACGATGATGCGAAGATTCCATAAGTGGTACATGGACACCTGCAAGTCTGGGAAGGATATTTTGACGCTGAGAGTTAAAGAGGAGCACGACCTCGTTGGAATTGATCTGTTGTCTGTTCCATTTGAGGAGTTCTTCCAGTTTTTCAATCAAAAGGACCTCGATAAAATAATCATCACTTGCTACTGTCTGTAAGTACTATACTTCTGTAATTAAGTCTCTATATATAGCTCAGCTCTTTCATTGCATGTATATATAATTATCCTCACTATATTATGCAGATTGAAGATCGTCGAATGCAGAAATGCACAAATCTATGATATTGGGTTCATTAACACAAATCTCATAGATGAATGGACGGTTACATATAATCCGAAAGAAACCGAGGCCAACTTGCTACAATCGTTGCTTAAAAATCAAAACAAAGATAAAATACTCTTTCCTTACAACTTCAAGTGAGTGTTACTGTCTTCTGCATATTCGGTTTCCATTATTACTCGAGGTTATAGTAATGTAATTGATGAGTTATGCATGCGTGCGCAGCTTCCACTTTATTCTCCTAGAGATTAAGCTTGAGCAGGGACTAGTAACCGTCTTAGACTCAAGACGAAAAGATCCCAAGGAGTATGCGGCCATGACTGAAATGCTCCAGAAGTAAGTTTAATCGATCATTATCGCACCATATCGGCAACTTTGTTCATTTCCTGATATCAAGTAATTATTTTCTTTGTCTCGCAGGGTTTGGAAAGTGTTCACCGCAGAAGTTCCGAGACTGCCGGGGGATCTGCGATTTACACACCTGAAAGTAAGTACTACTAGCTAGTTCTGCGCATCTCCCATTGATTCTAACTAGTTTCATCAATACCATTTATAATGCTAGATTATCAGTTTGATTGACCTCTATTTCTCGTAAAGTGGTTGTGGCAGGAAGGCGGGAATAATTTTTGTGGATACTATGTTTGCGAGTACATCTACAACGCAACGACCTCTAAGCGGGGCTACTCTGAAAAACAATATGAAGTGCGTAAGCAATAATATTCACAATTTTATTTTATTACCATCATTTGTGTTGAGTTTCATTCATATATATGTATTGACCCCCTTCTTCAAATTAGATTTGGCAGATGCGGGATGAACTCCTACCACAAGATCGCTTAAAGGCAATTCAAGAGGAATTGGCTGGATTCTTTCTTGACCACGTCATCAATCCAGCCGGAGAATACCATGTGGAACTTGACATCAGATGTTAGGGATCTTATATTGTATATATGTAGCTAGTAGCGTCGGATAGATATACGAAAACTTGTTGTTCGACCAATCTCTCGGAGAAGGGGAGGTCGATCACTTTTCTCTGTATATGTTCATGACGATTGTGTACTTAATGGTTTCCTTCTTTTGCTTATGCTAGCGTGTCGAGTCCTCTCTATACGTATAGTACGTAGCGTCGACCAAGCACGGAGATAAGAGATGACACTTCTCTCTATTAGCTAGCTAACACATATTATGAAACCCCTAAATTAACCCACAAAACCCCCAACCCCCCCCCCCCCCCCCCCCCTTAAAAAAAAAAAAAAACTCCAGCTCTGAGCTGCTGACACGTGGATGATCTTGGTCCCGGTTGGTATTACCAACGGGACTAAAGGCCCTCCTCTCTGGGCTCGCCGCAGCGGCCACGTGGAGCCCCATCTGTCCCGGTTCGTATAAGAACCGGGACTAAAGGTGTTGGGCTTTAGTCCCGACCCTTTAGTCCCGGTTCCCGAACCGGGACAAATGGGCCTTATGAACCGGGATAAATGGGCATTTTTCTACTAGTGTAGAGAAATGACAGAAAACTGCATAGTGATCTATTGGCGAGACAGATGGATCTGCCCACTTATATTTGTCCAGGTGAAACAGAAGCAAGCACTGGAAACATATTTTACGCAATCTCAAGACATAATCACGCCTTGGAATATTCTCGAGACCAAACCCACTACCACCTTGTCAATTTCCATCACGTTGCCTTGTTGTTTGTCTAACTATAAAAGCTTAATTGACAATAGCTTGTTCTTGTTTGCTCTGTTCCCTAGATGCAGATGGCTTGATTAGTGCCTCTACTGAACCCATGATGGAGAAGCTGAAAACTGCTTTAGAAGATGAGTAATGCCGTCATAATAATCAAAGCCAGTTAAGTGATCAACACAGAAAACACATAATTGCGACCACCCACTAGATGATCTAAATTCCCCTTTTGATTCTCCTACTTTACAGAGACATCTCTTGCTAACAAAACTTAATATTGTATTTTGTGTTTTATACCCAACAATACCTTCTTCAGGTATAATAATTATAAAAAAGGACCGACATTGTTTAGCTTGAGCTAAAGAACTCTTGAAATAAGCAAACTCTAACCATATACTCTTGATGTAGTTAAGACATTAGGCCATAAGATAACCACAGACGGTTTAGTATGATTTATATATCATTATATTTTTGCACACATGGCAGCGCAATTGGCAGAAAATATCGTGGGAAAAGAAAAGGTTATGAACATATTGTCCAGAGAAATCAAGAATAAATAACACGAAAAGGTGGGTAGAACAGAAAAAAATTCAAAGTGGGGAGTACTCAAGAGAACACTATGAAAAAACAGGGGATTTTAAATTTATGGAAAACAAAATGAAAGCCATACTGAAAAGCGAGAAAACTGAAGAATGATATCTAAACATTCATAAGAAAAACTGAAAATATATAAATTAATAACAATCGGATCAAATCAAAAAAATTAATTATAGTTGAAAACTAATAGATTGTTTTCATTGTCGACATGTTCTACCTATCAAATTGGGTGCGTGACTACTGTTATACAAGCACCCTAGAAGCCTAGCTGCACACACAAACACTTTGTTTACGCCTGTAATAATCAGCAAAAAGGTGATACAAAAGAGAGGCTCCAATCAAAGAGCATTTCACCAAAGGCAGTTAGGTTTAAAGAATTTGCCTATATCTGTTGTCTCTAGTTGCATCAAATAGGATAAAGGTGTGCCCAAAATAGTGGTGGGGTTCTTACTTTTTACCAGTGCATGCTGTCCTAACTGGGGTACATCATTGCATATAGTTCTTCGAGTCAACCATAGTTTGAGTTATCTAAAGAAAAAAAACAATCTACATCCACTAATAAACCCCTTTCCCTTCTTTCTTGTCACTAGAGCATCAAAGTCTCTAGGATGTACGACCCTCTCGGCTCAGCTAATTAACGAGCAAGGAGATAGAAGAAAATGCAAAAGGGGAAAGAGAAAATTGTTTGGAAACCATGATCGTGTGCACCCGTGGTAACAATGTATATATATTTTGCTTTAGTCACTGTCTATGGTCGGATTGGTAGCATATTTTATTTGCAATCGGAGCAGAGGCAGAGCTCACCCAGACATTTTTCTCCGAAAGACCCAGACATGAAAATGCTTGACAGCTTAACGTAAAATAAGGATGGATTTTTATCTTAAAATTACTAGCAAAAAGGCCCGTGCGTTGCAACGGGAGAAAAAAAATACCACACGCTCTTAATTTACAGAAAATCGTCTATACTCTGAGAATTTGTAGCTACGACCCAAATAAAGATGGTCTTAACCTATAAAAACGCAGTTTAAGATTCTACATGTGTTCTATTTCAACACGGCTTGCATGTAGATATAATCCGTACAAAGAAACGGCCAAATGATCATGCATTTATTCATGTCATGTTCGGGATGGGGTGTTGTTAAACGACAAAAACAAAGGATGACACATTAGCACACTACGGAGACATGTGTGCATCAATGGCAGTCTTCAGTTTAAGAATCACCAACTTAGGGTAACTCTTGAACACTTTTTTTCACATGCATATTTCTTAAATACATGAAGAGTTGTTAAAAAGATACATGATTTTTTAATCATAAAAAGAGTTTTTTTTTGTCTGGAAAAGAACATTTTTGTATGGTCTCCTGTGGACGCAGGTACTTGCGTCCCTATTTCATCACTATTTCTTGCCATACATGTCATAGGTATTGGTCCCTGTTTCATCACTATTTATATCTTATCAAACTTGTCTTTTATTTTATTTTTTGTCATGCATGCCTCTTTTTACTTTTTTTCATGCATATCCTCACTTTCTTCTTCTTATATATAGGAGAATAACGCAACATATCATATTTATCGTATCTCCTCTGCATTTTCTCTTTTATTTCTTTTATAGCGGACATCCCATTTTTATTGTGTCCTTTTATTTCTTGTCATGCATGTCCTTATTTATTGGGTGCATCTAGCAAATTTATCTTCAACTTCATGTCCAATCCTGATTTTGCTGAGGTGTTCATCCCCAATCTGAATCAGTACCGGTATGAAAAAAAAACAGATAATGCATTGTTAATTAACATTGCAGCCTAGATAGTATTTTTTAAATTGTTAACAGATAAAATAACATCATATTCAGATTCTACATATTTTTCTAATCAAATTCCATATATAATATGTCAAATTTGGAGTTACAGTTTAGAAAATATGAGTATTTTAAAAAACATTTGATATGTACTGCGGGTTTAATATCAGAAACATTAGAGGGTTTTATATAAAATAGCAGAACGGACTAAGAATACCTATTTCTTTTATTAGTAGGTATAGAAAAAAGAGATAACCATTTCCGGATTTGCTCTGCTGCTTATCTCCAGATAAGGGAAACCTCACCAGAAATTCGCTTTGGCACACGGGAGCGCGCGCTCTTGCCACCGGAAAAAATATTTCAAAGTGTGAAAAAATTCAAAACAAAAATTTGGCGGATACATCTTGACATTATATGTGTGCATGTCAAGTTTCTGAGAAAACCGATATTTTTTGTGACTTGTGTAAAAAAGACAAAAAGATGTCTTGTGAAAAGCACTTTTTTAACACCAGATTTTATCTTTTTCATACGGGGCACATAACTTGTCAGTTTTTCACGAAACGACTTTGTAAACATGTAAAATATCAAGATGTACGCGCCAAATTTTTGTTTGAATTTTTTTGACAAACACATATTAAAAACCAGGAGCGCGCGCTCCCGTGTGCCAAAACGCCACTCCTCCCTCCACATATATTCCAAGACATAATCATACGCCAAGTTATCTATCAGCAACGCCGTTGATTGACACGACTATGATTGCGAAAATGGGGGTGGGATTTGGTGGTTTGGTCACAAGATGCGCTGCCACTCTACCAACGTATCCACCAAAGCCTAGTGTCACCCCCTATAAAAAAAAGGGTTAATTGGTGTCTTGTCAGCCGGTCCGCCATGAAGCTACCCAACTCAGCCTTGCGGAGCACATCACGGCGCAGAACACGCCGTTGACGGTGTCCGGTAGCCAGTCCAGCCGCACCGCAAGCTCATCCGTCCGCTTCTCCACCTCCTGCGCGGGACATGCGGATCGACCTTTTCGTCTGGGGCGCCCTCGTCGCTGATGAGCTTACCGGCGGTCTCGTCCACGGCTTCCACCTCGCCGGTGGCGGCGACGGCGAGGCCGGAGAGCTGGCTGGAGACCGCCTTGAAGGTTTCAGCCCACGGGAGGTTGCCGGAGACCAGGGGAAATATGCCACGGTGTTCACGGCGAGGGACGCGCGGCGACGGTCAGCCGTTGGCGGCCACCGTGCAGTTGATCGACGAACCGGAGGTAAGGGAGCATCAGGGGAGGAGAGGAGGTGGCCCTGTCGTGGTCCGCGAGCGTGGCGCCCTCGGTGGATCAACGATGAGGACGGCGACGAGGGGAGGTGGGTGGATTACGAGGCTGGAGAGGAGGCGTCGGCGGTCGACACGGGCGACGATGGCGTTTCAGGGGTCGTGGAACACGACGCTGGTGTCGACGTGGGCAGCGACGGCGGCCGTGTTCTTTCCCTACTCGGGCCCAGCGGCGAGCGCGGGCATGCCGTCCCCAAGCGTGGCCGTGACGAGGTCCACTAGGTGCGCAAGCGCCGCGAGCGAAGAGGCCAGCAAGGGTAGCAGGGCACCCGAGGCGCGCGGCGAGCATGGGCGTCAAATCTTGAGGCCGGCACCGGCGTCGGCGCCTTGCAGTGGCCCTTAGAGCGGTGGAGTGGAGGTGTAGCAGGTGTGGTGCTTGTCGGTGAGGTACATCTAGCTAGCTGGCGAGTGGTGCGTGCGCATCTAGGCTGAGCGGAGCTCGCGGCGGTGTTGGGTAGGCGAGGCCGAGGAGAGAGAGTAGGCAACAGAGGAGGGGATAATTTGGGCCAGAGCATCAGTCAGGTATAAAGCTACGTCAACGTGAACTGATACGGGTAGTATTTGGTCATGTATTGAAGAAAATGGCATATGTAGAGGTATAGGAAAGTTGCAGTGGCATATTTCCAAGTTTGATTTTTGTAATGGCATATTTCTAAGTCGTGAAAGTTGTAGGGGCATGAATCCAATTAACCTCCTTTAAACTACCATAAAAAAAACCTCCTTTAAACCATCTTCCTGGCCGTCCGATCCGACGCGTCCCCGCCATCCGATCCAGATCGAAACTGGGTCACGTGCGGCCGTTGCTACCGACAGACCGTTGCAACGAGGCTCGTGCTGCAACGCAACAAGGGCGAACAGACCGCACCTCACCTGACCCCGCAGATCGCGGGCGGCGACGGCTGCCCCGCTTCCCCCACCACCGGCTGCCCACCCTCCGGCGCCGCTCCGCCGCCAAAACTCAACCTCTGCAACACCTCCGGCAGTGCCCCGCCGCCCCGAATCATCGCGGTGCGTCTCCCCGTCCCCTGCATCGACCCCGATGGTGCAGCATATCTACCGAGATATGCTCGCCTCCGTCTCAGCTCCAACTTCCCATGGATCCGCTGCATCCAGGTGGACGGATCCAACTCCGGCGAGCTACGAAGTACCTGCTGCGACCAACTACCGAAATCCACCGATGTTCTTCCCAGAAAATCCGCCTTCCGCTGTCAATTCCTCTGCAAATTGGGTAAGTCCCTTGAAAACCCTAGCGCACATACTTGTATTCCCTTGTTGCAATGGCGCTTTAGTTGGTAATTTGACGTAATCGATGTTCAGGCAAATGTTCAGTACACTGTTCATGAAAAAAAATTAAGAAAAAAACTGTAGAGTGCTGCATAATTAAGAAGTTCAGAAAAAAGTTCAGTTTCAATAACTTGATATTACCAGTGGTGCAGTTGAAGAAAAAAGAAGTTTAGAAAAGTTGAAAAATTAAGAAGTTCAGAAACCATTGCTTGATGTTTGCAGAGGAATTAAGAAGTTTCGGAAAAAGTTTCAGTTTCATTGCTTGAAGTTCAGAAAAGTTGAAAACTCCATGCTTGTATTCCCTTGTTGCATAATTAAGAAGTTCAGAGAAGTTCGGTTTCATTAACTTGATGTTTCCAGTGGTGCAGTTGAAAAAAATATGAAGTGTTAAACTTGATGTTTCCAGTGGTACAGTAGATTGATGTTTCCAGTGGTACATTAGATTGAGACTGTTGTTGTTGGAAAATTCAGAAACCATTGTTTCCATAATGAAGTGTTGGACTAATATGTGCATGTTCTTCCTTCTTCTACTATGTTTTACTGGAAGACTGTTTTAGATTTTAAAAAGTAACAAAAATGATAATGACTTCTGTGAAAATTGGTATTAGTATGTTGTCATATACTAGAGAAAAAAATAAAAAATAAATGATATAACTGAGCATTTACATATTGTTGCATAGAAGAAAAAATGTACTAGTACTAAAATCACTGATGTATTGACTATTGTTGCACTTATAGGGTGCTGGTGAAAGGACAAGAGGTGAGCAGAGCAATGCACAACCACATGTTGCGACAAGAGGAGGAATGAATTTAGATGCCGGGCACAACTCAACTGCTGCGATGTATGATGATGATCAAGAGGATGATGAGATTTCATCTTAGCCGCTTATGCCCTATGTTGGCATGGAGTTTGACTCTGTTGATAATGCCAAGACATTCTACAATGAATATGCATTCAAGATGGGCTTTGGTACACGCATTGGTGCTTCTAAAAAAGCCAAAAGAAAGGTCCTCCGACAGTTATCAAGAAGGTTTTCCAATGTGTGCACGCAGGGAAGCCGGAAAGTAAAGATGACAGTAGCACTGCTTCTGAAGGTCTGTCGATGGGAGGAGCCTCGTCTAGCAAACAGAATTGGTTTGAAATGGATGTCAGCAACAAGCGTCAAAAGAATCGGCTGCCGCGACATGAATGCAAAGCTCACCTGATTGTTGGGATCAAAGGCGATAAGTGGGCTGTATCACACTTTGTTGCAGAGCATACGCACCCTCTAATGCCACAGCCGGAGCTTGTACGCTACTACCGCTCACACCGCAAAATCCCGGAAGAAGATAAGGATCTCATAATGACTATGCATGATGTAAACTTCTCAACTTCGTCGTGCATGGGAATGCTTGGAAGGGTGCGTGGCGGAGACAGAAGGATACTACCATATGTCAAGAGGGATGTTTTTGAATTTTCGGTCCAAGCTGCGACAAAACCTAAACCTCCGAGACATGGATTTCACAGTTCAGTACTTTGAGAGGCGGCAAGCTGAGAACCCTCAGTTCTACTATTCAAAAACGGTTGACAAGGAGACCAACTCTGTCACAGGGCTCTTTTGGGTCGATAGGAGGACACGGGCATTGTACCCCAAGTACAAGGATTGTATATTTTTTGATACAACATTTTGTACAAATCGATACAACATGCCGTTCGCGCCGATTGTTGGAGTGAACAACCACTTGCAAACGGTGCTGCTGGGTTGTGCATTGCTGCCAAATGAACAAATTGAAACATTCAAGTGGGTTTTCCAGAACTTTTTGCTTGCGATGAACAATGAACACCCATTGAACATTATGACCGACCAGGACAAGGCCATGGAAACTGCCATATCTCAGGTCCTGCCCAACACGGTGCATAGATGCTGCAAATGGCACGTCCAACGAAAAGCGCGTGAGAAGTTGGGCAGGATAATGAGTAGGGATGTGGTTTTTGAGCAAGCTTTCTACACGTGCATCAATGATCCTGACACGGTTGATGAATTTGAAGAGAATTGGCAGCATATGATACATTGCTTCGACTTGGTTGACAATAGGCATCTATGCAACATGTGGAAGACTCGTCACACCTGGGCTCCAGCGTTCTTCCGGAAGTGCTTTTTCCCCTTTACAAACACTACGGGGAGGTCAGAGGGACTAAACTCCTACTTGAAGACATTTGTTAATCCTCAGGACTCGGTGTGGAGGTTTGTGCAGCAGTATGAGGTGCTGCAAGAGACTATGCTAGACCGTGAAGACAATCAAGCTTTCATTGGTGCAGCAACCACAGCCCCGCTTTACTCACGGTACAGCATTGAGCGTCAGGCGGTTGCACTACAAAAAAAAACACTTCCGTGATGATACGTGTTTGTCAGAGTAGGTCATGTTTTCTGTCATGCATGTACATCCATAACGATTTTATGACAGAATCAAGATAGTCATACCTGTGTTGTCGCAGAAGTGTTCCATGACATTACCAAAATTATCATCACGGAAGTGTCCACTTCCATGACGATAAATCGCACATCATAGAAGTGCTTTCGTCAAGGGTAACCGACACGTGGCATCCACCGTAACGGGTCGCCGTTAAGCTATCAGGTTCCGGTTTGGATCCGACAACCCGTTAACAGCCCTGAACAGTGGGGATTTTCCATGTGTAAAATTCTCATTCGCCGGAGTATCCACGTGTCAGCTCAGTGCTGGGACAGATGTCATCCAGCGAATGGACGGGACACACCTATGATACGTCGACACGTGGCATGGCCCAACAGTGGCCCATTCAGGTCAAAAGGCCGGCCCGTTTGACTTAGTCAAAAGGTAGTGGCCCGGCCCACCGAAGGCCTGTTAATGGCCTGTTCGCATATAGCCCATTTACAACCCGCTAACTCACGGCCCGTTATAGCCTATCCGAATTAGGCCCAGCAGCGCCATATGGGCCGTCCAATATGATTCCAGCCCGTTGTAACTTCCGGCCCATGTATGGCCCATGACGTCTTTTGGCCCATATGAGGCCCTTTCTAAATCTTGGCCCATAAATGGCCCGTGGTGAAACTGGCCCATAATGAACAGTATATAGCTTTATACCCATTAATGGCCCATTGTTCCATTGGGCTGTTTCAGCCCGTGTTATCTTTCGGCATTCTAAGGGTCCATTTATTATTGGGCTCATTTCCGGCATTCGATTACTCAAGGTCCGTTACTGGCCTGTTCCGCTTGTGGGCCAAATTCAGCCCGTGGTTAAAGTCGTCCCGTCTGTGGCCCTTTAATCCATTGGGCCGTTTTCATGGCGTCATCACATATGGCCCATTAACGACCCGTTATGCCTACCGTTCGAATTAAGCCCATTGTACACATGGGCCTGTTAACGGCCCATAAACAAATGATTCCCATTATAGCCCGTTTACAGCCCATATTGCGGTCCGTTAATTGTCCACGAAAGTATGGCCCATGTTTGGCCAATCGATCATACGGCCCGTAGAAGTCCCATTGAATCTACGGCCCGTAGAAGGCCCATGGATCATACGAACCTTAGGAGGCCCACTACAGCAGGCAGCAGGACTACTTCCAAATAAAAAGGTTACCGCGGAAAAAGAACTGTAGCGACTACCAGCAAAAAAATAAACAAGACAATAAGGAAATAAATAAGCAAGCAACTTACGCTAGTCTATTACGGCTATTACAAATATTACATCCACTGGGCATCAAAGTTCGCCACCAGTGCAAATATAGTGAACAAAGCAGCATATTACATACACTGGGCGTCTAAATTGGCCACCAGTGAGAATAAACGCGGCAGCAAAACAAGTCCAGAACTGAAACCAATTTAGAAGAGCTCAAGAAACGATATCCTGGATACCCACCATGCTGCAAGAAGCTTAGCAAGCTTATTAGTTTTCTCTTGTTTGGCGCTAAAATCGTCCAGCGCTTGCTGTTGCACCAGAAAGTATGCATCTGAATTCTGCAGGGACTTCCTCAGTCCTTCGGCTTCTTGCCGTAGCACAGCTGACTGATGCCTTTTAGCTTGTAGCTGAGACTGAAGAAGCCGAAGTGATTCAGGCAGCGAGTTCGAAGAGATTGTGCCAGCGGTAGTGGCCAATAACTCGAACACTACATCAACGCAGGACTTTGGGGTTGTCTCACTGTCTACAAGATCGTTTTATCACCTTCCTTGGAGACCAACAGGGTTGTCTCACTATCTTGAACCTTATCTGCATTACTTTCTCTACCATTTCGTAATGGGGTGCTCTTCTCCAATATTCTATTCGCATTCTACAAGAGAAACAAGCAGACACATCACAGGTTTAGCATGTAGTATATGAAACTCATTTTGGTAAACCAGTTCAGTAGTAAGGTGGACAGGATAACAGCATGAAACAAACATATATCTATGTACTATGGTCACTGTATTGTCCATATCATTCTAGTTTATGTTGCCAAATCAAGATAGAGGCACAGTTCAAATCATACATTTTTAAGACACAGCAGCATAGACAGAATATAAGTGTGAGAAACTACACAGCACTGGCAACACTTGTAATGTGCATGACATGAGAACATAACTATTTATACAACGGAAACTGAAATCAACATAGAGCAAGAAGTTAGAACAACAATCCGGTTAAAGAAATAGGTTTAAAACATACCTATTGCGCCATTGGAGTTTCAACTGGATCCTTCAAATTCGAAAGTAGTTGGTATGAGTAAATACAGTGATGCAAGAGCAAAGGAGTATGGACCATAGCTACGGAATCTGACCTGAGAACAGTTGCTCTTCTGCTTTAAACATGGAGTTTGGGTTCGCCGTGGTGGTCTTCGAGCTTTGGGCACTGCAGTTGCTTTACAAACTGCTTGTGTGGGGGTACTCTGTGGTGGACATGGTGCTGTGTCAACTAGAAGTGGGTTACTATCCGCTGGGGTTGGGGTTAGATGGGGTGTAGCTGGTTCTCTGTCCAATGGTGTAAGTGTACAATCTGGAAGAGTCTCGATTATGTGTGGTGGGGCTAGTTCGTGGGCCAGTACAACCATGGTTCTATCTGCATCGACGGGTAGCACCATCTTTTGTGAAGAACGGGTTTTTACTCCCTTAGATACTGCCATCACCCCCTCCAATTCAAATGGCTGATAAACAAGAAAAGAAATTGAACGTACAGACATTGTATGATAGACAGATGTGGTAATTCACATATATGTTGTCTAACCAAACAGGACAGCATGACACAATTTCACATATATGATGCCTAACTAAACAGGATAACATGACATAGTTTTAGATATATGATGGATAACTTAACAGGATATAATGGCATAATTCAATGTATGATGAGTATCTAAACAGGATGACATGACAAAACTATATGATGTCTTTCTAAAATAGGTTGGAATGAAATAATTCACATACATGTTGTCTAAGTATACAGGATGGCATGATATAATTGACATAATTGATTCATATACTAAGTAGCTAGCACTCACATGTATGATCTCTAAACTAAGCAGATGAAATTGAATATTGTGCATATGATGTCTAAACTAAGCAATGCAAGACACCATATGCATGATATGAGAAATATAAACATTGCAAGTTAGAGAATACCCTCAGGTGGGATATAGGACTGGTCCTCTGTCTCTGAATCCTCCTCTGAGGAGCTACCTATAACCATCGAGATATATGCTTCAACAGGTACCATTGCCTGCTCTGAAGACCATGTTTTCACTCTGATTTTCATAACCGGCTCAAATGGCAATAAACATGAAGAGTAGTTCAAATAAACAGATGTGACAAATGGAATACGTAATGAAAAAAAGGAGGCATGAGATAATTCACATATATGATGCCTAGCTACATGGCGGTGCATAATTCACATATATGATAACTGGCTGAAAAACATGGCATTGCTATTCACATATCTGATATAGAAAGCAAACAGAGGGCATTCACACAAAGCATGTCTAATCTAAGCAGATGGCATGGCAATGCAAGACACCATTGCATGATATGAGCAATAAACCCTGCAAGTTAGAGCATACACCTCGGGGGGGGGGGGGGGGGAATATGACTGGTCATCTGTCTCTGAATCTCCTCTGAGGAGCTATCTGTAACCAGCAAGAAATCTGCATCAAAAGGTGCACTGACTGCTCAGAAGACCTTGTTTCACTCCAGATTTCCCATGACCGACTCAAATGGCTGATGCACAGGAAGAGTAGATGAATGTATAAACATTGTTGACAAATGGAATACATTATGAAAAAAAAGGTACGATACAATTCACATATACGATGACTAGCTAAACAGGATGGCATTGCATGATTCACGTATATGATGCCTGGCTAAAGAAGATGGCATTGCATAATTTCCATATACTCCCTCCGTTCCTAAATATTTGTCTTTTTAGAGATTTCAAATGGACTACCACATACGGATGTATATAGACATATTTTAGAGTGTAGATTCACTCATTTTGCTCCGTATGTAGTCACTTGTTGAAATCTCTAAACAGACAAATATTTAGGAACGGTGGGAGTATGATATAGAAACCAAACAGGTGGCATTCACACAAAGCAAATCTAAACTAAGCTGATGACATATAAGATGTATAATGTAAGCAATGCGAGGCGTCATATGCATGATATGACCAACATCAGATGCCAATTTTTAGAGCAAAACACCTCAGGGGGTAAATGAGTGGTCAGCTCCCTCTGAATCCCCCTCTGAATAGTTATCTTCCTCTGGAATACAATCTGAATGGCGGGGGGGGGGGGGGGGGGGGGGGGGGGGGGGGCACTTCGCCCACCATGGAGCGGCGTCTGCATGACATTATATTCCCACGCAACGGTCTTCTCTTTTTCTCTACATGTTCAGTACAATTGTGTGCAATAACTGACATGCATAATAAAAAAAACATAGTTAGATTATGTAAGGCCTAAGTGGTGCATGCAGAAATCAAGACTGATGGTAGCAAACGAGTGGATAGATCCAAAACTAATGATAGCAGGTAGATTATAGCTTCAGTTTAAAAAGATAGACGATGGATCATCTACTGTTTGTTGCCCACCCAACATGAACCACATAGAAGACCCCAGATGAACCAGATAGTAGACAAATACTATTCGTTGCTACCTCGATATGTGCCCCACAGGCATTTTAAAACTCAACTTTGAAAATTAGTTTGGACCTGACTCGGAGTCTAAGAGGTGAACATGACGATAAAGTAGCATGTAATATTAACCGATGTATAACGTAAGCAGACACGAAAGAGTGCGACCTCTCTTCCGGAACTGTGTAGTCCTCAGGTTCATCTACTCAGTTGATGATGGTAATGCAGTTGGTGTGGCTGCCGGCAACGGGGAAGATGATCTGAGGAGGCGAAGAAAGTCTGCATTGGGAATCTCTGCTGCAGTGAACGCTTCCATCGATGGTGCACCTCAGGTGGGGTGGATGACGGCACAGCAGGAGCAGGACATAACACACAGAGTTTTCTTTGACACCTATCTGAAAATGAAGTAAATCTGTAAGGGCTCCTTAGAATTGGAGGATTCTATAAACGCAGGGACAGGAAAAACACAGGAATAGGATAGGAATGCACATGCAAAACAGAGCATTTGCAAACATAGGATTTCTGTCAACCTGGGTGTTTGGTTCACATGAATTGGAAGAACACAGGACTGGAGAAACATGGTCAAATTAAAGTCAAACCACATGAAAATGAAAAAATAAGAATCTTATTATGCCAGTAATGCAATTAGTCCTGTTCTTCATGCAGATTAATTTGAAAAGGATGTCCAAGTGGATATTAAAATTCCTATGTTTTTTCTTTGAAAGAGACACCAAAGGAAAAAAAATCCTCCAGTTTTGCTTTGCTCCATTCCTTCTAACCAAATGCATGAATAGTAGTACCATAGTAAAGTTTCCAATTCCTATGTTTTCCTTCACTTGTTCTTTGAACCAGTGGCGATTCTAGTAGGCAGTCTTCAATAAGCTGAAGCCTGCCCTCAAAATATTTTGTGAGCTTAGATTTGGTCCACATGAGTATCATATAATGGCTATCTTGCTAAACCGATTCAAATTGTGGTTCAAAAGAGCATTTAGTTTTCTCCCTGTTAACTTTGTGAGCACGATTCATTTATTTCTAGATTTGGAACTGCTTTGAACCAAAGGATCCCTGAGGGATCGACATGAATGCAAAGTAACAAAGTGATGCGACGAGTGTACAACCTCTTTGGCATAGCCTTGTCGACCTCAGCATCATTGGGTTGGACGTGGAGGATGGTGATGCTGGTGTGACTGTCGGAGACAGGGAAGAAGATCTGAGGCCTCTGGATACGGCGCCGAGTGTACTGCTCCGCTGTGATGGACGGTTTCGTTGTTGGAGCAGCTCCGGTGTGGTGTACGACGGCGAGGCTGAAGCAGGACAAGACAGACAACGTTAATCTGAAGTGGGACTCTAATAGCATCTGCAATAGATGATGTAAAATACATCACCAAAAAGTGCTAGATGTAAAATGCATCAGCCGCGCCACGGCCGCTCCGACAGATGCTGTAAATACTGTTCACTCTGAACTTAACTGAAGAAACTGAACTTTACAGTCGAAACTGAATTTTACTGTCGAAACTGATTGAACTAGTAGCAGAGCATTGCAATAGAAGTTTAGGGCATTCGAGCACTAGTAGTAGAGAAGCAGTGATCTAAATCAGCAGCCGCTCGAGCAGGGAACGCACTAGCAGAGAGCAACTCGTGCAGCAGCACCACGAGCGAGTGCTAAAGCAGCAACTCCTGTAGCTGCCGCAGGTCGTCCAGCAGCAGCGCAAGCGAGAGCAAGAGCAGAGCAGAGCAGCAGCACGAACGAGAACAAGAGCGGAGCAGCAGCACGACCGACAACAATAGTAGAGTAGAGCAGCAGCACGAACGAAAGCAAGAGCAGTGCAGCAGCGCGACCGACAGCAAGAACAGAGCCACATCACGAGCGAGAGCCGGAGCAGCAGCAGCGTGAGCGAGAGCCGGAGAAGCAGCAACTAGTGCTGGTGTGGAAGTCACCGCCGAGGAAGCAACGACATGGGGGAGAGACGCCGTGGAGGAAGTGGCCGGCGACGGCGCCATCGATGGAGACCCACCATGGCTGCTCGGTATCGAGCACCGGCAGCCCCGTGAGATCGAATAAAAGATAAAATGCAGCGGTGAGTGCAGAACCTCCTTGGTGGCGCCGAGTAGGCCTCGGCTTCATCGGAGGAATTGGTGAGGGTGCTGCGGTTCTGGTGGGGTAGGTCAAGACGGCACTGTGGGGATGGAGGTGGCGCGATAGACGAGGCGAACGTCGGGGCAGCTCCTTGGAGGTGGAGGATGGGGCGGCTGATCCGGCGGGACGACGAGATCGACGATGGATCCTCATCCGGTGCGGTGGATGAGGGACGGTGAGCTGTTGCTGTGGACGACGTCGTCGGGGAAGAGTCTCTGGCTAGGTGGCGATCGGGAGGCCGACGGAGGAGCGTGGGGTTTCGCGGGTTTTGGCGGCCTCAGTGTACGAATGGGGGGGGGGGGGCGAAGGGAAAGGTAGGGGGAGCCATGGCTTAGGGACGCGCTTGTCCGAAATGTAGGGTAAGTTATGAACGTACCCCCACCGGTTTTGACCACGCGACGTCGAGGCGGCATTTTCGACTGAGGGGTAGAAGGGGGATTTCGCGTGTCTGGGCTGCGGGACCGATTTCGGATGAGGAGGGAGTTTTCGCGCGCGTCGAAATTTCGGGATAACAAGGCGTGGCGCGGGTTGAAGAGGTGGGAGTTTCACAGCAGAAGAGACAAAAGATACTCGAGCTTGAAAATTTCAGGATAACAAGGCGCGGATTCCATGTTCGGCAGAACAAACTTAACTTGTACAAAAAAAACAATTCATACAAGACACAAGAGAGTCATGTCCCCTTTTACTATATTGCTATAAATGCCATTGAAAAAACTACAAGAAAAATGTAAAAAAAATTGTGAGAACAAGATTAGCCTGTACAGTACCAAATCAATTCTCACTTCCCTCAACAACAACAAAAAACAAATCAATACCCACTGCAAGAAAGACTCAAGTCCCTTTTTATATGATTACAAATGCCAGGATCTCGAATTTCAATTTTTGAATCCATGTTATGTTGAATTTGAATATATCGTTAGGTGATCTTGCGGTTTATAATGGATGTAGTCCTACATTTTGATCTTCCATCTTATATGAACATTTTACTCCACCCTATGAACATATATATTGTCGTCTACCATATGGACTAAATTTGAATCAATTTTCCTTATTTGAATACGATTGTTGTCAAGTTATACCATCATTTAAATATTATCTTGATAACAGAAAACATGCATATAGTACTAATCATATTTCACTATGAACTACATGTACCATACGATCTCCAATTCAAATATTTGTATCCATTTTATGTTGAATTTAAATCACAGTACATTGGTCTAGGTAGCGAGATGTTCGGGATAATCTAAACCCTGTTTTCATATGTATAATTTTTGGCCGAATTGGGACAAGTTTTGGTATAAGATTCTTGCAAACCAGAGATTCTCTCAACAAGCCTCGTGGTTCCGAGAGGGAACGTGTCACCTTTGTGTGCGAAACGATATATGCTGCCTCCCCCCAGATTTTCTTTACAGAGGCAACATAAAACTATATGAGTGCCCTGTTAAATTTTGGAATTATTCCGGGTTCGTTTGGCCTTTTTTATACATTAATTGAGTTTCTGGACATTTAATGTGCATAATACAAATTTGAACTGCAAGCACATGCTCCGGTGCACCAAAGTTGGTTGAAAAATCACATGTGTGTCCTTGGGTGAATTTCTAGGTCCCATGCAAGAAATGAGAATGAAATTCAAACATCTGGGCGTCGTGACTCAGCCGAGAACATTGAGAAACTTGGTTTTTAAATTCCTATAAATACAAAACTCGCCTGGAAATCATGAAACTTGGCATGGTGTCATGTCATGGCACTAACATGTTGTGGTAAAAAAATTGGCCGAATTGGAACAAGTTTTGGTATAAGCTTGTTGCAAACCGGAGCTTCTCTCAAGAAGGCTCGTGGTTCTGAGAGGGAACGTGTCACCTTTGTGTGCAAAAAGATATACGCTACCCCCCTTGATTTTCTTTACAGAGGCAACATAGAACTATATGAGTGTCGTGTTAAATTTTGGAATTATTCTGGGTTCGTTTGGCCTTTTTTATACATTAATTGAGTTTTTGGTCATTTAATGTGCATAATTCAAATTTGAACTACAAGCACATGCTCCAGTGCACCAAAGTTGGTTGAAAAATAACATGTGTGTCCTCGGGTGAATTTCTAGGTCCCATGCAAGAAATGGAAATGAAATTCAAACATCTAGGCGTCGTGGCTCGGCCGAGAACATTGAGAAACTTGGTTTTAAAATTCTTGTAAATCCAAAACACGCTTGAAAATCATGAAACTTGGCATGGTGTCATGTCATGGTACTAACATGCTGTGGTAAAATTTTTTGGCCAACTTGGAACAAGTTTTGGTATAAGCTTCTTGCAAACCGGAGCTTCTCTCAAGAAGGCTCGTGGTTCTGAGAGGGAACGTGTCACCTTTGTGTGCGAAATGATATACGCTGCCCCCCTTGATTTTCTTTACAGAGGCAACATAGAACTATATGAGTGTCGTGTTAAATTTTGGAATTATTCCGGGTTCGTTTGGCCTTTTTTATACATTAATTGAGTTTCTGGTCATTTAATGTGCATAATTCAAATTTGAACTACAAGCACATGCACCAGTGCACCAAAGTTGGTTGAAAAATCACATGTGTGTCCTCGAGTAAATTTCTAGGTCCCATGCAAGAAATGGGAATGAAATTCAAACATCTGGGCGTCGTGGCTCGGCCGGAAACATTGAGAAACTTGATTTTTTAATTCCTGTAAATCCAAAACACGCATGAAAATCATGAAACTTGGTTTGGTGTCATGACATGGCACCAACATGCTGTGGTAATTTTGCTGTCCGATTTGCGAAGGCGCACACATTAATAATCAACAAAGTCATTTTGGAACAAGTGATGTCACGTTACAATCGGAAACACAAGTATTATTGTAACCGTGGGCGTTCTACTTACCATTTACGTGCCGCCACGCGTCCCCTTTTTTTATTGGCTAGGAGGCGCCGTGCGGGGTAGCTAATTGAGTACGGGAGGCGTGCGATCAGACCCCTACGCGTGCTTATCGGGAGGAGAGCCCTTTGACCTCCATCTGCCGCCCACCTCTCTCCCAAGGTCTCCATTAATGGCGCCCGAGCCCCTGTTTAATGGTGTGGCTATGTCTCACTCTGCTGAGATTTAAGAGAGAAAAAAGAAAATCTAAAAAGAAAAGTTTGCACGGATCTTGGTGTAAGATCCGACGGACCTATATAGCATCTACTGCGACTTATAGCAACACTGATGAATATATAAGGCTGGTCGTAATGGTGAGTATCATAGTACTAGTATCATGTATATGATACTAGTGTATGATACTACGCTCGTAGTGCATAGTATCATGTGTTAGTATCATACATGAACTATATGAGTGCCCTGTTAAATTTTGGAATAATTCCGGGTTCGTTTGGTTTTTTTTATACATTAATTGAGTTTCTGGACATTTAATGTGCATAATTCAAATTTGAACTGCAAGCACATGCTCCGGTGCACCAATGTTGGTTGAAAAATCACATGTGTGTCCTTGGGTGAATTTCTAGGTCCCATGCAAGAAATGAGAATGAAATTCAAACATCTGGGCGTCGTGACTCGGCCGAGAACATTGAGAAACTTGGTTTTTAAATTCCTGTAAATCCAAAACTCGCCTGGAAATCATGAAACTTGGCTTGGTGTCATGTCATGGCACTAACATGCTGTGGTAAAAAATTTGGCCGAATTGGAACAAGTTTTGGTATAAGCTTCTTGCAAACCGGAGCTTCTCTCAAGAAGGCTCGTGGTTCTGAGAGGGAACATGTCACCTTTGTGTGCGAAACGATATACGCTGCCCCCCCCCTTGATTTTCTTTACAGAGGCAACATAGAACTATATGAGTGTCGTGTTAAATTTTGGAATTATTCCGGGTTCGTTTGGCCTTTTTTATACATTAATTGAGTTTCTGGTCATTTAATGTGCATAATTCAAATTTGAACTACAAGCACATGCTCCAGTGCACCAAAGTTGGTTGAAAAATCTCATGTGTGTCCTCGGGTAAATTTCTTGGTCCCATGCAAGAAATGGGAATGAAATTCAGACATCTGGGCGTCGTGGCTCGGCCAGAAACATTGAGAAACTTGGTTTTTTAATTCCTGTAAATCCAAAACACGCATGAAAATCATGAAACTTGGCTTGGTGTCATGACATGGCACCAACATGCTGTGGTAATTTTGCTGTCCGATTTGCGAAGGCGCACACATTAATAATCAACAAAGTCATTTTGGAACAAGTGATGTCACGTTACAATCGGAAACACAAGTATTATTGAAACCGTGGGCGTTCTACTTACCATTTACGTGCCGCCACGCATCCCCTTTTTTTATTGTCTAGGAGGAGCCGTGCAGGGTAGCTATTTGAGTACGGGAGGCGTGCGATCAGACCCCTGCACGTGCTTATCGGGAGGAGAGCCCTTTAACCTCCATCTGCCGCCCACCTCTCTCCCAAGGTCTCCATTAATGGCGCCCGAGCCCCTATTTAATGGCGTGGCTATGTCTCACTCGACTGAGATTTAAGAGAGAAAAAAGAAAATCTGAAAAGAAAATTTTGCACGGATCTTGATGTATGATCCGACGGACCTATATAGCATATACTGCGACTTATAGCAAGACTGATGAATATATATGGCTGGTCGTAATGGTGAGTATCATAGTACTAGTATCATGTATATGATACTAGTGTATGATACTACACCCGTAGTGCATAGTATCATGTGTTAGTATCATACTCTACTTGATCATGGGAGTATCATATCATGATAACTTCATTTATTGCCATGCATGACACATATTAGCACAACATTTAATATGATATGGTATCATGATATGATACTCACCCCACTCTTTCTTCATTTAATTCTATGCCACCTAATCAAATTTGCCTAGTTGGCATGCATGATACTACCTATGATACTCCCATTACGACCAGCCTAAGGACGACGACAATGGATAATAATTGTCTTACATATTTAGGAAGATAATTAAAAAAGCCACATGCGGCTACGCCCGAAATACACAAGGGCAAAAGAAGAAGGAAGACGCATACAACGATCTGGCTCGCTGATCTCTACATTCTTGATGCGCTGTAGGTCGCGGAGACTAGTTCCCGCGGTGAGCGGCGATGATCTCTTTCATCAGTTTCATGTCCTTAATACGCTGCTTGGCAGCATCCACGGATTCCTCCACCAGCCTTTCGTGCTCGATGCGGAGCATGGCATTCTCGTCCATAAGTTTCTTGACGATGACGCCCATCCTCTTCAACAAGGCAGCGGTCTCCTCCGCCTGCTTCGCCCTTCCGGTGATCTTCGTCCTCAGCAGGTCGCGCTCGGCCCGGAGCTTCGCATTGCCCTCCCCTAGATGCCGGATGACGCCGGTAGCCTGTTCAAACGAGGCTTTCATGTCGTCCTGCAACCTCGCCCAGCCGGAGATCTGATCCATCTGGCTATGGACAATCGCATGCATGCGCCTGTAAGAGTCCTCGCCTGCCCGTGAGACATTTTCCCAGGCCGCCGCGGCACGGGAGGACATCTCTGCTGCATTCGCGGTGTGGCGGGACATCTCTGCTGCTTCCGCGGCGTGGCTGGACAAGTCTGCTGCATCGATGGCGCGGCGGGACCTCTGTGTTGCTACGGCCGCGCGGCGGGACATGTCGGCTGCTTTCGCGGCAAGGCGAGACATCTCTTGTGCTTCCGCTTCCATGCTCGCCTCTCCCTGGTGGTAATCTCTCGACCCAGAACTCACACTGGCCATGGCAGACGCAAGGGAACGATGATGAATGACTTGTTTGTTTTTATGGATGAGGAGTTGAGGAGGAATGTGCAGTCATCTTGGCATAGTAGTATTTATAACCGAGTACTAATACGCTCCTAAGTGGGAAACCGTTTAGGTTATGATCGGTGTGAACAGGTTTGCAATTAAATAAAACATGGTAGTAATTTGGAATGTGACGAGACGCAAGCTCAAAATTTATTGACGGTTCTAGTTTCGAAGTGCGGCACTATTCCCGGATGGCGTAACGTGCGCACGCGTTCTCGGCCGTGGTGTAGCAGTTTTGTAATATGCCATGGTACTTCTTTTTCTACTGCTGTGTATGTGCAATAACTGACACCGTAGGATACATATCTTACGGTTATTGGGTCATTCGACAGGAATAGCCTCGTGGCGAGCTACAGACTAGTCTTTTTTTCACACGCATTATATCGACACACATCATCTCTCTCCCTCTTTCCCATGCACACACCTAGTCTCTTGGGACTTCTCGCATGCACCATCTCTAGCTCCCTAGGTCGATGCCACCCACATACACTTGTACTCTGAGTTTAGTATGTTATGCACGAAGAGAAGAGGTGCACGCACGCACTCGTCCTCTCTCACACACGCATCTATAGCTACGAATTGTAGTGTTCTCAACCATCCGATTGGCTCTATCATAGGTTCCCATTGCTCCTTGGCCTTGAGATTGAGAAGTTTAAAATGCGGAGGCTAAGCTGGAGGCGCGAGGTTTTGGTTAATGTGCGGGCCGCACACGGAACCAACACGACACGAGCTTCGTCTGCCTGGTGCGCAGTCGGGCGAGTACTGCTAGTAGTAGTACTACTTTGATGTGTCGCATCAACTCGCAGAAGTATGCAACACTTCCTCAACAAACAAGCATATAAGCTACTTATACTTCTTACCCAAAGGATCTTTATATCCAACAGACACAAAATATCTGTTCGACTGTAGGAAATTACTTTAACTATTGATCTGATGTCGAAGTAATTGCTGCATCGCCACCAAAACCCACCATCTCTTAAGCTAAAGCAGACCGAGCTAACCCCTATATTAGCATATTACTAAGATAAAAAGAAGGCACTGTAGAATCATTTAGGAGGTGAGCTTGTCAATCTGAATGTGGAGGGACACCGTCCTCGACAACCCAGCCCCGGCTAGCAGCTTGGGCGGAACTGTGAAGAAGGTCAGCTCCTGCACGGCGACGTCGCCGGGATCCTTGCTGCTTGTCACCTCGATTTCCACCTTGACGGCGTCGATCCTGCCTTTGGGCTCCCCCGGCAGGCCGTTCGCCCACAGCTTGGCCGCATAGTGCGGCGGTGGGGATGCCCCCGCTCTGATGCAGACGACCGACACGGCGATAGGCGCGCCGATGTCGAGCATGCCGCCGACAAAGAAAAATGCGCGGCCGTCCTCCTCCGCGAACAGCAAGAGCCGCGGCTCCGACACTGGCACTTGCAGCTGGAGCACCTTGCCGTACTGGATGCTGTGCACGGGCATGGGATGCATGGTGCGAATGTGGTGGGGGAGCGCCAGCGGCGGGCCTTCGTAGCCGCAGATGGGCACGGGGCATTGGCAGGGCGCGAGCAGACACACGCTCTGGTGATCGGTGAGCTTGTGGTAAGTGACGTAGAGCCCGCAGCCTTTGTGCGGGCACTCCACCCTCACCGAGGAGAGGACGGCATCCATCGCCGCGCGTGCACTTCTGGCACTGCCGCTGGTTCCCGGGCGCTCGCCGCGGCAGTCCGTGCAGGCCAGGTGCCCTTCCTTACACTGCACAAATCAATCGAACAACACATCAATCAAGAAACCTGCACCTTGCTCGATCAGCCGAATGGACGAGGTGTATTCGAACCTCATACACTGGAGGCTTCAAGGGGCGAAGGCACAAGGGGCAGTGGAGCAAGGTGAGGTCCATAGAGACCATAGAGAGCTCAATTGTCGGGGCCTATTCTGTCGGACTGATCTCGCCCTCCTCGTGCACAACCATCTCTCACTTTAGGGCTGGGGCATTCGAAAGTTTTACCATCACATATTCATACTACTTCAAGGTGCATTAAATCAACACATGCTGTCAGTGTACTAATGTTTGGGCCCTTTTAGTACCCCTTACTTGTGCGCGGGCAGTTGTAGCCGCGCCCGCGACAAGGCTTGACGGGGACAGCTGGAGGCAGAATGCAAGACAACGAAGACGGCGTCCAAGCCAGTAACCAGGGAGCAGAAGATAAGCTGGAGCCCCGGCAAGATCCTTGCCGGGGCGGCTCGCGAGGCCCCGGCAAGATCCTTGCCAGGACGACTTGTGAAGCATTGACAAGAACAACACCCTTGAGGTTGAAGAGCTCTGACACCATCGATAGTGTCAAGACCAAGGCCCAAGGGGCACGTGCGTAGTGGCATGCAGATCTTCGTGAAGATCCTGCCACCGTTCCAGCGCAGCGGTTAGCCAGCCAGCCTGGCATTGCATGCCTCGTCAGCCTGGATACGTGTCAAGGCGGAGTGAGGCGGCGACGGACGGGACGGGCTCTATTCTCGTCCCCGATAAAGCTAGGGGGCACGTAACCAGCGCATTTAATGCATTTTGTCCCAGGACGTCAGTGATAAGCATGGCTACTTTACACCTCCTGTGTGCCACTGTGGCAGCCCCTTGGACATATAAAAGGAGGCCCAAGGCATACTGGAGGAGGATTCGGATTTTTCGGACTCTCCGGCCCAGCTTACATGCTTAGCAGCTAGCCGAAGCTCCAGAACGCAGAATATACACACAAAGCAGGACTAGGGTTTTACGCTTCCCAGCGGCCCGAACCTGGGTAAAAATCCCTCGTGTTTATCGTTAGATCTTCTCTTTGCGCACCCCTCTTCCCTGCCAAAGCATAGAAGGGATCCACTCGATCCCATAGGTGTCATTTCCCCGACATCTTTGGTGCGCCAGGTAGGGGGGGAGCGGGAGGTCGAGGATGGTGGGAACGCAGAGGGGGTGGATGGATGAGGAAACTCTGGTTTGGGCTCAAGGAGGAAGACGACGGCGGTTCCTAGATTGGAAAGGGCGAAGGTGGTAATGAGCAGTGCCTCTGTGGATTCCCCTTTTTATGGGGAAGGCGCGAGGCCGCCTCTTTACCGTTCGACGTGAAGGCATTTTCGCAGGCGTGCTGCGACCATTCCACGCACGACCCCCACATCGCGCATTCAATGCCGTTCATGAGGAAGCGGAGCAGGCGAAATGATTACCGCAGTTAACCCCTGCCACGTGTGCCCGCGCACTGTTTGGGCCTAGCCCAACAACGCGTTGTGCCCGCGTGTGTGGCCCAGGCCCGGGGGCTACTGTCGGTGTACTAAAGTTTGGGCCCTTTTAGTACCCCTTACTTGTGCGCGGGCAGTTGTAGCCGCGCCCGCGGCAAGGCTTGATGGGGACAGCTGGAGGCAGAATGCAAGACAATGAAGACGGCGTCCAAGCCAGTAACCAGGGAGCAGAAGATAAGCTGGAGCCCCGACAAGATCCTTGCCGGGGCGGCTCGCGAGGCCCTGGCAAGATCCTTGCCGGGACGACTTGGGAAGCATTGACAAGAACACCACCCTTGAGGTTGAAGAGCTCTGACACCATCGACAGTGTCAAGACCAAGGCCCAAGGGGCACGTGCGTAGTGGAATGCAAATCTTCGTGAAGATCCTGCCACCGTTCCAACGCAGCGGTTAGCCAGCCAGCCTGGCATTGCATGCCTCGTGAGCCTGGATACGTGTCAAGGCGGAGTGAGGCGGCGACAGACGGGACGGGCTCTATTCCCGTCCCGATAAAGCTAGGGGGCACGTAACCAGCGCATTTAATGCGTTTTGTCCCAGGACGTCAGTGACAAGCATGGCTACTTTACACCTCTTGTGTGCCACTGTGGTAGCCCCTTGGACGTATAAAAGGAGGCCCAAGGCATACTTGAGGAGGATTCGGATTTTTCGGACTCTCCGGCCCAGCTTACATGCTTAGCAGCTAGCCGAAGCTCCAGAACCCAGAATATACACACAAAGCAGGACTAGGGTTTTACGCTTCCCAGCGGCCCAAACCTGGGTAAAAATCCCTCATGTTGATCGTTAGATCTGCTATTTGTACACCCCTCTTCCCTGCCAAACCGTAGAAGGGGTCCACTCAATCCCATAGGTGTCGTTTCCCTGACACTGTCGGTGTACTAAAGTTTGGGCCCTTTTAGTACCCCTTACTTGTGCGCGGGCAGTTGTAGCCACGCCCGTGACAAGGCTTGATGGGGACAGCTGGAGGCAGAATGCAAGCCAACGAAGAAGGCGTCCAAGCCAGTAACCAGGGAGCAGAAGATAAGCTGGAGCCCCGGCAAGATCCTTGCCGGGGCGGCTCGCAAGGCCCCGGCAAGATCCTTGCCGGGACGACTTGTGAAGCATTGACAAGAACACCACCCTTGAGGTTGAAGAGCTCTGACACCATCGATAGTGTCAAGACCAAGGCCCAAGGGGCACGTGCATAGTGGCATGCAGATCTTCGTGAAGATCCTACCACCGTTCCAGTGCAGCGGTTAGCCAGCCAGCCTAGCATTGCATGCCTCGTCAGCCTGGATACGTGTCAAGGCGGAGTGAGGCGGCGACGGATGGGACAGGCTCTATTTCCGTCCCCGATAAAGGTAGGGGGCACGTAACCAGTGCATTTAATGCGTTTTGTCCCAGGACGTCAGTGATAAGCATGGCTACTTTACACCTCCTGTGTGCCACTGTGGCAGCCCCTTGGACGTATAAAAGGAGGCCCAAGGCATACTGGAGGAGGATTCGGATTTTTCGGACTCTCCGGCCCAGCTTACATGCTTAGCAGCTAGCCGAAGCTCCAGAACACAGAATATACACAAAGCAGGACTAGGGTTTTACGCTTCCCAGCAGCCCGAACCTGGGTAAAAATCCCTCGTGTTGATCATTAGATCTGCTCTTTGCGCACCCCTCTTCCCTGCCAAACCGTAGAAGGGATCCACTCGATCCCATAGGTGTCATTTCCCCGACCTCTTTGGCGTGCCAGGTAGGGGAGAAGAGAAGTTGTGCAAACCTGATATAGCGGTTAGCGCGTCAGTTTCTCGATCACCATGGCTCCCAACAAGAAGACGATCGCGGCGATCGGTTCATCTGCGGCCGATCTGCCTGTGCCAGCACGGACGGGCGATGGTGTAGACACGAATGGCGGCGGGGGTGCACATCACGAGTATCTGCGACGTTCCGGTGAGCGGAGCCAGGGGAGCAGCATCATCCGCAGCCACGACGACGACCCGCGCGCCGCTGGGTCCGGGGGCGGGGCCGTGCTGCCTACGGGCGGCGCAGCGACCTCCAAGACACCCCCGCCGGCGCGTGCTCCGCGGTCTTCCCAGGCCGTGTGCGACGAGCGGCACCGTAATGATGGGGGCCCCGAGCGTCCCCACGGAAAGGGCCCTCAGCATCATTCTTGAGATGCACAGGGCCGGCATGCACGCCAAGATGCTGGTGGAAATGGCGCACGGCCGCGGAACCGTGATGGGGCTCCTTCTAACGCGGTTAGAAGTCCGAGCACCTCTCGTTCTTCGCGCCTGTCGCTGCCACCTACACCAGCCGAAGCGTTGACGCGAGCACAGCTCCTCCTGGATTTTCCTCCCGCTACGGAGAAGCAAGACGAATGGAGAGCTGTGATCCAGAGTCTCATCGGTCTCGCCAATAGAGATGGGCCGCAGCTGGCGGAGCCTTCGCGGCGGCGGTCCACTGTTCCGGCGCGTGTCGATGACGGGAAGAACGGAGGCGCCGCGACCACGGTGCACTCCCCTCCACCATGACGACAGTGGTCGCCAGCTCGACGGGTCGATGCCCACGATGACGGATCCACGGCGTCGTCCGATCCGCGAGCTCGCCGCGACCAACATCAAGTTCTTCAGGAACGGGTCAAAGAAGACACTCGAACTACCATCGAGCGGCGGTGGGAAGCGCGCCATCAATCGGATAGGCGCGCAGGGCCCACTTTAGAAAAGCCTGCGCCGGGGGATCCTGGTGACTTACCTTACGAGGTGGGTCGTCCAGCTTTTACCCGTGAGCTGCGGCGATTCTAGTGGCCCACTACCCGCACGTTCAAACCAGAGGTCCCGGAGAAATACGACGGCAAGGATCACCCGTCCGAGTTCCTGAGCGTTTACACCATCGCGATGCAAGCTGCCGGGGCTCGCGACGGCAAGGTGCTCGCCAATTACTTCCCGTTGGTGCTCAAGCCCAACGTCAGGTCATGGTTGATGCACCTACCAGTAGATTCCATCTCTTCTTGGTCGGACCTGTGCCACGAGATTGTTGGCGCCTTTACCGGAGGCCACCAAGCTCCTGGCCAGGCAAGTGACTTACATATCATTCCCCATAAAGATGGCGAGTGCTCATGCAAATACATACAGAGGTTTAGCCGTGTGCAGTATAACATCCCGGATGTTCATCCTGCCGCTGTTGTCAGCGAATTCCATCAGAATGTGTGCAACCGCAAGATGCGCGAAGAGCTGGCGATGAACAAGATTACGGATGTTGCCGAGCTTTATGTTTTGGCCGACAGATGTGCTCGGGCTGAAGGAGGAAGGAAGTACCTCAGCGAAGATGCCGGTGCGGGAACTGATTCCGGAGATGAAGATGCCGCCGCCTCGGCAAAGAAGGGCTGACGGCGTAATAGGAAGCGCAAGGGCAAAACCGTGCTTGCCGTCGAGGGATCCGGCAACCCCGGCACTGCCAAGAAGACCAAGGTTGACGACCCCGTCAAGGAGGTTGCCGGGTGCGCCGCCTGCCAGGACTTGGCGGCTGCCGACAAGCCGGAGGGCTTCGACAAGCAATATTGTAAGATCCACCGCACCAAGGGCCATGACCTCCAGAACTGCCGGCAGGTTGAGCTGCTCGTCGAGAGGCAGAAGGACGAATATGAAAGGCGAGACAAGGAGATGGGCCAGGATGGTGCTGAAGGGTCCAACAAGAAGCGTGGTGGCCGAGGGGGCCGCCGCGGCAAAGACAAACAACAAGAAAGGCCTGCTCGAGGCTGCGATAAAAAGGAGGGGGATGATGACCACTAAGATGACGACGACTCTAGTGAGCATGAGTTTCAAAAAGCTACGGAGGCCATGTGCATTGATGGTGGCGCCTCGTTGCATTCTTCTCACCGCCAACTTAAATAGTGGGCACGCGAGATTAATGCGACAGAGCCGTCGATCGATGCCCAGAAGCCACTAAAATGGTCCCACACGCCTATCATTTTTGACGCCGAGGATCACCCTGATCGCACAACCGCGGTCGGGTGTTTTCCATTGTTGGTTTCCCAAACAATTCGCAACCTCAAGGTGACAAGAATGCTAGTTGACGGTGGGGCCGGTCTGAACTTGATCTCGCCCAATGTGATCAAGAGGTTACAAATTCCCGACGGAGATCTCGAAGAGAAAGGCACGTTTCAAGGGATCAATCCGGGAAGAAGCCAGCCGAAGGGTAAGATCACACTACCAATTACGTTTGGTGGTGAGCTGAACTATAGGACAGAGAAGATCATTTTTGATGTTGCCAAGATCCCATTGCCGTATAACGGGATCCTTGGCCGGCCAGGATTGGCCAAGTTTATGGCAGCATCACACTATGCTTACAACACGCTGAAGATGCCCGGCCCGTTGAGCATCATCACAGTCAACTGCGACAAGAAAGACGCACTCATCTGCGCCGATCAGCTCTACCGGGAGGCAGTTGTAGCACCTGCCGCCAGGGCACTTGCTCCTGCCACTGGAGCTCCCGGGGAGAAGAAGACCGGCAAGACCTCCTGCACCTACTCTGGCAAGCGCACCTCTTCGGAGTGCTGCGTTCCCGTCGAGGAAGTGCCAGAGAGCTCCACCGGCAAGAGCAAGAAATCCAAGGCTGCCCCACTAGAGACCAAGAAGGTGCCCGTCAAGGAGGATGGCACGGGCGGAGCTTTCACCATAAGCTCCACCCTCGACAGCAAATAGGAAAGCGCGCTCATCGCCTTCCTGCGGGCGAATGTCGATGTATTTGCATGGCAAGCATCTTACATCCCCAGCGTTCCTAGGGAGGTGATTGAGCACCATCTTGCTGTCTGTCCTCATGCGTGGCCTGTCAAGCAGAAGGTCAGGAAGCAAGCCTTGGAGCAGCAAGAGTTTATTATTGAAGAGATCAGGAAGTTGGAAGCAGCAGGCTTGGTTAGGGGAGTGCTCCACCCAACGTGGTTCGCCAATCTGGTTGTGGTGCGCATGGCGAATGGGAAATGGAGGCTGTGCATTGATTATACAGATTTCAACAAAGCCTGTCCAAAGGATCCTTTCCCCTTGCCACGCATCGACCAGATCGTGGACTCCACGGCCGGGTGTGACTTGCTGTCGTTTCTTGACGCATACTCCGGATACCACCAAATCTTCATGACAAAGGAAGATAAAGAGAAGACCGCGTTTATCACCCCATGTTGTATGTATTGTTTTATACGAATGCCTTTCGGGTTGAAAAGCGCTGGTTCAATGTTTGCCAGAGCAGTCCAGATAGGTTTTGAGCCCCAGCTACATAGAAATATGGAAGCTTATATGGATGACATAGTGGTCAAAACCAAGGACAAGGCGACACTGATACAAGATCTAGAAGAAACATTTGCAAATTTGCGCAAGATCAATCTCAAGCTCAATCCTGAGAAGTGTGTGTTTGGCGTTCCGTCCGGCAAGCTTCT
The DNA here is from genome assembly GCA_011799875.1 of Thinopyrum elongatum. Taxonomy (NCBI): domain Eukaryota; kingdom Viridiplantae; phylum Streptophyta; class Magnoliopsida; order Poales; family Poaceae; genus Thinopyrum; species Thinopyrum elongatum. The sequence goes on along the minus strand of CM022300.1, from coordinate 83,536,490 downwards.
TGGGTTCTTTGTGTCTCAGCGTGGGATCGAGGTGAACCCCGACAAGATCAAGGCAATTGAGCAAATTGAAGCACCAAGACGAGTCAAGGATGTACGTCGACTTGCTAGCTATGTTGCTGCTCTAAGCAGGTTCATCTCCAAATTTGCTGAGCGCGCCCTGCCCTTTTTCAAGATCTTGAAAAAGGCAGGTCCAATGAATGGACTCCGGAAGCGGAGGCAGCGCTGCAAGATTTGAAGAGGTACCTCTCCTCTACGCCAACACAAGTCGCGCCTAAACCGCAAGAGCCGTTGTTGCTGTATCTAGCGGCAACGAATCAAGTGGTCAGTGCTGCGCTAGTGGCACAGAGAGAAGTTGATGAAGAAGCAACGGCAGTGGCAAGACCACCAGATGATGAGCCGGAGCTCTCCCTGGCAGGGTCTAGTGCCGGCAAGGCAAGACCGCCGGCAGAGTCTGGTGCCGGCAAGGCAGGTCCCCCGGCAGAGTCTGGTGCCGGCGAGGCAGGATCTGTGCAAACAAACAAAGTGATATAGTAGAAGAAGGTGGTGCAGCACCCGGTTTATTTTGTCAGCTCCCTTTTGCAGGGAGCTAGATAAAGATACTCTGGGGTGCAGAAGTTGCTCTTCGGCCTCCTTATGGCCTCGAGGAAGCTGCGTCATTACCTTCAGGCACATGAGATCACCGTCATCACTCGCTTCCCGTTGCAACGGATCCTGCACAACCCAGATGCAACTGGAAGGATTGTGGAGTGGGCGTTGGAACTGTCAAGCTTTGGTCTGAGGTTTGAAAGCACTTCAACGATTCAGAGCAGAGCCTTGGCGGAGTTCATTGCAGAATGGACCTCAATGCCTAACGAGGAAATTCAAGAGACCACTCTCCCCGGCAAGGAAACAAGTCACGACTGGATTATGTACTTTGATGGGGCTTTCTCGCTAAAAGGCGCCGGTGCTGGTGTGCTACTTGTCGCACCCACCGGAGAGCACCTCAAGTACATGGTCCAGATGCACTTTCCCCGGGAGAGATCAACAAACAACACTGCGGAGTATAAGGGACTGCTTGCCGGTCTCAGGATCGCGGCAGACCTTGGAATTACGAAGCTCATCGTCAGAGGTGATTCGCAGCTTGTCATCAAGCAGGTTAACAAAGATTATTAGAGCCCATTAATGGAAGCTTATGTAGATGAAGTGAGGTAGTTGGAAGAGCGTTTCGACGGTCTACAAGGAGAGCATGTTCCTCGAGCAGAGAACAGCATTGCTGACGACCTGTCAAAACGTGCTGCCCTCAAGTTACCTGTGGAACCAGGAACTTTTGTGCTCCAACTAAATCAGCCATCCGTTGAACCATCGGCAGGACAGAATAAGCGAAGGAAGTTGAGCCCCGGCAAGTACTTTCCCGCCGAGCTCCCAGGAGCCGCCGGCAAGGAGGTTGCCGGGGATGACGCCAAGCTTACCGGGGGGCCACAGGCTCCGGCAGGGCCTCAAGCCCTTGCCGTAGAGACAACTGCTCCCATGGCAGAAGATGCGCCTTTAGTCCTTGCCATCGAGCCTCAGGCTCTAGCATGGGCATAGCACACCGATCGTTTCCTCCAAACAGGGGAACTCCCTGAGGAACAGGAAGAAGCAGAGAAAGTAGCCCGTCGGTCCAGCATGTACCAGTTTGTGGACGATGTCCTATACAGGAAAAGACCGAACGGCGTGAAATTGAAGTGCATCCCTCGGGAGGAAGGACTGGCGCTGTTGGAAGAAATACATGGAGGTGTATGTGGCTCTCACATAGGATCAAGAGCCCTTGCCGGCAAAGCGTTCCGGCAAGGTTTCTTTTGGCCAACTGCTCTCCAGGATGCGACTGCACTAGTAACCAAGTGTGAAGCGTGCCAGTTCCATTCAAAGAAGCTCCATCAGCCAGCTCAAGCTCTTCAGACGATCCCTCTTTCCTGGCCATTTTTGGTCTGGGGGATCAACATACTGGGCCCCTTTCCCTGTGCTGTCGGGGGCTTTGAGTACTTGTACGTTGCAATCAACAAGTTCACAAAGTGGCCAGAAGTGGAAGCAGTGAGAAAGGTGACAGCAAAATCAGCCGTCAAGTTCTTCAAGGGACTAGTTTACCGTTTTGGTGTGCCAAATAGAGTCATCACCGACAACGGCACGCAGTTCATGAGCCGCACCTTCATGCAGTACATCCAGGACCTCGGCAGCAAAATCTGTTTTGCTTCCGTTGCACATCCGCGAAGCAACGGCCAGGCAGAAAGGGCAAATGCTGAAGTGCTGTGAGGCCTCAAAACAAAAACTTTTGACAGGCTTCACAAGCGCGGAAGACGCCGGATTGATGAGTTGCCAGCGGTTCTTTGGTCAATCGGGACGACACCGAATCGAGCCACTGGCCGGACACCCTTCTCCCTGGTATACGGGGCGGAAGCAGTTCTCCCCACAGAACTCATATACGGGTCACCTCGAGTGCTCGCTTATGATGAGCTTGAGCAAGAGCAGTTGCAGCAAGATGATGCTATGCTCCTTGAGGAAGATCGTCTTCAGGCTGCTGTGCGAGCCGCGTGCTACCAGCAAGCCTTGCGCCGCTACCACAACTGCAAGGTTCATGCCCGAAGCCTTGAGGAAGGCGACCTTGTTCTTCGGCGCGTTCAATCCACCAAGAATTCCAACAAGTTGACGCCAAAGTGGGAAGGCCCTTATCGGGTAATACGAGTCACCAGGCCCGACGCAGTCCGCCTGGAGACCGAAGATGGCATTCCAGTGAGCAACTCCTGGAATATTGAACATCTTCGCAAGTTTTACCCATGAGGCATGGTTGCCGGGACCCCCGGTAACCCCCCTTTTGTACTAGCTTTGCCGGCAAGGCATATGACCCTATGTATAGAGCCAGGCGCGGACCCTGTGCGCAGTTGAATAAATTTAAGTATGTATAGTTCTTGTTGATTTCCATGTTTATTCATATGCATGCCTGTCCAGGATATTATGCTACGTTCGTTTCCAGCAAGTACTGATGAACCGCCAAGGTTCCATGTTCTATTTTCTCTTCTTTCTTTTTCTCAAAGGACAGAAAGTTCCCTCACATACAAGTTTGCTGGGGAGGATAGAGAGTGTGGGCATCAGCAGGCGACGTTCGAAGTGGCATCTTGCGGGAAAGAGTACAACAGGAAAAAAGCTAAGTTGTAAAACCTTGAGGAATTTTTCTTTAAACACAAAATTATTTTCCTCAAAAGATTTCAATTCCTGTATGGAAAACTTGCACGCGAAGGAACCTCGTCGCGATTGGTTGCGTCCTTGCTCTGTTTCGAGTCCACTCAGCAGTTCAAGTGGCTGCACTAAGAGCGGCAAGGTGTCTTGCCGGCAGCGACACCCCTAGCAGGCTACTAAGGATCCGTTCCTCAAAGCGCTCGCAGCAAGGGTGCGCGCACTGGCAAGCCCTTCCAAAAAAAGCGTAGGGTGTATGCCATACAAGGAGGGATCAAACAAGGAAGATAGCATGCATTCAATCCAAAATACAGCAAGTTATATTACATCAATGGTTGCCGCAGTTCTAAGTTAAGATAAACTGTCTTCGGCATGAGTTCATAGCGGCAAGGAAAAGAGAAACGGCTAGTCCCGGCGCTGGCCTTCCACCCTCTTGACTTAGTCAACCATACTAACGATGGGCGCGACAAGCTCTTCAAGCGCCCTGCGGTCCGCGTCCGCCGGCAAGCTGTCTTGGCCGATGTCGAGGTCGGGGTTCCTATAGGCCACCTTGGTGAGCACCTTGAGAAGGACGCCCCGGCAAAGCTTGCGGGACTCGTTGGCCAGTTGGTGGCTCGATTAGAGTGGAGCAGATTCAGAGCCTCGAGGACGGCCTCGAAGAACATGGTCAGCCTGGCGCTCTCAGAAATCCCCCTGTCATGGGAGAACCTGAAACTTGGCATGCCCATGATGGACAGTTGCGTGGTGAGCCTCTCCGCAACATCAATGAGGCGCTCAGTCTAGATCTTCACACCATCCACGTAATCATTGTGGGTGGCAGCGGCACTCGCAAGAAGCAACTTCTCATCCTTGAGGTCCTTGGCCAGGGCCTTCTCATGAGCCCTGCTGCCCTCAAGGGACTCCTCTAGAGTGGTCAGCTTCAACTTCAGATCGGCAATGGAGTCGTTGGCGGCAGAGATCTGTTGGGTCTTATCGGATATGGTGGTCTGCAACTCCGCCAAAGTATAGGCAGTTTTGTCCCTGTCGCTCTTGAGCATTGACACCTCCTTGCCGTGCTTCTCCAGATCCAGCTCTAGCTTCTCCACCTTCCCGGCCAGCTCGTTCTTGGCGGCCTCTGTAGCCGCGGCAGCATTGACGGCCTCTCTAAACTTGCCGGCATGGTCTAGGACCAGGGTGTCAAGCGCTTTCTTGTGTTCCTGCTCCAGCCCTTGGGTCCGCTGCGCGACGAGCTTTTCAACTTCTTCATCCTTGCCGCGGAGCTTGGTGGCAAGTGCATCCTCGCGAGCAGCGAGGTCCTCTTCGTGGGCGTCGAGCAAGACACGTGTTCCCTTAGTTGAGCATCTTCCTTGGCGGCCTCTTGAGCGGCCTCCTCCCGTGCCTTCTCAATATCGGACTGCTTCAGAAGGAGCTCCTCCCAACGCTGGCTCAGTTGCTCCTGGCCAGTCCTCAGCTCTTGCCAGGCCTCGGCGAACCAGACCTGCATCTGCTCGACACGCTTTTGGAAATCTGCCTCTGCCGCTTCGGCAACCGCTGCCCTGGAGTCCAGTTTCTCCTTACGTGCACGATGGAGCGCCTGGAGTCTCTGAAAGTTGTCGCTCATGGCCTGGAGGAGCTGTTCTTCTTTAGATCCACTGCTGCTAGCGCTTGGCTTGTCGACAACCTTGAGCCCGGCAGTGGCGATGACTTCTTCGTCGAAAGCCTCCCCCTCGGTTGGCGCTCCGGTGCTTGCCGTCCCCGGGATGCTGACAAACAAATTATCGCCAATCTTCAGATATCTGCTAGAGGGGGGGCTTCGGATGTCGACGGTTGGTCTTCAACTTCCGTCTCCCCGGCAGCAGGGGACCCAGGGACCGATGTAGTGCCAGGCACTCCTGCGGCAGGGATGCTGTCAGTACGGTCGCTGGTCCCCTTGCCGGCCTCCCCAGCGGACCCCTTGGCGGCCTCGTCAGCAGCAATCTCGGCGGCCTCGGCAGCAGCGTCCTTGGCGGTCTCCTCGATGGTGGCGTCGACATCCATCTGATCCGCCAAGGAGGGATCTGGAGGCCAAGAAGGAGAAACAAGATGAAGACAGGGTTTTTAAAAAAAAGAGAAAAGAGATCGTACTGAAGAATCGACAAAGGCCAGGAAACGGGCGGCTCACCTGTGACGAGTGGTGGAGGGGTGTTTCCCTCCCCAGCAACACTCTTTGCCGGGATAGAGCTACCAGCACCTGTGCCTGCCGACCCTTCCTCTGCGCGTGTGGGCTCATCGGTGGAAGCCCTTGCCGGGGATCTCTCCCTTGGCAGCGTGGGCTCGTTGGTGTGGATCCTTGCCGGGGACCCCTCCCTAGGTGGCGTGGTTGATGGAGGAGGCATGTTGGGGGTGTCCCTTAATGGCTCCTCCTGTTGTCGCTCCTCTCCTGCAACCCCGGCAAGGTTAGAGGTGAAAAGGCACGTCCCGACGCTCGCCAGCGGAAAGTGGGTAATGTGCTCACGCTGAGGGCTGAGCCGGGGGCTGCGACGTGGGCTGGGGTCCGGGCTGATCATGATCAACTCCGGCGCGCTTGAAGTACTTGCCGAGGGCTCGTCGCCCACTGAGCTTTTGGCCCTCTTCGCCATCCTCTGCGCCAGTGTTTCCTTGTCTCTGCAGAGGCAAGCCACAACAAGAACAAGTCAGATAAGATGATCAAAACGGAGACTCAAAAGATAAAGCCAGCGGTGAGGCACTTACTCATCCTCTGCTTCTGGCGAACCTGCCCTGTTCGGGCTGAAACCGGAGAGGTCAAAGTCGACCTATGGAGTGGAGTCCGGGCTAGGGGGTGGAGATGGGGATGGCGACCTGGGCCGCTTGGCCGAGGCAGAAGCGGTGGCCGCTGCTTCCTTTGCCACCGCGGCCGTACGCCTCGTATGGCGCATAGGTTGCGGCTGGGCCTCTTGCCGCTGCGCGGTCTTGCCGACCGCTCCCTTGACGGGGGCCTCTTCGCTTGAAGAAGCTCGCCGGACTGGCTCATCAGAGCTAGCCCGCCGAAGAACACGTTTCTTCTTCCCCGGGACCGGGGGCTCATCGTGTGCCTCCTCTTCATCAGCCTCTTCAGCCGCCTCTTCGGTTACCTCCTCTGGCTTGGCAAGTTCATCTTCTTCGCTGGCCTCGTCTTCTTGGAAGCCGACGCTGCCAGCCTCCTCGGCAAGGGCCGCCTCTTCCTCCCTGCTGGCGATGTACGCCACCTCTTCGTCGGTGGTGTCACGGATGAGTTGCGGTTCTTCGTGAACCCGCCTCTCCGACAAACTGTCGAAGAACTCCTGCACCCATGCCATGTCTGGCACAACCCAAGTCGGGTCAAGGCCGTGGGCATTGAACACCGGCATCATGGCGATGATGGAAGTCAAGGCGGAGTTGTTGCACAAGGGAACCACGGCCGCCAGCAGCTTGAACGGCTTGCCAGCCTTCTCGGCCCTCTCGGCCTTGGTGGCTTTCTTGGCCTTGTCGGCCTTGAGTTGGAACAGCGTTTGGTAGAGGGCCGCGTGCTGCATCACCGTCAAATTGTTGTTTAGGCCGGGGCGCAGCCTCATAACATCCGCCGCATTCCGAAACTCCCAAGCCGGCCTTCCTTTGTTCTGCAGAGGAGCGATGCGGCGGTGGAGGAAGTCGGCCCCAATCATCTCAAGAGTGAGCCCGGCAGCCTTGAGGCGGTGGATTTTGGTGGTTGCGACTGTGAGCTTCTCGTCTTGAGGGTCGAGATCACCCCAGTTGCCGCCACGAACCACTTGCGCTCGCCGGGGCATGCAGAACGGCGCCGGCTCCTTCTCCATGATCCAGCAGCACCTGTGCCGCCATTTGTCCCACTTCTCCTTCTGGGTCCCGTTCGGGTACGTCTCCTTGCACAAGGTCCTCGGGATCCAGTGACGCAGCCAGACAGGGCCCCTCCTGGCTGGATGCGAGGGATTAAGTAGTGGCGGAAGAGCGCCGTGTTGGGGGCCACCCCAGTGAAGTTCTCGCAAAGGTGGGCGAAAATGGCCATACACGCCACGGCATTTGGCGTAAAATCCAAGAGATGGAGGCCGAAGGTATACATGATGTCGTTGAAGAAATCTGAGAATGGGGGGCAGAGCCCGCAGTAGAAATAATCGACGAAGAAAGGAAATTTATCTGGAGCGGGCGCGGCGCAAGAAGCGGGGACGACGTGGGTGGCAGGATGCCCCGTCGTCTTCCTCCCCCACATGCACTGGTACCGCTCCTTCAGAGCGCGCGCATCGATCATCGAAGCGACGACGGTTTTCTCCTTCTGCATCTTCACCAACTCGCTCTCCGGCACCTCTTCCCCCTCGCTCGCCTTGGCCACTCCCTTGCCCTTGCTCGCTTTGGGCGCCATAAGAGACTGGGGAGGAGTGGGAGGTCGAGGATGGTGGGAACGCAGAGGGGGTGGATGGATGAGGAAACTCTGGTTTGGGCTCAAGGAGGAAGACGACGGCGGTTCCTAGATTGGAAAGGGCGAAGGGGGTAATGAGCAGTGCCTCTGCGGATTCCCCTTTTTATGGGGAAGGCGCGAGGCCGCCTCTTTACCGTCCGATGTGAAGGCATTTTCGTAGGCATGCTGCGACCATTCCACGCACGACCCCCATGTTGCGCATTCAATGCCGTTCATGAGGAAGCGCAGCAGACAAAATGATTACAGCAGTTAACCCCTGCCACGTGTGCCCGCGCACTGTTTGGGCCTAGCCCAACAACGCGTTGTGCCCGCGTGTGTGGCCCAGGCCCGGGGGCTCCTGTCGGTGTACTAAAGTTTGGGCCATTTTAGTACCCCTTACTTGTGCGCGGACAGTTGTAGCTGCGCCCGCGGCAAGGCTTGACGGGGACAGCTGGAGGCAGAATGCAAGACAACGAAGACGGCGTCCAAGCCAGTAACCAGGGAGCAGAAGATAAGTTGGAGCCCCGGCAAGATCCTTGCCGGGGCGGCTCGTGAGGCCCCGGCAAGATCCTTGCCGGGACGACTTGTGAAGCATTGACAAGAACACCACCCTTGAGGTTGAAGAGCTCTGACACCATCGACAGTGTCAAGACCAAGGCCCAAGGGGCACGTGCGTAGTGGCATGCAGATCTTCGTGAAGATCCTGCCACCGTTCCAGCGCAGCGGTTAGCCAGCCAGCCTGGCATTGCATGCCTCATCAGCCTGGATATGTGTCAAGGCGGAGTGAGGCGGCGACGGACGGGACGGGCTCTATTCCCGTCCCCGATAAAGCTAGGGGGCACGTAACCAACGCATTTAATGCGTTTTGTCCCAGGACGTCAGTGATAAGCATGGCTACTTTACACCTCCTGTGTGCCACTGTGGCAGCCCCTTGGACGTAGAAAAGGAGGCCCAAGGCATACTGGAGGAGGATTCGGATTTTTTGGACTCTCCGGCCCAGCTTACATACTTAGCAGCTAGCCAAAGCTCCAGAACACAGAATATACACACAAAGCAGGACTAGGGTTTTACGCTTCCCAGCGGCTCAAACCTTGGTAAAAATCCCTCGTGTTGATCGTTAGATCTGCTCTTTGCGCACCCCTCTTCCCTGCCAAACCGTTGCCGCCGTGGCCGTACGCCTCGTATGGCAAACAGGTTGTGGCTGTGCCTCTTGCTGCTGCGTGGTCTTGCCGGCCGCTCCCTTGACGGGGGCCTCTTCGCTCGAAGAGGCTCGCTGAACTGGCTCATCAGAGCTAGCCCGCCGAAGGACGCGTTTCTAATTCCCCGGGACTGGGGGCTCGTCGTATGCCTCCTCTTCATCTACCTCTTCAGCCGCCTCTTCGGTTACCTCCTCTGGCTCGGCAAGTTCATCTTCTTCGCTGGCCTCGTCTTCTTGGAAGCCGACGCTGCCGGCCTCCTCGGCAAGGGCCGCCTCTTCCGCCCTGCTGGCAATGTACACCACCTCTTCGTCGGTGGTGTCACGGATGAGTTGCGGTTCTTCGTGAACCCGCCTCTCCGACAAGCTGTCGAAGAACTCCTGCACCCGCGCCACGTCTGGCACAACCCAGGTCGGGTCAAGGCCGTGGGCGTTGAACACCAGCATCATGGCGATGATGGAAGTCAAGGCAGAGTTGTTGCACAAGGGAACCACGCCCGCCGGCAGCTTGAATGGCTTGCCGGACTTCTCGGCCCTCTCGGCCTTGGTGGCTTTCTTGGCCTTGTCGGCCTTGAGTTGGAACAGCCTTCGGCAGAGGGCCGCGTGCTGCATCACCGTCAAATTGTTGTTTAGGCCGGGGTGCAGCCTCATAACATCCGCCGCGTTCCGGAACTCCCAAGCCGGCCTTCCTTTGTTCTGTAGAGGAGCGATGCGGCGGCGGAGGAAGTCGGCCCCAATCATCTCAAGAGTGAGCCCGACAGCCTTGAGGCGGCGGATTCTGGTGGTTGCGACTGTGAGCTTCTCGTCTTGCGGGTCGACATTGCTCCAGTTCCCCCACGAACCACTTGCGCTCGCCGGGGCATGCAGAACGGCGCCGGCTCCTTCTCCACGATTCAGCACCACCTGTGCCGCCATTCGTCCAACTTCTCCTTCTGGGTCCCGTTCGGGTACGTCTCCTTGCACAAGGTCCTCGGGATCCAGGTGACGCAGCCAGACAGGGCCCCTCCTGGCTGGATGCGAGGGATGAAGTAGTGGCGGAAGAGCGCCGTGTTGGGGGCCACCCCGGTGAAGTTCTCGCAAAGGTGGGCGAAAATGGCCATACACGCCACGACATTTGGCATAAAATCCAAGAGATGGAGGCCGAAGGTATACATGATGTCGTTGAAGAAATCTGAGAATGGGGGGCAGAGCCCGCAGTAGAAATAATCGACGAAGAAAGGAAATTTATCTGGAGCGGGCGCGGCGCAAGAAGTGGGGACGACGCGGGTGGCAGGATGCCCCGTCGTCTTCCTCCCCCACATGCACTGGTACCGCTCCTTCAGAGCATGCGCATCGAGTGTCGGAGCGAATACGGTTTTCTCCTTCCGCATCTTCACCAACTCGCTCTCCGGCACCTTTTCCCCCTCGCTCGCCTTGGCCACTCCCTTGCCTTGCTCGCTTTGGGCGCCATAAGAGACTGGGAAGGAGCGGGAGGTCGAGGATGGTGGGAACACAGAGGGGGTGGATGGATGAGGAAACTCTGGTTTGGGCTCAAGGAGGAAGACGACGGCGGTTCCTAGATTGGAAAGGGCGAAGGGGGTAATGAGCAGTGCCTCTGCGGATTCCCCTTTTTATGGGGAAGGCGCGAGGCCGCCTCTTTACCGTCCGATGTGAAGGCATTTTCGCAGGCGTGCTGCGACCATTCCACGCACGACCCCCACGTCGCACATTCAATGCCGTTCGTGAGGAAGCGCAGCAGACAAAATGATTACAACAGTTAACCCCTGCCACGTGTGCCCGCGCACTGTTTGGGCCTAGCGCAACAACGCGTTGTGCCTGCGTGTGTGGCCCAGGCCCGGGGGCTCCTGTCGGTGTACTAAAGTTTGGGCCCTTTTAGTACCCCTTACTTGTGCGCGGGCAGTTGTAGCCGTGCCCGCGGCAAGGCTTGACGGGGACAGTTGGAGGCAGAATGCAAGACAACGAAGACGGCGTCCAAGCCAGTAACCAGGGAGTAGAAGATAAGCTGGAGCCCCGGCAAGATCCTTGCTGGGGCGGCTCGCGAGGCCCCGGCAAGATCCTTGCTAGGACGACTTGCGAAAGGAAAGTCACGGCATGCATGCATGCGTTGTAATTAATGCATCGGTAAACGCAAATTATTGAAATATATCGAGTGCACTGGTTTGATGTGTCACGTCAACTCGTACAACAAGGAGAAGTTTGATTACAACGCCCTCTCCCTCGCCCATGAGCGTGGTGGCTCGCAGGACTAGGAGAAGCTTTCGCTACACACTCTCCCTCCCGCACGCGGTGGACATGCAGCAGTTCATTCGGTGTCAGATGGCCAGAAGCATACTAGTAGTACTCCACTATAGTAGTACCATCATTGTTCGACTTCCCGAAGAGGCGAAGAGCCAAGCGCAACCCGAACGGTCGTGTGGCAGTTTCATGTGTAGGGGAGGTAGTATAGTGACATAGTCTAGGATAGCGTGTACCATGCCTCAGAGCAAGTACAATAGTGGGCTTATAGCCTGCTTACATGGCAATTTTGTCTATGTGGAGGAGAGAGATGTGAAAAAGTAAGGGCAATGGGCTCTCATGCAAGAGCCTAGCTATATGCGCATTCCTAGGTAAATGCAATAAATGTGAAGAAAGAGATAGAGAAAAGATGAAAGAAAGTACTAATGCAATAGCCAACCTTATAGCCCACATTATTGTATGAGTGCATATAGTAGATGGCTATAGATGACATGGCGGTTTCTTGTAGCCATCGGCTGGCTATATTATTAACCATGCTCTAAGCTTAAAATCGTTGGAGTCGGCTCCATGCTATGAGGCCGTCTCGAAGCATTTTTTTGATTAAAATAATCTTCTGGCCCTACCTGTCATCCTGGTGATTGTACTCTGATCTGGTCAAGACAGGAATATATATTTTAATTTGTGGTGGGGTAAATATTAGAGGTTGCAGCAAATATATTGTACACTGCGGGTCTTTTAGCCAAGTTTAGAGGCAAGCATGTGGGGCCAGTGCTATGATGTGTCGCGTCAACTCGTACAACGAGGAGAAGCTTGATTTTACTACTAGTATGCCCTCTCCCTCACCCATGCGATCGGTGGCTCGCAGACAAGGACAGGCTTTTGCTTACTACAACAAGCTATCCCTCCCGCACGTGGTGGACGGACATGCAGCAGTTGATTCGATACTGTAGAAGTAGTAACATCATTGTTCGTCTTCTCGAAGAGGCGAAGAGCCAAGCGCAACCCGAACGTGGAAGTTGCGAATGCTCGCGTGCCAGTCTTTGTGTAGGGGTGGGGCATGGTGCGGCATTTTTGTGGCAATTCTTTTTTATGTCTCTCTCCTCCACATAGACAAAATTGCCATGTAAGCAGGCTATAAGCCCACTATTGTACTTGCTCTTAATAGTATAGCCCTATAAACCGGAAAGGAGGGACTACTCCCTCCGTTCCTAAATATTTGTCTTTCTAGAGATTTCAACAAGTGACTACACCGTAAATGAGTACATACGGAGCAAAATGAGTGAATCTACACCGTCAATAAATACGTAGTTCTCTCGTTTTTCTCTCCGCCTTGGTCGCGGTGCACAATATTGAGTATAGTACGACTGAGTAGTCTCTTTTTGACACGCATTTACGTTGATACGGCTTGAATGCCAACGAGGCAGAGGGTAGCGGTTCTCGAAATGTTGAACGGTAAATGATGCCTCCGCATTCAATTAGCATGCAGAGGTAAGTAATTGGAGAAGCAGAATGGAGCCAGCACGATGTGAATGCAACGCAGTTTGGACTCTCATATAAAGGCGCCCCACCACTCCAATCCATCCACTCCTAGTCTCTGCGCAACACTTCCCACTCCAATCCAAGACCAAGACCAAGTGACCAGAAGCCACAAGCACCCATGGCGTCGATGGTGCTGACGACCGCCGGCGTCATAGCCCTCGTCGACGACGGCTTCGCCTCTCGCATGTACAAGATGATGGTCGACTCCATCCGCAAGTTCACCACCGTTAAGAAGCGTGTGGATGACCTTGCCTTACTGCTCCAGCCCGCGCGCCTAGGCTCCTCGTTGCGTGCCACCCTCATCGGCCTCCAAGATGATGAACTCTTTGAAGCACTGGTGGCCCTGCAGCTACCGGAGGTCACGACAAAGAATGTGCACCTCGAGGCCGCGCTCGCCGCGCAGCGCCTCGCCATGCAAGAAACCGTCGACCTGCACATCCACGTCTACGAGGAAATCGTCTACTTAGGCCACTACAAGGCCAGCGAGGACAAAAAGACGTTGGCCTTCTTCCAGCGGCTGGAATCTTTGGACGCCATTATTCAGAAGCACGTCGACCTGGCCACGAAAGCTGTTGCTACTTAGCCGCCGTTCGGTGGGCCGGTGCCCTGAGTCGAGGAGGTGGACGTCGTCGATGGATGCATCTTTCTTCTTGCCTCCTGTAACCAGCACTGCATCGCCTCGTGGCTTTAATGTTTTATTAGTGTATGGCATTTTTATTCCAGTCGTAAATGACATGTGTGATCCCTTGCTCTTATTTGGCGTTAATTATATGTAGTATCACTGTCTTCGTCCTGGTGTACTACATAGGTCCTGGTTTATTAGTCCCTTTTGTAATTTGTGCTAAATTTTGACCAAAGATTTAACTGACAAAATGTTAGTGCATGTCGACAAAAATTATATAATTTGATTTGTATTTGAACATAGTTTTCAATGATATAATTTTGGTGACATGCATGAACCTTTTGTTAGTTAAATTTATGGTCAAAATTTGGCACAGATTACGACGGGGAGCAATAAACTAGGACGGAGGTAGACTGGTCCATCACCATTGTGTTTTGTGTCTAATTTTGACTTCAGCGACCCAACCTACATGGAGGGAGTACTGTATATATTGGCGTGACAACCAAACTTATATATTCAAAACTGAGCGTTACTACAAGTCACGAGTTCAAAACGAGAAAGTGGAACAAGTACAACATACCTGTGCCGTTCGCGTTGCACCCTCACATGGTCGCGGCGCACAATGTAGTAAATGACTAGTCTCTTCTTGACCCGCATTAACATTGATATGCCTTGAATGCCACGGAGGGAGAGGGTAGCGGTTCCCGAGATGTTGAACGGTCAATGATGCATCCTCAATTAGCATGCAGAGGGAATTAATTGTAGAAGCAGAATGGAGCCAGCACGATGTGAATGCAACATAGTTTGGACTCTCATATAAAGGTGCCCTACCACTCCAATCCATCTACTCCTATTCTCTGCGCAACACTGCTCACTCCAATCCAAGACAAAGTGACCAGAAGCCACAAGCACCTATGGAGGTGGTGGACGCGAGCGGCAGTCAGGTGTGCCAGATCATCCAAGACGCCGGCCTGCGGCCCCGCACCGCGCAGCGTTTCCAAATGGTGCTGGCGACCGCCGGTGTCGTAGCCCTCGCTGACGCCGGCTTCGCCTCTCGCATGGACGACATGATGGTCTGCTCCATCCGCAAGTTCACCGCCGTCAAGAAGCGCACGGACGACCTTGCCGTACTGCTCCAGCCCATGTGCCCAAGATCCTCATTGCCTGCCACCCTCATCGGCCTCCATGGTGACGAACTCTTTCAAGCCCTAGTGGCTCTGCAGCTGCTAGAGGTCGCAATGAAGAATGTGCACCTCGAGGCCGCGCTCGCCACGCAGCGCCTCGCCCTGGAAGAAACCGTCGACCTGCACATCCACGTCTACGAGGAAATCGTCTACTTAGGCCACTACAAGGCCAGCGAGGACATAAAGACGTTGGCCTTCTTCCAGTGGCTGGAATCTTTGGACGGCATTGTTCAGAAGCACGTCGACCTGGCCACGAAAGCCGCTGCTACTTAGCCGCCATTCGGTGGGCCGGCGCCCTGATTCGAGGAGGTGGACGTCGTCGATGGATGCATCTTTCTTATTGCCTCCTGTAACCAGCACTGCATCGCCTCGTGGTCTTAATGTTTTACTAGTGTATGGCATTTTTATTCCAGTCGTAAATGACATGTGTGATCCCTTGCTCTTATTTGGCGTTAATTATATGTAGTATCACTCTCTTCGTCCTGGTGTACTACCTAGGTCCTGGTTTATTAGTCCCTTTTGTAATTTGTGCTAAATTTTGACCAAAGATTTAATTGACAAAATGTTAGTGCATGTCTATAAAAATTATATCGTTTGATTTGTATTTGAACATAGTTTTCAATGATATAGTTTTGGGACATGCATGAACCTTTTGTTAGTCAAATTTATGGTCAAAATTTAGCACAGATTACGATGGGGAGCAATAAACCAGGACAGAGGTAGACTGGTCCGTCACCATAGTGTTTTGTGTCTAATTTTGACTTCAGCGACCAACCTACATGGAGGCAGTATTGTATATATTGGCGCGACAACCAAACTTATATATTCAAAATTGAGCGTTACTACATGTCACGAGTTGAAAACGAGAAAGTGGAACAAGTATAGCATGCCTGTGCCGTTCACGTCACACCCCCACACGGTCTGTCCGGCACGCCGCTCAAGCTAGGGAACGCTTGTTATCTTAGCATTTTCACTGTCAGGTGGGGCCGCAGTTGAGCAAACCGACTATCGGCAAATCCCCACCCCGCCCACCGCGCGTTGGCTGAGTTAGAATTAGAAGAGAGAAACGAGGGAGAAGAGCTAGCTGTAGCACGGACGCTGTTGTCAGATGGGACTCGTGTTGATAGAATAGGAGTACTGAGTACTCGTACCTCTTTTTTTTTAGGGAAAAAGTAGTCGTACGTCTAGTACCACTAGTTGGGTGCGTGTGACCTATACCTGAAAGCAATTTAGGTCTCCTTTTCGAACCGCAGCTATGCTTCATAGTACATATTTTTTCACGCATTTAACCTCCTATATGTACTCCTAGGCTATTTCCACGTGCTCCCTTTCGCCGACATGTGGGACATAGAGCATCTGGGTCGTAGTGCATGCCCAACTCGGAGCATATGCAACCATGCCGGCGTACTTTACATTTCAGACCTCACAAATTACATGCAAACCCCCCCTCAGAAGAATAAATAAATAAATGAATTACTACATGCAAACCGGATTATTTTCATAGAAACCGGAGCACGTTCATTAAATTTTGGACATAACACATTTATAAAAAACGACCGGACCTAAACCAGTCTAAGGGCCTCTTTGATTCGCAGGATACTGAAAACACAGGACTGAGGAAAGTATGATGGCGATGAACCGAGAGGAGGAGGAAGAGGAGGAGTACTGTACATGCTAGAGACTGGACTGTAGCACATTGTTTTTAAGGCCATATCACCACATTGTTTTCTATCGCCTATCGCCTGCTGGTTCACTGGGCTGTCGTGGTTCGCACTCCTCCGACGTGAGTAGTAGTACTAGTATATACACTATATATACCGCATGATTCTTTGCTCCTTCTTATGTACTTCGCCGACATGTGGGAGAGCCAGCATCCGGGTCGATGTGTCATGCACCAGATTAGAGTGGGGAACGGAAGGGGTGGCATCACCCCGGTCCTAGCGCCAGTAATCAATGACTATAGTGAGTAGTGATATCACAAGACCCCGTCTTTCCAGTAGTAACGCGCCGTCAAATCGCACAGCCCTACCTTTCCAGCAGTAAGTTGAATCCGCTACTCCCTCACCCTCCTCGCCTCTCTATCAAACTGCCTACGCGAAAACTGCCGCGTGTACTGCCCGGGAAAAGCCCCGCCCTCAAGTTTTAACTACTCATAGTATAATTTTGTATCGATGAATTGCGCCATGGAGCAAAAACCAAAAGAAAAAGGTGGTACATATAAACAAATACAGTTCAAGCTCTAGCTAGCGATTCGGAATGTAAACCGTGCATGTGTTTATACGTATAGGTTACTTCAAAGTACTGAGTCCATTGATGCAATGTGGTCAAACTGTACCATCGATATCTCAAAGCCAAAATAGTTCGAGCTTGTTCGTTCTATATAAATACTTGTACTGTATGTTTATTCACCCGTGGGGTTGTTCAATAAATGGAGGGCCGGGGAGCACAAGTGAACAATACTACTACTGGTAAGTAGGAGTCGCACAGTTAGTCACGTTAAATAGAGAGTTTCTTTTCTTTAATGCCACGTACACAAATTGAAATGCTTGTTGCGGAGAGAAAAATATAATCACTCCACTATATATATAGGCAGGGGCCTGAGCGCTTGCTTTACTAGGGTTGCTCTCTTCATTCTCTCATCCTCTCCAGATCTAAATAAGACAGCGGTAGCGACATTTTCTCTCTGGTCACAGATCCGGCCGGATCACTTCGGCCGGTGTGTGTAGAGGACTAGGTGCATCGTTCACGCGGTCATCGACGGCGAGGGAGGAAACCCACAGCTGCCGGCGGGTCCCGATCCTCTGCCTGTGTCATTCTCTCCGACACAGCACCGGCTCGGGAGGTCCTCCGACCCTTCTTCCTCCCTGCCGTATTGTGCACAGATCCGACCTGCCGCCGCCGACATCCCGACGACCCTCATGTATAAGTTCCTTCAAAAGCGGCCTTACTCTACTGCCCCAGCTCCCCACGTGTCTGCATGTGGATCTTTTTCTACTTCCATCAGCTCTTCCAAAGCCACCTACATTTTTAGTATTATTGGAGGTAAAGCTACTTCAAGCAGTTGAATCTAGGACTTCGTTCAAACAACGAAGAAAGGTGGGAAAGTCATAGCATGAATCTAGGACTTGATTCAAAGAGGAAATAACAGGGGGAAAGTAGTAGAGACTGCATACCCAACCGGTCTCTTGGTTGAAAAAGGAAATAAAGGGAAAAGGCAGTACAAACTGGATAAGGAACATATCTATTATTGGTTGAAAAAAGGATAGAAAGTGGCGGCTGGTGGACAAGTCAACAGAGTATGTCCAGGATTAGATTTGCTGCCCTCACATATTAAAAGGTCTCCAGGATTAGATTTGCTGCCCTCACAGAGTATGAACAAACTCGGCATCACCACTTTATGCCTCCTTGTAGGTACATCGTGCTGATGCGTCCACCGGTGCATGTCCTTATACCAACTTTTTATTGTTATTAATGTAAGGGCGCATGTAAAATCAGGCGATCACACTGTTACCTTAAGGACATGTCTAACCAGTGTTATTGTTAATCTAATGCCTCCAATGATATGATGCAATTAAACTGTGTTACAAATGGTACTCCTGCTGTTTTCCCCAGTATGATAAGTAAGTTGCTTCTTTACGCTGCTAAGTGTCCTGGTGTCCCCACTGTCCCATGCCCTTAAACCAACTCTTTAGCTACTATTGATCTACTGTATCTGGTAAACAAGCAATGCCACCATTAAAGTAATCCCATATTTGACGAATGTCATTGTTGATCGTAATGCTTCCGGTAACATCAAGCAATGCTGCCGTTTTAAAATTTCTACTGTCCTTGCGTGATTGCCATGAACATAATAAAGATGCTTCTTTTCATTTAGTGTATGTTTCGTATCTTGTTATTGACCAGCAACTGTTTTCTTTCTATCTTTTTATGCAGATAGGGATATCCATTTCACCTCGTTGCTATTGTGACCTTTTGGTGAACTGCACAAAACACTTTTTTTGGAATGAGTGTCTTGTGCAGTTCAACTAAAATGTCACGTGGGCAACGTCTCTCAATTTTGGTGGAACTGCACAAAATGGTGATTGGAGTTTCCAAAATCTCCGTCAAACTCTGCTGGTAATCTCGTGCAACATTTTATTAGCCTTTGCAAGATGAGAGGTCACTGTCACCACAATGGCACTTTATTTTAGTGGAACTGCACAAAAGGATAAGCAAATTATAATTGCACCTTACATGAGCAGGATAGCCAACCTTAATGTTGCTCACTTTTAGTGCAACTACTAAAGAAGAACCTTCCAGCTCATGAGAGCAACTACTTCTTGCTAGCTGAATGGTGCAATCTTTGCTTCATTTTAGGTGAACTGCAGAAAAAGTCGCATGAATTGAATCATGGATCTGCAGGTTGACCTCATTGAGTCATGGTGGAGTAGGGGCCCCTCTCTCAGTTATGGTTCCCATGACCGGGTATGTTCCTTTTTGGTTGATTTTGACTCTGCATCCAGTTAGTGATCTTGTGCTACTGTTTTGGCACTACTACTGCCACTGATAAAATGAAGTAATAATACATTTAAAATAGAACCACTGTCTTAGCTACCATTTCATTTCCAATGTAGATAATTTGCAGAAAAAAGTGATTGAAATGAGTCGACGCTCCTCCTCTCTAACTGGCGGGCGCCATAATTTTAGTTGAACTGCACAAAAAAAGTGATTGAAATGAGTTGACACTCCTCCTTCTACTGCCACACTGAGGTGTTAATGAATTTCAATGAATCGCTTTCTTGGCAAGATATGGGGACATGAAGAATAACTTGATCTCCCCAAGTCATCTCACACCGGTCAGTACTGTCCTTTATCAACATGATTGTGCTTTGTCATACTGTGCTAACATTGTATTTTTTAAATAAAGATATTCTATCGCAATCTTTTCTCGTTTTGGAAATAAATTTTGCTTCAACTAGTGCCACTATTATAGTAATCATGCTCTTTCTTATCTGTGCAAACAGGAATACTCAACTACAGATGTTGTGATGGTCAAGAGCATTTGCCAAGTTCTTGGGTTGTATGACACGGCTAGCCAAGATGGATTTAAACCTGATATTCACTTTATCAAAAGGCTCTAATGGGTTGGTTCTGAATCTTGCAAGCTGGGAATCAATGAGATGTGTAGGCATGTTTGTTGTACTTATTATTTGAATCTTGTTTGTTGGTTCTGAATCTTGCAAGCTGGGAATCAATGAGATGTGTAGGCATCTTTGTTGTACTTACTATTTTAATCTTATTTGTTGGTTCTGAATCTTGCAAGCTGGGAAACACGGCATGATGATGTAGAGGACAACAACCATAACAAACTGTTCAAACTTGGTAGTATTGTCTGTGTGAAAGTGCGGCAAATGTGCTGATTGTGTGCGTCGTGAGAATAATAATTCTAATTGTTGTGCATGTTGATCCTGTGGCACTGATAGAACGAGCCAATGCATTGCTTGTTTTAAGAATAAATTTTAATTAAAGCTAATTAAATTTAAGTAAAGTGACCACTAATACTTGTTATTACAGTACCAATACAGACACGCTCGTGAACCGACGTGTGGCCGGAATAGGTTTCTTAATGGAGGCGTTTGAATGCGCCGAGGGTGCATGTTCTGCCGGGCGTGTAGCGGGCGAGGGAGGGGTAGTAACTATTGTCACCTGTACACACTCAGTTTACTGGTGAATCTAGTTCCCCAAGAGCTGAAAAATGAACTGCTGTCGCCGCCTACCCACTCGTTCACTTGAAGAGACTCCAATGGCGATCCGAGGGGTGAGCCTGCTGGATATGGACTTCAGCAAGGAGTTCACCTTTGAGTTCGCCGTTCAGAACCATGGCAGCACCAAGTTGAATGTGATGTACACCAATGATCCGGACTCAGTGAAGCTCTGCCTCACCGAGTTCAAGCAGTACCTACAGGAGGAGAAAGCACAAGGTCGCAGGACCAGACCTTGTGCCCATCCATTCGTCTCCTGACAGGGACCAACGGATCGCCGTCACCCAGGTATGCCTGCGGGACGAGGTTCTCATCTACCACTGCTGTAGGGCCATCAGAGGTTCTGGAGCATTCGCCCATTTCATCGGTAGCGCCGACTTCACCTTCACTATGGTGGAGAGAAGGAAGAACACGATGATTCAACCATCTGGTGCAACAAGCTTGTCGACATCCAGAAGCAATACAAGATCATCGGCAACGGGCAGGAGAAGGACTCTGTGGTTGACCTCGCCGAGACCATCATCGACCCCTGCTACGCCAACATGAAAGAAGACGACAATACCAAGGACCTGAACACATGGGAGGTACCTCTGAATCTAGCCTACATAACCTACGCGGCCAAGGACGCATACGCATGCTACGACATGTACAGGCGGATCTTGGACATGAGGGCGTGTCTGCTTCCCGTAACTAACAAGTACACGGACAGCCGCAACGTCATGATCAAGCGTGCCAGGAAGGTCTAGAAGATGTACTTTATCTGTTTAAGCACCTTTATCATCTGAGTGTTTCATGCATTAGCCTATGTGTCATAATTATCTGTTTTGTCCGAAATATTTCGTCTAAGAACCCATTAACCTGTTTGCTTTTTTTAGTGGCTATTTGCTTATGTATGTTACTAGTTCACTGGGCTGCCGTGCTTTGAATCTCCTTCCTCCCAACATATTCCCCTTCTCAGGTGGACCCAGTAGGTCTCATACACAGACATGTGGGACCAACCACCTATCCATTTGTATTTATTTATTTTGTTCAATCTTTTGTCCTCTTCCTACAGCGGCTGGCGGCGCTGCCGCGCACGCCTCGGTGACACATCATAGCCTATGGCGTTGGCCAGGCCATCCCTCTACTCCCACACATTCTCCGGCAGTGGCAGCTCCACCGGCCCACCCTGCACCCGAACAAGTCAACGCTCGTACTCCCCTCCGCCTGCGTCTTCCCCCACTCCGGTTCATTCGGTCCGAGGTCTCGACGTCGTCCTCCACCTTGGTGCTCTCGCCGCGGCGCTGCCGTCTATCGTTCCCAACATGGTCAGCAAAACAAGAGGAATCGGGAGACGACTGTTCGTCGAGAGGCTGACAGTCCCGGGCCCACCAGGTCCATGGCCTAGGTTTTGTTGTTTAACATGCGCAGCCCACGACATGTTTCAACTTTTTTTTGGGTCCAGCAGGTATCAAGCGGCCTCTGGGCCTCCCAGCCTAGCTTGTCTATAACATCAGCAGCCCAAGTTATGTTTGTTTTTTCAAGACGATGCACAGCTCAGTTCTATTTTTCTATAAGAATGCAAAACTGAACATATGTTTTCCCTTCTATAACAGTATATATATTTATATTTATATCTTATTTAATTACTTATATATAATAGAAACAACATAAGGTTCAGTTAAACCTGTCATTCGTCCAACCATTTTATAGACCTTCCCACTTCCTTTATTTTTCGTTTTCATTAATCATATATCTGAACTTTCTCCCACTTTCTTTTTTGATGTAATCTGAGTTTTCTCCCAGTACTTTTCCCTAGAACCAACTCAACTGTCCCATGTCTAGCCTAAAAAATAATAATACCCCACGTCCTATTAACTCATCAAATTAAAATGATATTTTATTTCGTAAATCGAAAGTTCTTACAAAATAATAATAATAATTGTTTATATATAACTTGGCAAGTTAACTCCTGGTGATTGCGTACATAAGCTTGCAAAGATTTTACTGACCAATGCAGTAATAGACGTGCAATCATGTGTTCATGTTTTTATAATATTTCTCCGTCCAGCCCAACATGATATTTTCACCCAGCCCAGCAAGTCCATGGATTTCGAGAAAAATGCAAATGGACTTTAAATCTAACATAATATATAAACGGGCTGCATAGACGCTACATCATTGTTTCACTCAGCCCACCAAATGGACTAAAAAACCAAATGGACTGGCTGACATATGGGCCAGTAGGTCGAAGCCTAAGCACTTTTGCAAAAAGTAAAAATACAAAGGTCAAAGCCTAAGCCAGGCGTTGGATTTACATCCAACGGTCGACATTCTTCTTCAATCTCTCGTCTTTTTCCCCCAGCGCTGCCGGGACCACCTGCTCCAGACTCCGGCGTCCAGCGGCGCTGTTTTGCACGCCTCGCAACGAAACACTACCCCACCGATGGCCAGGCCATCCCTCCACTCCTCCGCACCTCCTGTTATTCTCTGCCGAGTGTAGGCCCACCCCGCACCCGAACCAGTCAAGTTTGCCACTCCTCTCCATCTGCGACTCCACTGCCATGTCTTCCCCATCTCTGGGGCATTCCAGTCTAGGGCCTCGCCATCGTCCACCGGCCTTGGTGCGCTCTACACGGTGTGGTCAACATGGTCAATGAACGAGAGTCATCGGAAGATGACTGTACATGGAGAGGCTGACAGTGGGGACGCACCACACCCATGGACGCATGCATGCAACCGTATCTTTTTACCCTAAAAAATAATGTTTTCTATCCCTGACAGCTGGGACCCACCGGCTACATCTTCGCATGCAAGGAAGTGCGTCCTTATTATGGGCAAAAAAATTGATTCTTCCCCTGACAGCTGGGACCCACCTGCTATATCTTCGCATGCAAGGAAGTGCGTCCTTATCCTCGCTGACAGCTGGGACCCACCCGATCGAAGCATACGTAGCGTTGTCGTTGTACATACCGGTCGATCGGTCTATCTGCCACGATGAACCGTGGCCGAGTAAGAAGCGGTAGCAGTTTAGGCAGTCTAGTCAAAACCGTGTACACGTACGTACAGCCAGATGCCAAAAAATACGGGCACGTACGTACATACGGGCGGGGTCTCGAACGCGTACCCGCGCATACGTACGGCCAGGGCTCGTGTACATGGAGAGGCAACAGACGGCAGCAATGGCGTCCTGTTCATCGGAAGCCAACCGGCTAGGTCGGAACGGAGAAACTATGTCATGTTCATCGGGAGGCAACGGAATGCGTCGTGTTCATCAGGAGGCAACGAAATACGTCGTGTTCATCGGGAGCCAACCGGCTTGGACGGAACAGCCGAAACGAGGTCTGGCGTACCGCAGAATGGAGGAAACGGGCCTTCTGTTTAACCGCGTACGGTCAAAACGGGGTCCTGTTCATCGGGAAGGGTCTGGCGTACCGCAAAACGGAGGAAACAGACTTGTGTTGGAGTGCCTATGGTCGAAATGAGGTCCTGTTGATCGGGAGGCCTATGGCGTACCGCAAAACAGAGGAAACGGACTTGTGTTGGAGCGCCTACGGTCGAAACGGGGTCATGTTCATCCACCGTCTACTGCCTCGCTCCAGCCTCCATGGGCTACTATTCATCCACCGTCGACCTCCTCCAGCCTCCACGGGCTACTGTTCATCCACGGCTACTATTTGTCCAGCCTCCACCGGCTGCTGTTCATAGAGCCTCCACGGGGTCCTGTTCATCGACCCCCAACCGGCTAGGGTGCGGCGGCCTCCTTGGGGTCCTGTTCATCCAGCGGCAACGGCCTACTACCACGGTGTCCTATTCATCCAACCCCCACCGAGAACTGTTCATCCAACCGCCAACAACGCTCACTGTTCATCAAGAGGCAGCAGGTTCGATCGGCTTCAGTTAGCAGCAGTAGCGAAGGAATCGCTTGATCGGGTTCAGTTAACAGCCAGGGATCGATCGATCGCTCGGGTTCAGTAACGCGTAGCCAGTGCAATCGCTCGGGTTCAGAAAGCGAACGCCTCGCTCGGGTTCAGTTAGAGCCCAACGCCTCGCACCCACGCGCGTACGTTTATGAGAGAAACGTGCAATCCCTCCGTGCATCGCTCGGCCCCGACCACCCACCGTTCCCGTGAACTCCCCGAAATTTTCCTCGCCCTCGCTTCTAGCATGATTATTTTCGTCATGGATGGCCCAAAGAATGTCATGCAGGAGCGTCCCCGGCCCGCCCAGGATGAAAAGCCCATTTTATGTCATGATTTTTTGTCATAGAAGTAGGAGCCCACCCCATCTATGATGATACGTGCTTTTGTCACAATTATCGTCATAGAAGTGTCATAAGCATGACAGAATTTTTTTTCGTTTGGCCCAAAATGTCACGGATGTGTCTTTTTTTTGTAGTGTTGGTTTCTACACTCGTAACATGTTTGGCAAGTTTCAAGCAGAAGTGACTGCCTCCACAGGGTTTGTGATGAACCAAATTCCTTCTCCTGACATTGGAAGCATGAGATTTGAGCTCTTTTCAAATTACTATGAAGACCCCAAGATATTTACAGTGAATGTTGTGCTGGCTGAAGAGACATTTGAGTGCAGCTGCAATTGTTTTGGGATGAATGGAATCATATGTGCACACATCATTAGAGTAATGGTCCACCTCAATGTCCAAGCTATACCGCAGCGCTACTTGCTAGAAAGGTGGTCAGAACAAGCAACAACACCAACAGGTGGTAGCGGCCATCTTCTCAATTTTGCACTCCCTTCAAACAATACACTCAAGTACAACTCGTTGTGCAGAAAATTCATATGGTTGGCCTCCCAAGCTTGTAGCAATGATGTTGCCTGCAAAATACTAAATGATGCAGCTCATATGCTCGAGCCCATTATAGCTGCAGCAAGGAGAGGGGAATTACCGGAGCAGCGGGAAGCGCAACAGCAGCAGGCGACCCAGCATGAGAGCACAACACAAGGTGAAGGGCAGCCAGCAACAATGCATCGAAGGGGGCCAACCCATCAGCAAATCATCCCCAAATGCTGCAGCAACAACCACCACTTCAACCAAGGCAACAACAGCCAAAACATCCAAGGCAGAAGAAACCAGATTGCCCAACGCAGCAGCAACAAGCGGCTACCCCACATGTAGCACCAGATACCGGGGAGGGACCCATGCTTCAAAACCCAGCACGTGTGCCGAAGAAAGGTCGACCGACGAAGAAATCTAAAAGAAGAAAGACTTTACTTGAGCAGCGAGAAGATGCTCAAAAGAAGAAGGCAAAAACAGATGAGAAGAAGAAAGAAACCAAGCCCAAAAGAAAACCTGGACCAAAGAAGAAAATAGACATCTACTCGTATTGCAAACAAAATGATCATAGTGTTGTAACATGTGAGTTATTGAAGGCTGCGATGGCTGTGCCAAAAATGCAACTACTGTAGCGAGCCTGATCATGCAGTGAAGCATTGTCCCTACCTAAGGGCTGCGATGTCAATGGAGGCTGGTGTCAGTAGAGCAACGGAGCTTAGGCTCTGAAGAACAAATTAAGAGAAGAAAAAAGACATGAAGAAAAACAGACTGAAAATGCTTCCTAGAGTGTTTGGTGTCCCTCTAGAATGTATACTATCTCAAATGAACTGTTTTTCATGCTAGTTTTTGTCCACATGAGAAAAGTCTGCTTCAAATGTGTAGAAGAAGTCTCTTATTTGAACAACATTTGTGCTTAAATTGTGTGTTGGGCAAGTGAGGATACCTATATTTACAGTGCTTATAATGTGTTTAATTTCACAGGAAAACCTTTTTTGTTGTGTCTACATATTAGTGTTGGACAAAAATGGTGAGGTCTTATTAAATATGTCTATATATATATATATATATATATATATATATATGTGCTTCCTTATACTGATGCGCATTGTTCAAGATATCTTCCGATATTCCGATAAATCGGCCGATTTATCGCTTACCGTTGTCTGACCGACAAAATAAATCGGCCGATAAATCAGCCGATATGGCGATAAATCGGCGGATATGCCGATAAAATGGCTGATTTACCCCTTATCATGGATCGACCGATAAGTTCCCGATAAGCGATATCCCCAACATTGCTGATGAGTGCTTATAATGTGTTTAATTTCACAGAAAAAACATTTTTGTTGTGTCTACATATTAGTGTTGGACAAAAATGACGAGGTCTTATTAAATATGTCTATATATATGTGCTTTCTTATACTGATGCTCCACTGAGACAAACCGAAATTAAGAGCAGAGTCATGGTTGGAAAGCTATCCTGATGCTTCAATGGGAGAACAGAGAAAAAAAAAGATGTTACTGAGTGAACATATTTATGCAACAAACTTGCATTTTGAGTTGAAAAAAATGCTCCTTGCGTGAAGAAGCAACGAGTTGGAAACTAAAAAGATTCGCTATAGGGGTACGACTGCTTCCTGGAAGCATTTCAAAAAGAAGAAAAAGTAAAAATGTGAACCTGTATATAAAACCTAGTTAGAACCTATGACATTGGTTTTCGACAAACTGAAAACTATATAAAAATAATACCAACAGTGATCATATATTCATCACACGTGAGCGCGTGTTGCATTCATCATCGACGAAAAAAGAAAAGGGATACTAAAAGAAGCAAGTGAGGGTACAGAAGAAAATTTCATTAAAATGTGCTGTATCAACATCCATATAGGACATGAAAAACATGTCAAACCCATGTCGATGGGCGTGTCTAAACAGAAGTACCAATCCAACATGAGGTTTTGCATCCATTACACCGAGTCTACATTCTTGTTTACAACAAAAGTTGTGAACTACAGCCCACAATAGTTGAGGATAGACACAAAACCTCCCCGAAAGAATGAACTCCACCCACCCCTTGATGTTGATGATGAAAACTGATCTTCAATCAAAGTTCTAGCAACTTCTTCAACTGGTCTGCGGGGTCCAACGTATTGCTGGGATGCTTCATAAGATCTGCTGCAATGCGTTTCCGGAGGTTTGGGATGCAACTCTGTGACAATGGAAATGAAAAAAAGCAGGGAATTAAAAATGGATAGAAAGAAAATGATAAACTCCCAACTAGAACAACAGTATGCTCCAATTTATAGAAAAGGATAAAAATTGGCACCTCATCGAAATGCTTCATGACAACACCATCGAAGTTTTCCAAGAAAAAAATTGCATAGAAGCCACAATTATAACTAAAAAAATACATAGAAAGATACAAAAATTAATAAACACTAACCACCCACAAATTCAAATCTCTGTATTTTGGACAAAAATTACTAAAAAAATGCTTACTGCTTTGATTGCTTCGGGTAATCTGGGGTGACCTTCTCAAAGCAATCAAGATCAAAATTGAATGAAGATTCACTGCTTGCAACTTTCTTTATGTTGGCAATCTGATTGGATGCAACACAATAAAAACAGATTCAAATACTGAAAAAGTGGGGGTGTTTTCTTTGAATCATACAGATTTGAAAGATGAACAAGAAAATGATAAAGCAAAGAAAGATCATTACCACATTGTTGGTTGCCTTATGCAGCAAATTAACATCCATGGGGTTCTTGACGGAGTTGAAAACTTTGAATTTCTTGTGCAACAAGTTTACAACAACCACAGCCCAATGCTTATTCTGAACGACAGTAATGAAGAGCTGGATGCAACATAAAAAGAAACTAGATGTTACATAACAGGCTTCAGAAAAATAAGGTGAAAAATGTCATAGGAGTCAAGAGAAAAAACTTACTAGATCGCTTTTTGAAATATGGCTATTTTCACATGCCCTTCTGAACTCTCTTTCACACTTCTTGTGATCAAACAAGTCAGGATCCATGGCCAATTGACACTGGAAAAAAAGAGTAAAATGCAACAAGACAGCATAACCAGATGAGTTTATGTATGTTGCAAAAAAGTGACAAAAAAGAACCACAAGATGGAGGAAAGACTAACCCCCATAAACACTGAGAATGCAAACTTCTTCGGCTTCTTCTTGTTGTACAACTGCTCCAAGTTGAAAATTGGTATTAGTATGTTGTCATATACTAGAGAAAAAAATAAAAAAATGATATAACTGAGCATTTACATACTATTGCATAGAAGAAAAAAGGTACTAGTACTAAAATCACTGATGTGTTGACTATTGTTGCACTTATAGGGTGCTGGTGAAAGGGCAATAGGTGAGCAGAGCAATGCACAACCACATGTTGTGACAAGAGGAGGAATGAATTTAGATGCCGGGCACAACTTAACTCAACTGCTGTGATGTATGATGATGATCAAGAGGATGATGAGATTTCATCTCAGCCGCTTATGCCCTATGTTGGCTTGGAGTTTGACTCTGTTGATGATGCCAAGACATTCTACAACGAATATGCATTCAAGATGGGATTTGGTACACGCACTGGCGCTTCTAAAAAAGCCAAAAGAAAGGTCCTCTGACACTTATCAAGAAGGTTTTCCAATGTGTGCACGCAGGGAAGCCGGAAAGTAAAGATGATAGTAGCACTGCTTCTGAAGGTCTGTCGATGGGAGGAGCCTCGTCTAGCAAACAGAATTGGTTTGAAATGGATGTCATCAATAAGCGTCAAAAGAATCAGCTGCTACGACATGAATGCAAAGCTCACCTGATTGTTGGGATCAAAGGCGATAAGTGGGTTGTATCACATTTTGTTGTTGAGCATACGCACCCTCTAATGCCACAGCCGGAGCTTGTACGCTACTACCGCTCACACCGCAAAATCCCGGAAGAAGATAAGGATCTCATAATGACTATGCATGATGTAAACTTCTCAACTTCGTCATGCATGGGAATGCTTGGAAGGGTGCATGGCGGAGATAGAAGGATACTACCATATGTCAAGAGGGATGTTTCAAATTTTCGGTCTAAGCTACGACAAAACCTAAACCTCTGAGACATGGATTTCATAGTTCAGTACTTTAAGAGGCGGCAAGCTGAGAGCCCTCAGTTCTACTATGCAAAAACGGTTGACGAGGAGACCAACTCTGTCACAGGGCTCTTTTGGGTCGATGGGAGGACATGGGCATTGTACCCCAAGTACAAGGATTGTATATTTTTTGATACAACATTTTGCACAAATCGATACAACATGCCATTCGCGCCGATTGTTGGAGTGAACAACCACTTGCAAACGATGCTGCTGGGTTGTGCATTGCTGCCAAATGAACAAATTGAAACATTCAAGTGGGTTTTCCAGAACTTTTTGCTTGCAATGAACAATGAACACCCATTGAACATTATGACCGACTAGGACAAGGCCATGGAAACTACCATATCTCAGGTCCTGCCCAACACGGTGCACAGATGCTGCAAATGGCACGTCCAACGAAAAGTGCGTGAGAAGTTGGGCAGGATAATGAGTAGGGATGAGGTTTTTGAGCAAGCTTTCTACACGTGCATCAATGATCCTGACACGGTAGATGAATTTGAAGAGAATTGGCAGCATATGATACATTGCTTTGACTTGGTTGACAATAGGCATCTATGCAACATGTGGAAGACTCGTGACACCTGGGCTCCAGCGTTCTTCCGGAAGTGCTTTTTCCCCTTTACAAGCACTACAGGGAGGTCAGAGGGACTAAACTCCTACTTCAAGACATTTGTTAATCCTCAGGACTCGGTGTGGAGGTTTGTGCAGCAGTATGAGGTGCTGCAAGAGACTATGCTAGACCGTGAAGACAATCAAGCTTTCATTGGTGCAGCAACCACAGCCCCGCTTTACTCACGGTACAGCATTGAGCGTCAGGCGGTTGCACTACAAAAAAAATACACTTCCGTGATGATACGTGTTTGTCACAGTAGGTCACGTTTTCTGTCATGCAAGTACATCCATGACGATTTTATGACAGAATCAAGATAGTCATACCTGTGCTGTCGTAGAAGTGTTCCATGACATTACCAAAATTATCATCACGGAAGTGTCCACTTCCATGACGATAAATCACTCGTCATAGAAGTTCTTTCGTCAAGGGTAACCGACACATGGCATCCACCATAACGGGTCGCCGTTAAGCTATCGGGTTCCGGTTTGGATCCGATAACCCGTTAACAGCCCTGACCAGTGGGGATTTTCCACGTGTAAAATTCTCATTCGTAGGAGTATCCATGTGTCAGCTCAGTGCTGGGACAGATGTCATCCAGCGAATGGACGAGATGCACCTATGATACATCGACATGTGGCATGGCCCAACAGTGGCCCATTCAGGTCAAAAGGCCGGCCCGTTTGACTTAGTCAAAAGGTAGCGGCCTGGCCCACCGAAGGCCTATTAACGGCTTGTTCGCATATAGCCCATTTACAACCCGCTAACTCACGGCCTGTTATAGCCTATCCGAATTAGGCCCAGTAGCGCCATATGGGCCGTCCAATATGATTCCAGCCCATTGTAACTTCCGGCCCATGTATGGCCCATGACGTCTTTCGGCCCATATGAGGCCCTTTCTAAATCTTGGCCCATAAACGGCCCTTGGTGAAACTGGCCCATAATGAACAATATATAGCTTTATACCCATTAACGGTCCATTGTTCCATTGGGCCGTTTTAGCCCATGTTATCTTTCGGCCTTCTAAGGGCCCATTTATTATTGGGCTCATTTCCGGCATTCGATTACTTAAGGTCCGTTACTGGCCTGCTCCGCTTATGGGCCAAATTCAGCCCGTGGTTAAAGTCAGCCCGTCTGTGGCCCTTTAATCCGTTGGGCCGTTTTCATGGCGTCATCACATATGGCCCATTAATGACCCGTTATGCGTGCAGTTCGAATTAAGCCCGTTGTACACATGGGCCTGTTAACGGCCCATAAACAGACGATTCACATTATAGCCCGTTTACGACCCATATTGCGGTCCATTAATTGTCCACGAAAGTATGTCCCATGTTTGGCCAATCGATCATATGGCCCGTAGAAGTCCCATTGAATCTACGGCCCATAGAAGGCCCATGGATCATACGGACTTTGGAGGCCCACTACAGCAGGCAACAAGACTACTTCCAAATAAAAAGGTTACCATGGAAAAAGAACTGCAGTGACTACCAGCAAAAAAATAAACAAGACAATAAGGAAATAAATAAGCAAGCAACTTACGCTAGGCTATTATGGCTATTACAAATATTACATCCACTGGGCATCAAAGTTCGCCACCAGTGCAAATATAGTGAACAAAGCAGCATATTACATACGCTGGGCGTCTAAATTGGCCACCAGTGAGAATAAACGCGGCAGCAAAACAAGTCCAGAACTGAAACCAATTTAGAAGAGCTCAAGAAACGATATCCTGGATACCCACCATGCTGCAAGAAGCTTAGCAAGCTTATTAGTTTTCTCTTGTTTGGCGCTAAAATCGTCCACCGCTTGCTGTTGCACTAGAAAGTATGCATCTGAATTCTGCAGGGACTTCCTCAGTCCTTCGGCTTCTTGCCGCAGCACAGCTGACTGATGCCTTTTAGCTTGTAGCTGAGACTGAAGAAGCCGAAGTGATTCAGGCAGCGAGTTCGAAGAGCTTGTGCCAGCGGTAGTGGCCAATAACTCGAACACTACATCAACGCAGGACTTTGGGGTTGTCTCACTGTCTACAAGATAGTTTTATCACCTTCCTTGGAGACCAACAGGGTTGTCTCACTATCTTGAACCTTATCTGCATTACTTTCTCTACCATTTCATAATGGGGTGCTCTTCTCCAATATTCTGTTCGCATTCTACAAGAGAAACAAGCAGACACATCACAGGTTTAGCATGTAGTATATGAAACTCATTTTGGTAAACCAGTTCAGTAGTAAGGTGGATAGGATAACAGCATGAAACAAACATATATCTATGTACTATGGTCACTGTATTGTCCATATCATTCTATTTTATGTTGCCAAATCAAGATAGAGGCACAGTTCAAATCATACATTTTTAAGACACAGCAGCATAGACAGAATATAAGTGTGAGAAACTACACAGCACTGGCAACACTTGTAATGTGCATGACATGAGAACATAACTATTTATACAACGGAAACTGAAATCAACATAGAGCAAGAAGTTAGAACAACAATCCGGTTAAAGAAATAGGTTTAAAACATACCTGTTGCGCCATTGGAGTTTCAATTGGATCCTTCAAATTCGAAAGTAGTTGGTATGAGTAAATACAGTGATGCAAGAGCAAAGGAGTATGGACCATAGCTACGGAATCTGACCTGAGAACAGTTGCTCTTCTGCTTTAAACATGGAGTTTGGGTTCGCCGTGGTGGTCTTCGAGCTTTGGGCACTGCAGTTGCTTTACAAACTGCTTGTGTGGGGGTACTCTGTGGTGGACATGGTGCTGTGTCAACTAGAAGTGGGTTACTATCCGCTGGGGTTGGGGTTAGATGGGGTGTAGCTGGTTCTCTGTCCAATGGTGTAAGTGTACAACCTGGAAGAGTCTCGATTATGTGTGGTGGGACTAGTTCGTGGGCCAGTACAACCATGGTTCTATCTGCATCGACGGGTAGCACCATCTTTTGTGAAGAACGGGTTTTTACTCCCTTAGATACTGCCATCACCCCCTCCAATTCAAATGGCTGATAAACAAGAAAAGAAATTGAACGTACAGACATTGTATGATAGACAGATGTGGTAATTCACATATATGTTGTCTAACCAAACAGGACAGCATGACACAATTTCACATATATGATGCCTAACTAAACAGGATAACATGACATAGTTTTAGATATATGATGGATAACTTAACAGGATATAATGGCATAATTCAATGTATGATGAGTATCTAAACAGGATGACATGACAAAACTATATGATGTCTTTCTAAAATAGGTTGGAATGAAATAATTCACATACATGTTGTCTAAGTATACAGGATGGCATGATATAATTGACATAATTGATTCATATACTAAGTAGCTAGCACTCACATGTATGATCTCTAAACTAAGCAGATGAAATTGAATATTGTGCATATGATGTCTAAACTAAGCAATGCAAGACACCATATGCATGATATGAGAAATATAAACATTGCAAGTTAGAGCATACACCTCAGGTGGGATATAGGACTGGTCATCTGTCTCTGAATCCTCCTCTGAGGAGCTACCTATAACCATCGAGATATATGCTTCAACAGGTACCATTGCCTGCTCTGAAGACCATGTTTTCACTCCTGATTTTTCCATAACCGGCTCAAATGGCTAATACACATGAAGAGTAGTTCAATATACACAGATTGTCGACAAATGGAATACGTAATGAAAAAAAAGGATGGCATGAGATAATTCACATATATGATGCCTAGCTACATGGCGGTGCATAATTCACATATATGATAACTGGCTGAAAAACATGGCATTGCATAATTCACATATATGATTAAGAAAGAAACAGGAGGCATTCCACAAAAGCATGTCTAATCTAAGCAGATGGCATGGCAATGCAAGACACCATTTGCATGATATGAGCAATATAACCCTGCCAAGTTAGAGCATACACCTCGGGGGGGGGGGGGGAATATGACGGTCATCTGTCTCTGAATCCTCCTCTGAGGAGCTATCTGTAAACAGCAAGAAATCTGCATCAACAGGTAGCACTGACTGCTCAGAAGGACCCTGGTTTTCACTCCAGATTTTCCCATGACCGACTCAAATGGCTGATGCACAGGAAGAGTAGATGAATGTATAAACATTGTTGACAAATGGAATACATTATGAAAAAAAGGTACGATACAATTCACATATACGATGACTAGCTAAACAGGATGGCATTGCATGATTCACGTATATGATGCCTGGCTAAAGAAGATGGCATTGCATAATTCCCATATACTCCCTCCGTTCCTAAATATTTGTCTTTTTAGAGATTTCAAATGGACTACCACATACGGATGTATATAGACATATTTTAGAGTGTAGATTCACTCATTTTGCTCCGTATGTAGTCACTTGTTGAAATCTCTAAACAGACAAATATTTAGGAACGGTGGGAGTATGATATAGAAACCAAACAGGTGGCATTCACACAAAGCAAATCTAAACTAAGCTGATGACATATAAGATGTATAATGTAAGCAATGCGAGGCGTCATATGCATGATATGACCAACATCAGCATGCCAGGTTAGAGCAAACACCTCAGGGGGTAAATAGGAGTGGTCAGCTCCCTCTGAATCCCCCTCTGAATAGTTATCTTCCTCTGGAATACAATCTGGAATGGCGGGGGGGGGGGGGCACTTCGCCCACCATGGAGCGGCGTCTGCATGACATATATTCCCACGCAACGGTCTTCTCTTTTTTCCATGTTCAGTACAATTGGTGCAATAACTGACATGCATAATAAAAAAAACATAGTTAGATTATGTAAGGCCTAAGTGGTGCATGCAGAAATCAAGACTGATGGTAGCAAACGAGTGGATAGATCCAAAACTAATGATAGCAGGTAGATTATAGCTTCAGTTTAAAAACATAGACGATGGATCATCTACTGTTTGTTGCCCACCCAACATGAACCACATAGAAGACCCCAGATGAACCAGATAGTAGACAAATACTATTCGTTGCTACCTCGATATGTGCCCCACAGGCATTTTAAAACTCAACTTTGAAAATTAGTTTGGACCTGACTCGGAGTCTAAGAGGTGAACATGACGATAAAGTAGCATGTAATATTAACCGATGTATAACGTAAGTAGACACGAAAGAGTGCGACCTCTCTTCCGGAACTGTGTAGTCCTCAGGTTCATCTACTCAGTCTATGATGGTAATGCAATTGGCGTTGCTACCGACAACGGGGAAGATGATCTGAGGAGGCGAAGAAAGTCTGCATTGGGAATCTCTGCTGCAGTGAACGCTTCCATCGATGGTGCACCTCAGGTGGGGTGGATGACGGCACAGCAGGAGCAGGACATAACACACAGAGTTTTCTTTGACACCTATCTGAAAATGAAGTAAATCTGTAAGGGCTCCTTAGAATTGGAGAATTCTATAAATGCAGGGACAGGAAAAACACAGGAATAGGATAGGAATGCACGTGCAAAATAGAGCATTTGCAAACATAGGATTTCTGTCAACCTGGGTGTTTGGTTCACATGAATTGGAAGAACACAAGAATGGAGAAACATGGTAAAATTAAAGTCAAACCACATGAAAATGAAAAAAATAAGAATCTTATTATACCAGTAATGCAATTAGTCCTATTCTTCATGCATATTAATTTGAAAAGGATGTCCAAGTGGATGTTAAAATTCCTATGTTTTTTCTTTGAAAGAGACACCAAAGGAAAAAAATCCTCCAGTTTTGCTTTGCTCCATTCCTTCTAACCAAATGCACGAATAGTAGTACCATAGTAAAGTTTCCAATTCCTATGTTTTCCTTCACTTTTTCTTTGAACCAGTGGCGATTCTAGTAGGTAGTCTTCAACAGGCTGAAGCCTGCCCTCATAATATTTTGTGAGCTTAGATTTGGTCCACATGAGTATCATATAATGGCTATCTTGCTAAACCGATTCAAATTGT
Source organism: Thinopyrum elongatum (assembly GCA_011799875.1). NCBI lineage: Eukaryota > Viridiplantae > Streptophyta > Magnoliopsida > Poales > Poaceae > Thinopyrum > Thinopyrum elongatum. The sequence continues at coordinate 83,500,931 of CM022300.1, read as the reverse complement.
GGTTCAAAAGAGCATTTAGTTTTCTCCCAGTTAACTTTGTGACCACGATTCATTTATTTCTAGATTTGCAACTGCTTTGAACCAAAGGATCCCTGATGGATCGACATGAATGCAGAGTAACAAAGTGATGCGACGAGTGTACAACCTCTTTGGCATAGCCTTGTCGACCTCAGCATCATTGGGTTGAACGTGGAGGATGGTGATGCTGGTGTGACTGTCGGAGGCGGGGAAGAAGATCTGAGGCCTCTGGAGATGGCGCAGAGGGTACTGCTCCACTGTGATGGACGGTTCTATCGTTGGAGCAGCTCCGGTGAGGTGTACGACGACGAGGCTAAAGCAGGATAAGACAGACAATGTTATTCTGAAGTGGAACTCTAATAGCATCTGCAATAGATGATGTAAAATACATCACCAAAAAGTGCTAGATGTAAAATGCATCAGCCACGCCACGGCCACTCCGACAGATGTTGTAAATACTATTCACTCTAAACTTAACTGAAGAAACTGAACTTTACAGTCAAAACTGAATTTTATTGTCGAAACTGATTGAACTAGTAGCAGAGCATTGCAATACAAGTTTAGGATGTTCGAGCACTAGTAGCAGAGAAGCAATGATCTAAATCAGCAGCCGCTCGAGCAGGGAACGCACTAGCAGAGAGCAACTCGTGCAGCAGCACCGCGAGAGAGTGCTAAAGCAGCAACTCCTGTAGCTGCCGCAGGTCGTGCAGCAGCAGCAGCAGCGCGAGCGAGAGCAAGAGCAGAGCATAGCAGCAGCACGAACGAGAGCAGGAGCGGAGCAGCAGCGCGACCGACAGCAAGAATATAGCCGCAGCGCGAGCGAGAGCCGGAGCAGCAGCAGCTAGTGCTGGTGTGGAAGTCGCCACCGAGGAAGCAACGACATTCGGGAGAGACGCCGTGGAGGAAGTGGCCGGCGACGGCGCCATCGATGGAGACCCGCCATGGCTGCTCGGTATCGAGCACCGGCAGCCCCGTGAGATCGAATAAAAGATAAAATGCAGCGATGAGTGCAGAACCTCCTTGGTGGCTCCGAGTAGGCCTCGAGTTTATCACAGGAATTGGCGAGGGTGCTGCGGTTCCGGTGGGGCAGGTCAAGACAGTGCTGTGGGGATGGAGGTGGCGCGATAGACGAGGCGAACGTCGGGACAACTCCTTGGAGGTGGAGGACGGGGCGGCTGATCCGGCGGGACGACGAGATCAATGACAGATCCTCATCCGGTGCGGTGGATGAGGGATGGTGAGCTGTTGCTATGGACGACGTCGTCGAGGAAGAGCCTCCGGCTGGGCGGCGGTCGGGAGGCCGACGGAGGAGCGTGGGGTTTCGCGGGTTTTGGCGGCCTAGGTGTACGAATGGGGGGGGGACGAAGGGGAAGGTAGGGGGGAGCCATGGCTTAGGGACGCGCTTGTCCGAAATGTAGGGTAAGTTACGAACGTACCCCCACCGGTTTTGACCACGCGACGTCGAGGCAACATTTCCGGCTTAGGGGTAGAAGGGGGATTTCGCGTGTCTGGGCTGCGGGACCGATTTCGGATGAGGAGGGAGTTTTTGCGCGTGTCAAAAATTCGGTATAACAAGGGGCGGCGTGGGTTGAAGAGGCGGGAGTTTCACAGCAGAAGAGACAAAAGATACTCGAGCTTGGAAATTTCGGGATAACAACGCGCAGATTCCATGTTCGGCAGAACAAACTTAACGTGTACAAAAAAAAATTCATACAAGACACAAGAGAGTCATGTCCCCTTCTACTATATTGCTATAAATGCCATTGAAAAAACTACAAGAAAAATGTAAAAAAAATCGGGAGAACAAGATTAGCCTGTACAGTACCAAATCAATTCGCACTTCCCTCAACAACATCAAAAAACAAATCAATTCCCACCACAAGAAAGAGTCATGTCCCTTTTTATATGATTACAAATGCCAGGATCTCGAACTTCAATTTTTGAATCCATGTTATGTTGAATTCGAATATATCGTTAGGTGATCTTGCGGTTTATAATGGGTGTAGTCCTACATTTTGATCTTCCATCTTATGTGAACATTTTACTCCACCCTATGAACATATATATTGTCGTCTACCATATGGACTAAATTTGAATCAATTTTCCTTATTTGAATACGATTGTTGTCAAGTTATACCATCATTTAAATATTATCTTGATAACAGAAAATATGCATATAGTAGTAATCATATTTCACTATGAACTACATGTACCATACGATCTCCAATTCAAATATTTGTATCCATTTTATGTTGAATTCAAATCACAGTACATTGGTCTAGGTAGCGAGATGTTCGGGATAATCTAAACCCTTTTTTCATATGTATAATTTTTGGCCGAATTGGGACAAGTTTTGGTATAAGCTTCTTGCAAACCGGAGATTCTATCAACAAGCCTCGTGGTTCTGAGAGGGAACATGTCACCTTTGTGTGCGAAACAATATACGCTGCCTCCCCCCTGATTTTCTTTACAGAGGCAACATAGAACTATATGAGTGCCCTGTGAAATTTTGCAATTATTCCGGGTTCATTTGGCCTTTTTTATACATTAATTGAGTTTCTGGACATTTAATGTGCATAATTCAAATTTGAACTGCAAGCACATGCTCCGATGCACCAAAGTTGGTCGAAAAATCACATGTGTGTCCTTGGGTGAATTTCTAGGTCCCATGCAAGAAATGAGAATGAAATTCAAACATCTGGGCGTCGTGACTCGGCCGAGAACATTGAGAAACTTCGTTTTTAAATTCCTGTAAATCCAAAACTGGCCTGGAAATCATGAAACTTGGCATGGTGTCATGTCATGGCACTAACATGCTGTGGTAAAAAATTTGGCCAAATTGGAACAAGTTTTGGTATAAGCTTGTTGCAAACCGGCGCTTCTCTCAAGAAGGCTCATGGTTCTGAGAAGGAACGTGTCACCTTTGTGTGCGAAATGATATACGCTGCCCCCCTTGATTTTCTTTACAGAGGCAACATAGAACTATATGAGTGTCGCGTTAAATTTTGGAATTATTTCGGGTTCGTTTGGCCTTTTTTATACATTAATTTAGTTTCTTGTCATTTAATGTGCATAATTCAAATTTGAACTACAAGCACATGCTCCAGTGCATGAAAGTTGGTTCAAAAATGACATGTGTGTCCTCGGGTGAATTTAGAGGTCCCATGCAAGAAATGGGAATGAAATTCAAAAATCTGGGCGTCGTGGCTCGGCCGAGAACATTGAGAAACTTGATTTTAAAATTCTTCTAAATCCAAAACACGCCTGAAAATAATGAAACTTGGCATGGTGTCATGTCATGGTACTAACATGCTGTGGTAAAAAATTTGACCGAATTGGAACAAGTTTTGGTATAAGCTTCTTGCAAACCGGAGCTTTTCTGAAGAAGGCTCGTGGTTCTGAGAGGGAACGTGTCACCTTTGTGTGCGAAACGATATATGCTGCCCCCCTTGATTTTCTTTACAGAGGCAACATAGAACTATAGGAGTGTCGTGTTAAATTTTGGAATTATTCTGGGTTCGTTTGGCCTTTTTTATACATTAATTGAGTTTCTGGTCATTTTATGAGCATAATTCAAATTTGAACTACAAGCACATGCTCCAGTGCACCCAAGTTGGTTGAAAAATCACATGTGTGTCCTCGGGTAAATTTCTAGGTCCCATGCAAGAAATGGGAATGAAATTCAAACATCTGGGCGTCGTGGCTCGGCCGGAAACAGTGAGAAACTTGGTTTTTTAGTTTCTGTAAATCCAAAACACGCATGAAAATTATGAAACTTGGCTTGGTGTCATGACATGGCACCAACATGTTGTGGTAATTTTGCTATCCGATTTGTGAAGGCGGACACATTAATAATCAACAAAGTCATTTTGGAACAAGTGCTGTCACGTTACAATCGGAAACACAAGTATTATTGAAACCGTGGGCGTTCTACTTACCATTTACGTGCCGCCACACGTCCCCTTTTTTTATTGGCTAGGAGGGGCCATGCGGGGTAGCTATTTGAGTACGGGAGGCATGCGATCAAACCCCTGTGCGTGCTTATCGGGAGGAGAGCCCTTTGACCTCCATCTGCCGCCCACCTCTCTCCCAAGGTCTCCATTAATGGCGCCCGAGCCCCTGTTTAATGGCGTGGTTATGTCTCACTCGACACATATTTAAGAGAGAAAAAAGAAAATCTGAAAAGAAAATTTTGCACGGATCTTGATGTAAGATCCGACAGACCTATATAGCATCTACTGCGACTTATAGCAAGACTGATGAATATATAAGGCTGGTCGTAATGGTGAGTATCGTAATACTAGTATCATGTATATGATACTACTGTATGATACTACACCCGTAGTGCATAGTATCATGTGTTAGTATCATACTCTACTTGATCATGGGAGTATCATATCATGATAACTTCATTTATTGCCATGCATGACACATATTAGCACAACATTTAATATGATACGGTATCATGATATGATACTCACCCCATTCTTTCTTCATTTAATTCTATGCCACCTCATCAAATTTGCCTAGTTGGCATGCATGATACTACCTATGATACTCCCATTACGACCAGCCTAAGGACGATAACAATGGATAATAATTGTCTTACATATTTAGGAAGATAATTAAAAAATCCACATGCGGCTACGCCCGAAATACACAAGGGCAAAAGAAGAAGGAAGACGGATACAACGATCTCGCTCACTGATCTCTACTTTCTTGATGCGTTGCAGGTCACGGAGACTAGTTATCGCGGAGAGCGGCGATAATCTCTTTCATCAGTTTCATGTCCTTAATACACTGCTTGGCAGCATCCACGGATTCCTCCACCAGCCTTTCACGCTCGATGCGGAGCATGGCATTCTCGTCCATAAGTTTCTTGACGATGACGCCCATCCTATTCAACAAGGCAGCGGTCTCCTCCGTCTGCTTCGCCCTTCTGGCGATCTTCGCCCTCAGCACGTCGCGCTCGGCCCGGAACTTCGCATTGCCCTCCCCTAGTTGCCGGATGACGCTGGTAGCCTGTTCAAACGAGGCTTTCATGTCGTCCTGCAACCTCACCCAGCCGGAGATCTGATCCATCTGGCTATGGACGATCGCATGCATGCGCCTGTAAGAGTCCTCGCCAGCCCGCGAGACATTTTCCTAGGCCGCCGCGGCGCGGGAGGACCTCTCTGCTGCATTCGCGGCGTGGCGGGACATCTCTACTGCTTCCGCGGCGCGGCCGGACCAGTCTGCTGCATCGACGGCGCGGCGGGACCTCCGTGCTGCATTGGCGGCGCGGCGGGACCTCTGTGCTGCTACGGCCGCGCGGCGGGACATGTCGGATGCTTTCGCGGCGAGGCAGGACATCTCTCATGCTTCCGCTTCCATGCTCGCCTCTCCCTGGTGGTAATCTCTCGACCCAGAACTCACGCTGGCCATGGCAGATGCAAGGGAACGATGATGAATGACTTGTTTGTTTTTATGGATGAGGAGTTGAGGAGGAATGTGCAGTCATCTTGGCATAGTAGTATTTATAACCGAGTACTAATACGCTCCTAGGTGGGAAACTATTTAGGTTGTGTTTGGTGTGAACATGTTTGCAATTAAATATAGCATTGTAGTAATTTGGAATGTGACGAGACGCAAGCTCAAAATTTATTAACGGTTCTAGTTTCGAAGTGCAGCACTATTCCCGGATGGCGTAACGTGGGCACTCGTTCTCAGCCATGGTGTAGCAGTTTTGTAATATGCCATGGTACTTCTTTTTCTACAGCTGTGTACGTGCAATAACTGGCACTGTCGAATAGATATCTTAACAGTTATTGGGGCGTTCGACAGGAATAGCCTCGTGGCGAGCTATAGACTAGTCTTTTTTTCACACGCATTATATCGACACATATCATCTCTCTCCCTCTTTCCCACGCACACACCTAGTCTCTCAGGACTTCTCGCACGCACCATCTCTATCTCCCTAGGTCGATGCCACCCACATACACTTGTACTCTGAGTTTAGTACGTTATACACGAAGAGAAGAGGTGCACGCATGCACTCGTCCTCTCTCACACATGCATCTGTAGCTACGAATTGTAGTGTTCTCAACCATCCGATTGGCTCTATCATAGGTTCCCGTTGCTCCTTGGCCTTGAGATTGAGAAGTTTAAAACGCGGAGGCTAAGCTAGAGGCACGAGGTTTTGGTTAATGTGCAGGCCGCACACGGCACCAACACGACACGAGCTTCGTCTGCCTGGTGCGCTGTCGGGTGTGTACTACTAGTAGTAGTACTACTTTGATGTGTCGCATCAACTAGCAGAAGTCTACAACACTTCCTCAATAAACAAGCATATAAGCTGCTTATACTTCTTACCCAAAGGATCTTTATATCCAACTGACACAAAATATCCGTTCTACTGTTGGAAATTACTTTAACTGCTGATCTGATGTCGAAGTAATTGCTGCATCACCACCAAAACCAACCATCTCTTAAGCTAAAGTAGACCGAGCTAACCCCTATATTAACATATTACTAAGATAAACAGAACACACTGTAGAATCATTTAGGAGGTGAGCTTGTCAATCTGAATGTGGAGAGACACCGTCCTCGACAACCTAGCCCCGGCCAGCAGCTTGGGCGGAACTGTGAAGAAGGTCAGCTCCTGCACGGCGATGTCGCCAGGATCCTTGCTGCTTGTCACCTCGATTTCCACCTTGATGGCATCGGTCCTACCTTTGGGCTCCCCCGGCGGGCCGTTCGCCCACAGCTTGTCCATGTAGTGCGGCGGTGGGGATGCCCTCGCTCTGATGCAGACGACCGACACGGCGATAGGCACGCCGATGTCGAGCACGCCGCCGACCAAGAAAAACGCGGCCGTCCTCCTCCGTGAACAGCAAGAGCCACGGCTCCGACACTGGCACTTGCAGCTAGAGCACCTTGCCGTACTAGATCCTGTGCACGGGCATGGGATGCACGATGCTAATGTGGTGGGGGAGCGCCGGCGGCAGGCCTTCGTAGCTGCAGACGGGCACGAGGCATTGGCAGGGCGCGAGCGGACACACGCTCTGGTGATCGGCGAGCTTGTCATAAGTGACGTAGAGCCCCCAGCCTTCGTGCTGGCACTCCACCCTCACCGAGGAGAGGACGGCATCCATCGCCGTGTTCCTCACGTTGAAGCCGCCGCCGCGCTCGCACTTCTGGCACTGCCGCTGGTTCCTAGGGCACTCGCCGCGGCAGTCCGCGCAGGCCCGGTGCCCTCCCTTGCACTGCACAAATCAATCGAACATCACATCAATCAAGAAACTGACACCTTGCTCGATCAGCCGAACGGACGAGGTGTATTCGAACCTCATACACTGGAGGCTTCAAGGGGCGGAGGCACAAGGGGCAGTGGAGCAAGGTGAGGTCCATAGAGACCATAGAGAGCTCCATCATCGGGGCCTGTTCTGTCGGACTGATCTCGCCCTCCTCGTGCACAACCATCTCTCGCTTTAGGGCTGGGGCATTAGAAAGTTTTACCATCACATATTCATACTACTTCAAGGTGCATTAAATCAACACATGCAAGTATCAAAAGGAAAGTCACGGCATGCATGCATGCGTTGTAATTAATGCATGGGTAAACGCAAATTATTGAAATATATCGAGTGCACTGCTTTGATGTGTCGTGTCAACTCGTACAACAAGGAGAAGTTTGATTACAACGCCCTCTCCCTCGCCCATGAGGGTGGTGGCTCGCTGGACTAGGAGAAGCTTTCGCTACACGCTCTCCCTCCCGCACGCGGTGGACATGCATCAGTTCATTCGGTGTCAGATGGCCAGAAGCATACTAGTAGTACTCCACTGTAGTAGTACCATCATTGTTCGACTTCCCAAAGAGGTGAAGAGCCAAGCGCAACCCGAACGCTTGTGTGGCAGTTTCATGTGTAGTGGAGATAGTATAGTGACATAGTCTAGGATAGCGTGTATCGTGCCTCAGAGCAAGTACAATAGTGGGCTTATAGCCCGCTTACATGGCATTTTTGTCTATGTGGAGGAGAGAGATGTGAAAACTAAGGGGAGTGGGCTCTCATGCAAGAGCCTAGCTATATGCGCATTCCTAGGTAAATGCAATAAATGTGAAGAAAGAGATAGAGAGAAGATGAAAGAAAGTACTAATGCAATAGCCAACCTTATAGCCCACATTATTGTATGAGTGCATATAGATGATGGCTATATTTGACATGGCGGTTTCTTGTAGCCATCGGATTGCTATATTATTAACCATGCTCTAAGCTTAAAATCGTTGGAGTCGGCTCCATGCTATGAGGCCGTCTCGAAGCATTTTTTTATTAAAATAATCTTCTGGCCCTACCTGTCATCCTGGTGATTGTACTCTGATCTGGTCAAGACAGGAATATATATTTTAATTTGTGGTGGGGTAAATATTAGAGGTTGCAGCACATATATTGTACAATGTGGGTCTTTTATCCAAGTTTAGAGGCAAGCAAGTGGGGCCAGTGCTATGATGTGTCACGTCAACTCATACAATGAGGAGAAAGCTTGATTTTACTACTAGTATGCCCTCTCCCTCGCCCATGCGCGCGGTGGCTTGCAGACGAGGACATGCTTTTGCTTACTACAACAAGCTATCCCTCCCGCACGCTGTGGACGGACATGCAACAGTTGATTCGATACTGTAGAAGTAGTAACATCATTGTTCGTCTTCTCGAAGAGGCGAAGAGCCTAGCGCAACCCGAATGTGTTAGTTGCGAATGCTCGCATGACAGTCTTTGTATAGGGGTGGGGCGTGGTGCGACAGTTTTGTGGCAATTCTTTTTTATGTCTCTCTCCTCCACATACACAAAATTGCCATGTAAGCAGGCGATAAGCCCACTATTGTACTTGCTCTTAATAGTATAGCCCTGTAAACCGGAAAGGAGGGACTACTCCCTCCGTTCCTAAATATTTGTCTTTCTAGAGATTTCAACAAGTGACTACACCGTAAATGAGTACATACGGAGCAAAATGAGTGAATCTACACCGTAAATAAATACATAGTTCTCTCATTTTCCTGTCCGCCTTGGTCGCGGTGCACAATATTGAGTATAGTACTACTGACTAGTCTCTTTTTGACACGCATTTACGTTGATACGGCTTGAATGCCAACGAGGCAGAGGGTAGCAGTTCCCGAAAGGTTGAACGCTCAATGATGCCTCCGCATTCAATTAGCATGCAGAGGTAAGTAATTGGAGAAGCAGAATGGAGCCAGCACGATGTGAATGCAACGCAGTTTGGACTCTCATATAAAGGTGCCCCACACTCCAATCCATCCACTCCTAGTCTCTGCACAACACTGCCCACTCCAATCCAAGACCAAGACCAAGTGACCAGAAGCAACAAGCACCCATGGCGTCGATGGACGTGAGCGGCAGTCGGCTGTGCCGGATCGTCCAAGGCACCGGCCTGCGGCCCCGCACCATGCAGTTTTTCCAGATGGTGCTGGCGACCGCCGGCGTCATAGCCCGCGTTGACGCCGGCTTCGCCTCTCGCATGTACCAGATGATGGTCGACTCCATCCGCAAGTTCACCACTGTCAAGAAGCACGCGGACGACCTTGCCGTACTGCTCCAGCCCGTGCGCCAAGGCTCCTCATTGCCTGCCACCCTCATCGGCCTCCAAGGTGATGAACTCTTTGAAGCACTGGTGGCCCTGCAGCTGCCGAAGGTCACGACGAAGAATGTGCACCTCGAGGCCGCGCTCGCCGCGCAGCACCTCACCATGCAGGAAACCGTCGATCTGCACATCCACGTCTATGAGGAAATCGTCTACTTAGGCCACTATAAGGCCAGCGAGGACAGAAAGATGTTGGCCTTCTTCCAGCGCCTGGAATCTTTGGACGCCATTGTTCAGAAGCACGTCGACCTGGCCACGAAAGCCGCTGCTACTTAGGCGCCGTTCGGTGGGCCGGCTCCCTGAGTCGCGGAGGTGGACGTCGTCGATGGATGCATCTTTCTTCTTGCCTCCTGTAACCAACACTGCATCGCCTCGTGGCCTTAATGTTTTATTAGTGTATTGCATTTTTATTCCAGTCGTAAATGACATGTGTGATCCCTTGCTCTTATTTGGCGTTAATTATATGTAGTATCAATGTCTTTGTCCTGGTGTACTACCTAGGTCCTGGTTTATTAGTCCCTTTTGTAATTTGTGCTAAATTTTGACCAAAGATTTAACTGACAAAATGTTAGTGCATGTCAACAAAAATTATATCATTTGATTTGTATTTGAACATAGTTTTCAATGATATAATTTTGGTGACATGCATGAACCTTTTGTTAGTCAAATTTATTGTCAAAATTTGGCACAGATTACGACGGGGAGCAATAAACTAGGACGGAGGTAGACTGGTCCGTCACCATTGTGTTTTGTGTCTAATTTTGACTTCAGCGACCCAACCTACATGGAGGGAGTACTGTATATATTGGCGCGACAACCAAACTTATATATATTCAAAACTGAGCATTACTACAAGTCACGAGTTCAAAACAAGAAAGTGGAACAAGTACAGCATGCCTGTGTCGTTCGCCCCCCACACAGTCGCGGTGCACAATGTAGTAAATGACTAGTCTCTTCTTGACCCGCATTTACATTGATACGGCTTGAATGACAAGGAGGGAGAGGGTAGCGGTTCCCGAGACATTGAACAGTCAATGATGCATCCTCAATTAGCATGCAGAGGGAATTAATTGGAGAAGCAGAATGGAGCCAGCACGATGTGAATGCAACACAGCTTGAACTATCATATAAAGGCGCCCCACCACTCCAATCCATCTACTCCTAGTCTCTGCGCAACACTGCTCACTCCAATCCAATACCAAGTGACCAGAAGCCACAAGCACCTATGGAGGCGATGGACGCGAGCGGTAGTCGGCTGTGCCAGATCATCCAAGATGCCGGCCTGCGGCCCCGCACCGCGCAGCATTTCCAGATGGTGCTGGCGACCATCAGCGTCGTAGCCCTCGCCGACGCCGGCTTCGCCTCTCGCATGGACGACATGATGGTCCACTCCATCCACAAGTTCACCGCCGTTAAGAAGCACGCGGACGACCTTGCCGTACTGCTCCAGCCCGCGCGCCCAGGCTCCTCATTGCCTGCCACCCTCATCGGCCTCCATGGTGACGAACTCTTTCAAGCCCTGGTGGCCTTGCAGCTGCCGGAGGTCGCGACGAAGAATGTGCACCTCGAGGCCGCGCTCGCCGTGCAGCGCCTTACCGTGGAACAAACCGTCGACCTGCACATCCATGTCTACGAGGAAATCGTCTACTTAGGCCACTACAAGGCTAGCAAGGACAGAAAGATGTTGGCCTTCTTCCAGCGGCTGGAATCTTTGGACGCCATTGTTCAGAAGCACGTCGACCTGGCCACGAAAGCCACTGCTACTTAGCTACCGTTCGGTGGGCTGGCACCATGAGTCGAGGAGGTGGACGTCGTCGATGGATAAATCTTTCTTCTTGCCTCCTGTAACCAGCACTGCATCGCCTCGTGGCCTTAATGTTTTATTAGTGTATGGCATTTTTATTCCAGTCGTAAATGACATGTGTGATCCCTTGCTCTTATTTGGCGTTAATTATATGTAGTATCACTCTCTTCGTCCTGGTGTACTACCTAGGTCCTGGTTTATTAGTCCCTTTTGTAATTTGTGCTAAATTTTGACCAAAGATTTAATTGACAAAATGTTAGTGCATGTCAATAAAAATTATATCGTTTGATTTGTATTTGAACATAGTTTTCAATGATATAGTTTTGGGACATGCATGAACCTTTTGGTAGTCAAATTTGTGGTCAAAATTTGGCACAGATTACGATGGGGAGCAATAAACCAGGATGGAGGTGGACTGGTCCATCACCATAGTGTTTTGTGTCTAATTTTGACTTCAGCGACCCAACCTACATGGAGGGAGTACTGTATATATTGGCATGACAACCAAACTTATATATTCAAAACTGAGCGTTACTACATGTCACGAGTTCAAAACGAGAAAGTGGAACAAGTACAGCATGCATGTGCCGTTCGCGTCGCACCCCCACACGGTCTGTCCGGCACGCCGCTCAAGCTAGGGAACGCTTGTTGTCTTAGCATTTTCACTGTCAGGTGGGGCCGCAGTTGAGCAAACCGACTATCGGCAAATCCCCACCCTGCCCACCGCGCGTCGGCTGAGTTAGAATTAGAAGAGAGAAACGAGGGAGAAAAGCTAGCTGTAGCATGGACGCTATTGTCAGATGGGACTCGTGTTGATAGAATAGGAGTACTGAGTACTCGTACCTCTTTTTTTTAGGGAAAAAGTAGTCGTACGTCTAGTACCACTAGTTGGGTGCGTGCGACCTTTACCTAGCATCACTTTAGGTCTCCTTTTCGAACCGCAGCTACGCTTCATAGTACATATTTTTTCACGCATTTATCCTCCTAAATGTACTCCTAGGCTATTTCCACATGCTCCCTTTTGCCGACATGAGGGACATAGAGCATCTGGGTCGTAGTGCATGCACGACTCAGAGCATATGCAACCATGCCGGCGTACTTTACATTTCAGACCTCATGAATTACATGCAAACCCCCCGCAGAAGAATAAATAAATAAATGAATTACTACATGGAAACCGGATTATTTTCATAGAAACCGGAGCACGTTCATTAAATTTTGGACATAACACATTTATAAAAAATGACCGGACTTAAACCAGTCTAAGGGCCTCTTTGATTCGCAGGATACTGAAAACACAGGAATGGGGAAAGTATGATGACGATGAACCGAGAGGAGGAGGAAGAGGAGGAGTACTGTACATGCTAGAGACTGGACTGTAGCACATTGTTTTTATGGCCATATCACCACATTGTTTTCTATGGCCTATCACCTGCTGGTTCACTGGGCTCCCGTGGTTCGCACTCCTCCGACGTGAGTAGTAGTACTAGTATATACACTATATATACCGCATGATTCTTTGCTCCGTCTTACGTACTTCGCCGACATGTGGGAGAGCCAGCATCCGGGTCGACGTGTCATGCACCAGATTAGAGTGGGGAACGGAAGGGGGGGCATCACCCCGATCGTAGTGCTAGTAATTAATGACTATAGTGAGTAGTCATATCACAAGACCCCGTCTTTCCAGTAGTAACGCGTCGTCAAATCGCACATCCCTACCTTTCCAGCAGTAAGTTGAATCCGCTACTCCCTCACCCTCCTCGCCTCTCTGTCAAACCGCCTACGTGAAAACTACTGCGCGTATTGCCCAGGAAAAGCCCCGCCCTCAACTTTTAACTACTCATAGTATAATTTTGTATCGATGAATTGCGCCATGGAGCACAAAACCAAAAGAAAAAGGTGGTACATGTAAACAAATACATTTCAAGCTCTAGCTAGCGATTCGGAATGTAAACCGTGCATGTGTTTATACGTATAGGTTACTTCAAAGTACTGAGTCCATTGATGCAATGTGGTCAAACTGTACCATCGATATCTCAAAGGCAAAATATTTCGAGCTTGTTCATTCTGTATAAATACTTGTACTGTATGTTTTTTCACCCGTACGTGGGGTTGTTCAATGAATGGAGGGCCGAGGAGCACAAGTGAACAATACTACTACTAGTAAGTAGGAGTCGCACAGTTAGTCACGTTAAATAGAGAGTTTCTTTTCTTTAATGCCACGTACACAAATTGAAACGCTTGTTGTGGAGAGAAAAAGATAATCACTCCACTATATATATAGGCAGGGGCCTGAGCGCTTGCTTTACTAGGTTTGCTCTCTTCATTCTCTCATCCTCTCCAGATCTAAACAAGACAGCGGTTGCAACATTTTCTCTTTGCTCACCGCTGGTCATAGATCCGGCCGGATCCCTTCGGCCGGTGTGTGTAGAGGACTAGGTGCATCGTTCACGCGGTCATCGGCGGTGAGGGAGGAAACCCACAGCTGCCGGCGGGTCCCAATTGTCTGCTCGTGTCGTTCTCTCTGACACAGCGCCGGCTCGGTAGGTCCTCCGACCCTTCTTCCTCCCTGCCGTATTGTGTGCAGATCCGACCTGCCACCGCCGACATCCCGACGACCCTCAGGTATAAGTTCCTTCGAAAGTTCGCTCTACTGCCCCATCTCCCCACGTGTCTGCATGTGGATCTTTTTCTACTTCCATCAGCTCTTCCAAAGCCACCTAAATTTTTAGTATTATTGGAGGTAAAGCTACTTCATGCAGTCGAATCTAGGACTTGGTTCAAACAACGAAGAAAGGGGGGAAGTCGTAGCATGAATCTAGGACTTGATTCAAAGAGGAAATAATAGGGGGAAAGTAGTAGAGACTGGATACCCAACTGGTCTCTTGGTTGAAAAGGGAAAGAAAGGGAAAAGGCAGTACAAACTGGATAAGGAACATATCTATTATTGGTTGAAAAAAGGATAGAAAGTGGCGGCTAGTGGACAAGTCAACAGAGTATGTCCAGGATTAGATTTGCTGCCCTTACATATTAAAAGGTCTCCAGGATTAGATTTGCTGCCCTCACAGAGTATGAACAAACTCGGCATCACCACTTTATGCCTCCTTGTAGGTACATTGTGCTGATGCGTCCACTGTCGCATGTCCTTATACCAACTTTTTGCTGTTGTTAATGTAAGGGCGCATGTAAAATGAAGCGATCACACTGTTACCTTAAGGACATGTCTAACCAGTGTTATTGTTAATCTAATGCCTCCAGTGATATGATGCAATTAAATTGTGTTACAAATGGTACTCCTGCTGTTTTCCCAAGTATGATAAGTAAGTTGCTTCTTTACGCTGCTGAGTGTCCCGGTGTCCCCACTATCCCATGCCCTTAAACAAACTCTTTAGCTGCTGTTGATCTACTGTATCTGGTAAACAAGCAATGCCACCATTAAAGTAATCCCATATTTGACGAATGTCATTGTTGATCGTAATGCTTCCGGTAACATGAACAATGCTGCCGTTTTAAAATTTCTACTGTCCCTGCGTGATTGCCATGAACATAATCAAGATGCTTCTTTTCATTTCGTGTATGTTTCGTATCTTGTTATTGACCAGCAACTGTTTTCTTTCTATCTTTTTGTGCAGATAGGGATATCCATTTCACCTCGTTGCTATTGTGACCTTTTGGTGAACTGCACAAAACACTTTTTTTTGGAATGAGTGTCTTGTGCAGTTCAACTAAAATGTCACGTGGGCAACGTCTCTCAATTTTGGTGGAACTGCAGAAAATGGTGATTGGAGTTTCCAAAATCTCCGTCAAACTCTGCTGGTAATCTCGTGCAACATTTTATTAGCCTTTGCAAGATGAGCCGTCACCGTCACCACAATGGCACTTTATTTTAGTGGAACTACACAAAAGGATAAGCAAATTATAGTTGCACATTACATGAGCAGGACAGCCAACCTTAATGTTGCTCAATTTTAGTGCAACTACTAAAGAAGAACCTGCCAGCTCATGAGAGCAACTACTTCTTGCTAGCTGAATGATGCAATCTTTGCTTCATTTCAGGTGAACTGCAAAAAAAGTCGCATGAATTGAATCATGGATCTGCAGGTTGACCTCATTGAGTTGTGGCAGCGTAGAGGCCCCTCTCTCCGTTATGGTTCCCATGACAGGGTATGTTCCTTTTTGGTTGATTTTGACTCTGCATCCAGTTAGTGATCTTGTGCTACTGTTTTGGCACTGCTACTGCCACTGATAAAATGAAGTAATAATACATTTAAAATAGAACTACTGTCTTAGCTACCATTTCATTTCCAATGTAGATAATTTGCAGAAAAAAAGTGATTCAAATGAGTCGACGCTCCTCCTCTCTAACTGGCGGGCGCCATAATTTTATTTGAACTGCACAAAAAAGTGATTGAAATGAGTCAACGCTCCTCCTTCTACTGCCACACTGAGGTGTTAATGAATTTCAATGAATCGCTTTCATGGCAAGATATGGGGACATGAAGAATAACTTGATCTCCCAAAGTCATCTCACACCGGTCAGTACTGTCCTTTATCAACATGATTGTGCTTTGTCATACTGTGCTAATGTTGTATTTTTTAAATAAAGCTATTCTATCACAATCTTTTCTTGTTTTGGAAATAAAGTTTGCTTCAATTAGTGCCACTATTATAGTAATCATGCTCTTTCTTATCTGTGCAAACAGGAATAATCAACTACAGTTGTTGTGATGGTCAAGAGCATTCGCCAAGTTCTTGGGTTGTATGACACGGCTAGCCAAGATGGATTTAATCCCGATATTCACTTTATCAAAAGGCTCTAATGGGTTGGTTCTGAATCTTGCAAGCTGGGAATCAATGAGATGTGTAGGCATCTTTGTTGTACTTATTATTTGAATCTTATTTGTTGGTTCTGAATCTTGCAAGCTAGGAATCAATGAGATGTGTAGGCATCTTTGTTGTACTTATTATTTGAATCTTATTTGTTGGTTCTGAATCTTGCAAGCTGGGAATCAATGAGATGTGTAGGCATCTTTGTTGTACTTATTATTTGAATCTTATTTGTTGGTTCTGAATCTTGCAAGCTGGGAAACACGGCATGATGATGCAGAGGATAGCAACCATAACAAACTGTTCAAACTTGGTAGTATTGTCTGTGTGAAAGTGCGGCAAATGTGCTGATCGTGTGCGTCCTGAGAATAATAATTCTAATTGTTGTGCATGTTGATCCTGTGGCACTGATAGAACGAGCCAATGCATTGCTTGTTTTAAGAATAAATTTTAATTAAAGCTAATTAAATTTAAGTAAAGTGACCACTAACACTTGTTATTATAGTACCAATACAAACCCGCTCGTGAACCGACGTGTGGCCGGAATAGGTTTCCTAATGGAGGCGTTTGATTCTGCCGAGGGTGCATGTTCTGCCGGGCGTGCAGCGGGCGAGGGAGGGGTAGTAACTGTTGTCGCCTGTACACACTCAGTTTACTGGTAAATATAGTTCCCCAAGAGCTGAAAAACGAACTACTGCCGTCGCCTACCCACTCGTTCACTTGAAGAGACTCCAATGGCGATCCGAGGGGTGAGCCTGCTGGATATGGACTTCTGCAAGGAGTTCACTTTTGAGTTCGCCGTTCAGACCCATGGCAGCACCAAGTTGAATGTGATGTACACCAACGATCCGGACTCGGTGAAGCTCTGCCTCGCCGAGTTCAAGCAGTACCTACAGGAGGAGAAAGCACAAGGTCGTAGTACTAGACCCTGTGCTCATCCATTCGTCTCCTGACAGGGACCAGCGGATTGCCGTCGCCCAGGTATGCGTGCGGGACAAGGTTCTCATCTACCACTGCTGTAGGGCCATCAGAGGTTCTGGAGCATTCGCCCGTTTCATCGGCAGTGCCGACTGCACCTTCACTATGGTGGAGAGAAGGAAGAACGCGACAATTCGGCCATCTGGTGCAACAAGCTTGTCGACATCCAGAAGCAATACAAGATCACCGGCAACGGGCAGGAGAAGGACTCCGTGGTTGACCTCGCCGAGACCATCATCGACCCCTGCTATGCCAACATGAAAGAAGACGACGATACTAAGGACCTGAACACGTGGGAGGTACCTCTGAATCTAGCCTACATAACCTACGCAGCCAAGGACGCATACGCATGCTACGACATGTACAGGCGGATCTTGGACATGAGGGCGTGTCTGCTTCCCGTAACCAACGAGTACACGGACAGCCACAACGTCATGATCAAGCGTGCCAGGAAGGTCTATATGATGTACTTTATCTGTTTAAGCACATTTATCATCTAAGTGTTTCATGCATTAGCCTATGTGTCGTAATTATCTGTTTTGTCTGAAATATTTCGTCTAAGAACCCATTAACCTGTTTGCTTTTTTTAGTGGCTATTTGCTTATGTATGTAACTAGTTCATTGGGCTGCTGTGCTTTGAATCTCCTTCCTCCCAACATATTCCCCTTCTCAGGTGGACCCAACAGGTCTTGTACACAGACATCTGGGACCAACCACCTATCCATTTGTATTTCTTTATTTTGTTTAATCTTTCATCCTCTTCCTACAGGGGCTGGCGGCGCTTCCGCGTACGCCTCATCATAGCCTATGGCGTTGGCCAGGCCCTCCCTCTACTCCCACACATTCTCTGGCGGCGGCAGCTCCATCGGCCCACCCTGCACCCGAACAAGTCAACCCTCGTACTTCCCTCCGCCTGCGTCTTCCCCCGCTCTGGTTCGTTCGGTCCGAGGTCTCGATGTCGTCCTCCGCCTAGGTGCTCTCGCCGCGCCGCCGCCGTCTGTCATTCCCAACATGGTCTGCAAAACAAGAGGAATCGAGAGATGACTATTCGTCGAGAGGCTGACAGTCTCGGGCCCACCAGGTCCATGGCCTAGGTTTTGCTGTTTAACATGCGCAGCCCACGACATGTTTCAACTTTTTTTTGGGTCCAGCAGGTATCAAGCGGCCTCTCGGCCTCCCAGCCTAGCTTGTCTATAACATCAGCAGCCCAAGTTATGTTTGTTTTTTCAAGACGATGCATAGCTCAGTTCTATTTTTCTATAAGAATGCAAAACTGAACCTATGTTTTCCCTTCTAGAATAGTATATATATATATATATATATATATTTATATCTTATTTACTTACATATATATAATAGAAACAACATAAGGTTCCGTTAAACCTATCGTTCGTCCAACAATTTTATAGACCTTCCCACTTCCTTTATTTTTCGTTTTCATTAATCCTATATCTGAATTTTCTCCCACTTTCTTTTTCGATGTAATCTGTGTTTTCTCCCAGTACTTTTCCCTAGAACCAACTCAACTATCCCATGTCTAGCCTAAAAAATAATAATACCCCACGTCCTATTAACTCATCAAATTAAAATGATATTTTATTTCGTAAATCGAAAGTTCTTACAAAATAATAACAATAATTGTTTATATATAACTTGGCAAGTTAACTCCTGGTGATTGCGTACATAAGCTTGCAAAGATTTTACTGACCAATGCATTAATAGACGTGCAATCATGTGTTTATGTTTTTATAACATTTCTTCGTCCAGCCCAACATGATATTTTCACCCAGCCCAGCAAGTCCGCGGATTTCGAGAAAAAAGCAAATGGGCTTTAAATTCTAACATAATATATAAACGGGCTGCATAGACGCTACATCATTGTTTCACCCAGCCCACCAAATGGACTAAAAAAACCAAATGGACTGGCTGACATGTGGGCCGGTAGGTCGAAGCCTAAGCACTTTCGCAAAAAAAAATACAAAGGTCGAAGCCTAAGCAATTTGTTGGATTTACATCCAACGGCCGACATTCTTCTTCAATATCTCGTCTTCTTCCTCCAGCGCTGCCGGGACCACCTGCTCCATCCTCCGGCGGCGAGCGGCGCTGTTTTGTGCGCCTCGCAGCGAAACGTTACCCCACCGACGGCCAGGCCATCCCTCCACTCCTCCGCACCTCCTGTTATTCTCTGCCGAGTGTAGGCCCACCCCGCACCCGAACCAGTCAAGTTTGCCACTCCTCTCCGTCTGCGACTCCACTGCTGCGTCTTCCCCATCTCCGGGGCATTCCAGTCTGGGGCCTCAACGTCGTCCACCGGCCTTGGTGCG
Source organism: Thinopyrum elongatum (assembly GCA_011799875.1). NCBI lineage: Eukaryota > Viridiplantae > Streptophyta > Magnoliopsida > Poales > Poaceae > Thinopyrum > Thinopyrum elongatum. The sequence goes on along the minus strand of CM022300.1, from coordinate 83,481,347 downwards.
CTCTGCACGGTGTGGTCAACGTGGTCAACAAACGAGAGTCATCGGAAAATGACTGTACATGGAGAGGCTGACAGTGGGGACACACCACGCCCATGGACGCATGCATGCAACTGTATCCTTTTTACCCTGAAAAATAATGTTTTCTCCCCCTGACAGCTGGGACCCACCAGCTACATCTTCGTACGCAAGGAAGTGCGTCCTTATTACGGGCAAAAAAATTGATTCTTCCCCCTGACAGCTGGGACCCACCTGCTATATCTTCGCACACAAGGAAGTGCGTCCTTATCCTCCCTGACAGCTGGGACTCACCCGGTCGAAGCGTACGTAGCGTTGTCTGTGTACATACTGGTCGATCGGTCTGTCTGCCACGATGAACCGTGGCCGAGTAAGGAGCGGTAGTAGTTCAGGCAGTCCAGTCAAAATAGTGTACACGTATGTACAGCCAGATGCCAAAAAATACGGCCACGTACGTACATACGAGCTGGGTCTCGAACGTGTACCCGCGCATACGTACGACCAGGGCTCGTGTACATGGAGAGGCAACGAACGGCAGCAACGGCGTCCTGTTCATCGGAAGCCAACCGGCTGGGCCGGAACGGAGAAACTGCGTCATGTTCATCAGGAGGCAATGGAATGTGTCGTGTTCATCGGGAGGCAACGTAATACGTCGTGTTCATCGGGAGCCAACCGGCTTAGACGGAACAGCCGAAACGAGGTCTAGCATACCGTAGAACGAAGGAAATGGGCCTTCTGTTTGACTGCGTATGGTCGAAATGGGGTCCTGTTCATCAGGAAGGGTCTAGCGTACCACAAAACGGAGGAAACGGACTTGTGTTGGATTGCCTACGGTCGAAACAGGGTCCTGTTAATCGGGAGGGGTGTGGCGTACCACAAAATGGAGGAAACAGACTTGTGTTGGAGCGCCTACAGTCAAAATGGGGTCCTGTTCATCCACCGTCTACTGCCTCGCTCCAGCCTCCACGAGCTACTGTTAATCCACCGTCGACCTCCTCATGCCTCCACGGGCTACTGTTCATCCAGCCTCCACCGGCTGCAGTTCATAGAGCCTCCACAGGGTCCTGTTCATCGACCCCCAGCCGACTGGGGTGCGACGGCCTCCTCGGGGTCTTGTTCATCCAGCGGCAATGACCTACTACCATGGGGTCCTGTTCATCCAATCCCCACAGGGAACTGTTCATCCAACCCCCAACAACGCTCACTGTTCATCAAGAGGCAGCAGGTTCGATCGGCTTCAGTTAGCAGCAGTAGCGAAGGAATCGCTCGATCGGGTTCAGTTAACAGCCAGGGATCGATCGATCGCTCGGGTTCAGTAACGCCTAGCCAGTGCAATCGCTCAGGTTCAGTAAGCGAATGCCTCGCTCGGGTTCAGTTAGAGCCCAACGCCACGCACCCACGCGCGTACGTGTACGAGAGAAACGCGCAATCCGTCCGTGCATCGCTCGGCCCCGACCACCCACGGTAACCGGGAACTCCCCGAAATTTTCCTCGCCCTCGCTTCTGCCATGATTTTTTTCGTCATGGACGGCCCAAAGAATGTCATGCAGGTGCGTCCCTGGCCCGCCCAGGACGAAAACCCATTTTCTATCATGATTTTTTTTCATAGAAGTATGAGCACACCGCATCTGTGATGATACATGCTTTTGTCACAATTATCGTCATAGAAGTGTCATAAGCATGACATAATTTTTTTTTGTTCGGCCCAAAATGTCACGGATGTGTCTTTTTTTTGTAGTGTTGGTTTCTACACCCGTAACGTGTTTGGCAAGTTTCAAGCAGAAGTGACTGCCTCCACAGGGTTTGTGATGAACGAAGTTCCTTCTCCTGACATTGGAAGCATGAGATTTGAGCTCTTTTCAAATTACTATGAAGACCCCAAGATATTTACAATGAATGTTGTGCTGGCAGAAGAGACATTTGAGTGTAGCTGCAATTGTTTTGAGATGAATGGAATCATATGTGCACACATCATTAGAGTAATGGTCCACCTCAATGTCCAAGCTATACCGCAGCACTACTTGCTAGAAAGGTGGTCAGAACAAGCAACAACACCAACGGGTGGTAGCGGCCATCTTCTCGATTTCGCGCTCCCTTCAAACAATACACTCAAGTACAACTCGTTGTGCAGAAAATTCACATGGTTGGCCTCCCAAGCTTGTAGCAATGATGTTGCCGGCAACTTACAAAATGATGCAGCTCATATGCTTGAGCCCATTATAGCTGCAGCAAGGAGAGGGGAATTACCGGAGCAGCGGGAAGCGTAATAGCAGTAGGCGACCCAGCATGAGAGCACAACACAAGGTGAACGGAAGCCATCAACAATGCATCGAAGGGGGCCAACCCATCAGCAAAAACATCCCCAAATGCAACAGCAACAACCGGCTACCCCACACATAGCACAAGATACCGGGGAGGGACCCATGCTTCAAAACCCAGCACATGTGCCGAAGAAAGGTCGACCGACGGAGAAGTCTAAAAGAAGAAAGACTTTACTTGAGCAGTGAGAAGATGCTCAAAAGAAGAAGGCAAAAACAGATGAGAAGAAGAAAGAAACCAAGCCCAAAAGAAAACCTGGACCAAAGAAGAAAACATACATCTTCTCGTATTGCAAAGAAGATGATCACAGTGTTGTAACATGTGAGTTATTGAAGGCTGCGATGGCTGTCCAGAAATGCAACTACTGTAGCGAGCCTGATCATGTAGTGAAGCATTGTCCCTACCTAAGGGCTGCGATGTCAATGGAGGCTGGTGTTAGTAGAGCAATAGAGCTTAGGCTCTGAAGAAAAAATTAAGAGAAGAAAAATGACATGAAGAAAAACAGACTGAAAATGCTTCCTAGAGTGTTTGGTGTCCCTCCAGAATGTATACTATCTCAAATGAACTGCTTTTTCATGCTAGTTTTTGTCCACATGAGAAAAGTCTGCTTCAAATGTGTAAAAGAAGTCTCTTATTTGAACAACATTTGTGCTTAAATTGTGTGTTGGGCAAGTGAGGATACCTATATTTATAGTGCTTATAATGTGTTTAATTTCACAGGAAAAACTTTTATGTTGTGTCTACATATCAGTGTTGGACAAAAATGATGAGGTCTTATTAAATATGTCTATATATATGTGCTTCCTTATACTGATGAGTGCTTATAATGTGTTTAATTTCACTGGAAAAACTTTTTTGTTGTGTCTACATATCAGTGTTGGACAAAAATGATGAGGTCTTATTAAATATGTCTATATATATGTGCTTCCTTATACTGATGCTCCACTGAGACAAACCGAAATTAAGAGCAGAGTCATGGTTGGAAAGCTATCCTGATGCTTCAATGGGAGAACAGAGAAAAAAAGATGTTACTGAGTGAACATATTTATGCAACAAACTTGCATTTTGAGTAGAAAAAAATGCTCCTTGCGTGAAGAAGCAACGAGTTGGAAACTAAAAAGATTCGCTATAGGGGTACGACTGCTTCCTGGAAGCATTTCAAAAAGAAGAAAAAGTAAAAATGTGAACCTGTATATAAAACCTAGTTAGAACCTATGACATTGGTTTTCGACAAACTGAAAACTATATAAAAATAATACCAACAGTGATCATATATTCATCACACGTGAGCGCGTGTTGCATTCATCATCGACGAAAAAAGAAAAGGGATACTAAAAGAAGCAAGTGAGGGTACAGAAGAAAATTTCATTAAAATGTGCTGTATCAACATCCATATAGGACATGAAAAACATGTCAAACCCATGTCGATGGGCGTGTCTAAACAGAAGTACCAATCCAACATGAGGTTTTGCATCCATTACACCGAGTCTACATTCTTGTTTACAACAAAAGTTGTGAACTACAGCCCACAATAGTTGAGGATAGACACAAAACCTCCCCGAAAGAATGAACTCCACCCACCCCTTGATGTTGATGATGAAAACTGATCTTCAATCAAAGTTCTAGCAACTTCTTCAACTTGTCTGCGGGGTCCAACGTATTGCTGGGATGCTTCATAAGATCTGCTACAGTGCGTTTCCGGAGATTTGGGATGCAACTCTGTGACAATGGAAATGAAAAAAAGCAGGGAATTAAAAATGGATAGAAAGAAAATGATAAACTCCCAACTAGAACAACTGTATGCTCCAATTTATAGAAAAGGATAAAAATTGTCACGTCATCAAAATGCTTCATGTCAACACCATCGAAGTTTTCCAAGAAAAGAATTGCATAGAAGCCACAATTATAACTAAAAAAAATTCATAGAAAGATATGAAAATTAATAAACACTAACCACCCACAAATTCAAATCTCTGTATTTTGGACAAAAAATACTGGAAAAAAAAATGCTTACTGCGTTGATTGCTTCGGGTAATCTGGGGTGACCTTCTCAAAGCAATCAAGATCAAAGTTGAATGAAGATTCACTGCTTGCAACTTTCTTTATGTTGGCAATCTGATTGGATGCAACACAATAAAAACAGATTCAAATACTGAAAAAGAGGGGGTGTTTTCTTTGAATCATACAAATTTGAAAGATGAAAAAAGAAAATGATAAAGCAAAGAAAGATCATTACCACATTGTTGGTTGCCTTCTGCAGCAAATTAACATCCATGGGGTTCTTGACGGAGTCGAAAACATTGAATTGCTTGTGCAACAAGTTCACAACAACCATAGCCCAATGCTTATTCTGAACGACAGTAATGAAGAGCTGGATGCAACATAAAAAGAAACTAGATGTTACATAACAGGCTTCAGAAAAATAAGGTGAAAAATGTCATAGGAGTCAAGAGAAAAAACTTACTAGATCGCTTTTTGAAATATGGCTATTTTCACATGCCCTTCTTAACTCTCTTTCACACTTCTTGTGATCAAACAAGTCAGGATCCATGGCCAATTGACACTGGAAAAAAAGAGTAAAATGCAACAAGATAGCACAACCAGATGAGTTTATGTATGTTGCAAAAAAGTGACAAAAAAGAACCACAATATGGAGGAAAGACTAACCCCCATAAACACTAAGAATGCAAACTTCTTCGGCTTCTTCTTGTTGTACAACTGCTCCAAGTTGAAAGTTTTCAGATACAGTGTCATTACCTCGCTGTCAATATCAGCTCGTGGCTTTAATGAAGCATGGAAGTTCTGAAGTGATGTGTGGAAACCCTCTATTTCAATGAAATCAGGACTGCAAACATTTCAACATGGGACAAGGGGACACATGTTGATAGAAAAGAAAAAGGAACAAGAGATTAGTACTATAAAAGCCACTGACCCACCATATATTTGGATAAGGGGAACAAACAGAAAAAGGACTCACATTACTTGATCTTTCTTTGCTCTTGGTATTTTGTACCTACTCATCACATACTGCTGGTACAGCGCATCATCTTTTCGGTCGATCTTGATCTTCTTCATCTTTGGAACACCATCAGGAGGTTGAGCCATTCTTTTCTTAACTGCCTTCTTCACATGAGCACTGCTCCCACTGCTAGCCTCAACAATCTTCTCCCCTAGCTCATGCAACTCAGCTTCTGATCGATCTTGTTGCACTGTCATGAGACAAAAACAAAAAAGAGCAAACACATAAAAAATGATGAACTAACTACATGGTAGATTGTAGTTTTAAATAACTTCAAGGAAAGCAGACAAAAACCTGAAGATACAACTAGAGCTGTGAATGCAATTGGAGATGCATCATATATGGGTGGCCGGACTTCAGCTGACTTTTGAAGCTTTGGATCAGTGTCGAAACAAGGAACTGATGCTTCATATTGCACTGGAAGCTTTGAGCTGCTGCTCTGCCTTGCAAGCACTGGACTGTTGTCGAAGGTGGGCCCTGCTAAAAACGGTTGGTGAACATCAGGAAAGGCGACAACATGAATTTCCTTTTCCTTTTTCTTTTCCATAACCTTCCTTGCAGTCTCAGCATCCATGTTGAACCACTCGAAGTCTTCGGTTCCCTCTTTGAACAGACTACATGAAGGACCATCATCAAATTCCAATGCGAGTCCTTCCAATGCAGCCGCCATACCCTGTGATAAAATCACCCGCTCACCCTCATCAGCAACACCTGCGACTTTCGGATCTCCCGCCACATATTGAGGGACTACCACCTCCTCCCGGTCCCCCTTATCCTGTCCCTGCTGCACATCTTCATTCCCTAGTTTATCGTAACTCTGCATTTTATCCAAAACAATGTCCCGATAATTTCCACTATGGTTGCTGTCGGGATCACCTGCAACTTCCCTATCAACCCCGGCTTGTTGTGCTGCAGCACTCATGTGTGGAGCAGGGCTAGTTTGGGGTGGAGCCCTGGTCTGATCTGCTCCTGCTGCATTGGCTACATGGCCTGCACTGCCTGCTGGAGCGTGAAAAGTAACATCCTCGAAGATCTGCTCCTTGGTGCTTGCTGTGGTGGAGTTTGCTTCGACCAAGATAGATGCTACACGCTTACAGAACATTGACTGGATAATCTAACCAAATGACAACAGAACATTCTTCACTTCTGTTGCATGGAACTTCTTGTGCTTCTCATATATTGGTATCATGTGCTCTGGGATCTGCTTACAATAAAAATAAATGAAACATATAAAAATGGAAGCATATAAACAAATGGAAGCATATAACAAAAAAATGAAACATATTAGTTACTGATAGAAATTAGGGGAAAAGCAAAAAAAGTGTGCATGCTTACTTCCAAGTCTTGACTTGAAGGCAGTGGGTGCAGCCACTCATCTAGAGAGCCGCAAACATCGCCACCAATCTCACTCCCATCTGTGACTGGGATGCTTGGTATCTCAGGAATGTTTGCATCTCCACTAGCTCCCTCCACATTGTTGTTCTCGTGATCGGCTTCATTGCAGCCCTCAAGCGATACATATGGCGTCTCTGGGAAACGGCGAAGCTACGAATGACAGACAGTCCAAAGGTTAATCACTAGATCAAAAAAATAGGACAACAGAAAAACAAGAAAGAGATATATGGAACTTAAAAAGGAAAAAAATGAGCTCTTACATTCCGTTTTCCAAATTCAATCTTATCGAGGCTGAGCTTGTTCTTGTCAATTTCTTCTACCAACTTGAAATCATTGTTGCATACGAAGCATGCCCTTGAGAGAGAGTAGTTAATTCTATGCTCAGAAACCAACGCCCGAGGCACATCAACAAGGTCCATATAAATTATCTGTAAAATAGCATGAAAAAAGACGTTGTGAGCATAGCTTCTTGGAAAAAGGATACTAGAGCAAAACATAAGAGAGGAAAAAGACAAAAGCAGCAAAGCTGGTGCGGCCATACCGCAAACATTGGCAGACAACCGCCGATCCAAAAGCCACTTTTCCCTGCCTCCCTCTTCCGTTGGTACTTCTTAACCTCCTTTAACGTAGCAGCCAAGAAGTGCTCGTCCCATGCAAACTCATCGATCTTTTCCATGTCCACCAAACTCCCAAGGTACTCTAGGGGTACCATGTTGCCAGTCCCAGGAGATAGCACAAGAGCGATACATAATAGCACCCATGTCCTATTTATAGTGACAACATCATCATCCTTTGCATCCTTGAGCACTTGAATAGTATGCTTCATTGGAGCCCTTGGCCCTACTCGATAAGGTTCACGCAGCACGTGTGGCTCATTCCTCCTCAACAGCTCCACTAGCCTTGACCCAGAAGGCACATTAATTTTTTTTCGCACCATGTCTTTTGTGAACAATATAGACTTCTTTTTGTGACTACAAAAAATAGATGCAGCAACTCATATGAGAAAACAACAACAAATTGCAACGAAACAATAAGGAAAACCAAAGAGAGAAGGTGGAGGCATCTGGTTGTGTTGCATACCTAAACAACGTCGTTTCTGTGTCAATTTTCATGACTACCCAATCCAGCAGATCAGCCGGCACAGAGAAAGAGCTGATATTCAAGAGCGAACCAAAGCTACCTTTGCTCAGAACTTCCTTCTTCTTTTTGGACTGACTATCCGCAACCTGTCGTAGCCGGGTGGCTGAGAAACGTGTTGAGAATGGCCCATCAGCGGTATATTCATCATCATCCATTCTGCAAAAAAAAAGAAAAAAAAATGCATGAGGATAAAATATAAAAAAGGAAGACAATACAAAGGAGTACTGTTGCAATTTCCAGGTCCTACAGCAGCTAGTTCACTATACTACATCTCAAAAACTGAATCTGAACATCACTATATTCTAGCAGTAGCTAGTTCACTATACTACATTTCGAAAACTGAATTTGAACATCACTATATTCTAGTAGTAGCTAGTTCACTATACTAGATATGAAAGAAGAAAACTGTGCTGCCATACAACTAACATAAAAATAGACATGAAAACCTATTGTACATAAAAAATTTGAGGCTAGTAAAAATAGTGAACCTACACATAACACACATGAAAACCTATTGTACATCGTTAAAATTCATATTTTAAACAGTGCTGCAATCTGGATGTTAATCTGAACCAAGTACCTAAACATAGCACAAACATGAAACCCATTCCTTGTACATCACAAAATTAACAGAATATTAACAATTGAAAAACTAAAAAAATGGAATGATTAGGAAATGGGGATGCCCAATAGTATGTTTGGATTGTGCTGCAATTTCGAGTGTTAGTTTCAGCTGCAGAAATCCCCCCCTGAAAACTGAATATTTCTGGTCCTTGAAGACTGAATCACCAAGCCAACGCTGACAAGCACCACCATGAAATCACCACCGGAACCAAACACCGCCTCCTGCCTAGCAGCTCCGACGAGCCCAACCCCACCCCGCGCTACTCCCCCCTCCTACACAGCAGCTCCGACGAGCCCAACCCCCACCCCGCGCTACTCCCCCCTCCTACGCAGCAGCTCCACCGAGACTAACCCCATCTCACACTCCTCCATCCCTCACACGAATAGATCCGCTCCATTTAGTCACGAGATTTTCAGATCTGGAGAACAAACCTGGTCTCTGGGTCGTCGTCGGCCATGGAGAGCGACGACGATGCGCTTGTCTTCACTCCCTCTCTACCCGCCGGCGCCGCCGTTCCTTTGCCTCGCTGCCGCACTGACCGTCGCATCCCACGCAGGCGGATCTGTGCGAGGGGGGAGGGTGGATAAGAGAAGAGACAGAAATGGGGAGGGACGAGATAGAGAGAGCTCGGCGGGGGCGATGCTGCAAGGCGTGCTGCAATGAACAGCGAGCAAACCAACACACCTGGTTGGGGTGCGCGTGTCCCGATTGAGGCAGATTCCAGCCACACGATCAGCCGCGATCCGACGGCTCAGCAGGAGGTTTGCGTGAGAGAAAGTTAAGTCGGATGATTTTGAACGTTTTCCAAAAAAAGCCCAGTGTCGACCCTGGAGAGTTCATCCTGATCACCTTGTTTTGCTGTGTAATCATGCTCTTCACTCTCCAGAGATGTAGCGCACGAAAATTCGCATGCGCACGCAAGGTGTAGGGGAACGCACTTGCACATTCTTCTTCAACCGTCAATCTACGGCATAATTTGAAATTTTGTTCCGATAGATATTTGTTGAAAAAATGGATGTAAATTCGGAAGCCTCTAAATATAAGAAAATATGCATGTTTACTTTGTACAAATACGCCATCTAACTGTTCTTGTATGTCCATGTTTCTGTGTGTATGGTACATCTCCCCATTTTGTTCGAGCTGTCCACTTACACTATTCAGGTTCTTCTTCCTTGGTCCACTAGTTCCACTCCAGGGAATTAGCACTCTTCTCTTTCGCGCCATCTATGTTCTTCCTTTCAATCATTTGACCATCTTCTTTCTCTATTTGTTTTCCTTCTTTGCAATTACTTTCCTTCGCCTGATTTGGATTCATCAATTCGTTATGTTCTGCCGCTTCGCAACTTCATGTCATTATTTTTTCCATGAAAAATTGCTACACTCTTTTTGCTAACTTATTATTTTCCAATGATACATGATGTTGTCTCTCAAATATCCATTTTTTGATTAACCAATTCAATCCTTCTACAGCCAATCTCAATTTGTTGAAAGCGTTTAATGGTTTCCTTATGATTTTTTCTTAACCGATATCATTACGTTTTGGTTCGTCAAACCGCAATGATTTTTGTACCATTTGATTTCATTTGCACTACTAAGATTTTAGTTCTTGTTCTGACAAGTTACATTGTACGAAACTTACTTTTTGCTTCCTCGCGAACTTAGCCCATCATTTCACTTTTGTCCCCCGAAACTTGCATCAGCTCGGTTTTCTAAAACTTGTCCAGACACAACCGTCTCTGCCAATATCGTTCTCTTACTTAAATTTATAATATTTTATTCCTACACTCATCAAACAGGTAATAACATTTATTTTGCGGTGTGCAGTCCACAAACACCTTAAATTCTTTCTCCCTACCTAAATTTATTTTCCTCTGGGCTTCTTCCTTTCTACTGTGATCATGTAGCTCTGCTGTATTCTGACTTGTACCGAACGTTGCTGCAGCTAGTTGGCAGGAGTCGAAGTTCCAAACCGTTTACACTGACTACGGCTACTCCCGGTGTTCGTCTACATGGCCCGCCCAACTCGCCTTATGCAAGAAAAACCCAATGGACCTCAATGTAGTTCATGAAATTGAGGTAAATTACCATGTATCCCTCTTAATCACAACGAAATCAAGGTCGAACACTCATTTTCCACTAAATTGGTTGTTGGTACTTTTCTAGGGCCCAATTTGTTACAACCTCGGAGGCTTGTGCGCTGGTCACAATGTTGTGAAGTACAGGTTCTTCTCCCTCTCTTTTTTATAAGACTGCAAAGAAAGAACGATAAGTTTCAAATAATTATTGAAATCTTTTTCATGAGATGTGTGATTTAATTGTTAGTACATTATAGATTATTCATAACTATATGGGCACTTGTTGACTAAACAAGACATAGATTCAACTTATGTGCAGTTTAGTTAATATTCGTTACCGCCATGAGGTCGGATTCTTGTTCGTCCTACCTCTTACGGTCTCTGTTGCGGTTGCGGTTGCGAATCCTTCCTCGGGAGCCCTCGCCGTCCTCGGGTTCTGGAGTTTTCAGTGTCGCGACCGCCTGGTGGCCTGCGCGGGTTGTCTCTTTGCTGGTTGCGTGGTCGTTGCCGACCTTCATTAGTTGTGCCATTATGCTTATCTTTCATCAAGCCTCTTCTTACCTAGCTTGTGACGGAGGAGAGGGTCTTGAGCCCAATTGATGAAGGCATCTATTGCTTGTTCGTCAGAGATAGTCCTGAGCTTATTTTTCTTTTTTAGCTAATGCGAGATGAAGTCTCGCACGATCTCATTGTCGCCTTGGATGCTGTTGTGGATGAAGTATGCGCAGCAGGGACACTAGTACGTTCCTTCAAAATTATTGATGAAGGTCATCTTGAAATCCGTCTAGGTGTGGATGCAGTAGGGCGGACGCCCGTTCAACCATGTGTTTGTCGATCTTGTGAGGCACAGGGTCATATAGCACAGAGCGTTGTCGGTGTCGCCGCTTTCCATGTGGACTACCATGAGGTAGTCGCTAACACTACTGCAGGATGTTGCTAACATGACACTACGATCAGAGACCCTTTGAGAAACTGTGTGCGATGCATTAATTGCAAACGAGGATGTAAAAAACCCATCAAAAAAGATGCAAAATGTTTGCGATGGCGGAGACATCAAACACGGTTCAGATTTTAGTTATGTGTGCGATGCGGGGCATATGATTGATCCATACGAACTATTTGCGATTAGACAGAAGAATAGAAACAGGCAGCCATATCAATGTGTGTGCGATATACGGCATACAGTTCGCTCCGTTGAACTGTTTGCTATTAGGGAATGCAATAGAAACAGTCAGCTAGATCAAGGTGTGTGTGATATACGGCATATGGTTCACTCGGACGAACTGTTTTCGATTAGGGAGGAGAACAGAAACGGTTAAACTTAACAAGATGTGTGTGATATGCGGTATACAGTTCACATAGATGAACTGTTTGCGATGAGCCAAAAGAACACAAACATTTCGTGTAAACTAGATGTGTATGATACGCAGCAAACAGACCACTCGGATGAACTATTTGCGATGTGAAATTATAACACAGACAGTTACTATAGTTAGTTTGTGTGCGATTCTGTTTGTACAAAAAACTTTGAAAAATGCAAACTAGTTGCTTGCGGTGGCTAGGAGTATCGCACATGATGCATCTGCGAGTACTCATGTGCAATGATTAGTAAGTAACACATACGTTTCCTTATGTTAACACGTGTGTGATAAATAACACGTGGCACCGCATACGGTATTCGGGTTGTGTGTGTGCTCCACTTAGTCTTCCCGCGCTCCAGCGAATGCTTCCCACGCTCCACATGGGTCAATTGTAAAATCCACACCTCTTCCCTCATCGGTTTCCCGCCACCAGCTAACGGCTTGCAGCATATAACCCAGGCGGCAACGCACCGTCGTGACACTCTGCGCAGATCTAGTCCTCACGCATCTACCATTACTTATTCCAAGCATGCCAGGCAACGACCAAAGCTTCGACGTCGACCCCTACCTGTGTTACATCTTCGGCGAGGAGAACGAGCCGGAGCAGGTCGGGGAGCAAGAACTTCATCCGCCGGTGTAGGCACCATGGCCCATCGGCAGCGATATCGGCGTGACAGTCCTTGGGCGCACAATCGACATATTGCAGAGGAAGTGTGTTGAGCAGTTTGCCATCCTGCAAAAGATCCAGAGCTGCTCGGCGGCATGATCGACGACCCACCCAAAGAGCCGCCGTCACCAGTGCTCATCGAGAGCCTGATGCCCCGCAAGGAATGGGCAGAGGACCTCTGCGATTCAGTCAAGACACAGCCAGCCTACGGCTTCATCATTTCCGACTGCAGCCATGTCAACCTCGATCCCGACGATGTGGTGGCCAGGCTTGAGCGCATCCTTGGCGGAGTTGACGTCCCCGACGAAGTAGAACATCACCAACGTGATACCTTGAGGATGCAGGTGATGGACATAATTTGCTACCAGGCCAGAGACATCATGCGCGCGATTGCACGCTGTCAAGCTCTTCTTGAAGAGGCCCAGCAGCCCCAAGAGCTTCCCAGCGCCAGCAGCTCCGTAGGCGGAGGCGAGTCGGGACACTTGGAATGAACGGCCGCAAGGGTGCTATGCTGATCATGGAGTCCGAGAAGACCGTCGTCGGAAGGCCGCCAGCTCAGCCTTTTAGCCTATATTTTATTATAATTGTATGCATATGTAGGTCGTGAGTGTTTTGGGCATTGCCGCATGTGGCATTTTAAATTATCCTGAATATGTAAGACAATTATTAACTGTTGCCATTGTAAATTTGCCTCAACGGCGAGTAGAGCGCATGCAGGGACGCTAGAGCAGAGCGCGCAGCGGCCGCCTCAATGGCAAGCAAAATGCATGGACGGACGCGAGCAGAGCGCGCCGCGGCCGCCTCAATGACGAGAAGAGCGCGCCGCGGCCGCCTCAACGGCGAGCAACCACGTGGTCAACCTTCGGGCACCCCGTGGGAGGCGCGACAGCGCATCCATCAGACACGATGGTGATATCTTGACCGTGTGTGATAGTGGGCAGACATGTACATGTACATGCGAGAATGCGGGCCCATGTTTCGACCTTCCGATGCGTGGCATATGGTTGATCCATAAGAACTGTTTGCGATGAGCCAGAACAACAGAAACAGGCTTTGTAGGCCCAGAACCATCAATAAATTTTGACCTTGTTTCTCATCACATTGCAGATTACAACGCAATAAGTAATTGCAAATCTCTTCACACCGATCAAACCAATATGTGTTCCCACTTGGCACCGGGCTATAAAAACTACCCACTCGAAAATTACTTCACAGTTCCTCTCCTCATCACCCACAAAACTAGTCTTTCCTATCAAGTCATTCTGCCATGACCGGTAGGAGGAGTTTCGGGTGGACATATAACTAGGGAGCAAAGACGACGGCCGCGGAAGCACTAGAGAGGTCCCATCACCACGCGGAAGCCGCAGCAGAGATGTCCCGGCGTGCCGCGGAGCCCTCGAACGAGCTCTCACCGGCACGTGAGGGCTCTCACAAGCACACTTGCCGCGTCGGCGATCGCGACGAGCTAGCGTGGCTAAAGTCCTTGGCCGGCGATGACGACATTCTCGCTAGCCTCATTAAGCAGCAGGAGCTGGTCGATGGCTTGATGAAGCTGCTCGAGATCAGCGATGCCTCGGTTGAGAAGGCGACCGGCCTTGTCGAGCAACTCATGGGTGGCAATGCGAAGCTCCTCAAGGCGCTCGCCGAGAAGGAGGAGGAGGCCGCCCGCTGGAAGATGCTGCATGAGCAGAGCAGTGCCTCGGGGATGACGCTGGCAGCGGTCATCGATGAACTGATGGGTGACTTGAGGAAGGTCCGGATCGAGCGCGAGCAGGAGGTGGAGGAATCCGCGGCTGCTTTCAAGCAAAGTCGTGAGGAATTGAAGGAGCTGGAGGATGTCATCGTCCGGCGATCCATCAAGGAGTAGAGACAGTAGCGACCCAGATTGTTGTCTGCGATTTCCTTCTTCTCTTGCCCCCATTTTTCCGGGCTTTGCCACATGTGGCATTTTAAATTATCCGGAATATGTAAGACAATTATTATCCGCGCCATTGTAAATTTGTCGTCGTCTTATCTGTTGCCCTATGTGGCATTTTAAATTAGGCCGGAATACGAGTTGAAAACACGAACAAAGCAAGTGCTAACGTTGAGCGGGGCAATGGGATCACAAGCAAACACCCTCCGTCCAGGTGCTTTAATTAACCGCGTGTTAAACAGCGTCTAGGCCGCCATTAATGCAGAAGTTGTGAGCGAGGCGGGTGACTGGTGGATGGAGGTCAAAGAGCTCGCTTCCCGGTGAGCATGGGCGGCCTTGCTGCTCGCACGTGTCCCGTCGAGCCTCCGAGGTGGACAGGATGCACGCATCCCATCGAGCCTGCGCGGCGGACTACTCACAAGCGTCCCGTCGAGCCTGCACGGTGGACTTCTCGCACTCATCCCGTCTAATCAAATAGCTGCACGCACGCCACCGAGTATGGTTAAATTTTGGCACAAAATACAAAGATGACCAATGAACGAGGATGGAGGTAGTACTATCCCATAAGAAAAGAGGGACGCGGGAACACACGGTTCATATAATACAACCGTTTGCGATATTAACGTGTCAGCTATTAGTTTCAAAAGGACTTCGTTGGCTATTAATGTGTGCGCCTTGTCTCAAACTGGACAATTTTTTTACCATAGCATATATGTGCCATGTCATGAAACCATGCCAAGTTTCATGTTTTTTGGGTGAGTTTTCGATTTACTGGGATTTAAAAACAGAGATTCTCAATGTTTCAGGATGACGAGAAGTTTGTAATTCAATCCCATTCCTTCAATGAGACCTAAACATGCACCCAATGACACATGTATGATTTTCCACCCATTTTGTTTCATTGGAGCATGTGCTTGTAGTTCAAATTTGAATTATGGACTACATTAAATGCCTAGAAAACTCAATTAATATATAAAATGGCCAAACGAACCCTGAACAGTTTCAAATTTTAGCATGACACTCCTGTTATTCTATGTTGTGTGTAGAAAACAAAGTTCAAGGCGAGAAGAGGCAGCGATTATCGTTTCGCCCACAAGAGGGGCATGTTTCCCTACCAGAACCACGAGGGTTGCGAGAAGCTTTGGTTTGTAAGAGGCATGTAATATAGCTTGGCCCAAATTGGACAATTATTTTACCACGACATATATGTGCCATGTAGTGACACGATGCCAAGTTTCATGATTTTCTAGTGAGTTTTGGATTTATGGAGATTTAAAAACCGAGATTCGCAATGTTTGTGGCCGAGCCAGGACTCCGAGACGGTTGAATTCATTCCCATTCCTTCCATGGGACCTAAACATGCACCCCAAGGACACATGTACGTTTTTTCAAGCCATTTTGGTGCACTGGAGCATGTATTTGTAGTTCGGATTTGAATTATGGACATTAAATGCCTAGGAAACTCAATTAATGAATAAAAAAGGTCAAACGAACCCTGAATAATTTCAAAGTTCAGCGCGAATCTCCCGTTGCTTCATGTTGCATGTAGAAGAAAATATAAGGCTAGAAGAGGGAGCGATTATCGTTTCGCCCACAAGGGGACACGTTTCCCTATTGAAACCACGATGGTTCTTGCGACAGGCTCCGGTTTGTAAGAGGTTTGTAATAAAGCTTGGCCCAAATTGGACAATGTTTTTACCACGACATATATGTGCCATGACGTGACACCATGCCAACTTTCATGACTTTCTGGTGAGTTTTAGATTTACGGGGATTTAAAAACCGAGATTCCAAATGTTTGAGGATGTACCAGGATGCCGGTATGGTTGTAATTCATTCCCATTCCTTGCATGGGACCTAAACATGCACCCAAGGACACGTGTATAATTTTTCTAGCCATTTTGGTGAACTGGAGCATGTATTTGTAGTTCAGATTTGAATTATGGACATTAAATGCCTAGGAAACTCAATTACTGTATAAAAAGGCCAAACGAACCCTGGATAATTTTATATTTTAGCACGGATATCCTGTCATTCATGTTGCCTATAGAAGAAAATACAAGGAGAAAAGAGGCAGTGATTATCATTTCGCCCACAAGGGGGACACGTTTCCCTATAGGAACCACGAGGCTTCTTGAGAGAAGCTCCGGTTTGTAAGAGGCTTGTAATAAAACTTGCGCCAAAATGGACAAAAAAAAATTCCTCGACATATATGTGCCATGTCGTGACACCATGCCAAGTTTCACGATTTTCGGGTGAGTTTTGGATTTACGGGGATTTAAAAACCGAGATTCTTCTCACGAAATGTTATCAAATAGCACACGGTTCATTCACAAAAGCCGTGTGCCTACCAAACCGTGGCCGATGCCCCCCTGCTGCGCGCGCGATCTGAGTCGTGCGTTCTGATTGGCCAGAACCCAAAGCCCACGGATCGTACGTCTGCACCGTTGGATGCTCCCAGATCGAACATCAATCCTCATCCCTTTCGACAGCACATGCAGTTCTGGTTGTGATTTTATTTATATGGGTAAGCACTGTGCGCATGCATCGTGCTAGCTCATGCTTCCTTCTCTACTAAGTTTACTATATTAATGTTGTTATATATCCAAACATGCTACCGTTTCCCGCCACTCCTCCCATCGGTTTCCCGCCTCTTCTCCCATCGTTTTCCCGCTGCCAGTGTCAGTGCTCATTGATGGCTAGGCGGCGACACACCGGCCATGTAAATATCGCACACAGTTTCTAAAAGCACAAATGTGTGTGATAGTAGGGAGTAGATCCCATAGGATGACCAGTGTGAAACGCCTTAAAGGCAAGGAGGCAATTCCTATCAGCAAGGGGCGACCTCCCATCCACTAGCCTAGCCGAATAGAACACAGAAGTTAAGCGTGCTCGAGATTGAGTAGTCTAAGGATGGGTGACCCGGTGGGAAGTTGCATATCTCTAGCTTCATTTAAACGCTATGATACGGTCATTATAGAGATAAATGTCTCTATATTGACCTGTCATGGCGATTATATAAACCTTGGGATCATTGTTTTGCTAATTTGTAGACTATGTTTTTTATTGGTTATTTTTTGTTCTAAAAAATCAAAGAATGATCGACTCCATAGTGACCTGTCATGGCGATTATATAAACCTTGGGATCTTTGTTTTGCTAATTTGTAGACTATGTTTTTATTGGTTATTTTTTGTTCTCAAAAATCAAAGAATGATCGACATCTGTAGGCCCACACAAATTATCCCTTTGACTCAACGCATGAGAAGGGTTCACTCTTTGCTCCGTGTGCTATGTTAGAGCAAATCAAGTTTCAGCACATGCGTTGGACGGCACCCGGCCCCTACCCCCCCCCCCACCCGCCTCAAAGTTGCGTTCCCGACATCGTACGTCTTTAACCTCGCCGCGAGGGTATGATGTTCAGTTTGTAATGTTACTAATGTAGTTGCTACCCCATCGAACTTGTGCTTTCGGGATTTGAACAAATCACACACCAGACCCATACATTTTTTTTGGGTCGCATGCATGGTATAGGGGGCCGGGTGTTCTGATCGAGCATGTCTCCCTTGTGCGGTTTATAGACGCCGGACATATCTGTGGGCTCCCTAAGGTATATATATTATCCTTGACTGATAACAAGGGGGGCCCACACAATCTATCCCTTTGACCCAACATACGAGAAGGGTTTCACCATGATGGTTTCCTATTGCTATGTGTGCTATGTTAGACCAAATAATATTTGACCGCATGCGTTGGACGGCACCCCCCTCCCCCCGCCGCCGCCTCGAAGTTGGGAAACCAACATCGTACGTATTGGACTTGGCTTGGAGTTGGGTACGGTGTTCGCTTTGTAATGTAGTTGGTGGCCCATCGAAGTTGTGCATTCGAGATTTAAACACATCACACACCACCGTACCCCTACATATTTTCGGGCCGCCTGCAGTGTATACACGGTCTTCTGATCGACCACGTCTCCCTTGTGCGGTTTGTTGTGACGACACGCATATTTGTGGGCTCCCTGAGTGTATATATATCATCCCTTTGACCGATAACGAGGGGTATGTGTTGGCCATGAATGGATTCCTCCTAGTTCGTGTTATGGCCGGTCACCATCACATGTCGTTCAACCAAAGCTCGAGCTCATGCATTGTTAGGATTCCCTCCCACATGATCGGATTGCTGGGTTCGACTGACACCGTACCCTGCGTATCTCATCCTTAACTACCTGGCTTTCATGGTTGTTGTCTGTATCGAGAGGCAGGCGCCACATCTAAATTGTACATTATTCTATATTGATAACACACATCACCCCTTCCAACGTACATCATTTTGGGCCGCACGCAAGCGGTGCTGGTTTTGTGGTCCCTCTCGTGCGATTTTTTATGATGGTTCAATCTATTGGCCCAAGCGGTTTATCGACAACAACAGTTATCGTTTAACCAAACGATAGATTCACTGGTCCGTCTTATGGTAGGTCATGGCGACATGCATGTATGACCAAAGTACCATTATGTGCATCTGCCCCGCCGACACGAAGTGGGAGGTGGGTCAAGCACCCTAGCTAACTACGACATTATGTCATTATATATATATATATATATATATATATATATATATATATATATATATATATATATATATATATCCAAGGGTGCGTTCGGGTTTGCGAGGCAGGTGCCACCAAAGTTGTGCATTGTGTACTTAAAGTTTTAAACATCACACCCTATATTCCTACATATATTTGGACACTTCCAGGTGGTTCTTGACTTTTGGCCCCTCTCATCGATCTTCGACGACGCACCCAACCATGGGCCCACGCGGTCAAAGTTGTGCATTGGAATTTTGAACATCACAGACCACCCTTTTCACTCATATATATTTGGGCCACATGCTGGTGTGGCTGTCTTCTGACCCTCTCTAAAGTTTTTTTTGCTGCAAAGACTCTGATGACGCTGAACGGACACGGGTATAATGTCTTAACCGTGTGCGATGCAAGTGCGCTGTGAATCACCACGACTACGCAAGCGTGAGCAAAGGTGGAGGTACTGGCTTAACCGTGTGCGATGCAAGTGCGCTGTGAATCACCACGACTACGCAAGCGCGAGCAAAGGTGGAGGTACTGGCTTAACCGTGTGCGATGCAAGTGCGCTCTAAAATCACCACCTGCGCAAGCTAAAGGCGTGTAGTTTATTTAGATTGAATTCCACGTCTGCGTCTGAAAATTAGGACAAACCGTGTGCGATAGACTAGCTAGCTTGAAATCTAAAAACAAACTACCCGCCTTGAGCGTTGCAAAAATCGGCGGTTCCGCCACTTTTCCTTATTATCATACACGCATATTCTTATGGGACCGTGCGCGATCTTGGGTATTCCTGCCCCGCATCAATTCCTTTACCCAAATTTTAGTAGCCGCCGTACTTGAACCGTCGTCCACACTCCTCCAGCACTGACCTTATAGTAAAATTGCAGTAGCCGAGGCATTTGAACCGTCGCCCTCCCTCGTGGACCACCATCTCCACCCACCATTACTAAAATTTTCAGTAGCCACGGCGTATCCTCAAACACCACCCCCCCCTCCACAGCACCCCCACCCGGCCCCCTTCCCCCCTCGAACCCTAGCTCACCGCTGCCGCCGTTGCCAACCCCCGACGGTCTGCCCGTTCCTCCTAGCTTAGATAATAAAGTTCAGGTTACCCAGCGATTCCCATACCGTCGCCCCACTCCCCTGAGTTTTTAGATGAGGCCTGCGGTGTCCCTCCCCGCCAAATCCACATCCCCTACTCTAGAATGTCGCAGCCTAAGCTCGACCATGTATCCCGGGGAGCCCGACGAGCGTTCGGCCAAGAAGAGGTTTATCATGGCCTCTCCGGCCGCCGTTCGCTCCGACCTGTCAATCCCGGAGCAACACCTCGCCGCGGAAGCCGACGAAGACATTGACTATGTTGCCATGCCGAAGGCTTCACATCAGCGGGCTAGCGTATTGCTATATCTCAGGAAAGCTGGCTACGACATCAAGCATGTCGACAGCGACGGCTTCGCGCGGGCCATGTCACAGGTTAAGTGGTCCATCCCCAACCCCTCTGGTTCAACCGCCGTCGATCTCTTCGACGGCCCTGCCACTGATCTCCTCCGCCACGTGGTAAAGGATTTGCGATCCTTGTACGCCATCGAGCCCATTTTGTCATTTCTGAAGGACACGTTCTACGGCGGCGGATTGGGATGCTCAATTGCTAAGTCAGATCTCATTGACCACGACCACGAGGAGGGCACCCACAAAGGTTCTTCCAAGGTGAAACAGCCCATCTGTGACATCAGAGAGCGCACTATGGGTATGTGCTCTTCCAACTGGAAGGATCCCGTCCATGACATGTGAGGCAACATCCTATCAGCAAATCTTACCTTTTCTAGCTTGCCAACCTGTACCCTTTGTTGTAGTAGCATTTGCCATGCGGTGTTTTAACTGTGATGTGTTTAATTATTTCAGTTATGCAAAAATGTATTATTCAATAGGGCTATGTGATGTTTAAGTATGAATTGTCCAATTCAGTTTGAAGAATGGCTATATTTGGTTGTTTATAGTGAGTAGATGCCTTGTTTATATGTATTTGGTTGTTAGGTTGGTTGAAGTGAGCATTTTTCCAGTTATCGAGCAGATGCCTTGTTTATATGTATTTGGTTCTTAGGTTGGTTGCAGCGAGCATTTGTCCAGTTATCAAGCAGATGCCTTGTTTATCTGTATTTGGTTGTTAGGTTGGTTGCAGTGAGCATTTGTCCAGTTTTCAAGTAGATGCCTTGTTTATCTGTATTTGCTTGTTAAGTTGGTTGCAGTGAGCATTTGTCCAGTTTTCAAGCATATGCCCTGTTTATCTGTATTTGCTTGTTAGGTTGGTTGCAGTGAGACTCTATCTAGTTTTCAATGGCTATATTTGGTTGTTATACTGATCATTTATGCCTTGTTTATTTCAGTCATTCACAATGTGATGTTCATTATGTGCAAGTCGGAACTGTGCCGCTCGATTGCATCAATACCAGTTTGAACGGCTATTTTTGGTTCCAGTTATGCCTGGTCTAGTTAACACATGCCCTTTATTTCAGTTTGACACATTTATCCAGTGTGATGTTTAAGCATTACCTACATTCTATTCATTTTCAACAAATACCAGTTTGAATTGCAATATTTGATGGCTGTTAAGCCTGTTGTAGGTAACATTGCCTTCCATTTTATACCTGCTTTAACATCATGCTGAAACCAACACATTCAAGCTATCATTTGGAGATGATGTTGTTTACCTTTGCTATATTTGTTTGATGTTAGGGTTGTTGTACTTATCATGCCTTTCCACTACTTATGTAGGACACCAACGGGAGTGGCCACCATTTTTCGCTGAGGTTTGTTTCATCCCTTGGCTTGTAGTCCCCCCGTCGTTTCATAACATAGTGCATATAGATCCAGGCCTGGACACTTGTTAGCTTCTAATATTGACTTGTTGCTTGTAGGTACATATGCCCTTGGCAAGGATCCATGCATCGACCCTTTTTGCGTATGGGGCAATGAGATATTTATGAACAAGCATCAAGTGAGGAAACTGATAAGGATTATTAGCAAAAAGATACGAACGGTGGAAAGCAAATTATTTGTTTATGCCCTATCCAACACAACAGTGAGCTGTAGGATGGTAACTACAAACTCTGTAGCCTTCTCTTTTTACTGCCCATAATGAGTTGTTAGACAACAATGTTTGAATCTTTTTCGTTCGCAGTGGTTCCCGAAGCAGTTCACTTAAGATTACCTCGCAAAGTACATGATTGGTGGACACGCAACGAAGGTTAAAGTATTTCATCCAGACTACAATGAGCATCGAGAAGTCCTAATGAAGACAGTGAAGGATGGACGGGCAGCCTTCACAAGGGGTTGGCCTAGAGTCGTGCGCGCATTACGCATGGAGGAGGGCATAATATGGGCATTCCGCTTCACCTTCTCCAGCAACCAGAATGTCTGTCGCCACTCTCTTTATAGTCTTTAGTACAACTATGGTTCATCATTCTTTACTTGGTGCTTCTGTAGTTCTTCAGTATATGTACCTATGCATCAAATTATGCATTCATGGTTGAACCTATATTTGTAATAAGGGATAATTGATTTTATACCCCTAGTTGGGTCACACTCGGCAGTTTTGCCCCTAGTTCTCAAAAACCCTTGGTCTTGCCCAAGTGTGTTTGGTTCTCTTATGCTTTTGCCCTTCCGTCTAGTCAAAGGTGTTTGACCGTTAGAGAGATATTTCTTTGGACCATTTTGCCCCTCCTTATAACTACAGTAAAAATATGAAGAGAAAAAACATGACACTTACAAGTGGGTCCCAACCACATTGAAAAGAAAAAAATACCAAATAGAAAATTAGTCTCTCTCTCCTCTCCCCTCTCTCCTCTCTCACTCTCTCTATTGTTGGGCAAACAACAACAGCAACGACGAGCAATTGCCGTCGAAAAGTCGAGGCAGGCTGGCGAGTTGGTGAGTTGGGCCGGTGGGCGCGAGGAGGCGTCAAGCGAGGTCAACTGCAAGGGGCGGCGACGGATGCAGGGGAGGCCCAAATCAGCACGGGGCATGCGGGCGCAGTGGAGAGACGGGCGGATCCCGCCGCGGGAGGCTCGGGATGGACCGGATACGGTCGAGATGGAGGTCGGGGAGGCGCTGGCGACCGGCGGCAAGGTAGATGGTAGTTGTTTTCGTCCCGGGGCTCAGGGCGCCATGGCCATGGTTAGTGGCGGAGGACGAAAAAAAATTAAGGTGGGGCGGACCCTTCACATACAATCGCCACGCTCACGCCAGCCGGCTCTGGCCACTAGCAACCATCTATCCAGCCTCCATTGCTTCCGTCATGTGCATGCGCGCCGTCCGACCGCTGCCGCCGGTAGTTGCCACTCGTGTAGTGTTTGTTGTGGTTGCACTCGACGGCTCTTCTTTCTGGTCCGCGGACTGCCACTGTCGTCGATCGATACCTAGTTGGCTCGGTCAATTAGCGAGAAATGCCCAGGTAAGTAGGAAGTAGCAGGACTAGGCCCACGTAACTTGGCCCAAGCCTCACCAGCGACTGGATGCATGCATACGAGTCAATGCAACATACTGGTATAAGAAGGCATGCGCCAGATCAAGGTAGGGCGGACGCCCGAGCTTGCCCTACCGGGTCCTCCGCCTGTGGCCATGGTGGCTTGAACCTGCGGGAGAACGGCGGCGCGCTCAGACAGGAAGAAACAGAGGGTGAGGAAGGAGAAGGGCGGCGCGGTCCTACTGCTTTTCTCCGGTGGTGGTCCAGCGGTGCGGTGGCCTGGGCAGGCGCCAGATCAACCGGCACGGCGTGCATCCTCTGTTGGTGGCGGCGCTATCTAGAGGGAGTGAGGGATTAGCGCTGGCGGCGGTGTTGTCAGCAGCACCATGCCAGCCATCGGTGTTGGACTGCGGCGCTTAGTGGCCACACGGCATGGCAGGGCCGGACACTCCCTCGACGGACCAGGCGTGAGCGGGGAATGGGGCGGCGCCGGAGGTCAACGGTGATGAATTCCGGTAGGCGAGGTAGGGTGGTCGGCGTCACGCAGATCCAGTGGTGGGGTCGACGGATCTGGCACGGCTGCTCGCGGTGGCGCTCAAAACGGCCGGTGGCTGAGAACTACCAGGGCGGCGGCGGCCTCCTGTTGCTCGCAGAGAGAGAGAGAGGGGAGGTGGGCACGCAAAGAGAGAGGATGCACAGAGAAAGGAATGGTAAAATGGTCCAGAAAAATGTCTAACTAACGGTCAAACGCCTTTGACCGGACGAAACTAGGACGGAAGGGCAAAAACATAAGGGGACCAAATGCACTTGGGCAAGACCAAGGGTTTTTTGAAATTAGGGGCAAAACTGCCGAGTGGGACACAACTAAGGGCACCAAATTAATTATCCCTTGTAATAAACATGGTTGGATATGAAATTAGTGATTGCCTACTTTCAAATTCAAAACATGTATTTTTAAATTAGGGATTAATTAGGGATTACACTGCACACGGTTTGCGAAAGCGAAATGTCTGCGATAGACATGGAGATCAGACACGTTTCTAGGATCCACTACGTGTGCGATCAATCTCTACTACACACACGATCAGCCAAGAAAAAACATGTGCGATTAACAACAGTATCGCACACAGTTCTTTCTTATTAAATGTTTGCAATAGTCACCTTATCACACACGCTTCGCAATTATGGACTGTTTATGATGTTGTGCGCATCTCAAACGTTTGGTCATAGAAGAACGCGTACGATAGGTCTTCATCTGACGCGGGTACGACAGATGAATCATGTGGGATGTAT
This sequence comes from Thinopyrum elongatum, assembly GCA_011799875.1. Classification (NCBI taxonomy): domain Eukaryota; kingdom Viridiplantae; phylum Streptophyta; class Magnoliopsida; order Poales; family Poaceae; genus Thinopyrum; species Thinopyrum elongatum. The sequence continues at coordinate 83,456,481 of CM022300.1, read as the reverse complement.
TCGAGCTTCGCATACAGTTTTATAGCGACAACTGTGTGCGCTCTTTCATCGAATCACATACAGTCGAGGAAAAGTAAATGTGTGTGATTGTCTGCTTCTATAATCGTGAACTGTTTGTGATGGGTCGCACATCGTAAACGTAGCACCACAGAATACCTACTGCGATGGCAATGCGAGCACAAACGAGTTGCAAGGATGGAGCATTTTGAATATTCGAGATACAGAAACAATTTTATAGGGACAACTTTATGCACCAAGGCTCCCTAGCCCCGATGGTTTCTGGGTCGGGTGGGAAGGCCCCCTATTGCAGTCACTCAGTTGGCGATGGTTCCAAACGCCATCGCGGAAAGGGGTTAAAAACCGTTTGTATAGCACCTTGCTGTACCAGTGTAACCCACCGATCCGGCTTTGAACCGCCGGAGTAATTGTCGATGCCCGGGCGATGAAGAGCTTCGAGAATGGGTGCCTAATCACTTCATATGCGAAGCATGGTGGGGTTATGCTGGCCATCAGAGGAGTGGAATGTACCGCCACGGGGTCATAGTTGTGTCTGTAATGCTCCATCTCCTAGGCTCATAGATAATCGTGGAGGTCGGGGTGATGGCCAAGGCGATCATGCACTAGCGGAGCCTACGTGGGAAGAGGTGTTAAGTTCTGACCGGTGATTGTGGATATCGCCTGTCAGAGAGTTCTGGCCTCGTATGCTTGTGGGGTGATAACCCACAAGTATAGGGGATCGCAACAGTTTTCAAGGGTAGAGTATTCCACCCAAATTTATTGTTTCAACACAAGGGGAGCCAAAGAATAATCGCAAGTATTAGCAGTTGAGTTGTCAATTCAACCACACCTGGAAGACTTAATATCTGCAGCAAGGTGATCAGTAGCAAAGTAGCATGGTAGTTTGATAGTAGCAGTAACAGTACAATAGAAACTGTAGCAATTTTGTAGTGATTGTAACAGCAGCAACAGCGAATGTAACTTAGCAAAGATCAATATATGAAAAGTGTAGGCATTGGATCAGCCATGGATAATTGGTTGGATGATATTCATCATGTAGCAGTTATAACCTAGAGCGACATAGACTTAGCTCCAATTCATCAATGTAATGTAGGCATGTATTCCGTATATAGTCATACGTGCTTATGGAAAAGAACTTGCATGATATATTTTGTCCTAACTTCCCGTGGTAGCGGGGTCCATAAAGAAACTAAGGGATATTAAGGCCTCCTTTTAATAGAGAACCGAAACAAAGCATTAGCACATAGTGAATACATGAACTCCTCAAACTACGGTAATCACCGGAAAGAATCCCAATTATTGTCACCTTGAGGTATGCGGATCATAACACGTAATAGGTGCATATGACTAGCAAGATAGGATCAAGAACGCACATATATTCATGAAAACATAATAGGTTCAGATCTGAAATCATGGCACTCGGGCCCTAGTGACAAGCATTAAGCATAGCGAAGTCATAGCAACATCAATCTCAGAACATAGTGGATACTAAGGATCACGCCCTAACAAAACTAACTCGATTACATGATAAATATCATCCAACCCATCACCGTCCAGCAAGCCTACGAAGGAATTACTCACTCTCGGCGGTGAGCATCATGAAATTGGCGATGGAGGAAGGTTGATGATGACAACGACAACGAATTCCACCCTCCGAAGCCCCGAACGGACTCCAGATCAGCCCTCCCGATGAAGAACAGGAGGTGGCGGCGGCTTCATATCGTAAAACGCGATGAATCCTTCTCTCTGAATTTTTTCTTGGTGAATGCGTATATATGGAGTTGGAGTTAGGGTTGCCGGAGGTCCAGGGGGCCCACTAGCCCGTGGGGCGCGCCCTGGGGGTCGGCGCACCCCCTGAGCTTGTGGCTCATGGGTGGCCCCCCTCTGGTATATTTTTTCGCCAGTATTTTTTATATATTCCATAAAAATTCTCCCTAAATTTTCAGGTCAATCCGAGAACTTTGATTTCTGCACAAAAACAACACCAAGGCAATTCTGCTGAAAACAACGTCAGTCAGGGTTAGTTTCATTCAAATCATGCAAATTAGAGTCCAAAACAAGAGCAAAAGTGTTTGAAAAGCAGATACGATGGAGACATATCAACTCCCCCAAGCTTAACTCATTGCTTGTCCTCAAGCAATTTAGTTGACAAACTGAAAGTGACAAAGAAAAACTTTTACAAACTCTGTTTGATCTTGTTGTTGCAAATATGTCTAACCAATGTTGAGGTTTTCAGCAAAGATTATGAACTAACCATATTCACGATAACACTTAGGTATCACATTTACTCACATCAATGGCATAACTAAGTATTGAGCAATAATAGGATAACTCGGATGACAACACTTTTTCAAAACAATCATGATATAATATGACATAATGGTATCTCGCTAGCCCTTTCTGAGACCGCAAAACATAAATGCAGAGCACCTCTGGAGTTCAAGCACTGGCTAGACATTGTAATTCATGGTAAAAGAGATCCAGTAACACTCATACTCAACATCAACTAAACACAAAGCATAAAAATGACAATAGTGCTTTCCAGTTGGTGCTTCAATGAGAAGATGATGACTCAACAATAAAAGTAAATAGATAAGCCCTTCGCAGAGGGAAGTAGAGATTTGTAGAGCTGCCAAAGCTCGAAGCTTTTAAGACAAAGATGGATATAATTTTGAGGGGTATGCTTTCATTGTCAACGTAGCGACCGAGAGTTTTCAACATCTTCCATGCTAGACACATTATAGGTGGTTCTCAAACAGAAAGGTAAAGTTTTACTCCCCCTCCACCAACAAACACAAGCCATGGATAGCCGAATCCTCGGGTGCCCTCCATACCAAAAACAATCCGGGGGAGTTTTGTTTCATTATTATATTTTGATTTTGACCATAGGACTGGGCATCCCAATTACTAGCCACTTTCTCGTGAATGACAAGTGAATAAACACTCATCATGAGAATAACCCATCTAGCTTGGAAAGTGCTGACCACCCCCTATCGCTTCATGAGCGATTTGGGGATACAAAAAAGATTATTATTTGAAGATGTAGAGTTTGGCACATGCAAATTTACTTGGAACGGCAGGTAAATACAGCATATAGGTAGGTAGAGTGGAGTCATATGAAATAACTTTGGGTTTAAGGAAGTGGATGCACAAGCAGTATTCCCGCTTAGTACAAGTGAAGGCTAGCAAATAGATTGACGAGCGACCAACCGGAGAGCGACAACGGTCATAAACATGCATTGAGATTAATAAACATTGAATACGAGCATGAATAGGATATAAATCACCAGGAACATAAATATCGTGGAAGCTTTGTTGGTTTTGATTCAACTACATGCGTGAACATGTGCCAAGTCAAGCCAGTTGAATCATCCAGAGGAGGTTACCATCCTATCATACTACATCATAACCATTTTAAATGCATGTTGACACACAAGATAAACCATTATCCACTCCTAGATTTTTAAGCATGGTGTGAGTAACTATGATCTCTAATTGTCATTGCAAACATGTTTATTCATAATAGGCTGAATCAAGAATGATGAGCCAATCATATTTACAAAAACAAAACAGGTTGAGTTCATACCAGCTTTTCTTCACCTCAATCAATTCGTCAAGTTTCGTCATTATTGCCTTTCACTTGCACGACCGAACAATGTGAATAATAATAAGAGTGCACGTGCCGTGGACTAAGCTGGAATATGCAAACATTTATTCAAAGGAGAAGACAAGGTAATATGGGCTCTTTGTTAGATCCACAATAATGCATATGAGGGCCACCCAACATTTTCATCGTGGTCTTCTCCTTACGATGACCCAAAGAAAAGAAAAGAATTTCAATGAAACACACTGAAATATTTATGGAGTTTTTGTTTTTCTGAAGGAAGCAAAACGAAAGAAAAACCAAAAACGAGAAAAAATATATACATGGGAAAGCTCCCAACAAGCAAGAGAAGAAGTAGAAATCTTTTTGGGTTTTCTTTTAATATTATGAACTACTAAACAAATAAGCCAGAAAGAAAAATCAAAAAGAAACGGGACATATTTTTGGATTTTCACAATTTTTCAAACACACAAGAAGAAAGCAAAATGAAAACTAACATGGATTATACAATGAAAAAGGATGAACACCGACAACTAAAATGAATGTGTGATGCATGAATGTAATGTCGGTGAGAAATACGTACTCCCCCAAGCTTAGGATTTTGGCCTAAGTTGGTCTATGGACACGGCTCAAAGTAGCCTTCCCCTGGGTACTGCGGAGGCTCCTGAGGGTTCCACTGGCTGGAGAGATCCTGTGGCTCCCACTGATAAATAGGCTCTAGGTATGGCTCAGGTGCTGGTGCTGGCTCAGGTGCGGGGGGTTGTGTCACACCCCAGTATGCATAGATGTCATCGGGCATAATAGTGTACCTACCTGAATAAAGATCGAACAAAGAAGGTGCAGGCAAAGTAATAATCTCACGAGTCCCCTAGCTAAATACTAAGTTGTAACGAAATCGCCTGTGCTTATCATCGTCAATAAAATGATGTGCCACCATACTAGCATAGTCTAAATATTTAGTGGGTAGCAGCCTCTCTTCCGCCTCCTCATGTCTAATAGGAATCTCCAAATGTCCAGCGAGGCGGGAGGCATAGATACCACCATAAATAACACCCTTCGAACGGTTTGTGTGTAACCGTCGAGCAACCATGGCGCCCAAACTAAAAGTTCTATCAACATATAAAGCATGGCGCAAAATAGTAAGGTTAGGCGCACTGAGCGTTCCACCCTCCCACCTACCAGTCAAACATCTCCCGGTAAATAATGCATAATAATGTAAGACGGGAGAAATGCAAACTAGCCACTCTCACTTATGACACTCCCCTTGTCTCTCCCACAGTAGTTTCAAAGATGAACTCCTCCATGTCTCTAGGACGTGGATCACGGTGACTGCCCTCATAAGGTATTTTGCAAACATTGCAAAAATCATATAGTGTCATTTCCTTAGGCACATCATAGAGATTAAATTCTACAGTGGGTGGTTCCTTCCTAGGATAAAAGTGAAAGCTTGCACGAAGGTATTAGTGAGTAAGAGATGTTGGTCACACTTATCTTCGAGGAAGGAATGATGCCGGCATTGTTCCCTAAGTAATAGAAATCTTCATAAATTCCTGCTTCCTTCAAAAATGTGTCACTCGGCCACTCACACGGTCGAACCTCCGCTGCGCGCGGGAGATGGTACTTGGGCTTCCTCTCCGGAGTCTCCTCCGAATACCGGCTTGATGAGCCCCTTAACCACCTTCTCATGGTTTTCCTTTTTTCTGAATTTTTTTAGTAAATCAAAATAAAAGTGAACCAAACTCAACAAAATTGATAGCAATTACTCCTACAAGTGTCTAGAGGCCATATCATACACCAAAACTAGTTTGAACCATATAAATTTGACATGCAAGCTCAATGTAACACCCCCAGTGGTTAGCTGCAGTAATTCCCTTTTGATAATGCCAAGTCATCATGATCAACAGTGCTTAAACATCATTTGGATACTATCTCTTTTCAAATTCAAATTCAAATTCAAATGGAAATTCAAACTGAAAGTGAAAATAAAAGTTGTCCAAACCCTGGAACTAAAATGTTCATTAAATAGTATATAATCCAGAGACAATTCTAAAATTATATTCAACATATACTAAAAAAATTATGTGACTCTAACAACCACAAAATAGAGATATTTAATCCTTATTCTTTTATTTAAAATCAAAATAAAATCCACTTGTCTCCAAACAAATTTCTAGCAGTGACAAATATTGCACTGTAAATATTGGACTAAGTCTCATATTTTGCAAAACTTATTTGGTGGCTAAACTAAATTGCAAAGCAGAAAAGAAAATAGAAAACAAAACAGAAAAATAGAAAAGGAGAAAAGAAGAAAAAGAAAAAGGCCTACACGGCTGGGCCTAAGTCAGCCAGCCGGCCCAGCCCACCCCGCGCTTTCCCCAACCTCACAGCTCACCCGCGCGCTCGCTGTCGCCGCGCGCGCGCACGCTGTCGCCGCGCGCGCGCACGCCGCGCCTGCCCCCCCCCCCCCCCCCCCGCCTTGCTGGACACCGCGCGACCCTGCGCCGCCGTGGAGGGATAAGAACACCCCCCCCCCCAAAAAAAAAAAACCCAAAAAAAGGCCAAGGCCTGGCCCCCCTGGCCTCCCTCTCCACTCCCTCTCTCTCTCTCTCCCCCTTCCCCGTAGCAGCCATGGCGCCGGCCCTGTAAATCACGCGCCCACCGCGTTCCTCCCGCCTCGCTGCTATGTCTTGGAGCACTGCCGTGGACGGCTACATCGATGACGCCTCTGGATCGGGATCGGGAGGCCACCATGGCGCAACACTCTTCTACTTCTTCCCCTACGACCAACCGGCTCCGTCGCGTCGATCCGCCGCCTCTGCGCTCCTAAACTCCCCGACGAGCCTCCGTGAGCTCCCCCTACTCCTTCCTCTCCGTTTGAGCTCCGTTTTGAGCTCTAGTAGCCGCCGCCATCGAGCCCGAGCTGAGCTCCGCCGCAGTCAGTGCCGCCGTCGCTGTAGTTGCTGTCGTGAGCAAGTGAGCACTCCGGCGTGCTCAGTACGCTGCTAGGAGTCCAAGGTGAGCAGCCGCGCTTCCTCTCGTTGCCGTTTTGCCCGAACCCGAACGGTGACCGATTCCGGCGTCCGCCACGATGGTCGCCGTCGACGCTGTAGCCGTCCCCGCGTCCAATCGAGGCCACCATCGAGTGCGGGATCGAGTGGGCATTCGAATGAGCCACCCCGCGCTTTGAACCGTGGCCGGACGGCCATTTCCGCGTGCCGCCGCCATCTCTGGAGGTCGCCGGAGCGCGCGCCGGTGATGAACGCCGGTGAGCCGATGTGGCGCCGCTGGGGCCACACCCAGTATCACTGCCTGGTGGCCCCAAGGGCCCAGCTGGCCCCGTTGACTGAAGTCAACGCTGACTGGGCAGCCCCAATCACTGACCTGCGGGCCCCAGCGCCTAATTAACTCTAATTCAAATTTAAACTAATTGTAATTAGTATAAGACACTCACAGGTGGGTCCCGCTAGTTGATTAGGATTAGATTAGTTAATTTAACTCTGTTAATTAGTCCAGTCACTGACCAGTGGGACCCACTGGTCAGGTTTGACTGGTCAGCCCGTCTGTTGACTGCTGATGTCAGCATTACATCAAGATGATGTCACCCTGTACTGTTTTGGATAATTCGAATTTAAATAAATAAATAAATCCAGAAAATGATTAAAACTTTAGAAAATCATATAAAAATAACCGTAGCTCGGATCGAAAAACTTTTTACATGAAAGTTGCTCAAAACGACGAGACGAATCCGAATACGCGGTCCATTCGTCCGTCACACATCCTAACTACCCGAACATGGAACCGTTCCCCTCCGGTCATCTGTCTGACAAATGTCCGGGACCGGGAAAACATTCCCGGATGGATTCCCCCTTCCTCGGTGACGTGCAACCATACGTTAGGACACACCCGGCACTGCATATTGTCATGTCGTACATTGTGTTGCTCATGTTTGCTGTGTATTTATACTGTTTCCTCCCCCTCTTCTCTCTCGTTAGACCCCAACGCAGTTCCCGGTACCGACACAGCTCCGGAGCCCGACGCCACCGTTGACGACCTTGCCTTTGCCGCAGAGCAACCAGGCAAGCCCCCCCCCTTTAATCATCCCGATATCGCCCATTCTATTTTCTCATGCTTGCATTAGAATTGTTGCTACTACTGCTTTACCTATTCTGATGCATAGCATGTTTATTGTAACCTGCTATTGATACCTTACCTGCTTATCCTAAACTTCTTAGTATAGGCTGGGTAGAGACCCACTAGAGAACCCCACTTTGACCCAGTTGCCCCGCTGGATTATCAGAAGACCCGATCAACGGGATTGAAGACCAGGCCCTGGCACCGCACATCACCCCCTTAGTTGTAACGACACTGCAGCATTACTATCGAGTGCCGAGGGTGATACCTCGTGTAGCACTTCTGATGTTAACTCTGTAGAGTAGCTATTCGGTCGTGGTCAACAAGGGTGATTCCTCCTTCACCACTTCCGGTAATGACGCTGTCGTGCAACACATCAAGTGTGAACCCATCGAGGGTGATTCCTCCGAGTTCACCTTGACAGATGCATCGAGTAGGAATCCAACGAGGGTGATACCTCGGATTCCCCTAATGTTATGGACACACGGATACTTGGACTTTACACTGTTACTTGGAAAGCCGGGTCGACCCTGAGGGGTACCCGCGTGATCCTAAGTGGCGAGTGTTGTGGAGATGGGTTGACCTGGATGGTGCCCGAGTGATGAATACGAGGCGCGGCCGGGCATTCTTAGCCCTTGCAGCAAGTCCTCGAGACGGGGCGACGGGGTCACATCGATCGTGAGTCTCTGCTCGTTACCGCAAGCCCTTAGTCCACTAACGATTTGGATATTTGATCCGAGCAGGCCTCTGGCCTGATAGCACTAACCATCACGTGGGAAGAGTTATGGGCACTCTGCATCGTAGCATCAGCCGAAAGCTCTGTCAGACGTCCAGTTCAGCCTCGTGGCCGGGCTGGGCCAATACCATCCAGGACTGAGGTGGTGCTCGTCCCGACCCTGCACACACCGACCCGGAGTGCACAGGACGATGGCCCAAGACCCATGAGCACTTAGGATATGGACTGACGGGGACCTCTCTGCTGAGCTGTAGGTAGGGTTGCGGTGTAACGTTTGGCCGAGGCCGGGTGTGACCCGGAAAAGTGTGTCCGGCCAGAGTTAAGCGAGCGTGGTGGGTAAGTTGGTGCACCCCTGCAGGGAAGAAAACATCTATCGATAGCCGGTCCTACGGTAAAGGACACTCGGAGTTGTATCCCGATCGATACAACTATAACTGGATACTTGTGATGTGTATGGCTCTGGGATTGCTTCTCGCAGGGAGTTGAGAAGGGATCTCAGGACGAGGTTGATGACTGCATGGCTCTGGGATTGCTTTCTCGCAGGGAGTCGAGAAAGGATCTCTGGGTGAGGTTGAGACTTAATGATACTACTACATTATATTGTACTGTTCTACTCTCTTCTATTGCTGCAAGACCGCTGAAGATGCTAGACTTCGATAGGACTAGGTTTTCCTCTCTATTCTGGCATTTCTGCAGCCCAGTCCACATATACAGCCACTCTTTCATAATGTTGCATATGTAGTGTAGATCCTTGCTTGCTGAGTACTTCGGATGAGTACTCACGGTTGCTTTGCTTTCTTTTTCTCCCATATCCTTTTGGTGCAACCAGATGACGGAGCCCTTGAGACCGCTGCCCTGGTTGATGACTTCAGCGACCACTTCTACCCCGAGGATCGATACTACTACGAGCTTGCCGACGACCAGGAGTAGGTTCGGAGGGTCCCAGGCAGGAGGCCTGCGCCTTTCGATCGTAGTGTTTTATTTTGCCCCGCCTATCTAAAGGCATTTTTGTTTCTCTTTTAATATCTGTACTCAGATATCTGATGCTTCCGCTGACGCTTGTATGCCATTGAGCTATATATTCGAGCCCTCGAGGCCCTGGCTTGTAATATAAAGCTTGTATGACTTTATTTATGTTTTAGAGTTGTGTTGTGATATCTTCCCGTGAGTCCTTAGGCTTGATCGTGTGCATTTGCGTGTATGATTAGTGCACGATTGAGCCGGGGGCGTCATAAGTTGGTATTAGAGCCGACTGCCTATAATCCAAAACCATTTTACTAACTTGGCTGTGTGGCTTACGGGCCCACATCGCCAATTGGGTGGTATTAGTATCCTTTATTCCTCGTCTTTACTCTGGGACTTTGATCTCTCTTCTATTTGGGTTAAGATTTTACTAACTCCAACTTTAGGTTCTCGTGATCACATCCACCCGGAGTTCTGAAATTTCCCCCCTTCCTTCAAGATTGCGGGCCAGGTTTTGCTTGCAGGATCCTCTTATCGAGGGCACCCTGTGTTGTCACTTGCAGATTCCTCGCTCCAGCAGTTTTCTCCGACATGATGTAGCCTTTGCTACGTCTCGTTGTGTACTTCCTCACCGCGTGCCTACGCGCCACCTGGTTTGTCTAGCTGCGAGCGTTCCCGGGCGCGTACTATCCGTTTGAATCTAACTCTGTGTATGGATTGGTATGTCTTTAACAACTACTATCATATATCTAATGCCTTTCCTGTTCATTTCCCGTGTTACATCATGAATAACTCCATACACCTGCAGTTTTTCTTGCTAAACTGCCCCTGTTGAATTGGCAGGATGGCTGACGATCCTCCACCTCCACCTTATATTGCCGCAATGATGCAGCAGTTTGAGCTGAACCGTCAGGTTATGACCGGGATATTGGCTCAGTTCCCAAACCAGAGTGCTCATCAACAGCCTGCCCCAATAACTCTGCCAGAATTCATGTGCCTCAATCCACAAGGGTATCAGCTCATGATTGGCTCCGTGACATTGCCTTCCAGATGAAGTCGGCTAATGTTATCCCTGACAGTTACGTCACCTATGCGACATATCACCTGAGGGGATCAGTTGCTCAATGGTGGGAAAGCCACAAGGGTATGCTGCCTGCTGAAACAGTAACCACTTGGCAGGAAGTTCAGTCAGCTTTTCATGCACGGTACATTCCTCAAGGTCTGATCGACCAGAAGAAGCAGGAGTTCCGCAAATTTACACAGGGCACAATGACTGTGGATGAATATTAGAGGAAATTTCTTGAATTGTACCGCTATGCTGAAGATGACGTCTGCACTAACGCACGCAAGCAGGAGAAATTCTGTGAAGGACTGCGTACTGATATAAACCTTGCACTTGTTGTCCATGATTGCACAGACTTCGCAACGCTTGTCAGCCAATCTTTCCGAGTTGAAACTGCACTGACTAAATGCCAGGAGTCGCTCAAGCGTACCCGAGATGTTGGTCCATCTTTGAGTCAGTCTGCTCAGAAGCGTCGAGTCTGGATCCCACACAACGTTCATCACCGACCTGCTCCAACACCAAGGCCGTCTTATGTTGCACCTCGCCTGCCTCCGCCGCTGAGACAGCTAATGACTCAGGGTGGACAGTCCAATGATGTAGCTCCTCCCCATAATGATGGGAATTGCTTCAAGTGTGGTCAACCAGGGCACCGTCCTACCAATTGCCGCCCGAACCAAAATCGAGATGCCCGAGCTTGTCAGCCCAGGAATCCCAATGCCAGACCTTCTGCTGTTGTACTAGGCCATGCTAACCATGTCAATACAGAAGAGGCTCAGAAAGAACCAACCATTGTGATGGGTACCCTCCTGATTAATTCAGTTGCAGCTTCTGTCCTTTTCGACTCGGGAGCATCACATTCCTTTGTGTCTCAACAATTTGCTCAGCTGCATGAACTACATCTAGAGCTGTTACCCACACCATTAGAGATTATCACTCCTCGTTCCAGGTGGCAAACCAAGATGGTAAGTCACAACAATCAGATCAAAATTGAAGGGTTGATGTTCTCTGCTTCCCTTATTGCTCTTGGACCTTCTGACGTAGACATTATTCTCGGTATGGACTGGTTGACAGCCCATAATGCTTTGATTGACTGTGCTACTAAGACAGTCCAGCTCACACACCATTCTGGTCAGGTGATCAACTACTTAGCCAAGATAATACAGAATGCCGAGAGCCAGATTTATACTCTGAATGCGTTGAATGCTTCACCTCTTGAAGGCATCGAGAACGTTCCAATTGTTCGTGATTTTCAAGATGTCTTTCCAGAAGAACTTCCAGGAATACCCCCTGCTAGAGCTGTTGAGTTCGTCATCGACTTGAAGCCTGGCACTACCCCTATTGCGAAGCGCCCTTATAAGATGCCTCCACACCACCTTCTTGAGCTTAAGGAAGAAATCGACAAGTCACTTAAGAAAGGTTTCATCCGCCCCAGTTCCTCTGCTTGGGGAGCACCTTCACTCTTCATTAAGAAGAAGGATGGAACTAACCAATTGGTTCAGGATTATCGGCCCATTAACCAAGCAACAATTCAGAACAAATATCCGCTTCCCAGAATCAACGATTTGTATGATCAACTTGCTGGTTCCTCAGTATTCTCTAAGCTTGATTTGAGATTGGGATACCACCAGATCCGAGTTCGTGAAGAGGATATTCCGAAGGCAGCCTTCGTTACTCGTTATGGCTCTTATGAGTACACGGTCATGTCCTTCGGCTTAACAAATGCTCCAGCAAACTTCTCCCGTCTGATGAATTACATTTTCATTGATTACCTCGACAAGTTTGTCGTGGTATATCTAGATGATATTCTGGTCTATTCAAAGAATAAAGAAGAACATGCTGAACACCTCCGTCTTGTACTGGAAAGGCTCCGAGAACACTAGTTGTATGCCAAGTATTCCAAATGTGAATTCTGGCTTTCTGAAGTAACCTACCTTGGTCATGTGATCTCCAAAGATGGAATTGCTGTTAACCCAGAGCGGGTTCAGGCTATTCTTGACTGGACTCCTCCGAAGAACGTCAAGTAAGTGAGAAGTTTTCTCGGCCTTGCAAGCTATTGCCGTCGATTTGTCGAGAACTTTTCCAAGATTGCTAAGCCTTTGACTGATCTGCTTCACAAGGGCGTTAAATTTGAATGGACAGAAAAATGTCAGGAAAGTTTTCAAACACTCAAAGAAGCTAACATCTGCCCCAGTACTTGCTCCACCAGATTCTCGCAAAGACTTCGTGATTTATTGTGACGCATCCCGTGAAGGATTAGGCTGTGTCCTAATGCAGGAGCGTAAAGTGATTGCCTATCGGTCTCGTCAGTTGCGCCCGCATGAAGAGAATTATCCAGTACATGATCTAGAACTAGTTGTTGTCATCTATGCACTGCAGTTGTGGCGACATTACCTTCTCGGTAATCGTTGCGAGATATACACGGATCATAAAAGCCTGAAGTACTTGTTCACTCAACCATCTCTAAACCTCCGTCAGCAAAGATGGATGGAGGCCATTGCGGACTATGACTTTGGTATTTCCTATACCCCTAAAACTGGAGAATCTTTGTATAACACTAGGTTATCTCAACGGGGATATGCATATCCCCAACAGTAAGAATTTCATATTTCTTTTTGATAGTAGGAACAGGGAATTCAAAACTTCCAATAGTAATTGTTGAAAATTTTCCAATAGAATTGATACTATTCACTTGAGGTTGTTTCTTCGAGAAGTGCACCGTATGCTCATTACCATTGACATGAAAAGTGACATTGCCTTTGTTGCAATCAATAACAGCGCCTGTAGTATTCAAAAAGGGTCTACTAAGGATGAACGACATACTGTCATCCTCGGGTTTATCAAGAATAATAAAGTATGTTAAGATAGTAACATTTGCAACTACGACAGGCACATCCTTGCAAATACCGACGGGTATAGCAGTTGATTTATCAGCCATTTTGTTGGTGCAATATCTGCCTACCTTGTGTTTTGGAGATTGTTGACAGAAATAGGTATGGACTGATTTATTTGCTAGTGCATACAAAGAGAAAAAGTCCATGCACAACCGAAGAGAATGCTGTCTCCGGTGCTGAGTTTGAGGAACTTCACCAAAGCTCATCTGCATTGCAAAGAAGAACGAGCCATATTTGTTGAAGAGATAGAGTCGAGAAGATTGATGTGAAGAAATCGACCCCTCGAAGTTTTTCCAGTAAAGCAAAGCTTCTGATTCAGTATTGTCATCCGAAGAAATTGACTGCAGCGATGGAAGTCAAAGACAAAGTGAAGACGTAGTATTCATTTTGTTGTTCTTCTTTCATTCTTTCGAGTCATAGGACCTCGTACTATTAAGAGGGGTATAGGTTCTCGGTGCTTAGATCGACTGTGATGCTTAGCCATAACCTATGAAAGATGAGAGAGAAATCTCTTTATTCTCCGAGCAAATACTTGCCAGCAAGAGACTGTGATCTTCTTCGCTGCGAGAGATTTGACTCGGACCAAGGAGTTAGCATTACTTGTTCCTCAAGTAATGTTACCGTTGCTCGAAAATTCGACCGTTGTGAACGTGTCGATTGTCCATTGGTTGGACCTCGTGTCCAAAATGGTCATTTCCCATCTGGGAAGGATGCGACTATAAATAGCCACCCTGCTCCAACTTTGACCGTTGGCTGCTCCGCTTGAGATTTATGAGAAGATTGATTTGAGCAGCCCCTCTCCGAGTGATTTGAGTTTAAGATCCACCGAGAGAAAAACCAAGAGCCCAAACTTAGACAGTGGTTTAGCATCATAGTAGTTCTGAGTGAGAGTTCTTGTACCTATTACTCTTGAGAGTGGTGCACTCTCTAGACGGATAGGTTTGGCTTCGAGTGTTGAACAGTTGTTGTCTTCACCGAGCTTGATCTTCAACAACCAAGAGTGATTGTGGTTTGCGAAGGTAGACCGAAGGTTTGGAGATTGCCGACAAGGATCTACCACGAGTGAAATCAACCTGAGTCTGATCAACTCTGCGTTGAAGGAGAATAGGGTGAAGAGAGTTTATCTTCCGTGTTAAGTCACAGCCCCTCCAACCAGACATAGCCCTTTGGCAGAAGGGTGAACTGGTCTACCAAATCTCTCTGTCGCCATCGAGCACCTCTGGTTATTTCTACTCTACTGCATTTCCTTCAGCAGTTATTATTCGTGCTCTGTGCCGATAGTTTACTTGATCAATTTGTTCTGTTGCCTCCATCCTGTGTATCTATGTTCATTCCCGTTCTTTTTCATCGAATGTACTCTTTCGTTACCATCCTGTATTTCAAATTTATTTGTGAAATCAATCTTTATCATTTTATGTAGTACCGAACATGTTGTGTCTCATTCTGCTACATCTGTTTGCATGCTGGGTTACTCTCATCATAGTTAAACCTATGATTTATCAAGTTTGTACTATTATCAATGCTTTTATAGATGAATATGCTTATGATGAAGAATATTGTTTCTGTTCATTTCCTTCAATACTCTATTCCGCTGCTGTGATCACTACAAAAAAAGACACATCCGTGACATTTTGGCCCGAACGAAATTTTTTTCTGTCATGCTTATGACACTTCTATGACGATAATTGTGACAAAAGCACATATCATCATAGATGTGGTGGGCTCCTACTTCTATGAGAAAAAATCATGACATAAAATGGGCTTTTCGTCCTGGGCGAGCCGGGGACGCACCTACATGACATTCTTTGGGCCGTCCATGACGGAAAAAATCATGGTAAAATCGAGGGCGAGGAAAATTTCGAAGAGTTCCCGGTTACGATGGGTGGTCGGGGCCGAGTGATGCACGAAGGTTTGCGTGTTTCTCTCGTACACGTACGCGCGTGTTTGCGAGGCGTTGGGATCTAACTGAACCCGAGCGAGGCGTTGGGCTCTAACTGAACCCGATCGATTGCACTAGCTACGTTACTGAACCCGATCGATCCCTTGGCTGTTAACTGAACCCGAGTGATTCCTTCGCTACTGCTACTAACTGAAGCCGATCGAAGCTGCCTCTTGATGAACAGTCCCCGGTAGGGGTTGAATGAACAGTTCCCGGTGGGGGTTGGATGAACAGGACCCCGTGGTAGTAGAGGTCGTTGCCGCTGGATGAACAGGACCCCCGTGGAGGGCTGGTTGAACAGTAGCCGGTGGAGGCTGGATGAACAAGACCCCGTGGATGAACAGTAGCTGGTGGAGGCAGGAGGAAGTCGACGGTGGATGAACAGTAGCAGGTGGACGCTGGAGGAAGTCGACGGTGGATGAATAGTAGCCCGTGGAGGCTGGAGCGAGGCAGTAGACGGTGAATGAACAGTAGCCCGTGGAGTCCCGTTTTGTGGTACGCCACACCCCTCCAAATGAACAGGACCCTGTTTCGACCGTAGGCGCTCCAACACAAGTCCGTTTCCTCCATTTTGCGGTACGCCACACCCCTCCCGATCAATAGGACCCCGTTTCGACCGTAGGAGCTCCAACACAAGTCTGTTTCCTCCGTTTTGCGGTACGCCACACCCCTCTCGATCAACAGGACCCCATTTCGACCGTAGGCACTCGAACAGAAGTCTGTTTCCTCTGTTTTGCGGTATGCCAGACCCTTCCCGATGAACAGGACCCCGTTTCGACCATATGCGGTCGAACAGAAGGCCGTTTTCTTCCGTTTTGCGGTACGCCAGACCCCGTTCCGGCTGTTCCGTCCAAGCCGGTTGGCTCCCGATGAACAGGACGCGTTCCGACCCAGTGGCTTCGCTCTCGATGAATAGGACATGTTCCGACCCAGTCACTTGGCTCCCGGTGAACACGACGCTGTTTCCTCCGTTCCAACCCAGCTGGTTAGCTGCCGATGAATAGGACGACATCGCTGCCGTCCATTGCCTCTCCATGTACACGAGTCCTGGCCGTAAGTATGCGCGTGTACACGTTCGAGACTCCGCCCGTATTTACGTACGTAGCCGTGTTTACTTTCTTGCAGCGTGGCTGTACGTACGTGTACATGATATATATAGACGGGACTACGTGACATGCTATGTTCGCGCCTCTACTACGACACGTGCATCTCCTTACTCGGCCATGGTTCATCGCTGCAAAGAGAGCGATTGACTAGTATTTACGTACACGTTCGCGACCAGACAGACAACCCTACGTACGGTTCGACCCGGTGGGTCCCAGCTATCAAGGAGGATAAGGAGGCACTTCCTTGCGTGCGAAGATATAGCTGGTGGGTCCCAGTTATCAAGGGGAATAATCAATTTTTTTTGCCCGTAATATGGATGCACTTCCTTGTGTGCGAAGATGTAGCTGGTGGGTCCCAGCTGTCAGGGGGGAAATGTTTTTTTTGCAAAATACGGCGGCCCTTCCGGTGGGTCCCTGCTTTCAGGTGGAGGAATCATTATTTTCCGCGTAATAAGGAGGCACTTCCTTGCTGCGGCCGTGGACCCAGCTGTCAGCCTCTCCATGTACAGTCCTCTTCCGATGGAAGTCGTTCCTTGACCACGTTGACCTGACGGCGCCGAGAGCACCAAGGCGGTGGATGACGGCGAGGCCTAGGAAGGGAATGACCCGGAGCCGAGGAAGACTCGGCAGTTGTTTCCCACACGGAGGGGAGTACGAGGGTTTACTGGTTCGGCTGCAGTGTGAGGCTGCCGTCGCCGGAGAATAACAGGAGGTCTAGGTGAGTACAAGGATGGCCAGGCCAGCGATGGGAGTAGGGTGGAGCGGTGAGGCCTGCGCGGCAGCACAGCCGGCCACGGGACATAGGAGCAGGCGGCACGGCCAGCGATGGTTTGGGCGGCTGGAGCAAGAAGACCAGAGGTTGAAGAAACACGATGGCCGTTGGATGGACATCGTACGGTCACCGTAGCTAGAATCATTTATATTGACTAAGTTGACATAGCCCTGCGTCCGCGCCAACTTAGTAGGCCCACATGTCAGCCTCCAAATATGGTGGCACCCACCTAGCAGCGGGGGTATTCATTTTTTTTGTGCGTAATAGCTGGTGGATCCGAGCTGTCAGTGGGGGGAATGGTTTTTTCGTGAAATACAGAGGCCCTTCCGATCGGTCCCAGCTGTCAGGAGGAGGAATCATTATTTTGCGCGTAATAAGGAGGCACTTCCTACTCGCAAAAAAAAAGGAGGCACTTCCTTGCGTGCGGCCATGGACCCAGCTGTCAGCCTCTCCACGTATAGTTCTCTTCCGATGGATGTCGTTCGTTGACCACGCCGTGCCGAGAGCACCAAGGCGGTGGATGATGGTGAGGCCAAGTAAGGGAACGACCTGGAGTCGAGGAAGACTCGGCAGTTGTTTCCCTTGCGGAGTGGGTACAAGGGTTTACTGGTTCGGCAGCAGCGTGAGGCTGTCCTCGCCGGAGAATAACAGGAGGTGTGGGTGAGTAGATGGATAGCCAGGCCAGGGATGCGAGTATGGTGGGGCCGTGAGGCCTGCCCGGCAGCACAGCTGGCCACGGGAGGCGGGAGCAGGCGGTTCTGTCGTCGCTGGTTTGGGCGGCTGGAGTAGGAAATCAGAGAATGAAGAAGCACCATTGTCGTTAAATTGACATCTAACGGTCTGACGCTGGTAGAGTCGATTGTTGACTAAGTTTCTTTTTTTGAGAAACCTTGTGTACGCATGAACTTAGTAGGCCCACAAGTCGGCCTCCAAATCTGTGGCAGACAACATAGAGCCCATTTGCTATTTTTTTTAATAATTTGCAGGCCATTTGGTAATTCTTAAGGAAATTATTACAACCCATTTTCTGCCCAGGACCACGGTCAAAAAGTTCAACCTAATTTTGCATATTTCTGTGGAGTCCGAAGTGTTTTAATCCAGAAATGATAAACATTTATTTTTTAAGAACTTATTATTTTGCCAAATAAAATATTGTTTTATTTTTGTAAGCTAATAAGACGTGGGACAATTGAGTTGGTTTTAGGGAAAACCAATGGTAAAAAAATCAGCGCTTGGAGGGAAAACAACAACAAAAAATAAGGATGTAAAGATGAAAAGGGAACTTTATGTATTTTCAATATAATAATACATGTATATGAACTAGTAAAACTATAGGTAGAGATTAGAAAACGGAAGTAGGTCATGGCATTTCAAAAGGAAAATAGAACTGGGCTGTGTGTTTTCTTCAGTAAAAAAACTGCCTGCGGATGTTCTAAGAGAAAATATAAGTAAGGCTAGTGGGCCAGAGGCTAGTTGATACCTGCTGGATCTTTGTGCCCCATTGTCGTCATGGGTTGGGCCTGTTAAAAACAAAACCAAGCCTGGGAAGTCTACAGCCCAGTTGAAACTTGCTCGACCTGAAAAAACAATATACCTCCTGGATCCCAGTTATCAGTCTGTACTTGCAGAATTCTCTCGTTTAATGACTACGTTGAAAACTTCATGGGTTTCACCGTCTCAGATGTCAGCATTATTTTTCCATCGTGATAATAAGTGCATGCACTTGCTTGCGTACGGCCATGGACCTGCTGGTTCCGTACGGTTAGGCTCTGTATGGACAGCCGTCTTGTGGTTCCACGGACGAATTTCATGCAAATCGGATGGTTTTCAGTGAAAGCAGACCAAATTCATTGCATTTTACATATTTCTTTTTATTATGGAATATTTTACATATTTCAACTAATTATAACCGACTAGGCCTCTTTTTAGTCCATGGGAGGTGCTTCACGATCGAGGTCGCGACACTTAACTCTTCTGGAAGGCCCAAATCCATCACTCCTCTCTTTTAACAATTTGCAATTGGGCTTGGCATGCCACAACCCAGTTCCGATGTGCTGCGTCCAACTATCAGCCTGTGAAACCGGATGGATCTCGTGCGTACTTTGAAGATGTAAAAAATTTGGAGAACTGGGAATTCGAACGGCAGGTGCTTATGCTACACATCAAATAAAAATCAGGTGCCTGAAGATTTGTTTCGAAACAAATGATTTAGCTTTATATCCACGTCGACCCTCGACATGATGGTTTGAAGCAAATGCCAAGTTCATACCGAAAGATCCTTAACAACAATACCAACTTGCAGACGACCAGGTAGTACAAGTACCAATACCAAACTAACTTATAATCTTTTTAGTCCACGCCCTAGTGTTCGTCTGGTAGAAAATCTTGTAGACGACTAGCTCCCGCTCCTTCTCTTGCTCCAGGTCCCCGAGGTGGTACTCGTGCATCACCTAGTTGGTCCTCTGCTGGTCGAAGTTCTTGTTGGTGTGCAGCACCAGAACCTTTTTGCTGCCCGTCTGGCGGCCGTTGACCATCACCGGCAAGGTATTGCCGGTCTTGTGCCACATCACGTGCATGCCGCACTCCGGCTGTATCTTGCGTGACGTCCGCGTGCCCCTTTTGAATGCCCTGGAGTTGCGCTGGAAGAAATGCTTGCTTAGACCACTCAGTGTGATACCTGCAGTATTGGCGAATAAAGGTTTTAGGGTACGTAGTTGGCATTTTCATAACATCTTTGGCATGTTGCAGTCACTTGTTTCACTTTTTATTAACTGTCAAATTGTAATTGCTTCACTAGGTCTGTGTCTAAAAAGAAAAATAGAGCTATAAACAAAGGAATATGTCTGTGCAAGTAGACGGTCGATCGGTGTCTCACCTGGAAGTTTCTCAGGATGGGTGTAGCATATCTCGTGCTCGCTGTCGATGGTTGGTATGAACAAATCGATGAGAGGGTGAGATCTCGCACTGTTAGCGCTCACTTTGGCCTCAAGGTGCTCGATCAGCTCCTGATCCGTGGGATCGAACTTGACGCTAGCCGGCAGTACCGGCCAATCCTTCTTGGACTTGCATCGATTAATTCCAGTTAAATGGTACTCAATGTATGATCAATCAACTGTTTTAAGTAAATGATGAAAGATTTCGACAGATAAATGGTACTCCAAATCTGAAGTCCACAATACCCGAACAAACTGGGGTCTCGACTTCATTACTACATGCATACTCTAAAGACTTGAAAACCCCCATAAAGATCGAAATCATCATATAGGGCGACGGGACGAATACTCCAAATCTGAAGAGCGTCCTTGTTGAGATCGATTTTTTCAGTGTCTTCCTTTTGACTACTTGCAATGAAGTATAGCAACTCCAGTAGCTCATCGCTCATCGTACCAAATGGATCAGAACAAGGCGGTGGCTGGGAGGCGGGGAGACCAGGAGAGAATGGGAGAGTGATTTTGTAGAGAATGCGAGAGTGCTGTTGTAGTACGAGAGGGGTGAGGCTCACTTTGGTGAACCGAACACGCCGCCGGGACTCTTGTGTCACCTCACGCGCAGCGTGTTGTCACGTCAATTCAATGTGAGGACATGATGAATAATTTGACCGACGTATACTAGTACTACTGTACTACTTACTGGTCGTATTTAGTGTCACATTTTAACCATAGGTTTAACTAACAAAATGTCAATACATGTCACCGAAAATTATACCATTGGAAACTATGTTCAAATACGAATCCAACGATATAATTTTTTATGACATGCATTAACATTTAGTTAGTTAAATTTATGGTCAAAATTTGACACAAATTACGAAAGGGGACCAATAAACCAGGAGGGAGGTAGTAGTACGAGTAGCGCAATATACGGTATAGAGGACTAGTACAAATTTAGAAATGGAGTACGAAGTTACAAGGCTGTGCGACAGACTTTGTAGGCTACATGAGTAATACAAAATATAATTCCCATTGGATAACACTTTCACCAACAAGTACGCACTTGAAGCCTAATTGATATATATATATGGCTTTTGCACAGCATCTCCATCATCATTATCAGTACATCCTACGCAGGTGAGTTAGGATGCACTTGATCCCAGAAAGGTATCTATCCTTCAAACTAACTACAGTAGATAATATCCAACAAAAGAGGGTCATGCGACAGCAGCAGGATACATGGCTCAGTCTAGATATCACTACGAATCAAGTTGTGCATATTTGTTGTTGGCATGAACCACATCACCGCATGTCGGGTTTGCAAAAGCCATTCCTCGCTTGGAAGCTTGATGCCTTTCACACACTGAAGATCATCTGGCAACAAGCTGTGTCGACGAATCTCTGGATATGGTGATTCATGAAACCCATGGTACGATGTGTAAACACAGTTCCCCCTGGCGAATGGAAGTTGCATAGCACAGTAATCATCGCCGGTGATACGATCGATGATTGGTTGGATGATCGGATAATTGAGACCGAGGAACATGGAGTGGTTGCTGAGGCTGTAAACCCGCCTCCAGTTGAATACGCATGGCCCAACGGAGCTGGGATCTTTCTCGAACACGAAGCAGCCATAGCCATCACAGTCACGAATGCCCCAGGCATTGTACTGCATGTGCTTTGATGAAATGGTTTGGTCAATTTGGTACATGCGAATGAGCATCAAATGACCGCCGTCAGTTGAACGAGCGATAAACCACCACCCATTGACTTGTATATTTCCAGGTCCTAGAATTATGAAGGCCAGTGCATTTGCGTCTGCTGCAACAAATCAAATTGGAGACCAAAAGGATAAAAATATACAATCATGTTCAGAGTATTTGTGGAATTAAGATTATTATAGCAGTGACACAAATCATAGCCAGAGAATTGCAATGTCGTGGTCATAATCATACCCCAAATTAAAAAAATTAAGCCAATGGCTTTCATATTCTATCAGTATGTCATGGTACAAACATCATGTAAAAATGAGAGGAAAACAACTATGACAGGGCCTACTCATATTCTACAATAGCAGTTACTACTGTTCTCATATCAACTCTAATAATAACATGCGTGGTTATAATTTTTTTGGAAATGAGAGTAACATATAGCAATCATGAGGTTATACTCATAATATCTATTCTAACAATCATTAGATGCCAATTGTTCTCATATCAACTCTAATAATAACATGTGTGGTCATAAAAATCTAGGAAATGAGAGGAACATATAGCAATGATGTGGTTATAGACATACTATCTATTCTAAATTTCTAACAATCAATAGGTAGACGTATTCATAAGGTAAAGATGAGATGAGATAGAACAATTACACGATGATAGATTCCACCAGTATATGCAGCCAATCTGTGCGTCGACCGCGTTAACAATGCCATCGTGCACTATAGCATCAAATAGAAATGGAGGGTCAACAGGATTGATGATGAGCCATAACCATGTATGGCGACCGGATTCCAGATACACTAATCCCATGTCGAACAAGGCAATGAGCTTGTAATCCATGTAGTCTTCTGATGGTGTGGGCACTTCACAGATTACAACCTTCAGCAAACGAAGGTCGGACCAAAAGCTCGACGCGTCTCGTGCGTAGTAGGCAGGAGTGTCCGGTGGGCCGCGAGGCTCGATGCCGGAGGTATCCAACGATGGAAGGGTGATCTCTTGCTGGGTGTAGATATCCATGAGACGCCACGGACTCCCAGATTGGTGGATGAGGACGATCCAGCTGGCCTTCATGCCCGCCCAGTAGTGGCCGCGCATGAAGGACAGGTGGGCGGGTAGTGGTAGCATGTCAAGGGGCACCCCGGCAACCTCCGAAGGATAGTGAAGTCGGTGTCTGGGCCACCTGTGAGGATCGGGCATCAGCAAGCAGGGTGTCTTGAAAAGGGCTAGCCGGTTGCAGACGAGTAGACGGTACATAGACACCGAGCATGCGGCCAGACGCACGGTGCTGAGCAGGTCCATACGATTACAGATCTGCTCCAAGAGAACATCGGGGAGGGAATTCCAATCGCGGCTTTGCATGTCAGTCGGTTCTGCCATAGGGTTTTTTAGGGCGCTGAGTGATTGGGGTTTTCGGTGCCTGCAAGCGAGCGGAGAAGTGGATTCGGGCGGGCGAGCGAAGAAGATGGCGTGTGTGGCCTAGCAGTGAGTGGGGGGGATATGGTACGCGCGAGCTACCGAGGAAGATGGCGCAGGCGGGCGAGTAGTAAGCGGGAGGAAATGGTGTGCGGCCGATGATGGGGAAGAGAGGAGGAAGAAGAAGAAGAGAGGAGGAAGAAGAGGGAAAGACAGGCAACAAAGTGCATTAAATCTCAATTCTACTAGTACTACTACCAGGATATACCATCCTTCGGAGTGTAAATAGTTAAGCCGATGACATGTGGGTCTACCTCAAGAGGGCCCATATGTCAGTTAATGGAAGAGAGAGGTGCGTAGGCGTATTTGCGGAAGCATGCTCCACTGGAAAACATGATGGCAGTACAGGGTAAGGCTGATTTAGTAACACCAACACGCTGGTTCAGCTTATTAATTAAGTGTCCCATCTGCTGTAGCGTGTATTGTCACTTCACTGTGAAGACTAGTTGAATAGTTCTCTCAGACTGAGATGGGGAATAATGGATCGCCAAGACTTCCTATCTACAGTATCCCTATGCCTCTACTCTCATCCTGTCCAACAAGATGAAACATTGGCCAAGGCACCCGGCGCCAATAATGTAGGAGTACTACTAGTATTTTGTGTCAAACTTTGACCATCTATTTAACTAATAAAATTTTAATGCATGTCACCAAAACTCATATCACTGGATTCGTATTTGAACATAGTTTTTAATGGTATAGTTTTTTATGACATGCATTGACACTTTGTTAGTTAAATTTACGGTCAAACTTTTACACTAAATACGAAGGGGACCAATAAACCAGGACGGAGGTGTATATACAGGTCAATAAAAAAATCATCAACCAAGGTAGTAGTAAATGATGAGTGCCCGAAGAATTTTTTTCTGAAAGTACTCAATAATGGGCGCGTTTTCCACAAGAAAATTGTGTTTACGAACGTATTAATTGAAATGCATGTGTGAGGAACAAAAGACAAGAACTTTTACATGCATTGGTGAGGTTTCTCTTAATTCTTGCATGCAACATTTTAATGAAGCTTGAAATATGAACGTGTCAATGGGAGGGAGTAAAAGCCTCATGCATGCATGCATGCAACGTTCAACACTCACACGTTCACATGCACGCACGCAACACTCACGCATCCATGCGGCACACAGCACACGACGCAACACACACGCTCACGCTCAAGTGCTCAACCTACTCCCTCCGTCCGTGAAAGACTGTACATATAGAGATTTACACATTGACCAAGAGGAACCGGAACTTCGTGGCATAATTAATGCCCAAAAGTAGCAGACTTTTGTGTGCATGCGACCATTGAGAGAAGAAGATTAAATGAAGGTTGTTTCATGTTGTAATTAATGATAGACATGCAGCCTATAGCTAGAGCACAAGTTGGTGCAATAGTCAATGAATACCGATTAGATTAAAGGCTAAGTGCATTGGAAGTGTAGATGTACACTCTTTGTTGGAAAATTTTCTAAGACTAGCCATAGTGGGAGTAACTTCAGTAGTAACATCGAGTCCAACTCAGCAAATTTGCTTATGTGGCAATGAGTTAATGAGGAGAGAGGTAGTTTGAGTAACTTAGCAATATGAGTCCCAATGCAATATGAGTCTATAATCTAATAAATGAAGCTTTGCATGACACCACACTTATGTTACTACCCACTATGAAGGTAGTGTATGTTACTCTCCATTTATGCTAGATGTACAGTTTTTCACGGACCGAGGGAGTACACGTGCATGCACTCACATACACAGCCACGGTGGTTCGTGCGCATGGGTTGGACTCCTGTCGCGCCTACGTAAAGTTTTGTTTAACTGTTTTCTTTGCTCTGCCAACTGACAGGTGGGACCCAGAAACCAGGTGTCAATTTAACCAGTCAACAAAGTGCCATGTCGAAATGTGGCCGGTCAGCAGGGTGCAATACGGTGCTCTACGGTGAGCTAGTGACCGTATAATCACCACAAAACTATATAGTGACCGTAATGAGCGTATTGTTACATACGTTGACCGCCAGTGTATTTTTCTCATTTCAAATTAAGCCATATTAACCAGAAAGGATGCAATATGGACTAGTACTACTTTGATGTGTCCCATCAACTCGCAGAACGAGGAGAAGCTTGCTTACTACGCCCTCTCCCTCGCCCACGCGCGGTGGCTCACAGGACGAGGAGAAGCTTGCTTACTATGTACGCCTATGCCCTCTCCCTCGCCCACGCGCGCGGTGGCTCGCAGGACGAGGAGAGGGTTTTGACTACAGTGCCCTCTCCCTCTCCCTCGCCCTCGCCCTCGCGGTGGACGTGCAGCAACTCATTTGGTGTCAGATTGCCAAAAGCATATTGTACTGACATTGTTGGACCTTCCGAAGACGCGAAGAGCCAAGTGCAAGGTTCACAGGAGTGCAAACCGTTGAACCTCCCGAAGAGGCGAAGAGCCAAGTGCAAGGTTCATAGGAGTTGTCGTCCTAGTACTACAACTATAGCGAACGATCGCTATTGTATGATGCCGCCACATCACCTACAGCCAAAGCTGTGCAACCTTTTTTTTCTCACAGAGCGTGTTGGAGCCCGTGCAACAGCCACACAAGTTGCTCGTACACATAACACATTTACTAGTAATAAATTCTAAAGGACAAATGCCAGCATGCCACACAAGTTCATCTCCACTTCATGTGATAAATTTGTGCACGACTACTCTACATATATTTACAGCGCTACCATTCACAATTTATCATACTCCACTTACACGTTATAGATGGGCTCCATGTCCATGTCCTCCTCCAGCTTCCAGTCCCAGGTGTTCTTCATAGATGGCACGATCCATAGCGGTAGGCAACGGGAATCATTGTTGCAGCTTTCTAGTCCGGTTCCACATGATGGAGACTCATCCAAGCTGAAGCGGCATAAATCAGGGATAGTGTATCCCAATATGTCGTTCATCCGGCGGTGCACACTGAAGACACAACCATGCTTCATGAACGGCAGGCCTTCAGTGTCGTGCACGGAAGGTGGCATCTGCTTCACAATGGGGTAGTTGTCCCCAATGAAAAGCGAGTACTCTCCAAGAGTGTTCCTCGGCACCCACATAGCATCACGGGGGTCGAACTCGGTGCCATTCATCTGGTACACGCGGCATCTCAGATCTGGACACATGGTGACATACATGGTCAAGGTCCATGCATGATAATGTTGTGCTCAAATATGGCGGTCAGTAATATTGTGCCGCAAGTAGTACTACTCCAGTATAGAGGAAGTAAAATAACCGGCTTATTATATATGGCCACTCCTGGCTACATGTATGAGATAGTAAGACATGGAAAAACAAAAATGGTGGGAGCTAGTGGGTTCAAGTCTTCAAGGGCCTAGCTAGCTATACGCGTCCTCCAAGGTAAAAAGTACTAGTAGTACTCCTTACTACTACAATGAAAGAGAAGGCGAGAGGGTTAAAAAAATTAATACCAAATTGTAGTACTACTAGTACTAGTAAACATGTCCCAGTCAAGAAAAGAAAAGAACTAACAAGTACTACTACTCTAACACACAACAATGAGAAAATGGAATACCTGGGTAGATGGTGACTGTCTGATCGTGGTAGATCATGTGACCATGTTGCACATCAGTGGTACCATGGGTAACGACTGCTAAGATAGTTGATCCTAATATGCCAAAGTCTGCTACAAGGTTCCAGGTTAGACTGAATCGCGGATGCAAATGCACCTCCAGGATCGGCGATCTGATTTTGATCGGGGGATGACTAGTCCCTGCAAAATAATGGAGTACCGGTAGGGATGCAAATGATGGTTTGTGCATTCCGTTTGTAATCTCCCGTACCGTAGGATGGCAACCAGATGAATCAAGTCCCCTGGCTTGTCACCGTGAAGATGCGGCCTACATGGCACACGGCGTCTTCGAACGTGTAGGGGTACAAATCTGCCGGGGCCAACATGTGCCAGCCTTTGCCATTACTGCCTTTTGCATTGATGGCAATCCTTATGCCGAACACCGTGATGAGATAGTAATCGTCGTAGCTGTGTCACTTTGTCGGCGGGTCCGTAATTGTTAGCTTCTTCAATCTCATGTAGGCATCATCATACGTATTCAAGCCCAGCCAGTCCGGAAGGCCGATCCCCATGGTGGAGAAGGGGTCTACGGGAATGGCCGCACTGCTGTGGATGTTGTGCAAAATGATGGTGGTATCCGGCTGGAGGTATGCAAGCCAATCTCCATTGGCACCAACCCAGACTTATATATAAGACGGTGGGCAGGGGAGAAATTATGGGATGGAATAACTAAGTACTATATTTAGAATATACACTACATGATCAAACTCCATGACTGACCTGCTCATCGGACAAAATCCAACTCGCTCTCAACGTCGGCAACTCTAGCAGACTCAACATGCAACCACGGCCAGGTAGCGGTGGACTGTTCGATGGATTGTCCCATAGAATAACCTTCTACTCGAGAACGCATGGAAGACCAACAAGCATGGCGTTTTCCCAAGCCTGTTTACGCACCGTCTTAAAATAGTTGGTGCAGGAAGAACCGAGTCTTGCGGTGGTGAGGACGTCGGAGCGGCGTGCGATTTCTCCCAGAGGATCGTCGTCCAAAGTCTCCCAGCCCCGACGAGGAGGAGAACCGCCTGGCGAATCCATGGCAGCAGCGACGAACTGCCTTGGTCTCTTCGGTGGGAAGGGAACTGGCGAGGAGGAGGAGATAAGAGCATAACCGCAAGGCCCCGTCCCTTCATCAAGGAAGTTATGCGGGCACGCATAGTGGTAGTGCGATGATGCGGCTATTATTTACTTACATAGTACTGTAGCAGTAGTACTTTCTCAACTAGTAGTGTGATGTACTGTACTTCTATAGTGCACCAGTTTTGAACTCTTGAATCTCAAGGCCAAGGAGCTACAGTCGCAAGTGGATGGTACATCTGTTCTCTAGAACCATCACTGTACTATCAATGCAGGGAAAGTACACCTGCGTAGTGCGTACTCTCCTAGCTCTATTCAAGCGCGTAGCTGGCCTACCCAGCCGCTCCTCTCACGCACACACTAGCAGCCTGTTTATCAACGACAATTACTGCGGGGCAGAACATTTGAGTTCTTTGATACAGCGAGACTAGGATTTTCGCTTCCATTTGTGGAGGTGTAATGGATCTCATCGAACTTTGTTTGTTGGTCCTTCCTTCTTTATGAATGAGATGAGGCAAAGCTTTTGCCTCCGTTTAAAAAACAATCACGTCAAGAAGAATTTTTTTTATGGTGTTTAGAGCCGATAATGGAACGAAGTCCATGCGTGCAACGCCACAAGCTAGAGAGTAGTAGCACTTTAGGTACAGAGCCATATTGCACAGTTCCTAATGCCGCGCCAGGCTTTTCTGGCTCCTCGGGTTTAATTGGGAGGCGCTAGTGAATATGGTAGCCGATGAGGAAGTAGCAAGCGAGGTGCGGCTAGGGCAAGCACGCAGGCGAGAAACGTTGCACGATGTGAATTGATATACAGGAGTGCTACTACTTTACGCAGTAGTACTAGTCTCTACTCTTATCCCTTATAAAAACAGAGTTGGTGATGATGGTGTGCCTACCATCCTGCAATATAGGCCGTCCGATTTATATTTGACGGATAGGAAGGAAACTATGGCAATTTTGCAAAAAGATACCCACACCCCTCTCTACATTTGCAAATAAGGCCTTCCCTCGGTCATCCTTTTCTCCCACAAGATAAACTACTCATACAAATGCATCTTGATGTTCCGTGCCACGCATGGGCATCTTGCTAGTACTACTCTAGTACGCGAGCCACAAGATGATGGGAGGGAAAACCCATTCACGTGGCTGGGCTATCCAGTGCACCCACATTGTGGTGCGACACGTCCGTTTGAATTCAAAAGTCAAACTACCAGTGTACAATATTGGCCTGCAGCGAGGTTAATATTTTAAAAAAATGCCACTGTGCGTTCGACCGGGATCGAACCCACAAAACGAGCTATACACTCCCGTGACCACTAGTAGTACAACGCAACCTAGAATTGCCTTTTGTTGCTAGTACATTGTTCCTTACAAGAAACCACTACCAAGAAACTACCACTTTCCAACCAGCCCTACCAAGAAACCACTACTCTACAAAAATTAGCAAAAACACACCGAAATTTTCTTAATCCATCGCAATAAACTACCAAGTGCCATTATAGGCACGTTTCAACCCATGTCGCCCCTTAAGTCAACACCGTCTATTTGACCGGCAAGTTAGGCGTTATGACTTGTGGGACCTACATGTCAGTCTGGACAAAAATCCTCGAGTGACCTCCTACCTCTGGCCCGTCCACCTAGTCATCCTCGGCCATGGGACGCAGCTACCGCCGCCGGCAGAAGGCGATGTCAAAAGCGCCGGTGGCGCGGAGCCCATCTTGCGGCAGCCCGGATGCCAGCTCCGTGCGGCGCTCACGGCCGCTAGCTAGCCAAGCTAGCACACACCCTGCTGGATGCATCCAGCTGCTTGTCTGCAAGGTTTGCTAGCTAGGTTGGCACGGCGGTGCGGCGGCTTGCTCACGCGCGCTGCGCTAAGGCTAGCCATCTGGCTCGAGCGAAGGACAGCGCGATGGCTTGGTCGCGCATGAGCCACGCTCGGGCCAGCCAGTCAACCCATGCAGAGGCCAGCGCGGCGTCCGGCCCCTCCGGCGGAGCGGCGGAGGGCGGCCAGGTTGCTCATCACCGGCGCCACCGACGAACATGCATAAGAACTGTTTGAAGTAATGTTCAGGAAAAATAATGATTGGAGGAGGAAGAAGAGGATAGAAGGTCAGATGTGGGTCCCTCATGTCAATGGTCAAACAAACGGTGTTGGTCTAAGGTGCCTCCTCAGCACGGACGTGTGGGCCAACCCTGTCATAAAGGGTTTAAACGAGCCTAATCGGCACTAGGTAGTAGTTTTTTGGCGCGGAAAAAGAAATTTTGGGTATGATTTTGCTATTTTTTTGTACAATAGTTTCTTCCTAGGGCTGGTTGAAAGTGGTAGTTGTTTGTTAAATACTCTACATACTGTAAGTAGGAGTGAAAGTTAAGCTTTGTAAGCCAAAAAGCACGGCTAGTTACATAGTGCCTATGTGTACGTAATTCAAACTAAATATCGACCATGAGTGACTAATATCTTGATGGAAAACTCGAAACTATGGAAATACTAGCAATTTTTATGCATGGTTGGAAATACTAGCAATGTGCACGTGCGTTGCAACGGATGATAATTAGAATAATACTTATTCACAAACTTGATAGAAAACACTCTAATTTTGATATACATATATCACTAAAAATATATTATGTTTCTATCAGAATATATTCCTTGGGTTGTTTTGGTGAGGTGAGGGAGGGATGTGGTTGGTTTTAAGATACTAATTAAGGGGTTTTCTGCAAATTGGGTAGAGAAGTGGGATGTTGTTGAGAAAAGGCAACAACTTACCTCACAGTCATTAGATGTAGATCTAATGGTCAAAAATGACGGATGGCAGACACACCATCATCACCAACTAAGTCTTCTATAGGAGTACTAGCAAGATGCTCGTGCATTGCACGGAACATCAAGATGCATTTTTTTATAAAACACTTGTTGTGATTGACCCATGTAGGAGTAATCCCATGTGTAAAAACTAATGATATCTCAAGAAAGAGGAGAGATAAGGTGAGGAGGAGTGGGGCGTGGTGGTGATTGGTGGTCGGACTGAGCGGAGGCATGGGGATGGATGACGCCGGCAGTGACCACCATGCCAGATTGTTCCAGAGGCTTCCTTTTTAATTGCTCAACAATGAGGTTGTGGGAGATAAGGATGAACGAGGGAAGGCCTTATCTGCAAGTGTGGAGAGAGGTGCGGGTATCTTTTAGTTTGCTTTCTATCCATCAGATATAGATCGTACGGTCTATATTGCAAGATGGCAGGCATACCATCATCACCAACTCGGTTTTTTTATAAGAAGAGATATAAGTATGGATATACAAACGTATTATCGATACTTGTTTCCATAAACTTGGATCTACATCCTATTCAACGGCTGAGCATGTGGGGCCTTAGCACGATGACTTCCCGACTGTGTAAAACAAAGGTTTTCCCTTCGTCGATAAGGAGGGGGTGACGGCAGCGCGCTTTCGGCTCGCTCTAGTCCTAGTAGTCATACTAGGTGGTCTACGGATGTGTAGATATTTTTTCACGTCTTGTGTTTGTCGTACTGCCATGACTGTTGATGAATAGACGGTAAGTTATTCACGAGAAAACCTTGGTTGAGCGTGTGTGCGAGAGAGAGAGACAGCGCGTGCGTGTGTGATATGTAGAGGCTGAGGCAATGATAAGATATTCTTTGTGTCTCTGTGTGTGGAGGATAGAGAGAGACATGTGCATGGGGCTTTGTGCTGTGTAACGTGGAGACACATAGACATAATCAGAGAGTGAGTGTGTGAGATACACATGCATACATGGGGAGATATGTGTGAGTTAGAGAGATGGAGAATTTTGGTGTGCATGTGAGCTAGAGAGAGAGGGGGATATATATATACCCAGAGCTGGAGACAATATGCAAGGATGTGTGTCTTAAAAGAAGGATCCAGATAGATGGGTGTTTGTGCGTGTTTGTGTGTGTTTGTGCATGTGTGTGTGTGTGAGAGAGAGGGAGTGTGTGTATGTGGAGAAGAGAGGCCACTAATGATGTAAACCTATTAGGGAAGGGGGAATGGTGTGACACATGTGTCCAAGAGAGAGAAAGGCATGTGTAGTAGCGGGATAGCATGGGTGTGGGCGGGGAGCAGACTATTTGGAAGAGACATCGAGTGTGTGTGGGAGGGGGGTGTGAGAGCGAGAGAGAGAGCGAGCAAGGGAGAGAGAGAGAGAGGAAGAGAGGGGGAGAGAGAGGGGTCGTTTATGTGAGGAAGTGGCGTATAGATAGGGAGACAAGGTTGATGTTGTTCGAAAGTGGCCTATGTACGGAGACGCAAGGGAAGCGAGTCATCGTGTGTGTGATAGAGACTTCATGAGAGATCTAGAATGGATGGTGTAGAGAACAACGTGCGAGATTGAGAATGATGATACACTAGGGAGCTATGGAAAGAGTCACGACATATATGTATATAGGGAAGGAGCTAGGTCGGGTCCGCATGTGGGAGAGATAGAAAGAGGAGAGTGGTGCACAAGGAGACAAAGGGTGCTTGTTTGTAGTGGGGGTGGTGAGTGAGGTGAGTGTGCGAGAACCACATAACTAGGGAGATAGACATTTGGGGGCGACGTTTTGTGCGTATGGGAAAGATACACTCCTATATAGTGCGTGTGCTTGGGAAAGCGAGATGCCGGGAGACCTAGAGAGTGGGGGAAGAGATGTGTGCATGCCCGATAGACAAAGTGATAGAGAGCTATATTGGGGTCCGGACTTAGAAGAGAGAGGGGGGTTAATGTGCTCCTGTGTTCGTGTCCGGCGGAGAGAACGACTTCTGGAGGGGGGGGGGACGGGGTGGGTGGCTTCAGATAAAGAGTGAGGTGTCTATATTTGAGAGACTTAAGCGTAATTGAGATATATATGGTCAATAGTGTGTGCACTCATGGTTGATCAATTTGTTTCATAGTTTGGACTATGAGATAACGATACTTTTGAACATGCGTGACATACTTTGAAGTACCAGAATTACAAACCTAAGATTGGAATTTTGGAATTCGACTCCATTATTAGCTTTTGTAATTCATTTAAACGGAGGTACATTTTTTAAGCCGGGATTTCGTGATTTCAAATTCATATATCAAACCTAGAGATATACACATATGGGCATGTTCAAACCTTATAATCATCCACTTTATTCACACACATACACATTTTTGTTTTTTTCATCATATTTAGGATAAACACATATGGAATTTCATTTGAATTGGACCATATGATGGTATTTGATTCCACTAGCTCAGTGATCCATATTTGAATTGAATGGACAATCTAAGTTTCGAGTTGGAGACATTGATTTTCGAAACTTGCACTTTTTTTGCGTGCAAAACAAATAAATTCTCAGCCATGATATCATAGTCGGCCGTACAAGAGCAGAACACTTGATTTCAGCTGCCAAAAGCTTTCAAACTTCCCGCTCACATCGAAATATCTCGCGCCGGAAAGTTTAGACCTGCGATATTCCTGTTTT
The DNA here is from genome assembly GCA_011799875.1 of Thinopyrum elongatum. NCBI lineage: Eukaryota > Viridiplantae > Streptophyta > Magnoliopsida > Poales > Poaceae > Thinopyrum > Thinopyrum elongatum. Next base: position 83,422,982 of record CM022300.1, on the reverse strand, counting down.
ACCCCTGCCACATGAACGGAAAAGGGCTGCTTTGGTAACTCCATTGTTTTCCCCTATTTGCCCCCAACATTCTTCCCCAGAGCCCCTCCCCTTCCCCGCCTCCTCCCCCCCAGCACGCCAAGTTGCCGAATCTAGTCCTCCGCCGGAGCGGTGGACCTCACACCCCGCCGGATCTACCTTCCGCACCTTGGAACCCCCAACTGCCAACTCACCACTTCACCGGAGCTGCTTCAGCGACTGGCTTGTCCACCGCTCCAGATCTCCTTGACCGCCATCATGGTCCACCGCACCGGATCTGCTTCACCGGCGCCCTCGTCCACCACAGTGTAGGCCCTTCACCGACTCCCTCGTCGGCCACATCGCTGACCCTTCATACAAGCCCTTGTCCGCTTCAACAAATCGGCCTCACCGATAGCACTGTACACTGCGCCAGATGTGCTTCGCCGACGCCTTCGTCCACTGCACCGGACCCGCTCCACGGATGCCATATTCAACTCCAGCGGCCCTGCTTTACTGATGCTGCAGCCTCATCAGGTTATTTCGATTTGTACTCCTTCGGTTTTTCTCTTCTTTATCATGGAACTGTTCACTTACCACAGATGAGCTTTCTAGTATGTCGACAGGCGCCGCAACTGAAGCACCGGAGCTGCTTCAGCAATGGCGACAACCGGCCCAAACTCAACTGCAACACGAGCACCATCGACGATCCTTAGCTTTCAACTATGACAACGATACCCATACGGCGCCGAGAAGCAGGTACTATTATCAAACGGCCGACGCCTACGTTCACTTTCTTAGCATAAGCACCGCACCTTCGAATTTCTTCAGGGCATCATTCAATTTTTCATGAGATGCGTTATTCTGCTTGCACCTGTAGGGCCATACGTGTGGCAGTGAACAGGTTACATGTGCTAAATTACAAACCAGTGCACATATAGTTACAATGCTTTTGTTTTGTCCTAAGTATTACTGTACTTCCTAGATATCACTGCCTACTATTTTACTTCTTGCATGCTATATTTATGATAATGGTGTTGTTCTAATGCCACCTGTTGGTTACATCAGACTGCTTCTATGGCCATGTTTGGATACTCTAACTTAGCTAGAGGTTAGAGTTAGTTTCTAGCTCATGACTAACCCTGAACTAACTCTAGCCAAAGAGGTGTTTGGATGACAGGGTTAGATTGATAATAAATGCACTAGGAGAACTAGCTCCCATTAGCACCTCTTGGGTGGGATAGTTTTTTTGGGTAGGTTAGATGCAACTAGCTCAAACTAGCCCTCATGTTTGGATACTTTAGGGCTATTTGAGCCCAAACTAGCTCTAACCCATGGATCCAAACATGGCCTATGTTCTCTATGCTTAATTACACATCAGCAAACTAGCTTGTGGTTCCGCTACTTTTTGTTCGTTTTACCCTACATTTTCTGATGCTAGCTATTACATCACTACTCCGAGCCTCTGTTCATTACTTTTTTGTGCGTTCTTGATCTCCCCAAGTTGCATGACTAATTTGATGCTTCTATTAATTATGGAGCTACCAACCCCATCAAGCAAAATATTTGTTCTTTTGGGGCTGGCACCTCGAACAAGCATAAAAATAGAGTGAAGCACATATATTGTCCTGTAAGCACACACCCTTCTTTCATTAGTTTAGATTAACCATTGATGATCAATTCGAACAAGTGCATGTGATTAAAACTAATTTTACCTAAATAGAGGGGGAATAATAAACTACAACAACTAGATTTGCAACCACGGGATGCTGACGATATCTTCAAAGAACATTGCAACAGCAGCGAGGCTTCACAGCAACATATGGTAAGCCAATGTGTTTTAGTACATGTGAAATGTAATGCGTGTGGGCTGCTTTCTTGGCTTGTGCCCTCAACCTATAATCCTACAGAATTACAAATAGTTCAGTTGTCTGCTTTGCTGTATTGCTTGATTTGAATGCTTGTTTGTTACTTGTTAGGCTATACCTGAGTTGGCCAATATGTCAGCAGTGCCTGCTGTACTATCGTAAAGAAATGCATGCCTAATTCATTTGACTCCTTAACTTTTCCTATGAACTTCATCACAAGACTGTCTTCGTAGTTTATATGAGGCCACACTGTTTAAGTGCTTTCTCAGGTTATTTCAACTACTTAGATGCCTGGGCAACTTAAATATAGCAGTGGTACACTGCCTTTCATCTTACCATTTTAATTTGTTTTCGGTTGATGCTGCTTCGAACCATTTAAATATAGCTTGCCATGGTCGGCAATACTACCTCCTTTCCGGTTTATAGGGCTCAATTCAAAAATCTCACCAACCAAGGTAGATGATGAGTGGTGAAATAATTTTTGTAGTTTGCAAAAGCACTCAATTAATGCGCTCGTTTTCCTCAAAAAATTATGTTTACCAATGCCTTAATTGCAATGCATGCATGCATGAAGTACATGCATTGCTCAATTTTCTCTTAATCCTTGCATGCAATGATTTAATGCACCTTGAAATTTGAACACGTGGTGGGAAACAATCAAATTGGGACTTATAAAACGGGAAATCTAAAATTTCGAGATAAGGGCATCTCCACTCACCCCCCCCCCCCCCAGGACGCCCCCCAGGACACCTTTTTAGGCTCGGACGGCCCTTTTTGCCGAAAAATGGCCCAGCCAAGCCCCCAGCGCGTCCCCAGGACATCGAAATAGCGCCGGAAAACCCAGGCGAAACCCAACGCGTTGGGGGCTCTTGGGGGCACCGAAGGGTCTCTCCACATGTCCTTTTTCTTGGCCCACTCAATCATTCCCCTCACAAACTTTTGGTTGGGGTGGTGTGTGGCTGGGAAGATGCCCTCCCCATGCACTTCTATTTCGCCGGATGAAGCATTTGGCCGGCGCTTTTTTGGTTTGGTGATATTCTTGGGGGCTCCAATGGCTGGAGATGCTCTAAGCCCTATAAACCAGAAAGGAGGGAGTAATTCGTATGTCGTTTACCATGTAAGCTTACTGCCTGGATCATGTGATAACTATCTCTTACTTATGTCCAACGGAAACCTTTCAGGATGCCGTTCACACTAGGGTACAATGTACAACACCAGAATCTATTTGTGGAAGCAGTGCACTAGCCATGTTAACAGATGGTAGCAGTTCAGAGGCAACACCGCTGGAGAGCAGTCTGAGCACAGATATTGTAGTTCTTGAGGCTCTACTAGAGGCAGAAAGAGATGGTGAGGCTGCCATGAATGAGGTAATCTTGATCTTGAGGCTGGAAATTATGCAATTAGCTGCACGCATTATGCAAGCAACCCAAGAATTGGAGGAAGTAAGAATGTTGCATTTGAAGACGGAGGAGGTCCTGCTGCTTCTACTATCTGAAGCCTAGTGTAATCCCAGTTCTTCTTTAGATGCCAGTTGAAATTGTCATTATATTAGTATACTTGCATGTTGTGTCATTTCTCTGAATGGATTTTGTTGTAAGACCCCCTTTGTTGTCCATGTGTTGTAATGATCTGAACTTTTTAGGCGAGGTAATCCTCAGTACTTGTATGATTGACATAAGGTGAACTTTTTTTAATGTGAGCATATTGTATTGGATGAAATAACTGTTTGACTCAAAGTGTATCCAACCTACTGAATTCGAAGATCACAGCATTTCTAAATCATATTCATATATACAGGTGGAATAAATCTTTGTCGTGGTTTTGATGAAATAAATAACAAAACGTAGAATGATGTATTTTATATTCGTAATCGAATACAAATTGGATTAGAATTTAGTTGCCAGGGCCTAGGGTAAACATGAATGCTAATTCTCCCAAATTTTGAACCAAGCGGCAAAACACCCACTATCATTTGTCGGCTGCCCGAAGCCAATGTTGGCGATATGGAAATTATTGTCTACCCTTGATACTTCACATCCTAATTGACCCGATTTCCACTGCTGTCGATAGGGGTAGACTAGTAACTTCAATCAGATGTGACACGACCGCCTGTCTCCCCATTCAGACATGGTGGGCGCCAAACATGGGCGGCAAACACACATTTGATTCAAACTCGTCCGAAAGACATCTCTCTCTCTCCCTCAATTTTCTCATTCATACACGTGGGCGGCAAAACAAACTCTCCTCATCCGAAATCGATGTAGGCAAATATTTTAAATAGGGGCAGGTGTGTAACTTCCCTCAGACGTGACACAACCGCCCAACCTGTCAGCCCCGTTCATACACCGTGGGCGCCAATCGTGGGCGGCAAAAGACCCTCTCCTCGCCCGAAATCGCTATTGGAAAATATTGGGGAGATGCGAGATTACCGTCCTATCCCCGATCGACGAGATGTCCGAAATTTTAAACGGGGGCTAAGTTTATAACTTCCCCACATTTTAGACAAGCGCGTCCCAAAGTTTGAGATCCGCTCCCCCTCCCCCTCCATTTCCCCATTCATACACCCTCGGCGCCACAACAACCTCCCCACTTCGGCCAGCCTCCTCCGTCTGCCACCCCATCCTCCACCTTACTAGAGCCGCTACCCCTACCCCGTCATCCACTGCAAGAGATGGACGTCTCTCATCGACGGCGCCAGACCAGGATCCTTTCATCGCGTCCTCTCGCTTCGTCGGTGCCGTCGTCCACCTTGCCGTTGCCACTTCTACGACCGCCTCGTCCACGGCAACAGGACTTATCCCCCGACCCGGCCGTCTGCCGTCCTAAGTCTTCTTCCGCGCCGCCGACAGCCATCGCAACCGCAGCACCCTCAATGTATCAGCAGGGGCCTACACGGTGTCGCAAGAAAGGTGGTACTCTTTCATATCTGCTTAAGTTATTGGTCTCACCCAGAAAATAGATCGTAACTTGTTTACTGTACTTTTCTTGTCCATACGAAATCCTAGTGGCTAGTTGAAAGCAAACATTGGTTGTGAAGTAGCCTTTGTCCGGTTTGCACCTTCAGATCTGCCATGGCACGGTCACTATACTCGTAAAGCTTATGGTTTTCCCCCTTTATATTCACTACCATCATCGTAGGTGCTTCGTGTCGTGCTTGCACTGATCCTCAAGACTTCAACCCATCAAGCGAAACAACATGCCACTCATAATTCCAAAGCTTAGTTGTTGAGATACGAATCTGATATGATGCTCATATTACTAAAACAGAGAACGTTTAATTGGTCAGCTAATGTTCCTATATTCGTTTCGAAAAGCATGTGCGCCACATATAAAGAGACGGCAGGGATTTGCATTTCTCTGTGCGCTCTGGTTCATCATGGTTGGGCAACACACATTGTATTATCTAAAATCTGCTTGCTCTTTGTTATCATGTTCCTCTTATGTTCTTCTTAATAAGTATATTACTTCCTCCGTTCCTAAACTGCCTTGGGTGTGTGCGTGTGTTGTGGTGGTGTGCGTTTGTACCAGGTGTTGTTCATCATTGCTTTATTTATAAAGCGAGGAGAAAGCCTTTTTTGGTAGAACATAAGTCTTTTTAGATATTCCAATAAGAACTACATACAGATGTATATAGACATATTTTAGAGTGTACATTCACTAATTTTGCTCCGTATGTAGTCCGCATTCGAATCTCTAAGAGATTTATATTTAAGAACGGAGGGAGTAGTACAGTATGTTCCTTGTCGGGAAGTGGAGCAGGGACATTTGCAGTCGACAGGTCTATTGTGTCACTTCAGATGGATGCTTTCAACGATTCTAGATGGTCTGCCATAATATCTGGGAAATGCTGGGAGCTATGCTGTCTTTGATAGTCTAGACTGATAGTAACAGTATTGTGCCTTCAGTTGAATAGACACTAGTAGAAAACAGGGCTTTGGTCCAGGCCAGAAAAGGGCATTAATCCCGGTTCTCCTACGAACCGGGACCAATGGGTGCATCAGTCCTAGTTTGTGAGGCCAGGGCGCCGGCCGGGCCTCGGGGGCCATTGGTCCCGGTTCGTCTGACCCCTTTGGTCCCGGTTCCAGACACGAACCGGGACCAATGGGCCTCGCTCCTGGCGCAGCACCTTTAGTCCCGGTTGGTGGCTGGAACCAGGACTAAAGGTCAGTCTTCTGTCCTGTTTCTAGCCACCAACCGGGACTAAAGAGATGCCTATATATACCCTCGCCCCTCCCACCCTCTCCTCTGTTTTTTGGCTGTGTGGGAGGTGTACATGCGCTACTCTGTTCTCACTTCTATACATGCACATGAGGTGTTCGATGAAATGCCCGAGCCACACTTAAGCTTTCTCCTCTCCAAGCTCGACCTCCAAGCTCCATTTTCCTCAAGATTTGTCTAGGTTTGGCGGTCCGTCCCGTCCCGTCCCCGTCCTCGCTGCCGTCGATCGCCCGTGTCGATCTCGTCATCGGCACCACCGTGTGGTGAGCCTCTTGTTCTTATCTACTTTCAAAAAGAAAAAATTCTTACTTGTATGATTTAGATAGGTACTTGTATAATTTTCTTACTTTTATTATTGTTTGTTATTATGTAGTGCCATGGTTTTGGTATCCGCCCCCGTCGGCCCTCGTCCTGTCTATGATTCGGATGTGGTATATTATCTTTTATAATTATTTGTTTCATTTAGTGTTTATGACAATTATACCGACCAACATGACATAGATGTTTTTATCTAGGAGGTATGTGAACCGGAAATTCCAACCGACCCTCTTGTCGAGAGGTTAAATTTAGTTGAAAAAGAAAACAATTACTTGAAGAAAAAATTGAAAAGAATTGAGGAGGAGAAGATGGAATTGGAGTTGCATGTTGCGGATGTCGTCGATGATCACAAGATCAAGATGGATGCAGTGTGCTTGAAGATTAGAAAGATTAAAAAATATGCCATTCATACCGAGGCTTGGTATCATTATGCCGTTGGATCAATTGTTACCTTAGTTGCGATTATGATCGCATTTGTTGTTGCATTGAAATGTTTTACATAGTTTCAATGTATGTTTTAATTAGATGCTCTAGAGAGCTATATGTTGTTCAATGAGAACTATGTATGAACTTTATGTATTTATTTTTTCAGTAATAACATTTGATCACTACTGTACTTTGGTTTTAATGTGATGATGAACTTGTATTAATTTGGTCACCTCTCTATTCATGATGTTCTGTAATGGTTTTTGATACACTTAATTATATAATGCACGCAGATGAACTGGCAATGGATGTACGGTGACGGACGCACCTCCGAGTACATTGAGGGCCTGCATAATTTCCTCGAAGTGGCTGAGGCAAACAAGCAGAATGGTTTTATGTATTGTCCGTGCCCTATCTGTGGGAATACGAAGGATTACTCTGACTCCAAGACCCTTCACGTCCACCTGCTTGAGAAGGGTTTCATGCCACACTATAATGTTTGGACCAAGCACGGAGAAAGAGGGGTTATGATGGAAGACAACAAAGAAGAAGAGGATAATGACAACTATCCGCCCCCTGAATACGGTGATACTGTAATGGGGGAACCTGAAGATCAAGAGGAACCAGACGATGTGCCCGATGATGATCTTCGCCGGGTCATTGTTGATGCAAAGAGACAATGCCAAAGTGAAAGGGAGAAGTTGAAGTTCGATCGCATGTTAGAGGATCTCAAAAAAGGGTTGTACCCAAATTGCGAAGATGACAACACAAAGCTCGGTACCACACTAGAATTGCTGCAATGGAAGGCAGACAATGGTGTATCTGACAACGGATTTAGGAAGCTACTGAAAATAATGAAGAAGAAGCTTCCAAAGGATAACGAATTGCCTGACAGTACGTACAAACAAAGAAGGTTCTATGCCCTCTAGGATTGGAGGTGCAGAAGATACATGCATGACCTAATGACTGCATCCTCTACCTTGGTGAGTACGACGATTTGAAGGCATGCCCGGTATGCGGTGCATTGCGGTATAAGATCAGATGAGATGACCCTGGTGATGTTGAGGGTGAGTGCCCCAGGAAGAGGGTTCCTGCCAAGGTGATGTGGTATGCTCCTATAATACCACGGTTGAAACGTCTGTTCAGAAACAAAGAGCATGCCAAGTTGATGCGATGGCGCAAAGAAGACCGTAAGAAAGACGGGAAGTTGAGAGCACCCGCTGACCGGTCGCAGTGGAGAAAAGTCGAGAGAAGGTGGGGGGACTTTGCAGGTGACGCAAGGAACATATGGTTTGGTTTAAGTGCAGATGGCATTAATCCTTTTGGGGAGCAGAGCAGCAATCATATCACTTGGCCCATGACTCTATAACCTTCCTCCTTGGTTGTGCATGAAGCGGAAGTTCATTATGATGCCAGTGCTCATCCAAGGCCCTAAGCAACCCTGCAACGACATTGATGTGTACCTAAGGCCATTAGTTGAAGAACTTTTACAGCTGTGGAATGGAAAAGGTGTACGTGTGTGGGATGAGCACAACCAGGAGGAATATGACCTACATGCGTTGCTGTTTGTAACCATCAATGATTGGCCTGCTCTCAGTAACCTTTTAGGACAGACAAACAAGGGATACCACGCATGCATGCACTATTTAGATGACACCGAAAGTATATATTTGGACAAATGTAGGAAGAATGTGTAGCTGGGACATCGTCGATTTCTTCCGACCAACCATCAATGTCAAAAGAAAGGCAAGCATTTCAAAGGTGAGGCAGATCACCGGAAGAAGCCCGCCCTCCGTACTGGTGATCACATACTTGATATGGTCAATGATTTACAAGTAATCTTTGGAAAGGGTCCTGGCAGACTATCTGTTCCGAATGACGCTGAGGGACACGCACCCATGTGGAAGAAGAAATCTATATTTTGGGACCTACCCTATTTTGACGCTGAGGTCCGCTCTGCAATTGACGTGATGCACGTGACGAAGAATCTTTGCGTGAACCTGCTAGGCTTCTTGGGCGTGTATGGGAAGACAAAATATACACCGGAGGCACGGGAGGACCAGCAACGTGTGCACGAAAAAGACGGCATGCATCCAAAGCAGTATCAAGGTCCTACCAGCTATGCTCTTACCAAAGAAGAGAAGGAAATCTTCTTTGAATGCCTGCTCAGTATGAAGGTCCCATCTGGCTTATCGTCCAATATAAAGTGAATAATAAATATGGCAGAGAAAAAGTTTCAGAACCTAAAGTCTCATGACTGCCACGTGATTATGACGCAACTGCTTCCGGTTGCATTGAGGGGACTTCTACCGGAAAATGTTTGATTAGCCATTGTGAAGCTATGTGCATTCCTCAATGCAATCTCTCAGAAGGTAATCGATCCAGAAATCCTACCAAGGTTAAACAATGATTTGGTGCAATGTCTTGTTAGTTTTGAGCTGGTGTTCCCACCATCCTTCTTCAATATCATGACGCACGTCCTAGTTCACCTAGTCGACAAGATTGCCATTCTGGGCCCTATATTTCTACACAATATGTTCCCCTTTGAGAGGTTCATGGGAGTCTTAAAGAAATATGTTCATAACCATGCTAGGCCAGAAGGAAGCATCTCCACGGGCCATCAAACAGAGGAGGTCATTGAGTTTTGTGTTGACTTCGTTCCTGACCTTAAGCCGATTGGTCTCCCTCAATCGTGGTATGAGGGGAGACTGACTGGAAAAGGCACGCTAGGTGCGGACTAAATAATATGTAGGGACGGGCATTCTTGGGCTCAAGCACACTACACAGTTCTACAGAATTCAACCTTGGTGACCCCGTATGTCAATGAACACAAGAATATTCTGTGCTCCAAACACCCGGAGCAGTGTGATGACTGGATTACATGTGAACACATCGGGACTTTCGGTAGTTGGTTGCAAACACATCTCATGGGTAACACCACTACTGCAGATGAGCTATACTCATTGGCCAGGGGACCATCTTCGACTGTATTGACTTTCAAAGGGTACGAGATAAATGGGAATACATTTTACACAATCCCCCAAGATCAAAAGAGCACCAACCAAAACAGTGGTGTCCACTTTGATGCAGCAACCAACAGGGGAAAGGACACATATTATGGTTACATAGTGGACATAAGGGAACTTGACTATGGACATGATTTTAAGGTCCCTTTGTTTCGATGCAAATGGGTCAATCTGTCAGGAGGAGGGGTACAGGTAGACCCGCAGTACGGAATGACAACAGTGGAACTGAACAATCTTGGGTACACAGATGAACCATTCGTCCTAGCCAATGATGTGGCACAGGTTTTCTATGTGAAGGACATGTCTACCAAACCGAGAAAAAGAAAAGATAAGGAAGCGAATACATCATACGATGAGCCAAAGCGCCACATAGTTCTTTCAGGGAAAAGAGACATCGTGGGAGTGGAGGGCAAGACAGACATGTCTGAAGATTATGAAAAGTTTCATGAAATTCCTCCCTTCAAAGTCAAGGCTGACCCAAGCACCCTATTAAACGATGAAGATTATCCATGGTTACAGCGCAATAAGCAAGGGACACACGCGAAGAAAAAGTGAAGACTTTCTCTCCACAACTATTCTGATGATGGCTTTGATCTAGAATATCACTGCAGTTACATGTCAAGAAATGAAATGCATTTTGTAACAGATGAGTTTTCGTCCGAAACCCTGATACTTCGAAAGAGATTGTCCATTTTCTACACGAAGTGCATCCAGTTTTTGCCGTAACCCTCTCAACTTTTTAGCACATGCTATATGGGTGAAATGATGATACCATGCCAACTTTCAACCTTTTTAGAGTTCATTTGTAGTGCTTTTCAATTTCAGGGTCATTTAGCTAAAAAAATCAGTAAATGCATGAAAAATAGCAAATGAAGTCATGAAAGGATTGAAAATTGATGATGTGGCTTTGAATGGTGCATTTTGAACACAAAAAAGTCTGGAGTTAAAATAAGTTAAATAAAATGAAATCCCTTTGTAGTAGATGAGTTTTTCGTCCGAAACCCTGATACCTCGAAAGAGATTGTCTAGTTTGTACACGAAGTGCATCCAGTTTTTCCCTTAACCCTCTCAACTTTTTAGCACATGCTATGTGGGTGAAATTATGATACCATGCCAACTTTCAACCTTTTCAGAGTTTATTTGTAGTGCTTTTCAATTTCAGGGTCATTTAGCTCAAAGAATGAACTAATAGCAAAAAGAATGAACTAAGAAGCTTTTATAAAACTCTAATAGCAAAAAGAATGAATTAAAAAGCTTTTATAAAACTCTAATAGCAAAAAGAATGAACTCAAAAGAATCAATTAAATATAATATTCTTCAATAGCAAAATGAATCAACTAAAAAGAATCAAAATAATATTAACTAAAATTATCAAAGTATTTATTTGTTAAAAACTTTAATAGTAAAAAGAATTTTCATAAAGTATTTTTTGTTACAAACTTTAATAGAAAAATAAAAAGCTTTTATAAAACTCTAATAGCAAAAGGAATCAACTAAAAAGAATCAATAAAAAATAAAACTAAAATTATGCAAACTAAAATTATATAAAATTTATGCAACTAAAAATAACATATGCAAAAAATAACATTAAATTTTTTGAAAACATAACATATGCAAAAAAAAGCCCCACCTACTAGCCACCACGGCCTGCATACGACTAGAAACCCTAGAAATGGGCTAGGATGCAGGCCCGTGGTGCTAGCAGGCCCAACAGGGCGTCAAATAGGTTTGTACTGCCTGCAGTAGAGAGGATCTCGAGAGGGTAGCGGCAGCAGCGCATATAAACCACTCCGAGCCCCTCTCAACTAGCAAGGTGGGACTAAACTTATGGATGTGGCGGCACAACCCTTTAGTCCCGATTAGTGGCTCCAACCGGGACTAAAGGGTGGGTTATATAACCAAACACTTAGGATTTTCCCCCCAATTTCTGAATTTCTCCCCCGACGCCGATGCCCTGCGCCCCAACGTTGCCAGGCTGCTCCGCCCGCTCCTTGTCGCCGTCCCTGCCCCGACGCCGACCGCTGCTCCCTGCCCCGACGCCGTCCCCCGCTCCCCTCGCCGCGCCCTGCCTCCTCGTCGCCGTCGTCGCGCCCCTGCCTCGTCGTCGTTGCCGCGCCCCTGCCCCGACGTTGCCGTCGCCACGCCCCTGCCCCGACATCGCCGCCGCCGCGCCCTGCCTCCTCGTCGCCGCCCCCAATGAGCTCGCCGCCCCTGCCTGAACATCAAATTTTTTCTGTAGTATATATAGATGATATGATGATGATATATAGATGATTTTCATTATGGTGATATATAGATTATTTTCATTATGGTGATATATATATATATATAATTTTTCTTTAGAATTTTTCTGTAGATGATATGATGATGATGATTTTTAGATGATGATGATGATGATATATAGATGTTCTTTGATTGTGATGATAGATGATGATGATGATTTTTCTGTAGTAACTTGGTCAATTTTTTGTCTTTAGAATTTATTTAGAGTTCATTTTGATGTTCATTGTGATGTATGAAAACTTGGTCTTTTTTTCTGTAGCTCCTCGTCGCTGCCCCCGACGCCGTCCCTGCCACAACGCCGAGCCCACGACGCCGGCCGCCGCTCCCTGCCCCGACGCCGAGCCCCCGATGCCGGCCACCGCTCCCTGCCCTGACGTCGAGCCACCGATGCCGGCCGCCGCTCCCTGCCCCGACGCCGAGCCCGCCGATCTTTAGCTCATGTGAACATACTCCCATTGGTTTTTTTTGTTCATAGAAATTAGTGCGAAATTTTTGTTCATACAAATTTTTTATAGACTTGGTTAAAATTTACTAAGGTTAATTATGGATAAAGGGAGTAAGAACTCATATATTCAAAATTTACTCCCGGTCCGCTCGCCCGACCAACTCTTGAGGCCACCCAAACCCTAAAAGAAAGAGTGTTGTCGATCTCCTTCGCCCTCCCGACCCTACCCGTTTGACGAAGGTGGCGGGTGGGGTCTTATATATAACGCTACAACAATAATATCGATTTATTCGGTAGGCGGCATAGGTCAATGGTGTAGAATGGATAGTTCGATCTCTTGCATAGCGATTGTCATAACTCTCTCGGGAATTCAACATATCCCCGATAACTTCGACATGAGGGGGGGGGGATCCGCAAAGTATCCTCGACGACCACTAATCCATCTCTCATGTTTGTATATCCCCATGTTTGCCACTAATCCATCTCTCATGTTTGTATATTGCCATGTTGTAATATTTGCAGAAACTATGGACAGAGACTTAGAATAAGAGTTTTTGGGGGATATAATCCGCGACGGAGGTGATCCCTTGTTGTTTCTCAATGACACCGATGGTCAGGAAGGAGAGGATGATTGCTCTAGTGATCCAACAATGGAGGAGGAAGGAGATCATGATCACGGCTCCGGTGACCGAACGAAGGATGGAGCCTTAACTGTTGCAAAGTCCGGCGAGGTATGTATATATATATATATTAATTAAGCCTGTGCTGACTTGATGCATTAATTGTTTTGTATGTACATATATTAATGATTCTTTCTTCTTTTAGCCCTCCATATCAAGCCAAACTTCCGTAAGGAGATGAGGCCCGAAGAAAAGGTTGCGCCAGGATGAAAGGTTCACGATCACAGAAGTCGTGAAAGATGGCCAACCGATTGCTCCCAAGCGGACCAAGGACGCATTTGTACATCAGTGCGGAGTTGTTGTTAGGGACAACATCCCGATCAGCATCCAAGAATGGAATCAAAAGAAGGACCCTGAAGTTTCTTATGTCCAGGATAGACTGAAAGATGATCTTTGGACCTCGTTGATGACAAATTTCAGCCTACCGCTAGAGGAGGATCCGAATAACCCAGTTACAGAGCGAAAGGTTAAGGCGTTTGCTCTTAAGAAGATGGCAGAACTATTCAGGAACTAGAAGAAACATTTGAACACAAAGTTTGTCGAGAAAGATGAGACTCCAGAATTCATCGGTCAATATGAGAAGATAAGAGATCACTGGCCCGCATTTGTGGCCTACAAGAAATCAGACAAGGGTAAGCAAAGGTCATTGACAAACAAGCAAAATGCTGCAAAGAAGAAGTATCACCATACCAAGGGGTCAGGTGGCTACAGCAAAGCCCGGCCATCGTGGGACAAAGCTGGGCAAGACCTGCTTGCTAAAGGGGTCCAACCAGCGACATTGCACTAGCCAGATCGGTCAAGGACTTGGTTCTTCGGGGTTGGGGGAACTTTGGACCCAGAAACAGGGAAGTGTGTTTGGACAAACAAGCAACTTGCAATACCCATCAAGAAGCTTGATAAAGCAATCAAGGCAGTGCAGGAAGGGACGTTCATTCCCGACAGAGAGAAGGACGAGCTGACAGAGGCCCTCGGGAATCCTGAACACCCTGGACGAACACGAGGCACATCAGGCTCCGCTCCGTGGGTGCATGGGTTTACCGACAGCGGTGGTTATAGAAGCCGAGAGAGAAAGAAGAAAGAGGAAGCAACCGAAATGCAGAAGCTCAGTGCAAGATTAGCAAAACTAGAGGAACTTGAGAGCCAGCGAGCTACCTGCCAACCATCTCAGCGGCACGAAGATCTTCCTTCGACGCTGCCCCAGAAGCTACCCCACCATCTCAGCAGAGAAGCAGTGTGGCTTCCACGGAGCTCGTTCAGCCTGATTTCACGGCTCCTTGCTACCCCGTGGATAGTATCACGAAGGCTGAACATTGTGTGCTAATGACGAAATGCCAGAACCTGACCTTGAAGGCGGCGGTCGGCTCTGTTGTACCTCCTCGAGCTGAGGGAACTTTCCATTGTCGTCCGATTCCACAAGGCTATGCTATTGTGACGGTGGATGAAATAATGGATGGATTTGAGGGGCTGGAGCTTGACTACCCTACAGGTGAAGGGGATATTCTTCTGGAAAATGCTTTAAGGAGTACCTGTCTATGGAGAAAGGAGCACATCAAGCATCCAAACTGGACGCCTTAGCAGTCTCAGCCGATTGAGGACCCTCAGCAGACTCAGCCGGATGAGGCCCCTCAGCAGAGTCCTCTTTCGCCTCAGCTATCTCCGGTGCGTCAGTGGACTCCGCCTCCTCCTCCTACGCCTCCTCCGGCGTGTCAGCGCACTTCACCTCCACCGGCGTGTCAGCGGACTCTGCCGCCTAAGCAACGATGGACGAGAGACGCCGCCGCTCCGGCGGCTAGCAGTACAAGAGGCGGGAAGAAATGCAAATTTGGTCCAAGCCTCAAGGCTCTTCCAAAATTACCATATGAGAGGCCTGACGAGAAAACCGATGACATCGTGGTAGCCCAAGTGCAGGCCCATTTTGAACGGAAACCTCCACCTCCGAAGGAAATGGTAGATCCGGTGAAAGCGAAGCGCACTCTGGATGCCCTTAAGCGACCACCACCACCTCCGCCGCAATCCAACTATGACCGCTGTATTGAAAAGACATATGATGAAAAGTGGCAGTCGGGAAGTACTACCAGTGCTACAAGGGAAACAAAACGAAGAAGTGGGAAAACAATTCCCCAGCTCGGCTTACAGGAGAAGCAATCGTGCCCCCCGCTCAAGGTGTCTAGCGATATCGCTAATCATCCGGGGCTACTGCCCGGTACCACTCTTGGTGATTACGTGGGCGATGATGTACAGTTTGAAACGACTGAGGTAGTAGAGATCTTTAGATATGAGCACGGGAGCCTCTCGTCAAACCTGATCATCCTCCTCTAACAATGATGATGCAAAGATTGCATGACTGGTACTTGGAAAGCTGCAGGAAGAATGGGACCGATAGTTTGATGGTGAGAATTAAAGATGAGCACGAGCACATTGGAGTTGACCTGATGCCTGTTGAATTTGTGGAATTATTTCAGTTATTCAATCAAGAGGCCCTCGAGAAACAACTCATCACTTGCTACTGTCTGTAAGTATTACTTCTGTAATTAAGTCTCTAGCTCAGCTTGTTCATTGCATGTATATATAATTATCCTCACTATATTATGCAGATTGAAGATCGTCGAATGCAAAAGAGGACAAATCTATGACATTGGGTTCATTAGCCCAAATACCGTAAATGAATGGACAGTAAAAACCAGAGTTGAAGATACTCAGCAAAACTTGCTAAAATCGTTCCTTCGACATCAAAACAAAGGGAAAAATACTCTTTCCTTACAACTTCAAATGAGTGTTACTGTCTTGTGCATATTCGGTTTCGCTTACTCGAGGTTAAGTAATGTAATTGATGAGTTATGCGTGCGCAGGTTCCACTTTATTCTGCTATCCATTAAGCTTGACGGGCGAGTAGTAACTGTCCTAGACTAGAGACGTAAAGATCCCCAGGATTATGCGGACATGACTGCAATGCTCCAGAAGTAAGTTCAATCATTATTGCACCATATCAGCAACTTTTGTTCATTTCCTGTTATCAAGTAATCATTTTCTTTGCCTGGCAGGGTTTGGAAAAAGTTCACCGGAATGGTTCCGGGTCTGCAGAAGGAGCTGCGATTTACACACCCCAAAGTAAGTAGTACTAGCTAGTTTCGCGCATCTCTCATTGATTCTAGTTTCATCAATACAATTTATCATGCTTGATTATTAGTTTGATTGAACTCTATTCTCGTAAAGTGCTTGTGGCAGGCACCCGGGACTGATTTATGTGGATACTACGTTTGCGAGTTCATCTACCACTCGACCTCTGAGCGGGGCTACTCTGACAAACAATATGAAGTACGTAAACAATATTCACAATTTTATTTTATTACCATCAATTGTGTTGAGTTTCATTCACATATATGTATTGACCCCCTTCTTTAAATTAGATGTGGCAGATGCGGGATGAACTCCTACCACATGATCACATACGAGCAATTCAAGAGGAATTGGCGGGATTCTTTCTTGACCACGTCATACATAAAGACGGAGAATACCATACGAAAATTCAATGGGAGTTTGGCGCTTGATGATGTCAGGGATGTTATATTGTATATATGTAGTAGTGTCGGATAGATATACGAAAACTTGTTGTTCGACCAAGCACGGAGAAAGAAAGGTCACTTCTCTCTATATATGTTCATGATCACGATGTTGTGTAATTAATGGTTCCTTCATTTGCTTACTAGCTAGCGTTGAGTTCTCTCTATATGTAGTAGCTACCGTCGACCAAGCACGGAGAAAGAGAGGTCACTTCTCTCTATATGTAGTAGCTAGCTAACACAATATGAAACCCCTAAAACCCTCCAAAACCCCTAAACCCCCCCTTTCAAAAAAAACCAGCGCCTGCGAGCTACTAATGCGTGGCTGCCTTTTGGTCCTGGTTGGTGTTACCAACTGGGACTAAAGGTCCTCCTGCCTGGCGCCCCACAGCGGCCACATGGAGCACCTTTGGTCCCAGTTCGTAAGCCAACCGGGACTAAAGGTTTTGGGTATTAGTCCCGTTTGTTTGGTCCCGCTTTAAGAACCGGGACTAAAGGCCCTCTGGAACCGGGTTTAATGCCCTGTTTTCCACTAGTGAGAGCTGCCCCTTTTGGGGCCGAAGCCTTTCCGAAGCCTTTCTTGTCGTACCGGCAATACAAGCCCGTATGGTCCAGCTAGTTCCACTTTCCTGATTTTACTCTTGATGCTTAGGGTTTTCCCCTTTTATCTACCCTACTATGATCTACGTAGGTTCTTTCTGTTGTACTAGCAGTACTCCACCCTCAAGCTAAACAACACAGCACTCATAATTCCAAAGCTTAGTTGTTCAAATATGATTGTGATATGATACTGATATTAGTTAACAGACACATTTAATTGGTTAGCTAAAGGTCCCACTTGAGTTTCCAAATGCATGTCGCGACATATAGAGAGACAGCAAGAATTGCATTTCTTTGTCACTTGTTGGCTGTACTTTCTTGTCCATACCAAATCTTAGTTGTTATTTCAAAGCAAACATCTGTTGCTAAGTACACTTTGCGCGGTTTGCAGCTTCAGATTTGCCATGCCACTGCCACGGTCAACACTATACTCATCATGCTTACGGTTTCCCCATTTTATGATGACCACGATCAGCCTACGTGGTTCGTGTCGTAATAGCACTGCTCCACCCATCAAGCTAAACAAGCTTAGTTGTACAAATTGAATCTAATATGATGCTGATATTAGTAAAACAGAGACAGGTTTAATTGGTCAGCTAAATGTTCCTACTTTAGTTTCCAAATGCATGTGAGCCACATATGGAGAGACCGGAAGGAACAGTATTTCTCTGTGTGGTCTGGTTCATCATGGGTGGGCAACACACATTGTATTATCTAAAATCTGCTTGCTCTTTGTTATCATGTTCCTCTTCTTTTCTTCTTAATAAGTATATTACTTCCTCTGTTCCTAAATTGCCTTGGGTGCGTGCGTGTGTTGTGGTGGCTTGCGTTTGGACCGGGTGTTGTTCATCGTTGCTTTATTTGTAAAGCAAGGCGAAATACTTTTTTGGTAAAACATAAGTCTTTTTAGATATTCCAATAAGAACTACATATGGCTGTATATAGACATATTTTAGAGTGTACATTCACTCATTTTGCTCCGTATGTAGTCCGAATTTGAATCTCTAAGAGACATATATTTAGGAATGGAGGAAGTAGTATAGTATGTTCCTTGTCGGGAAGTGGAGCAGGGACATTTGCAGTCGACAGGTCTGTTGGGTCGCTTCAGATGGATCCTTTCAACTATTCTAGATGGTCTGCCATAATGTCCGGGAAATGCTGGGAGCTATGCAGTCTTTGAGAGTCTAGACTGATAGTAACAGTATTGTGCCTTCAGTTGAATAGAGCTGCCCCTTTTGGGGCCGAAGCCTTTCTAGCCGTACCGGAAATACAAGCCCATATGTTCCAGCTAGTTCCACCTTCCTGATTTTACTTGTGATGCTTAGGGTTTTCCCCTTTTATCTACACTACTATGATCTGCGTAGGTGCTTTCTGTCATACTAGCAGTACTTCACCCTTCAAGCTAAACAACACAGCACTCATAATTCCAAAGCTTAGTTGTTCAAATATGATTGTGATATGATACTGATATTAGTTAACAGTCACATTTAATTGGTTAGCTAAAGGTCCCACTTGAGTTTCCAAATGCATGTGGCAACATATAGAGAGGTAGCAGGAATTGCATTTCTTTGTCACTTGTTGACTGTACTTTCTTGTCCATACCAAATCTTAGTTGTTATTTCAAAGCAAACATCGTTTGCTAAGTACCCTTTGCGCGGTTTGCAGCTTCAGATCTGCCATGCCACTGCCACGGTCAACATTACACTCATCATGCTTACGTTTCCCCATTTTATGATGACCACGATTAGCCTACGTGATTCGTGTCTTAATAGCACTGCTCCCCCCATCAAGCTAAACAAGCTTAGTTGTACAAATTTGAATATAATATTATACTGATATTAGTAAAGCTGAGACATGTTTAATTGGTCAGCTAAATGTTCCTACTTTAGTTTCGAAATGCATGTGAGCCACATATGGAGAGACCGGAAGGAATAGTATTTCTATGTGCGCTCTGGTTCATCATGGTGGGCAACAGACATTGTATAGAAAGACTTGTAATATCTTCAATCTGCTTGCTCTTCTGCTCTTCTTTAACATGATCCTCTTCTCTTATTCTTTAATAAGTATGTTCCTTGTTGGGAAGAGTAGCAGAGACATTTGCGGTCGATTGGTCAGGTCGAGTTGTTCTCCCTTAGTATATTTTGAATCTGTCAGGTCAGGTCAAAATGTTCTTCTTTACTATATGTTGAAGCTGTCATCTGCGAAGTATCATCACTTCTAGAGCTCTCATATTTTGAGTAGTAGGCCACATTATATTAATGCACACACCAAATTACAGCATGCATGGCATCTCTCAGAAGAATTGCAGAGATAGCACAAAGGGGTTTACAGGGAGGTAGTATTGGATTAGAATCACTTCTGCATTACAAAGATAATCTCACTTATTTTTAAGTTTTCATGCATGTCAGGTATTGAACATGATCAAAATGAATATGAGAATGGGCGCATGAGAGGAATATTGTGGAACAATCAACAGGCTAACAAACTTGGCATGGTGGAGGATGGCCTATCTTATTCAGCCATCAAGGTGCTTGCTCTAACTTGGCAAAGTTGTATTGGTCACACATATTTTGCAAATGACCTCTTGCATTACTTCTACTTTGTTACACCACCATCTGCTTAGTTTAAGCATCATATATGAGTATATGCCACACCTATCCATTTTCTGTACCTATTCCATGTGTCATCATACTATGTTTTTCCAGTCAAATGTTGTTCTTTCATAATAGATGTCCAAAAGGAAGAGGGTGAGATCATATCCTCAAGGAGTACAAACTAGGTATTTGGAAAAGGTAGTGATACCTGTTAAATCAGATAGATCAGCAGCCACAGAAACCACAGGCCCAATTGTACCACACTTTACCCCTACTCCACTGGCCAAACCCCTATTAGAACTGCAGAGAGTCCAGCGTTAGGTACTGTCTATGATATCAATTCAAAATTTGAACTCCTACATTTCTGCATGTGCCTTACCTTCTCTCTTGTATGAAAACTAATTTTAGATGAATCTCCTTTCTCAAAGGATCATAGGATCTCACAACAATACTGGGCACTGCATTGCTCTTGTCAGTACCTCTTGCCCTTTGTCAGCATACTTACACTCATTACTGTTTGATTATGTAGCATCACTGTAAATGTTCGCTTCCTTATCCTCCCTTTGCTCAAAATTATAAGATCTATATTTACTCTTACATAAATGTAGAATTAACACAATGGTTATGAAGTTCTAGATTCCTCATGTAAGTACCTGTTATCATTTACTCCCTTCGTATCGAATTAATTGTTGCTCAATTGGATGTATTTAGAACTTAATAGTGCTAGATACATCCATTTGAGCGACAAGTAATAACGGACGGTGGTAGTATTACTGTACTTGCATTGTGAGATAGTTGATTGTCTAGCATTACTCTGCATCTTATCTGCCCTGCCCTCCAATTTCTCCAAATTATCAGATCTACATTTACTCTTACCAAAATGTTGAATAAAGCCAATGCCACTGCACACGTTGATGTCTGCATTCCTCTTGTCAGTACCTTTTGCCTTGTAACAATGTACTTAATTAATAGCTATTTGATTATGTATCATCACTCTGCACCTGAGCTTCATTATCCTCTATTTCTTCCAATATTATTTGATCTATATTTACTCTTTACAAAATGTAGAATAAAGGCAACGCTTATAAAGAGGTTTCTTTGGAGAATTTCTTGAATTATCCTTCCATCGACATGGAGAAGGGCTTTGTCCAGCCTGTGTTAACATGTAATGTAAGTTCATCCTTCTCAAGCCTTCAAACTTTGTTCTAGTATAGATTTGGATAGGCATCATTTCCTCCACTGCTGTTTACTTTGGTGTTTATATCTAATTGGATGTTTACAACAACTACCAGTTTTAATTGTAGTTGTAAAAACATGTTCCTTATGCATAACAGATCCATTTATTTGCTTATATAATTGTGAAACCTGTTACGTGTCTCCTTGTTTTTCTTTCAGAGTCATATCTCTTATGCCAGGCAGATCTTTAGGGAAGATAGTGAGCCAAACCATCTTGAAGAGAGCGATATGACCCCAAGGTCATGTCTTGATGAAGACAGTGAGTTGAAGCTAATCAGCAGCAGCTGTGAGACAACCTCTGTGCAGTTGCTGCCTCAATCAGTTCGACTTCTTCAGTCTCAACTTAAAGCGGAAAGGCTTGCTTTAGCTCAGCTTTGACTTGATGTCAATGATGCAAAGAAGACCTCAGAGGACAGCCTTGTGGCCTTTCATGCTATACAGCTAGGGTTAGAGCATCTATCATTGACACAACTGAGGTCTCATCAGCTTGTTCTACTGGTTGCGGTGCACCTCCAGGCTAGGCGTAATGCCTTCTTGTTGGTGTACTAAAGTTTGGGCCCTTTTAGTACCCCTTACTTGTGCGCGGGCAGTTGTAGCCGTGCCCGCGGCAAGGCTTGATGGGGACAGCTGGAGGCAGAATGCAAGACAACGAAGACGGTGTCCAAGCCAGTAACTAGGGAGCAGAAGATAAGTTGGGAGCCCCGGCAAGATCCTTGCCGGGGCGGCTCGCGAGGCCCCGGCAAGATCCTTGCCGGGACGACTTGCCAAGCACTGACAAGAACACCACCCTTGAGGTTGAAGAGCTCTGACACCATCGATAGTGTCAAGACCAAGGCCCAAGGGGCACGTGCGTAGTGGCATGCAGATCTTCGTGAAGATCCTGCCACCGTTCCAGCGCAGCGGTTAGCCAGCCAGCCTGGCATTGCATGCCTCGTCAGCCTAGATACGTGTCAAGGTGAAGTGAGGTGGCGACGGATGGGACGGGCTCTATTCCCATCCCCGATAAACCTAGGGGGCCGTAACCTGCGCATTTAATGCGTTTTGACCCAGGATGTCAGTGATAAGCATGGCTACTTTACACCTCCTGTGTGCCACTGTGGCAGCCCCTTGGACATATAAAAGGAGGCCCAAGGCATACTGGAGGAGGATTCGGACTTTTCGGACTCTCCGGCCCAGCTTACATGCTTAGCAGCTAGCCGAAGCTCCAGAACACAGAATATACACACAAAGCAGGACTAGGGTTTTACGCTTCCCAACGGCCCGAACCTGGGTAAAAATCCCTCGTGTTGATCGTTAGATCTGCTCGTTGCGCACCCCTCTTCCCTGCCAATCCGTAGAAGGGATCCACTTGATCCCATAGGTGTCATTTCCCTGACATCTTTGCGTGCCAGGTAGGGGAGAAGAGAAGTTGTGCAAACCTGATCTAGTGGTTAGCGCCTCAGTTTCTCGATCACCATGGCTCCCAAGAAGAAGACGATCGCGACGATCGGTTCATCTGCGGCCGATCTGCCTGTGCCAGCACGGACGGGCGACGGTGTAGACACGAATGGCAGTGGGGGTGCACATCACGAGCATCGGCGATGTTCCGGCGAGCGGAGCCAGGGGAGCGGCATCATCCGCAACCACGACGACGACCCGCGCGCCGCTGGGTCCGGGGGCGGGGCCGTGCTGCCTACGGGCGGCGCAGCGACCTCCAAGACACCCCCGCCGGCGCGTGTGCCGCGGTCTTCCCAGGCCGTGTGCGACGAGCGGCACCATAATGATGGGGGCCCCGAGCGTCCCCACGGAAAGGGCCCTCAGCATCTTTCTTGAGATGCACAGGGCCGGCATGCACGCCAAGATGCTGGTGGAAACGGCGCACGGCCGCGGAACCGTGATGGGGCTCCTTCTAACGCGGTTAGAAGTCCGAGCACCCCCCGTTCTTCGCGCCTGTCGCTGCCACCTACACCAGCCGAAGCGTTGACGCAAGCACAGCTCCTCCTGGATTTTCCTCCCGCTGCGGAGAAGCAAGACGAATGGAGAGCTGTGATCCAGAGTCTCATCGGTCTCGCCAATAGAGATGGGCTGCAGCTGGCGAAGCCTTCGCGGCGGCGGTCCACTGAGCCGGCGCGTGTCGATGACGGGAAGAACGGAGGCACCGCGACCACGGTGCACTCCCCTCCACCACCACGATAGCAGTCAACAGCTCGACGGGTCGATGCCCGCGATGATGGATCCACGGCATCGTCCGATCCGCGAGCTCGCCGCGACCAACGTCAAGTTCTTCAGGAACGGGTCAAAGAAGACGCTCGAACTACCATCGAGCGGCAGCGGGAAGCGCGCCATCAATCGGATAGGCGCGCAGGGCCCACTGTAGAAAAGCCTGCACCGGGGGATCCTGATGACTTACCTTACGAGGTGGGTTGTCCAGCTTTTACCCGTGAGCTGCGGCGATTCCAGTGGCCCACTACCCACACGTTCAAACCAGAGGTCCCGGAGAAATACGACGGCAAGGCTCACCCGTCCGAGTTCCTGAGCGTTTACACCATCGCGATGCAAGCTGCCGGGGCTCGCCACGGCAAGGTGCTCGCCAATAACTTCCCGTTGGTGCTCAAGCCCAACGTCAGGTTGTGGTTGATGCACCTACCAGTAGATTCCATCTCTTCTTGGTCGGACCTGTGCCACAAGTTTGTTGGTGACTTTACCGGAGGCCACCGAGCTCCTGGCCAGGCAAGTGACTTACATATCATTCCCCAGAAAGATGGCGAGTGCTTACACAAATACATACAGAGGTTCAGCCGTGTGCAGTACAACATCCCGGATGTTCATCCTGTCGCTGTTGTCAGCGCATTCCATCAGAATGTGCGCAACCGCAAGATGCGCAAAGAGCTGGCGATGAATAAGATTACGGATGTTGTCGAGCTTTATGTTTTGGCCGACAGATGTGCTCGGGCTGAAGAAGGAAGGAAGTACCCCGGCGAAGATGCCGGCGCGGGAAATGACTCCGGAGATGAAGACGCCGCCGCCCCGGTAAAGAAGGGCCGATGGCGTAATAGGAAGCGCAAGGGCAAAACCGTGCTTGCCGTCGAGGGATCCGGCAACCCCGGCACTGCCAAGAAGACCAAGGTTGACGACCCCGGCAAGGAGGTTGCCGGGTGCGCCGCCTGCCAGGACTTGGCGGCTGCCGACAAGCCGGAGGGCTCTGACAAGCAATACTGTAAGATCCACCGCACCAAGGGCCCTGACCTCCAGAACTGCCGGCAGGTTGAGCTGCTCGTCGAGAGGTAGAAGGCCGAATATGAAAGGCGAGACAAGGAGAAGGGCCAGGATGGTGCTGAAGGGTCCAACAAGAAGCATGGTGGCCGAGGGGGCCGCCGCGGCCAAGACAAACAACAAGAAAGGCCTGCTCGAGGCTGCGACAAAAAGGAGGGGGATGATGACCACGAAGATGATGACGACTCCAGTGAGCATGAGTTTCAAAAAGCTACAAAAGCCATGTGCATTGATGGTGGCGCCTCGTTGCATTCTTCTCACCGCCAACTTAAACAGTGGGCGCGCGAGATTAATGCGATAGAGCCGTCGATCGATGCCCAGAAGCCACTGAAATGGTCCCGCACGCCTATCATTTTTTACGCCGAGGATCACCCTGATCGCACTACCGCGGTCGGGTGTTTGCCATTGTTGGTTTCCCCAACAATTCGCAACCTCAAGGTGACAAGAATGCTAGTTGACAGTGGGGCCGGTCTGAACTTGATCTCGCCCATTGTGATCAAGAGGTTACAAATTCCCGACGGAGATCTCGAAGAGACGGGCACGTTTCAAGGGATCAATCCGGGAAGAAGCCAGCCGAAGGGTAAGATCACACTACCAGTTACGTTTGGTGGTGAGCTGAACTATAGGACAGAGAAGATCGTTTTTTATGTTGCCAAGATCCCGTTGCCGTATAACGGGATCCTTGGCCGGCCAGCATTGGCCAAGTTTATGACAGCATCACACTATGCTTACAACACGCTGAAGATGCCCGGCCCGTTGAGCATCATCACAGTCAACTGTGACAAGAAAGACGCACTCATCTGCGCTGATCAGCTCTACCGGGAGGCAGTTGTAGCACCGGCCGCCAAGGCACTTGCTCCTGCCACTGGAGCTCCCGGGGAGAAGAAGACCGGCAAGACCTCTTGCCCCGGCAAGACCTCCTGCACCTACTCTGGCAAGCGCATCTCTTCGGAGTGCTGCGTTCCCGTCGAGGAAGTGCCAGAGAGCTCCACCGGCAAGAGCAAGAAATCCAAGGCTGCCCCACCAAAGACCAAGAAGGTGCCCGTCAAGGAGGATGTCACGGGCGGAGCTTTCACCATAAGCTCCACCCTCGACAGCAAATAGGAAAGCACGATCTTTGCCTTCCTGCGGGCGAATGTCGATGTATTTGCATCGCAAGCATCTGACATCCCCGGCGTTCCCAGGGAGGTGATTGAGCACCATCTTTCCGTCTGTCCTCATGCGCGGCCCGTCAAGCAGAAGGTCAGGAAGCAAGCCTTGGAGCGGCAAGAGTTTATTATTGAAGAGATCAGGAAGTTGGAAGCAGCAGGCTTGGTTAGGGGAGTGCTCCACCCAATGTGGTTGGCCAATCCAGTTGTGGTGCGCAAGGCGAATGGGAAATGGAGGATGTGCATTGATTATACAGATATCAATAAAGCCTGTCCAAAGGATCCTTTCCCCTTGCCATGCATTGACCAGATCGTGGACTCCACGGCCGGGTGTGACTTGCTATCGTTTCTTGACGCATACTCCGGATACCACCAAATCTTCATGACAAAGGAAGATGAAGAGAAGACCGCGTTTATCACCCCATGTGGTACGTATTGTTTTATACGAATGCCTTTCGGGTTGAAAAGCGCTGGTTCAACATTTGCCAGAGCAGTCCAGATAGGTTTTGAGCCCCAGCTACATAGAAATATGGAAGCTTATATGGATGACATAGTGGTCAAAACTAAGGACAAGGCGACACTGATACAAGATCTAGAAGAAACATTTGCAAATTTGTGCAAGATCAATCTCAAGCTCAATCCTGAGAAGTGTGTGTTTGGCGTTCTGTCCGGCAAGCTTCTCGGGTTCTTTGTGTCTCAGCGTGGGATTGAGGTGAACCCCAACAAGATCAAGGAAATTGAGCAAATTGAAGCACCAAGACGAGTCAAGGATGTACGTCGACTTGCTGGCTGTGTTGCTGCTGAGCGCGCCCTGCCCTTTTTCAAGATCTTGAAAAAGGCAGGTCCAATGAAATGGACTCCGGAAGCGGAGGCAGCGCTGCAAGATTTGAAGAGGTACCTCTCCTCTACGCCAACACTAGTCGCGCCTAAACCGCAAGAGCCGTTGTTGCTGTATCTAGCAGCAACGAATCAAGTGGTCAGTGCTGCGCTAGTGGCGCAGAGAGAAGTTGATGAAGAAGCAACGGCAGTGGCAAGACCGCCGGATGATGAGCCGGAGCTCTCCCTGGCAGGGTCTAGTGCCGGCAAGGCAAGACCCCCAGCAGAGTCTGGTGCCGGCAAGGCAGGTCCCCCGGCAGAGTCTGGTGCCGGCGAGGCAGGATCAGCGCAAACAAACAAAGTGATACAGAAAAAGAAGGTGGTGCAGCACCCGGTTTA
This sequence comes from Thinopyrum elongatum, assembly GCA_011799875.1. Taxonomy (NCBI): domain Eukaryota; kingdom Viridiplantae; phylum Streptophyta; class Magnoliopsida; order Poales; family Poaceae; genus Thinopyrum; species Thinopyrum elongatum. The sequence continues at coordinate 83,396,116 of CM022300.1, read as the reverse complement.
TTTTGTCAGCTCCCTCTTGCAGGGGGCTAGATCAAGATACTCTGGGGTGCAGAAGTTGCTCTTCGGCCTCCTTATGGCCTCGAGGAAGCTGCGTCATTACTTTCAGGCACATGAGATCACCGTCATCACTCGCTTCCCGTTGCAATGGATCCTGCACAACCCAGATGCAACTGGAAGGATTGTGGAGTGGGCGTTGGAACTGTCAAGCTTTGGTCTCAGGTTTGAAAGCACTTCAATGATTCAGAGCAGAGCCTTGGCGGAGTTCATTGCAGAATGGACCTCAACGCCTGACGAGGAAATTCAAGAGACCACTCTCCCCGGCAAGGAAACAAGTCGCGACTGGATTATGTACTTTGATGGGGCTTTCTCGCTGCAAGGCGCCGGTGCTGGTGTGCTACTTGTCGCACCCACCGGAGAGCACCTCAAGTACGTGGTCCAGATGCACTTTCCCCGGGAGAGATCAACAAACAACACTGCGGAGTATGAGGGACTACTTGCCGGTCTCAGGATCGCGGCAGACCTTGGAATTATGAAGCTCATCGTCAGAGGTGATTCGCAGCTTGTCGTCAAGTAGGTTAACAAAGATTATCAGAGCCCGTTGATGGAAGCTTATGTAGATGAAGTGAGGAAGTTGGAAGAGCGTTTCGACGGTCTACAAGCAGAGCATGTTCCTCGAGCAGAGAACAGCATTGCTGACGACCTGTCAAAACGTGATGCCCTCAAGTTACCTGTGGAACCAGGAACTTTTGTGCTCCAACTAAATCAGCCATCCATTGAACCATCGGCAGGACAGAATAAGCGAAGGAAGTTGAGCCCCGGCAAGTACTTTCCCGCCGAGCTCCCAGGAGCCGCCGGCAAGGAGGTTGCCGGGGATGACGCCAAGCTAGCAGGGGGGCACAGGCTCCGGCAGGGCCTCAGGCCCTTGCCGTAGAGACAACTGCTCCCATGGCAGAAGATGCGCCTTTAGTCCTTGCCGTCAAGCCTCAGGCTCCAGCATGGGCACAGCACACCGTTCGTTTCCTCCAAACAGGGGAACTCCCTGAGGAACAGGAAGAAGCAGAGAAAGTAGCCTATCGGTCCAGCATGTACCAGTTTGTGGACGATGTCCTATACAGGAAAAGACCGAACGGCGTGAAATTGAAGTGCATCCCTCGGGAGGAAGGACTGGCACTGTTGGCAGAAATACATGGAGGTGTATGTGGCTCTCACATAGGATCAAGAGCCCTTGCCGGCAAAGCATTCCGGCAAGGTTTCTTTTGGCCAACTGCTCTCCAGGATGTGACTGCACTTGTGGCACCCCGATTGAGGGCCGACGCACGCCAGCCCCAGGATAAGACCTGGCGCACATCAAAGACATGATACAGCGATTCCAGGCATAAAATGGCTTTATTAAATGGAGTATTACAATACTGTTGCTTACAACAATATTACATAGCTCCAAGGCTATCTAAAATGGCAGCGAAAGTCTTGGTTCGGCGGCATCAACGTCTCTGGCTGGGCTCCATAACTCACAGGACTGGCTGGGTTATGATCTAGCATGACGGATCTTCTCCTGCAACTGGCCACGTGCAAGGCCAGGTGAGTACTTTGAATGTACTCGAAAGACAACCAAATACATAGCATCCAAACAAGCAGATGACAAAGCAAGCCCTATGCTATGCAAGAATTTATTCTAAACATGGCATGGAATTAACAGGAAAGCACGAATCAAGCATGGCATAGCATACCTATCTAGCATTATTAATCATCATGTCGTAGCAAGATTATCTGGCATGTTTAAACATCTAGCAGCATTAATCATCATGATATAACGGGGTTATCTAGCAAAATAACTACTGAAGTAAAGTACAGTAAAGTAAAGCATGCATCAAGTAAATAATCCATATTCTGAATAATCTCATGATCCAATCTGAACCTGATCCAAATCCAAGTATTTCGGTCATCTGACCATCTCCTCCATAGCCATCCCATGGCTATCATACCATATTCCTGACAACATCTGATGTCTATGCAGGGCAGGTTCTTCCACCATTATTATCATTATTACGGTTGATCACCTAGCGAGGTCTGGACGGGCTGTCCAATACCGTGGACGCGGCTATTCGAATAGATTTTACACTCTGTAGAGGTTGCGCACTTTACCCACACTATGGAGCACTGACCTTGTGATCCCAATCGGGTGGACCAGCATTGCTCCAACGAAACCTGTCTGACCCGTGACTCTCCCATCGTACCACCGGCATTCATCCTCCCCCGGAGTCCTGCCCTGGGTGGCCCCTGTGTCACTCCTGACACCTGCCACCGTCGTGGCCAAACAAAACTGTCCCAAACGGGGACGGGTACCTAAACAACTCAACTGGGCTCACAGGGTTATCGCCGCCTACCAGGCCAGGGCAGCGCGCGTGCATAACCCTCCCTGTCGAGCGGTACTGGTGAAAGAGCACGCGATCAGACCAAGTCAAGGTCGTCCCATACCAGCAAATATGGTTGCACGGATAAACCCGGACAGGTGACTCTGATCAACCGACTAGGGTTATCATTGTATCTCCATCATCCCACCATTACCTTAACAATTATAAGTGTGAACAGCCACTTAACATTAGCATAGCAGAATTATCACAACGTTGACAACATGGCAAGAACTCAAATCATGGCCCTCACATGATAACGGTATTCAAAATATTGTTACTAGCATGGCAGGACATGGCATGGAAACAAGGCATGATATTAGATGAAAAGTAATGCTAACCTCTAAATCAGATGACATAACAGGTGTATGCAAGTGCAGGCTAACAAGTGATACAGATGTACTACAATGAACACACAGGGTGCAAGCAAAGTCATCACGCAAGTCCGGAGCTCATGGAAGTGGTTGGCTTGCCTGGGGTAGAGGAATACGCCGGGTGGAAGTGCAATAAAACTCCGGGAAGATTTGCCGGAAACGTTTCCTTCTCGGAGGGGCCGATCGAAGGGCAAGGGCAAAATGGTCATTTTTACAGTGTGAAAATATTATGAAAATGACGCCATCAGAACGGGCTCGATGATCTGAAGATGTGGGTGTTGGTTTTAGCTCAATCGGAGTTACGGTCGCGGAGAAACGTCCGTTCGTTCGTTAGGCGTAAAAACAGACAGAAACTGTCCATTTTAGGCCTTAACGAGTGAACATTCACTATTTAATTAGTTCGGCCGCCGGCTGGAAAAAGAGAAAGCGCCTTTTCAGAGTTTACGCTTTCACTAAACCGAAAGCGTATTTTCTCCAATGCGCCTCCACTTAAACTGACAGCGGGCCCGGTTGACTTTCTCCTTTGACTGACGTGCGGGCCCCGCCTTATCCCTTTCTCTCTCTCCTTCCTTCTCCTCCCAGGTTGTTCTCACCCCTGACCGAACAGAGAGGCAGAGGGGGCGCCTGTCGGCCATGCCGCTGCCACCTCGCTGCGCCCCAGGGCCAGCCGTCGAGCGCATTGGCTCCGCCTGCCCATGCCGCGCCCGTGGGTGGCCGCAGGGCTGGCTGGAGCTGCACACAGCGCCGGCACCATGGGATGGGCCGCGGTGGCAGAGACGGAGCAGGGGAGGCCGCGCCGGCGAGGCTCCCACGCCGGGGTTGAGGGCAGTGGCGGCCACTCCGCGGAGGACCAGAGAAGGGCTCGGGAGCCGAAGAGAGGGAGGTGGAAGGGCCTAGGCACGGGATGGGCCGAGGGGATCGGCGGCGGCTCAGCCATAGGCGAGGACAGAGAGCTCGGTGAGCTCGAGGGGGAAGTGCTGAGGAGGGACTGGGGCTGCTGGTCGACGGGAGGGCTCGGGAAGGCACTATTTATAGCCGAGGGAGGGGGGTCTCGCGACGGAGGCAGCACCTTCCAGAGCCACGGCGAAGCGGCGACCTTCCAGCGAAGACTCGAGGGCGGCAGAGGCAGCTACGATCTTCGGGACGAGGCAAAGAGGACTCTAGACGATGCATGAATGCAGTGGGCAGCTCGTCGGCACGCCCGGATGAGCTAGAACACGCTGGAGACGCGCTCCCGACGAGTATGGTACACAGTGCATGCAGTTGGCGTGTTCTGCCGGTGGTCACCGCGTGGCCACGGCCGTGCCACGCTCCACTTGTTGCCAAATGATGTCTGGGACGATCTACACACCTCGCTGGGTTGACTTGATCCCTCAGGCAAGAAATTGGGGCTCTGATGTGACCACACCCTGGTCAAATAGTTTCCTGCAGCAAAGTGTTTGTCATGTGGTGTGGCCACCATAGTGCACCCATTGGTATGATCTTGGGCAAGGGTGAGTCATCTACTAAGGTAGTCATACTGGCAAAATTTGGGCACAAATGGACAAGGCTAGCTAGTACTTCCTTTGTAACCTTGCCCACTAACCAGAAATGCAAATGATGATGCTGGGGTTAAATGGCTAGATGGATTTGAATGATTCTTGGTATAGAGTGATGATATGGTCATAGGAACTGTCTGGAAAAGTTTCAGCTCAAATTGATCATCTATGAGGGTACTTCCTTCACAGAGATGCAATCTGGACAGAAACTTAGATAATTTACTGAGGAAGATTGGCTAGATGGAATGAGCTGATTTTTGGTATCCATGGGTAGTACCTCATAATGAATCACCATGCGAAATTTCAGCCCAAGGAGATCAAGGAATCAAGCACTTCCTTTGCAGACTGAAAATCTGAACAGAATTTGCAAAGTGGTGTTGTGCTCAAAATTTAATGGGTGAAACTTGAGATCTTGATGGAAATGGTGAAGATAGGGATAGGACAAGCTCCAAAAATTATTTGGGATATTTCCTAACTACAAAAATGGTAGTTCCTTTGGAAAGGCCCCAAATTGAAATATTGGCTTAAAATAGGAAAATGCAATTTTCCCTTTTTAATTATGGCCAATATTTTTATGAGAGCTCAATATGGTTACAAAGAATATCTCCACAAGTTTTCTTGAACTTTGGAGATGGATAGATATTTTTCTGGATTTAATTCCTCGGAAAGGCAGAAAAAAGAATTAATTCTAGATGAGAAATATTGCATATGACTTGGCAATATTTTTGCACATCTAGGGTTTATGAGTGAAGGAGGATCTATGGAAATTTTGGGAGGATCAACTGAGCAAGAAAAATGATAGCTCCTTTGTAAACACAAAGGCAGAATTTCTAGTTCCGATATTTTGGAACTAGGGTTTAAATGAGGTTCAGGGTTTACAGACGGGAACTTGACTGGCACAAGAGCATGGAAAATTCATGGAGAGGCTAAGGATTGTCTGGATTTACCTGGTCACTCACTAGATTCCAGAGGAAAAATTTGGGAGAGGGAAGCTAGGAAGGAATAACAGCACAAAAATCGATAACCTGATTTTTGGGGTGTTACAGCACTAGTAAACAAGTGTGAAGCGTGCCAGTTCCATTCAAAGAAGCTCCATCAGCCAGCTCAAGCTCTTCAGACGATCCCTCTTTCCTGGCCATTTTTGGTCTGGGGGCTCGACATACTGGGCCCCTTTCCTCGTGCTGTCGGGGGCTTTGAGTACTTGTACATCGCAATCGACAAGTTCACAAAGTGGCCAGAAGTGGAAGCAGTGAGAAAGGCGACGGCACAATCAGCCGTCAAGTTCTTCAAGGCACTAGTTTGCCGTTTTGGTGTGCCAAATAGAGTCATCACCGACAACGGCACGCAGTTCACGAGCCGCACCTTCATGCAGTACATCCAAGACCTCGGCAGCAAAATCTGTTTTGCTTCTGTTGCACATCCGCGAAGCAACGGCCAGGCAGAAAGGGCAAATGTTGAAGTGCTGCGAGGCCTCAAGACAAAAACTTTTGACAGGCTGCACAAGTGCGGAAGACACTGGATTGATGAGTTGCCGGCGGTTCTTTGATCAATCAGGATGACACCGAATCGAGCCACTGGCCAGACCCCCTTCTCCCTGGTATACGGGGCGGAAGCAGTTCTCCCCACAGAACTCATATACGGGTCACCTCGAGTGCTCGCTTATGATGAGCTTGAGCAAGAGCAGTTGGTGCAAGATGATGCTACGCTCCTTGAGGAAGATCGTCTTCAGGCTGCTGTGCAAGCCGCGTGCTACCAGCAAGCCTTGCGCCGCTACCACAGCCGCAAGGTTCATGCCCGAAGCCTTGAGGAAGGCGACCTTGTTCTTCAGAGCGTTCAATCTGCCAAGACTTCCAACAAGTTGATGCCAAAGTGGGAAGGCCCTTATCGGGTAATACGAGTCACCAGGCCCGGCGCAGTCCGCCTGGAGACCGAAGATGGCATTCCAATAAGCAACTCCTGGAATATCGAACATCTTCGCAAGTTTTACCCATGAGGCGCGGTTGCCGGGACCCCCGGCAACCCCCTTTTGTACTAGCTTTGTCGGCAAGGCATATGACCCTATGTACAGAGCCAGGCGCAGACCCTGTGCGCAGTTGAATAAATTTAAGTATGTATAGTTCTTGTTGATTTCCATGTTTATTCATATGCAAGACTGTCCAGGATATTATGCTACGTTCGTTTCGAGCAAGTACTGATGAACCACCAAGGTTCCATGTTCCTATTTTCTCTTCTTTCTTTTTCTCAAAGGACAGAAGGTTCCCTCGCATACAAGTTTGCCGGGGAGGATAGAGAGTGTGGGCATCAGCAGGCGATGTTCGAAGTGGCATCTTGCGGGAAAGAGTACAACAGCAAAAAAGCTAAGTTGTAAAACCTTGAGGAATTTTTCTTTAAATACAAAGTTATTTTCCTCGAACGATTTCAATTCCTGTATGGAAAACCTGCACGCGAAGGAACCTCGTCGCGATTGGTTCCGTCCTTGCTCTGTTTCGAGTCCGCTCAACAGTTCAAGTGGCTGCACTAAGAGCGGCAAGGTGTCTTGCCGGCAGCGACACCCCCAGCAGGCTGCTAAGGATCCGTTCCTCAAAGCGCTCGCGGCAAGGGTGCGCGCACCGGCAAGCCCTTCCAAAAAAAGCGTAGGGTGTATGCCATACAAGGAGGGATCAAACAAGGAAGATAGCATGCATTCAATCCAAAATACAGCAAGTTATATTACATCAATGGTTGCCACGCTTCTAACTTAAGATAAACTGTCTTGGGCATGAGTTCATAGCGGCAAGGAAAGGAGAAACGGCTAGTCCCGGCGCTGGCCTTCCACCCTCTTGACTTGGTCAACCATACTGACGATGGGCGCGACAAGCTCTTCAAGCGCCCTGCGGTCCGCGTCCGCCGGCAAGCTATCTTGGCCGAGGTTGAGGCCGGGGTTCTTGTAGGCCACCTTGGTGAGCACCTTGAGAAGGATGCACCGGCAAAGCTTGCAGGACTCGTTGGCCAGTTGGGTGGCTCGATTGGAGTGGAGCAGATTCAGAGCCTCGAGGACGGCCTCGAAGAACATGGTCAGCCTGGCGCTCTCAGAAATCCCCCTGTCATGGGAGAACATGAAACTTGGCATGCCCATGATGGACAGTTGCGTGGTGAGCCTCTCCGCAACATCAATGAGGCCCTCAGTCCAGATCTTCACACCATCCACGTAATCATTGTGGGTGGCAGCGGCGCTTGCAAGCAGCAGCTTCTCATCCTTGAGGTCCTTGGCCAGGGTCTTCTCACAAGCTTTGCTACCCTCAAGGGACTCCTCTAGAGTGGTCAGCTTCAGCTTAAGATCGGCAATGGAGTCATTGGCGGCAGAGATCTGTTGGGTCTTATCAGATATGGTGGTCTGCAACTCCGCCAAAGTATAGATAGTTTTGTCTCTGTCGCTCTTGAGCGTCAACACCTCCTTGCCGTGCTTCTCCAGATCCAGCTCCAGCTTCTCCACCTTCCTAGCCAGCTCGTTCTTGGCGGCCTCTGCAACCTCGGCAGCATTGACGGCCTCCCTTAACTTGCCGGCATGGTCTAGGACCAGGGCGTCAAGCACTTTCTTGTGTTCCTGCTCCAGCCCTTGGGTCCGCTGCACGATGAGCTTTTCAACTTCTTCATCCTTGCCGCGGAGCTTGGCGGCAAGTGCATCCTCACGAGCAGTGAGGTCCTCTTCATGGGCATCGAGCAGGACACGGCGTTCCCTTAGTTGAGCATCTTCCTTGGCGGCCTCTTGAGCGGCCTCCTCCTGTGCCTTCTTTATATCGGACTGCTTCAGAAGGAGCTCCTCCCAACGCTGGCTCAGTTGCTCCTGGCCAGTCCTCAGCTCTTGCCAGGCCTCGGCGAACCAGACCTGCATCTGCTCGACACGCTTTTGGAAATCTGCCTCTGCCGCGTCGGCAACCGCTGCCCTGGAGTCCAGTTTCTCCCTTTAGATCCACTGCTGCTGGCGCTCGGCTTGTCGATAACCTTGAGCCCGGCAACGGCGATGACTTCTTCGTCAAAAGCCTCCACCTCGGTTGGCGCTCCGGTGCTTGCCGTCCCCAGGATGCTGACGAACAGATTCTCGCCAATCTTCAGATATCTGCTAGGGGGGCTTCGGATGTCGACGGTTGGTCTTCAACTTCCATCTCCCCGGCAGCAAGGGACCTAGGGACCGATGTAGTGCCACGCGCTCCTATGGCAGGGATGCCGTCAGTACGGTCGCTGGTCCCCTTGCCGGCCTCCCCAGCGCACCCCTTGGTGGCCTCGTCAGCAGCAATCTCGGTGGCCTCGGCGGCAGCGTCCTTGGCGGTCTCCTCGATGGTGGCGTAGACATCCATCTGATCCGCCAAGGAGGGATCTGGAGGCCAAGAAGGAGAAACAAGATGAAGCCAGGGTTTAAAAAAAAGAGATCGTACTGAAGAATCGACAAAGGCCAGGAAGCGGGCAGCTCACCTGTGACGAGTGGTGGAGGGGTGTTTCCCTCCCCGGCAACACTCGTTGCCGGGATAGAGCTGCCGGCACCTGTGCCCGCCGACCCTTCCTCTGCGTACGTGGGCTCGCCAGTGGAAGCCCTTGCCGGCGATCTCTCCCTTGGCGGCGTGGGCTCGTTGGTGTGGATCCTTGCCGGGGACCCCTCCCTAGGTGGCGTGGTTGATGGAGGAGGCATGTTGGGGGTGGCCCTTAATGGCTCCTCCTGTTGTCGCTCCTCTCCTGCAACCCCGGCAAGGTTAGAGGTGAAAATGCACGTCCCGACGCTCGCCAGCGGAAAGTGGGTAATGTGCTCACGCTGAGGGCTGAGCCGGGGGCTGCGACGTGGGCTGGGGTCCGGGCTGATCATGATCAACTCCGGCGCAGTTGAAGCACTTGCCGGGGGCTCATCGCCCATTGAGGTTTTGGCCCTCTTCGCCATCCTCTGCGCCAGTGTTTCCTTGTCTCTGCGGAGGCAAGCCACAACGAGAACAAGTCAGATAAGATGATCAAAACGGAGACTCAAAAGATAAAGCCAGTGGTGAGGCACTAACTCATCCTCTGCTTCTGGCGAACCCGCCCACTTCGGGCTGAAACCGGAGAGGTCAAAGTCGACCTCTGGAGTGGAGTCCGGGCTAGGGGGTGGAGATGGGGATGGGGACCTGGGCCGCTTGGCCGAGGCAGAAGCGGTGGCCGCTGCTTCCTTTGCCGCCGCGGTCGTACACCTCGTATGGCGCATAGTTGCGGCTGGGCCTCTTGCCGCTGCGTGGTCTTGCCGGCCACTCCCTTGATGGGGGCCTCTTTGCTCGAAGAGGCTCGCCGGACTAGCTCACCAGAGCTAGCCCGCCGAAGGACGTGTTTCTTCTTCCCCGGGACTGGGGGCTCGTCGTGTGCCTCCTCTTCATCTGCCTCTTCAGTCGCCTCTTCGGTTACCTCCTCTGGCTCGGCAAGTTCATCTTCTTTGCCGGCCTCGTCTTCTTGGAAGCCAACGCTGCCGGCCTCCTCGGCAAGGGCCACCTCTTCCGCCCTGCTGGCAATGTACGCCACCTCTTCGTCGGTGGTGTCACGGATGAGTTGCGGTTCTTCGTGAACCCGCCTCTCCGACAAGCTGTCAAAGAACTCCTGCACCCACGCCGCGTCTGGCACAACCCAGGTTGGGTCAAGGCCGTGGGCGTTGAACACCGGCATCATGGCGATGATGGAGGTCAAGGCGGAGTTGTTGCACAAGGGAACCACGCCCGCCGGCAGCTTGAACGGCTTGCCGGCCTTCTCGGTCCTCTCGGCCTTGGTGGCTTTCTTGGCCTTGTCGGCCTTGAGTTGGAACAGCCTTTGGCAGAGGGCCGCGTGCTGCATCACCATCAAATTGTTGTTTAGGCCAGGGCACAGCCTCATAACGTCCGCCGCATTCCGGAACTCCCAAGCCGGCCTTCCTTTGTTCTGCAGAGGAGCGATGCGGCGGCAGAGGAAGTCGGCCCCAATCATATCAAGAGTGAGCCCGGCAGCCTTGAGGCGGTGGATTCTGGTGGTTGCGACTGTGAGCTTCTAGTCTTGAGGGTAGAGATCGCCCCAGTTGCCACCACGAACCACTTGCGCTCGTCGGGGCATGCAGAACGGCGCCGGCTCATTCTCCACGATCCAGCACCACCTGTGCCGCCATTCGTCCCACTTCTCCTTCTAGGTCCCGTTTGGGTACGTCTCCTTGCACAAGGTCCTCGGGATCCAGGTGATGCAGCCAGACAGGGCCCCTCCTGGTTGGATGCGAGGGATGAAGTAGTGGTGGAAGAGCGCCGTGTTGGGGGCCACCCCGGCGAAGTTCTCACAAAGGTGGGCAAAAATGGCCATACATGCCACGGCATATGCGTAAAATCCAAGAGATGGAGGCCGAAGGTATACATGATGTCGTTGAAGAAATCTGAGAATGTGGGGTAGAGCCCGCAGTAGAAATAATTGATGAAGAAAGGAAATTTATCTGGAGCGGGCGCGGCGCAAGAAGCGGGGACGACGCAGGTGGCAGGATGCCCCGTCGTCTTCCTCCCCCACATGCACTGGTACCGCTCCTTCAGAGCGCGCGCATCGAGCATCGGAGCGAAGAAGGTTTTCTCCTTCTGCATCTTCACCAACTCGCTCTCCGGCACCTCTTCCCCGTCGCTCGCCTTGGCCACTCCCTTGCCCTTGCTCGCTTTGGGCGCCATAAGAGACTGGGGAGGAGCGGGAGGTCGAGGATGGTGGGAATGCAGAGGGGGTGGATGGATGAGGAAACTCTGTTTTGGGCTCAAGGAGGAAGATGATGGCGGTTCCTAGATTGGAAAGGGTGAAGGGGGTAATGAGCAGTGCCTCTGCGGATTCCCCTTTTTATGGGGAAGGCGCGAGGCCGCCTCTTTACCGTCTGATGTGAAGGCATTTTCGCAGGCGTGCTGCGACCATTCCACGCACGACCCCCACGTCGCGCATTCAATGCCGATCGTGAGGAAGCGCAGCAGATGAAATGATTACAGCAGTTAACCCCTGCCACATGTGCCCGCGCACTGTTTGGGCCTAGCCCAACAACGCGTTGTGCCCACGTGTGTGGCCTAGGCCCGGGGGCTCCTGTCGGTGTACTAAAGTTTGGGCCCTTTTAGTACCCCTTACTTGTGCGTGGGCAGTTGTAGCCGTGCCCGCGGCAAGGCTTGACGGCGACAGCTGGAGGCAGAATGCAAGACAACGAAGACGGCGTCCAAGCCAGTAACAAGGGAGCAGAAGATAAGCTGGAGGCCCGGCAAGATCCTTGCCGGGGTGGCTCGCGAGGCCCCGGCAAGATCCTTGCCGGGATGACTTGTGAAGCACTGACAAGAACACCACCCTTGAGGTTGAAGAGCTCTGACACCATCGACAGTGTCAAGACCAAGGCCCAAGGGGCACGTCCGTAGTGGCATGCAGATCTTCGTGAAGATCCTGCCACCGTTCCAGCGTAGCGGTTAGCCAGCCAGCCTGGCATTGCATGCCTCGTCAGCCTGGATACGTGTCAAGGCGGAGTGAGGCAGCGAAGGACGGGATGGGCTCTATTCCCGTCCTTGATAAAGCTAGGGGGCACGTAACCAGCGCATTTAATGAATTTTGTCCTAGGACGTCAGTGATAAGCATGGCTAATTTACACCTCCTGTGTGCCACTGTGGCAGCCCCTTGGATGTATAAAAGGAGGCCCAAGGCATACTGGAGGAGGATTCGGACTTTTCGGACTCTCCGGCCCAGCTTACATGCTTAGCAGCTAGCCGAAGCTCCAGAACACAGAATATACACACAAAGCAGGACTAGGGTTTTACGCTTCCCAGCGGCTCGAACCTGGGTAAAAATCCCTCGTGTTGATCGTTAGATCTGCTCTTTGCGCACCCCTCTTCCCTGCCAAAACGTAGAAGGGATCCACTCGATCCCATAGGTGTCGTTTCCCCGACACTTCTGAAGTGCTCTCAATTTTGTATATTCTTTTATCGGCGCGTTTATATGCACTAGTGGCGACCTTTGATGCCCAGTGTATGTAATCCGCGGTCTCGTTGCGCTTTATTCTCACCGGTGGCGAACATTGATGCCCAGTGGATGTAATATGCCGTAATTTCTTTATTGTATAGTTTAGGTTTATTCTTAGTCGGTATGTTGTTATTTAGGCCGGAAGCTTCAACGCATCTCAATGTTGTCGGTCTTCAGGCCGGCCCGTAACTCGCTACGCTATATATGGGCCGAAACGTGGGCCTATAATCATCTTCGGCCATTAGCAGGTCTAAACGTATAGTAGTTTTCCGCCTTTAACAGGCCGCGTAAAGTTCTGGCCAGCTGGGCCAGAGAATACCATGGGCTTTTAACAGGCTAAAAACTAGATTGGGCTAGCTTTGAGCCGAAAAATTCACGGGCCAACACAGTCCGAAACTGTCTTAGGCCCATGTTTCGCCCAAATAGAAAACAAGCCGTTAACAAGCCAAAATATATCTCGGGCCCTATTTGGCCCAATAAAATTTTGGGCTTTAAGCAGGCCGGTATCAATGCGGGCCATAGGCCCAACTGTGTCACGGGCCATTAACAGATGGGTTGTAAGCAGGCCGGATTCAACGCGGGCATTAATTAGGCCCAACTGTTACACGGGCCATTAATAGGCTGATAGGCACGTTGGGCTGAAATTTATCCACGAAGACTACGGGCCGTTAAGAGGCCTAAAGTCACTTCGGACAAGAAATAGCCTAGTTTCAGCACGGGCCGTTAAATGGCCTAAAGTGAAACAGGGCCGACAACAGCCTAGATGCACAACGGGCCGCTAACAGGCCGAAACTATTATCGGGCCAAACTGGTAAACAGGCATTTAACAGGCTGAAATACAAACCCGGTTTAGAATGGGCCCAAAAGAACAGTGGGCTGTTAACGGGCCAGATCTGATATGGGTCTTAATTTGACCCAAAACATGGCAGGCTGTTAACAGGCCGGCCCACTAGTGTCTGAAAAAATATGGTGGGCCTTTAGCTGGGTCGGCCTTTTTACCTTAAATGGGCCACTGTTGGGCTGTGCCATGTGTCGACATATCATAGGCGTCTTCCATCCGTTGTAGGGATGACATCTGTCCCAATGATGAGCTGACACGTGGATCATCCGGCGAATGAGAATTTTACACGTGGAAAATCCCCATTGGTCGAGGCTATTAACGGGTTATCGGATCCAAACCGGAACCCGATACCTTAACAGCGACCCGTTATGGTGGATGCCACGTGTCGGTTACCTTTGACGAAAACACTTCTATGACGCACCATTTATCATCATGAAAGTCGACACTTCTATGATGATAATTTTGGTATTGTCATGGAACACTTCTACGACAGCACAGGTATGACTATCTTGATTCTATCATAAAATCATCATGGATGTACATGCATGACCGAAAACGTGACCTACTGTGACAAACACGTATCATCACGGAAGTGTATTTTTTTGTAGTGGATCGGGTTTTGTTTCAAAGCTTTCAAAAGAAATTTTGAATCTCCCATTCACCCCCCTCTGGTCGATATACTCTCGGTCCTAACAATTGGTATCAGAGCAGGTTGTCCCTATCTCTGCTTATTAAAGGTCTCACGTCCTTGGAGTTTTGAGTATGTCGTATGCAGGTAGATCCTCGCACTCTGAAAGATTTCCTATCTTTGATGGAAATGACTATCTGTACTGGAAGGAACGGATGAGAATCAGAATTCAAGCTATTGACTATGATCTGTGGCAGATTGTAGAAGATGGTTACACCATTCAACACCCTGATGCTCCATCTTCTGATGACAAGGCTATGAAGCGTCTGGATGCACAAGCAAGAGATATCATCTGTGCAAGTACCTCAAAGAACGTGTTCATTCGATTCAGAAACCTTGACACAGCAAAGCAACTCTGGGATGCTATAAAAAATGTTCACGAAGAATTCATCTCCAGAACAGACTCTCACACTCAAATGATTCATGCCATGTTCACTGGGTTCAGAAGTCTTCGAAAGGAAAGTGTGATGGAACTCACGGATAGGCTGACAAACATTGTTGAAAGACTTCGCCAATGAGGAGTAACCGATGTCGCCGATAAAGATGTGGTAAACAAGCTATTGAGTGCACTTGATGAATCCTTCGAACCTATTATAGCCGAAATCAAACAAAGACCAAACTATGAAGAGCTTCACTATCTTGAGATCATGACGCTACTATCAACCTATGAAGAAAAGATGGAATTGGAAAATGCAGATCAAGAATCTTCTTCAGAAGGTGAAGGAGAAATCCTCTCTCACTATGGCAGCTCTCAGGAAGAAGAAGATGTTGAGAATCAACACACTATCACAAGAGAATTGGAAATGCTCACACAACGGCTGAGTGATCTCAGAAGACAAAACTCGTATCTTGTGAATGATGATGAAGTGCCTGAATCCTCAAGACAGTTACCTCCAAAAGAAATGAAGTGCTTCAAATGCAAACAATTTGGTCATGTCATAGAAGATTGTCCTTGCTGGGATGAAGCACCGAGTAATCATTGGAAACATCTTCACTGCAATGGTTTTGCTCGAATGGATCGTCACACTAAGCTCTCAAAGAAAAAGGAACCCGCTTCATCTTGTTCAACGAGACCAGTCACTGACATAAATGCCAGAGCAATCATTGATTCCAACATGAAGAAAATCTCTCAGCTAAATAGAGCCTGTACCAACCTGACTCCTGACTCTGAAGAAGAGACAACAGATACTGATTCAGATGATGAAGAATTCTACAAAAGGATTGGAAGAAGCAATGCATATGTCGCCATTGAATCATCGAAGGATCTCAGCGAATCAGATGCTGATGATAATGCGTCAAGTGGTGATGATTCAAGTGATGAGAACCAATTGCCTTCTGCCTTATGGCAAAATCATCAAAAGATCAGGTATCTACAAAACACCAAAGGTCCATGAATGAATATTCACCCGAATATATCTCATATGCCAAGTTGGTGAAAATTGCTAAATCCCAACATGATGAACTTGAAATGCTTGAGAAAAATCTCAGGAAAACAGAAGGATTACTGGTCGAAAAGATGGAGAAGAATCAAAAGTTGATCAAAGAGCAAGATGCTTTTTTCCTCAACTATTGATGATCTTACCAATCGATATGATTCACTTATAGTTGACTATGAGAATATATCAGATGAACTCCTTAACAGGAATCAAGAACTCGTGTCACTGAAAGAATCTCATAACGAGTTGGTGTTCGAAAAAGCTTCTCTCTTCGCCAAGCAATCTGTTCGATTACCTGATGACTTTGTTCCTCCTTGCTTGAAATGCCTAGAATGTAGCAATGCAGATTCTCATGCTGAAACCTCTAATGCTATCATCGAGAACATTGCTACTCCTGAAATTGGTACTACTAACCCCTCTTTCAAGGGTTTTGCTGCTATTTCTAAAGAAAATTGCAGGCTAAAGGGCTTACTTGAGACTGGTATGCTGAGGAGCCTGAAAGGGCATCAAACCCTACGTGATGTGCTGAAGAAGTCCATACTGAACAAAAATCCTCAGAAGGAAGGACTAGGTTTTGAAAAGAAACTCAATGTGGATGGATCCTATTGGACTCCCGAGCAATATCCTCGAACAACTTGGGTTCGTGCAAAGAGTAAAACCCTCGAACCTGAAACTCTAACTGGTTATCTTTCGCCAATTCCTGTTGATACTGATGAGTCAAAAGACTCAAATTACAAATTGTTCAAACAACAGAATGGTAAGGTTTTCGCTCGATATATTGGATCTAACTGCAGGTCAGATACACCCAAGAAGAAATTTGGGTAAGGAAGTGCACCATTGAAAATCTATCCGTTACTGCTAACCTAACTGTGCAGGATAATCCTTGACGAAGAAATGGCTATCATTCCAAATCTACTCGAGAATCATTCTCGAATGTTTATCACCCTGAACTGCGTCAAAAGGAATACATGTATACTTCATCAAATTATTACACTCATGTATATGGGAATAACTTCAATGCCTATTCATATGATTATCATCATAATGCACAGGTGTCTCGCAGGACTCACCGAAGAAATATCCCTAGTCAGACAAAGCAAGTGAGATCCTCACCTCCCACGCGAGTGTGGGTTGTGAAGAAAAACTAGTCAATTCTTGCAGGAAATTCTCTCAGGGATATCTCATGCTTATCTTAAGCCCTGAGATCTATTATTGTTGGTGCTTACTCTTTCTGAGTTTTGATTCGAAGTGTTTGTGTTTCCCCTTTGTTTGGCTTTATTTTTCGCTTCAGTTCTTTTTCTGGTTGTTTTTCGCTTTTCGTGTCATAAACATGCAACTTGATCTGAAGATGTTTTCACTTCGACGTCCTTGGTTGCGAATGAAATCAACTTCATAATTTCATCTCTTTTGGCGCTTGCGCTTCCTCAAACCTTTCGGCATCTAGTTCAATTACGAGATTTTTGCAGGAAATGGCTGACACGTGCCCACGATCTCATGTTCGTGATCCAGTCCGTTGAATGTGGAACGTCCCGAGTTTTTCGGCCGTAGATTTCGGAGTGGGCAGTTTCTCCCTCAGGCTATATAAACCCCCTCTCTGGGTCTCTTCTTCCTTAGTTCTTTCTCTGTTCGGCCTCAAACCTCTCCTCTCGCTCTCCGTTCGAGCCCGAGCTCGAAGAACCATCGACGACAGGCCTCGTCATGCAACTCCGGCAAAGCTCCGTTACCGTTGGTCGCGCCAGTGCGGTAACTCTTCTCTTTCGTGCTGCCGTAGTCGATCTATATTGCCAAGATAGGGCGTACAGATCTAGGACTAGCCCTATCCCTCTTTTGTTCTAGGGCAGTTCATCCCGACACCATTTATCTTGCTTATTTTTCTAGCGGTAGATCCTTAGGATTCACTAAGACATGGCTTGTACAGTTCGTAGTAGTTCCTTATACCAGTCTTTTTGATCTACGGTTCTCTAAGCATACTTCGAAAGATTAGAGGAATGGTTATATTGTCTTAAGGCATATTGCAACTCACTCGATAAT
The DNA here is from genome assembly GCA_011799875.1 of Thinopyrum elongatum. NCBI lineage: Eukaryota > Viridiplantae > Streptophyta > Magnoliopsida > Poales > Poaceae > Thinopyrum > Thinopyrum elongatum. Next base: position 83,378,835 of record CM022300.1, on the reverse strand, counting down.
ATCTTGCAAGTGTATGCCATGAATCCCTTGCTTCTTCCGAAAACTTATCTGTTTTTGAGTTAAAATGCTTCTGTGCATATTTGTGACTTCTTCATGTGTTTTCTTTCGTATTTGCGTTTTTCTCTCAGGAGTGGTCATGGCAAACAGTTCGGATGAGCATTCTGGGTCCGAGGAAGAAATTCCACAGCAGCCGCGTGCGGCTGATAAAGCCAAGGTGGCTGAAAGAAAATCTGCAAAGCCGCCAAAAGCACCAAAGAAAAAGGTCGAATCAGAATCTGCTGAAGAAGATGATAATGTTCCCTCAGCTCAAAGTCAGCCAGAGGATGAGCTAGTCACTGACTCCAAAACCCTGTTTTCTGATGCAAATCCCAAGAAGGGTAGCCACGAAAGAGAAAGAAATACTGCAGCTGAGATGTCTGATCAGGAAACGTACAAGACTCCACCTGGAGTAGAAACAGCTCAGGAAAGGAAGAACATGCTACAAAAGATTCGCCGTCATTGGGCAAAGAAGTGGTTCAACTATGAGAACGTCCGAAGGAAATACCAAATTCTATTTGCATTCACTCTTCCATGGAATGACTGCATAGCAGAGGGGTGTTTTGGGCAGGATGATGAAAAAGTAAGGCCGGCACCGCCTCCAAATGCTCACGTTGATTCCTTAAAAACCATTGCTGATTTTCCTGAGGAGGTTGCAAAGAGGGAAAAGGCCAAGGCCAAGCGTGAGGCTAGAGCCACGAAGAAAAATCAAGTGGAACAGCAAAATGTTGAGTTGACTCAACAAGATGTGCTGGAAAAGAAGGAAAGGGCGTCTGCACGAAAAGAAAAGAAGAAGAGGAAGTCTGTTTCTCCTCGAGCATCGAAGAAGAAGTCTATTGCTAGTAAATCTAGAAAGGTTGCATCTGCCTCGTCCGATGATTCTTCTGATGATAATGCTGGTGAAGAAATTCCCATGTATGATCAAAGAGCTCTGCTGGATAAGCCGTACCAAACTCCTCCTCCAGCAAAGAAATCGCCGCCAGTGAGATCTTCACCAAGGCTTGTTCCCACTCCTTCAGATAAACCTTCAGGTTCTGCTACCCCAGTGGCGAAGAGAAAGCTATTGACTGATGAAAAAACTGCTGCTCCCGCCAAGAAGGCGAAGAAAATTGTTCCTGCTTCCATAGAGGAATATGATTTTGATCTTATATTTGACATCATTGAAGGTGCTTCCTACGATGCAAATCCAGCTGAGTTGAGCAGTTTGGGTCTGCCTGAAGATGTTACCAAGATGGTAGCAAAGCACTTCTCTGACCTGAGAGAAATCACCAAAGAACTCAATCAAGATGTTGATGACAAGAAGCTCCTTGAGAAAATGAGGAGGGAAGCTAAATCTGAGTCTGAAAGAAAAGACGTGAACAAGGGAATCCTTGAGATCACAAAAGCCCTCACAGTCATGAGAAACAACAAGATTGATTGGCATTCCAAGCTGAAGATGGATGTTTCTCAGCTTTGTGATCGTAGGAATGAAGAGATTAGGCGTCAAGCGGATCTTGCTCGACGCAGAGAAAAGGAAGAAAAATGCCAGAGAGCTCAGGCAAGAGCCAACAAGCCAAAAGAGATCAAGGACCATCATGTCAAATCTATATCAACTGATGCACCTATTGACACAAGTGTCCCACTGCAAAAGATTCCACCATCCCCTCGCTCCGAGGAAGAAACCGAGCATCAAGCTGTGCCTATGGTAGTTATCATTCCTACCTCAGTCGAACAAGAATCTGAGGTGGTGGATATGTATCTAGTCAACCCAGAAGAAGAGAATGCCGTGCCCGAGCAGAATGTTCCTAAAGAAAAAGTGGATGAAGAGATTGAGATGGAAAATGCAGTGTCATCACCTTTGAAGGAAATTCAAGCTGAACCCTCCAGATCCACCAAGGAGGGTGAGAAGGTTGAGGGGGTGCAAGTTGCTTCCCAAGGAAATATCCCTCCGGTCTCCTCATCTGGTGCCCCTACCCAGATGGAGGTTGACCCTGCTCCTGGTTCTTTGGCTTCACAGCCAGAACAGGAAGAGAAGAAAGTTGAAGAGCCCATGGCTCCCAAAGAGAAAGATCAAACTGTTGTACCACCAGTGCTGCCGCAACAGACTGAAGGAGAACAAGTTGTGACTCGAGAGTCTAAAGAAGTTGTCATGCAGCCCGTCATTGAAAACTCATAGAAGGAAAAGGACCTAGTACCTGAGACAGTGAAAGCCGTCGAACGAGTTCCGGCGAAAGAAAATGAAGGTCAGACCAGTGCTCCCATGCCGCCTGCTTCAAAAAAAGTTGTAAGGCCATTGGCTCCATTAAAGCCCATCGATGAGAATGCACCAGCCTCTAAAGATGTTCAGCTGATGGAAATTAGCAAGGAAGAACTTCGGAAAAATCCTCAGGAATCATTTCCATTTTTCACAAGTGAGTACGGCCCCAATGGACCCGCATTCAATGAACAGCTTCACTCTTCGAAGCTTGCATTCTTTGGGGTCAGCCCGTACGAAGGAGAAAGGACGTCATTGTCACCAAGGTTTTGGACTGAAGAACAAGCAGTCTATTATGCTCGGATCTTGTTTGGCAAGCACATAATCTTCAATCATAAGATGTTAAACTTCGCCAAGCTCGAAGAAATATGTTGCTTCCTCAATGCAATTGATCATATTGAACATGCACTTCTGAAGGGGTTCATGCGTTTTAATCATGGTTGTAACAAGGAAGTTATTCTTTAGTTCTATGCCAGGCTATACATCTCAGGAGAAATGGAAAATACCTCAACTTGGACGCTTGAATGGATGACTGGAAGAGAGAGAATCAAATGCTCAGCAGATCATTTTCTGGCCTTGCTAAATTTGCCTCGATGTGAATTTGAGAACGACAGAGAGCACAGACTGCATGTTTCGGAAGTGTCTGATGCACAACTCCACGTCCTGATGGATCCCACCATGGTGGGGGACAAATGCATTGATGTTGATCCGAAGAAGTTGGCTTATGACAACAAAGTACTATTCCACATTCTGTGCAATACTAACACGCCAACAAACAGGCCAAACTCCATCAAAGGCATCATAGGAAATGCTCTTGTGGCAATATCTCAGGGAATCAAGTTTGACATTCCTGATCTTTTCATTCGAAACCTGGCATGTGCTGCAGATGGCCCTCAGTCATTGAAGCCCTATGCTCCATGGATAATGTTCGCAATCGAGCAGCTCACTAATGAGAAATTCTTCTGGGCCTACGAGCCAAAAGTAGTCATGCCACCTGTTCGTGACACTCTGCGCATTGTGAAGGATAATCACAAAGGGAAGGAACCAGTTGATGCTGTTGCAAATGCTTCCACATCTGAAAATGCTCTGAAGGTTAAGGAAGGTCGGATTGAAATCCCTCATGAAGAAAATCCATCACTCTATGAGATTTGTATTCGCACGCAGCAGACTCTGGATAGACACATTAAGATGGATAGGAAGAAAAAGGTGGAACTGATGACTGAGCTGAATCTGATTCACAATCACACTCGTTAAATTCTTTTGCAAGAGAAGAATGCAAGGAAGCGATCATGAACCTTGCTACAAAAGCATTACTCTCGCAAGGATCTAGCGAAGAAGGGCCTCTTCAAGGAATATGACTACCTGGACTTGTTAGCTGTTCCGCGCATCCGAAGACAAACTCCAGTGCTTCCATAGTGTTCTGACTCAACGGATCTGCTGTTTGTCAATCATGATGATGAAATTGCAAATACAGCCGGTACTCGTATCTACAAGCCAGATGTTCATCACTCCAAGTCGTCCAAGGCCAAGGCTACTACTCCTGCTTCTGCCTCGACCATTTCGCATTCTTCTGGCTCTGATTCTTCGAGTGGTTTTAATTCGGATTCAGAAGATTCACCCTCGGAGTAATTCCTCGAATGTCCTCTCTTTCCTTTTTGACACTTGTTGACAAAAAGGAGGAGAATTACATCGAGTCACAGTTTATCGGGGTTGTAGGGTGGTTGTTTTTCATTCGCCATTTGGTTTTCCCTCGAACAATTTGCTTCATGAACTTATCGCACCGCCTGTGGAGCTGAAACACTCGGACGTCATGTAATGTTAATAACCCCCGCCTGCAATATCATTTGCTTCGCGCTATTTTTCTGCAGGTATCACTGAATGATTTTTTTTGTGATTGATTATCATCGACAATCATCTTATCTTATAGGGAAACATATCTGCTTATCGGAGAAGAGCAGAAAATCATCATGTGATGATACTAATTTGGAGAAATACTTCGAGTACTGGACAAACTATATCTGTTTTGGTTGGATATGCTCTAAGTGCTATCTTTCGTTACCTAACCTTGCAGGATGAGAAAATCAGTGTAAGCATAATTGCCTTGCGTGAAAGCAATCTCTATGACTGACAAAGTGTTTTCCTCACGGATATCCTTTTGTATCATCTATATTGCAGGAAAATTTCCTCCGAAGCATATCCATTCCAAGCAACATATTCTTATGTTATCCTGCATTGATCATATCGAATATCTAACATGTAGGAAAACTACATCTCGAGTGGATTCAAACTGTGTTCTGAGAAATCCTTCATGATTTATCCTTGTCACAAATCACTCATCGATTATTTCACATCTAACTTTCTTCAAAGATTTTGTGACAGGAATCAACTCAGACACCGTTGAGTGCATTGTAAGAACTCATATTTAAGATATGATCAATGACACTCATATGAAGAGTAATATCACTTCCCCACCTAATCCCTCATGATCTGAAGCATATCTTAAGGGGGAGAATATTTTATCTTCGCAATTATCTCTCGTCCTTTATTATTCTTCACTTTACATTCCATTCATTATCTATCATTTGATGTGATCTGTTTTGTCAACAATCATACAAAAGGGGGGAGATTGTTGGTGCAATATCTGCCTACCTTGTGTTTTGGAGATTGTTGACAGAAACAAGTATGGACTGATTTATTTGCTAGTGCATACAGAGAGAAAAAGTCCATGCACAACTGAAGAGAATGATGTCTCCGGTGCTGAGTTCGAGGAACTTCACCGAAGCTCATCTGCGTTGCGGAGAAGAACGGGCCATATTTGTTGAAGAGATAGAGTCGAGAAGATTAATGTGAGGAAATCGACCCCTTGAAGTTTTTCCACTAAAGCAAAGCTTCTGATTCAGTACTGTCGTCCGAAGAAATTGACTGCAGCGATGGAAGTTGAAGACAAAGTGAAGACGTAGTATTCATTTCATTGTTCTTCTTTCATTATTTCGAGTCATAGGACCTCAGTACTATTAAGAGGGGTATAGGTTCTCGGTGCTTAGATCGACTGTGATGCTTAGCCATAACCTATGAAAGATGCGAGAGAAATCTCTTTGTGCTCTGAGCAAATATTTCCAGCAAGAGACTGTGATCTTCTTTGCTGCGAGAGATTTGACTCGGACCGAGGAGTTAGCATTACTTGTTCCTCAAGTAATGTTACCGTTGCTCGAAAATCCGACCGTTGTGAACGTGTCGGTTGGCCATTGGCTGGACCTCGTGTCCAAAATGGTCATTTCCCGTCTGGGAAGGCTGCAGCTATAAATAGCCACCCTGCTCCAACTTTGACTGTTGGCTGCTCCGCTTGAGATTTCTGAGAAGATTGATTTGAGCAACCCCTCTCCGAGTGATTTCAGTTTAAGATCCACCGAGAGAAAAACCAAGAGCCCAAACTTAGACAATGGTTTAGCATCATAGTGGTTCTGAGTGAGAGTTCTTGTACATATTACTCTTGAGAGCTGCGCACTCTCTAGATGGATAGGTTTGGCTTCGAGTATTGAAGAGTTGTTGTCTTCACCGAGCCTGATCTTCAGCAACCAAGAGTGATTGTGGTTTGCGAAGGTTGACCGAACGTTTGGAGATCACCGACAAGGATCTACCATGAGTGAAATCAACCTGAGTCTGATCAGCTCTACGTTGAAGGAGAATAGAGTGAAGAGAGTTTATCTTCCATGTTAAGTCACAGCCCCTCCAACCAGACATAGCCCTTTGGCAGAAGGGTGATCTGGTCTACCAAATCTCTCTGTTGCCATTGACCACCTCTGGTTATTTCTACTCTACTACATTTCCTTCAGTAGTTATTATTCGTGCTCTATGCCGATAGTTTACTTGATCAATTTGTTCTATTGCCTCCATCTTGTGTATCTGTGTTCATTCCCTTTCTTTTTCATCGAATGTACTCTTTCGTTACCATCCTGTATTTCATATTCATTTGTGAAATCAATCTTTAGCATTTTATTCAGTACCAAACATGTTGTGTCTCATTCTGCTACATCTGTTTGCATGTTGGGTTACTCTCATCATAGTTAAACCTATGATTTATCAAGTTCGTACTGTTATCAATGCTTTTATCGATGAATATGCTTATGACGAAGAATGTTGATTCTATTCATTTCCTTCAATACTCTATTTCGCTGCTGTGATTGGGTTTTGGCTCAAAGATTTCGAAAGAAATTTTGAATCTCCCATTCACCCCCCCCCCCTCTGGTCAATATACTCTCGGTCCTAACACATTTGCAAGGAGATTTTAGTGGGTGTCAGCTTATTCAAATCAAGTCTTCGATACAAAGAGAAAGGCATAACACTAACACTGGCTCCTAGATCACATAAAACAGTTTTAATATAGTTTCTTTTAATGGAGCACAGTATAGTTGGTATTCCTGGGTCTCCTAATTTCTTTGGTATTCCACCCTTAAATGAATAATTTGCAAGCATGGTGGAAATTTCAGCTTCTGGTGTCTTTCTTTTATTTGTGACAATATCTTTCATGTACTTAGCATAAGGAAACATTTTCAGAATATCAGTCAAACGAAGGCGCAAAAGACAGGTCTAAGCATTTCAACAAAGCACTTAAATTCTTCTTCATCTTTATTCTTTGAAGCTTTACGATGAAAAGGCATGGGTTTCTGAACCCATGGTTCTATTTCTTTACCATGTTTCCTAGCAATGAAGTATCTATTATCATATCTTTTATTCTTAGGTTGTGGGTTATCAAGATCAACAGCAGATTCTATTTCCACATAATTATCATTATTAGGTTGAGCATCACCATGAACATCATCGTTATCATTGTTACTAGGTTCATGTTCATCACCAGATTGTGTTTCAGCATCAGAAATAGAAATATCATTTGGATTCTCGGGCGTGTCTACAGTAGGTTCACTAGAGGCATGCAAAGTCCTATCATCTTTCTTTTTCTTTTTAGATGGACTAGGTGCATCAGTATTAATTATTTGAGAGTCTTGTTCAATTCTCTTAGGGTGACCTTCAGGATACAAGGCTTCCTGAGTCATTTTGCCACCCCTAGTCATAACTCTACTAACATGATCATTCATCTTATTGTTCATCTCATTAAGCAAATCATTTGTGACTTGATGACTTGTTCTACTTGGGTTTTTATCAAGAATGCATGTTTACTCACACCCTTGACATCATTAACAGTTCTAAACATAAATTCACACAAGCGTTCAATCATATAAGCATTTTGTTTCAATTGTCTGCTAACATATGCGTTAAAGTTTTCTTGTTTAACAATAAAGTTATCCAATTCATCTAAGCATTGACTAGCAGGTTTAGTATGAAGAATATCATCTTCATCAAATATATAAAGAGAACTTACCTCTACTACCTGTGTCAGGGTATCAAGACCATGTATTTCTTCAATAGGTGGTAAATTCTTGACATCTTCAACTTTAATACCTTTTTATTTCATAGATTTCTTTGCGTCATGCATATCTTCAGGACTGAGAAATAGAATGCCTCTCTTCTTCGGAGTTGGCTTGGGTGGTGGTTCAGGAAGAGTCCAATCATTATCATTCCTCAATATATTATTCAATAGTTCTTCGGCTTGTTCAACAGTTCGTTCCCTGAAAACACAACCAGCACAACTATCTAGGTGGTCCCTAGAAGCATCGGTTAGTCTATTATAAAAGATATCAAGTATTTCATTTTTCTTGAGAGGATGATCACGCAAAGCATTAAGTAATGGGAGAAGCCTCCCCCAAGCTTGAGGGAGATTCTCTTATTTAATTTGCACAAAGCTAAATATTTCCTGTAAAGCAGCTTGTTTCTTATGAGCAGGAAAATATTTTTCAGAGAAGTAATATATCATATCCTGGGGACTACGCACACAACCAGGAGCAAGAGAATTAAACTATATCTTAGCATCACCCTTTAATGAGAAAGGAAACAACTTAAGAATATAGTAGTTGCGGATTTTTTTCCACATGAGCAAATAAGGTGGCTATATCATTCAGTTTAGTAAGATGTGCCATAACAGTTTCAGATTCATAACCGTGAAAAGGATCGGATTCAACCAAAGTAATTAACTCAGGATCGACAAAGAATTCATAATCCTTATCAGTAACAAAGATGGGAGACATAGCAAACTGAGGGTCATATTTCATTCTAGCATTCAGAGATTTTTCTTTCAGCTTACATAGTAATTTCTTAAGATCATCTCTATCATTACAAGGAAGAAATTCCCTAGCTATCTCTCTATCTGTAACATAACCCTCGGGTATCTTAGGCAATTCATATCTAGGAGAGCTAGCTCTAATAGGTGTTTCATCATTTTCAGTTTCAATAATTTCATCAGTTTCAGCATTCTCAATTTCTTTAGCTCTAGCAAGTTGTTCATCAAGAAATTCACCCAGTGGCCCAGCCTTATCAAACAAAGTACTAGAATCATCATAAGCATCATTCGCAGAAGAAGTAGCATCATCAATTACTTGCAACATATCAGGATTAATAGCAGGTGGTGGTGTTGCAAGCTTACCCAAAACAGAAGGAGAATCAAGTGCAGAGCTAGATAACAGTTCCTTACCTCCCCTCGTCTTAGAGGGAACGATCTTGGTTCTATCATCCTTAAGATTCCTAATAGTGATCAACAGATATAAATCCCAAGTGACTCAGCAAATAGAGTTATGCTCCTCGGCAACTGCGCCAGAAAAAGGTCTTGATAACCCACAAGTATAGGGGATCACAACAGTTTTCGAGAGTAGAGCATTCAACCCAAATTTATTGATACGACACAAGGGGAGCCAAAGAATATTCGCACGTATTAGTAGTTGAGTTGTAAATTCAACCACACCTAGAAGACTTAATATCTGCAGCAAGGTGATCAGTAGCAAACTAGTATGGTAGTTTGATAGTAGCAGTAACAGTAGCAATAAAAGCAGTAGCAGTAATAGTAGCAATTTTGTAGTGATTGTAACAGCAGCAACGGCGAAAGTAACTTAGCAAAGATCAATATATGAAAAGCGTAGGAATTTGATCAGTGATGGATAATTGCGTTGGATGATATTCATCATGTAGCAGTTATAACCTAGAGCGACACAGAATTAGCTCTAATTCATCAATGTAATGTAGGCATGTATTCCGTATATAGTCATACGTGCTTATGGAAAAGAACTTGCATGACATCTTTTGTCCTACCCTCCCGTGGCAACGGGGTCCATAAGGAAACTAAGGGATATTAAGGCCTCCTTTTAATAGAGAACCGGAACAAAGCATTAGCACTTGGTGAATACATGAACTCCTCAAACTACGGTAATCATCGGAAAGAATCTCAATTATTGTCACCTTGGGGTATGCGGATCATAACATGTAATAGGTGCATATAACTTGCAAGATAGGATCAAGAATGCACATATAGTCATGAAAACATAATAGTTTCAGATCTGAAATCATGGCACTCGGGCCCTAGTGACAAGCATTAAGCATAGCAAAGTCATAGCAACATCAATCTCAGAACATAGTGGATACTAGGGATCAAGCCCTAACAAAACTAACTCGATTACATGATAAATCTCATCCAACCCATCACCGTCTATGTAACACCCTGGATTTTGCCCATTTTTTTCCTTTTGATTTTGGTCAGGATTTGCCTTTCTGTGGCTCAGTGGTATTGCAACCTGGAGGGATCACCCTTGACTCCTCTTCCCAAGTGGCTTGTCAACTTCAAAACCATCCCAAGACCATGTCATTTCCATCTTGGACCAACCCCAATATTCTTTTCCTTGGGAAAATTTCTTTTTCTATTAAAGGAATAACCCTGTTGTTCTGGGTTGTGAAGCAACCCACATTCCCAAATAATTCTCATAAATTGTTTGGGTCAGATCTTCCACAAATATGTCAAAACCCTTCCTTGCCATGTTCAAAAATATTTCACCAATATTCCTTTTCTGGTTCTGCCCTAGCTGTCAAGTTGAGAAGCAAGTACCCTTTATATTGGCTTGCTTGCCCCCAAACTTTTTGGGCATTCTTTCCTATCCATATCATTGCCACATGCCAAAATTCAACTTCATTTGGCTATTAAATCTCCCTTGGCTAAATTACAAAGTTTCTGGTCAACTGGAAGCTTTGTGAAGCAAGTACTAGCTAGGATGATCCAAATGAGTTGAAATTTTGCAAGCGTCTTCATATGCTCAAATCATGACTCTCCGCCAAGTTTCAACCCTATCCAATCATCTATGTGAGCACAGCTTCAAATCTTGGTTTCTGGTCAGATTTTCACATTGTGAAGCAACTATATTTTATATTGCTCCATAATTGCTGAAAATTTACCATAGCATTTTCATACCCATATAACTTATCTCCACAAAATTTGGGCTCATTTCATCTTTGCAATAATTCCCTAGAATTTTCCTAAGATTTTGGTCAGAGAGGCTCATTGTGAAGGAAGTACCATTTTGGCTTGTCCAAATGGCATGAAATTTTTATGGAACTCTCATTTGACCAAATCATCATCCTATGCCCATTTTGACCCCTAGGCAACACTATATGTGAGTGGCACATCAAGATTTGTTTTCTGGACCAGATTGGTCAGTTGCAAAGCAACTATGTTAAACTTGGTCCATTTCTCTCCAAACTCCACAGGATTGTAGTCCTTCCTATCTCAAACCTCCCAGACATCAGCTTTGGCCCTTATCACTTATCTGTTCATCACAGTGATGTGGTCAAGTTTGCTACAGAAAACTTCAGGTGATCACTCCCATCTAACCTCAGTGCTTTTCATCGAGCCATCACCTCCTTGAGACTGTTCCTTGGAAGGACTACCCACTGGACATGATTTAGCTGGTCAGGGCGCATCACGTGCACCAGTTCACGCGGTGACCACGCGGCTGCCATACCAGCCAGCGCGCTCTGGCGATGGAACCCCTCGGTTTCGTCGCGTTCCTTCTCTCCCTCGCCACCTCTTCATGTCCAGAGGCTTTTCCTCGGCGCCGCCCTCGCTCTAGACCCATCTCCCCCTCCGGATTCTTCCTCGCCGCGCCACGACGAATGCCGCCGTACCTTTTCTGTTCATCTACAGCCGCCGCCGTATACGGACAAGCCCGAGTCCTCCCGAAACTCCTACGAGCTCCTCCGCCCTCCCAGAAACCCTGCCGACATCGCCATCGTCTTCCGCGTGTCCCCTAGCGCCAGTGCGCTGATGAGGATGCCACGGCGGCCATCCTCATCCGCCGCCCGCGCCCGGCTATAAAAGCCGCAGCCCTGCGCCTCCCCGAGCTCACCATCACCCCCATCGCACTCCTCTACCCCTCCCTAGCCTCTTCCCCGAGCCCCGAAGCTCCTCCCCGCCTCTAGTGGCCTCCACGGTCGCCGCCCTCGCCCGGCTAAATTTCGGCGAGCCCCGCCTCTTCTCCCTCTCCCACCACCACCAGAAGACCACCTCCACGCTGGCGCCCCTCTCCATCCCCTCCTCCTGTTGCCGGAGTCCCCTGTGGTCGCGCCCCTATCGTTCGGCCGTCGCTCCTCCGGCTCTCTGTTGCCGCGAGCCGCCGCTGTCCTAGCTCCTCTCCTGCCCGTGCCCCTCCCCTGAACGGGTGCAGCTCCTCTCGCCGATCCCACCGGTGCCCTCGCTTCGCCGGAGACGGCCGGATGGGCCCGGGCCCCTCGCCGGCCGAACGCCTCTGCCTCTCCCCTGTTCTGCGTCGGGAGGAAGGAGAAAGGGAGCAGAAGGTGAGAGAGGGTTGGATGGGGCCCAGCCGTCAGTGAGAGAGGGGGGTGCCGCGCTGGATAAGTGGACGCGCCCCCGCCTCGTTTCCGTGTTCCCCTCGGGAACGCGTATTCCATTAAATTGCGCGACTAGTCATTCTGCCCAGGGACCCGAATGCAATTATTTATTTTGTGGATAGGTCCGTGACAGAAGATCCCTCATAACTTTTTGCCCGCAGCTCCAAATGAGGTGATTCCAAAGCCTACTTCTTCATCTCTTCGAGCCCGTCACGTTGGTATCATTTTCATAATGTTTTGACATAGTGAAAATGACCATTTTTTCCCTTGCCCGTAAACAGCCCCCTCCGAGAGAGAACTATTTCCGGCAATCATTTTCACGGACTCTCCGCACCCCCTTCCCGATGGTTTCTTCACCCCAGGCAAGCCACAACTCTCATTTGCATAATTGCATTGCAATATCATAGTCAAACTAATTACTTTAATAGCAAGTATGAAGTATTCATAAAATGAATTGGATTATCCAATGCTTGAGCAAATTCTTGAATAGGTGACTACCATGTTGATGACTGGATTGTTAGTGGCTAGTAGTTTACCCACTTGATGATGCCATGACATGGTTGGATTACGAGATTACCATCTATGATGATTTTGGATTTCGTCCAGCAATTTGTGGAGACGAATTAGTAGCAGTAGCTTGGACATAGTGGCTACTAGATTACTAGTTGGTTAATGTTTTCACTTGGGTTATTATGCTGTCGGAGTGTCAGCTATGATGAAGAGATTATTCGGAGATAGGATACTTCATGGTTGATCCAGAGTCACCTATCCGGACTTATTCGTGCAGCCACATTTGCCGGTATGGGACGGCCTTGACTTGGTCTGATCGCGTGCTCTTTCACTGGTACCGCCCGACAGGGAAGGTTACGCGTGCGCTCTACCCTGGCCCGATAGGCGGCGATAACCTTGTGAGCCCAGTTGAGTTATATGGTACCAGGTCCCCGTTTGGGACAGTTGTTGGCCACGACGGTGGCAGGTGTCACGCGGTCACACAGGGGCCACCCAGGGCAGGACTCTGGGGGAGGATGATTGCTGGTGGTACGATGGGAGAGTCACGGGTTAGGCGGGTTTCGTTGGAGCAACGCTGGTCCACCCGAATGGGATCACGAGGTCAGGTGCTCCATGGTGTGGGTAAAGTGCGCAACCTCTGTAGAGTGTAAAATCTATTCGAATAGCCGCGTCCACGGTATTGGACAGTCCGTCCAGACCTCACTAGGTGATCAACCGTAGTAGTGATCATGATGGAAGAACTCGTCGTAAGATCGGAAGTACCCGGTGGATCGTGAGTATTCTGAGGGTTGTGAGGCAACCCGGAAGAGAGTAAGTTTGTCAGACTTGTAGTGCAGATGGTATCAGGAATATGATATGTTAGCCATGGGATGGCTATGAGATGAGTGGTCGGATGACCACATGATTTGGATTGGATTTGGAACAGATTCAGATTGGATCCTGAGATTATTCGAAGTATGGATTAAATATGCTTTACCTTACTGCATTTACATCAGTAGTTATCTTGCTAGATAACCATGCTTGTTAAGTACTTGCTAAAGCTAAACCTAGTCGGTTGATCTAGAGTAGCCTATTACTGTCACCCTCAACTGTTTCTTCAATAACAGTAAGTCTTGACCTAATCTTGACTGCTATGATGTTGTCTTGCCTTAATGCTGATGTTTGTTGTGAGCTTGTGAGTACATTCAAAGTACTCACCTAGCGTGTCATGCCAGTTTGCAGGTCATGCCATGATTGCTTGCTTGCTGAGGATCCCGAGTTTGCGAGCTAGGATACGCGTTCTAGCCAGAGTCCCTGCGGAGTGGAGTCCATCACCGCCGTCATTGTTCCGCTGCTGAGAGTTACTCCGCTACCTCAGGCTGTTCCGCTGCTAGCATAGAGCTACCCCGGGCAGGCGTAGTGTCGCCGTGCCAATGTAAACCTTGTACCCTTGTAGCCATATCCATTGTAATAAAGAACTGATTTGTTCTATGCCAACAGTGCCGTATTCTAGAAGACTTGTCCTTGGGCTGGAATACGGGGCATCCCGGTCTTCTATGAGCCGGGGTGCCACAGTCTAGCAAGCGTACGAAGGAATTTCTCACTCCCGGCGGTGAGTGATACGTCTCCAACGTATCTATAATTTTTTATTATTCCATGCTATTATATTATCTGTTTTGGATGTTTTATATGCATTAATATGCTATTTTATATTATTTTTGGGACTAACCTATTAACCTAGAGACCAGTGTCAGTTTCTGTTTTTTCCTTATTTTTGACATTTACAGAAAACGAATATCAAACGGAGTCCAGACGGAATAAAACTTTACGATGATTTTTCTTGGACCAGAAGACACCTACGTAACTTGGAGAGAGGGCGAGAAGAGTCCCGAGGAGACCACCAGCCCCTAGGGCGTGTCCCAGGGGGGCGCCCCGAGGGCTTGTGGGCCCCTCGGGAGTCCCCTAACCCTAGTTCCACCTCTATAAATTCACAAATATTCCCAAAACATCAAAAGCGTCCACCAAAATACTTTTTCGCTGCCGCAAGCCTCTGTCCCGTGAGATCCCATCTTGGGGCCTTTTTCGGCACACTGCCGGAGGGGGATTCAATCACGGAGGGCCTCTACATCAACCTTGCTGCCCTTCCGATGAAGCGTGAGTAGTTTACCACAGACCTATGGGTCCATAGCTAGTAGCTAGATGGCTTCTTCTCTCTCTTTGATCTTCAATACCATGTTCTCCTCGATGTTCTTGGAGTTCTTTCCGATGTAATCTTATTTTGCGGTGTGTTTGTTGAGATTCGATGAATTGTGGATTTATGATCAGATTATTTATGAATATTATTTGAGTCTTCTCTAAACTCTTTTATGCGTGATTGAGATATCTTTGTATTTCTCTTTGAACTATCGGTTTGGTTTGGCCAACTAGATTGGTTTTTCTTGCAATGGGAGAGGTGCTTAGTTTTGGGTTCAATCTTGCGGTATCCTCACCCAGTGACAGAAGGGGTAGCGAGGCACGTATTGTATTGTTGCCATCAAGGATAAAAAGATGGGGTTTATGTCATATTGCTTGAGTTTATCCCTCTACATCATGTCATCTTACTTAAAGCATTGCTCTGTTCTTATGAACTTAATACTCTAGATGTAGGCAGGAGTCGGTTGATGTGTGGAGTAATAGTAGTACGTAGATGTAGAATCGTTTTGGTCTACTTGTCACAGACGTGATGCCTATATTCATGATCATTGCCTTAGATATCATCATAACTATGCGCTTTTCTATCAATTGCTCAACAGTAATTTGTTTACCCACCATATGTTTTCTTTAAAGAGAGAAGCCTCTAGTGAAACCTATGGCCCCCGGTCTATTTTTCATCATATATTTTCAGATCTATAAACGAAAAAACTCAAAAATACCTTGCTGCAATTTATTTATATTTACTTTAGTTTGCCCTTTTATTTAT
The DNA here is from genome assembly GCA_011799875.1 of Thinopyrum elongatum. Taxonomy (NCBI): domain Eukaryota; kingdom Viridiplantae; phylum Streptophyta; class Magnoliopsida; order Poales; family Poaceae; genus Thinopyrum; species Thinopyrum elongatum. The sequence continues at coordinate 83,363,341 of CM022300.1, read as the reverse complement.
CTTTTATACCCATCTCTATTAGATCTCACTCTTGTTCGTGACTATGAAGGGATTGACAACCCCTTTTTCGCGTTGTGTCCAAGTGTTTGTTAGTTTGTGCAGGTGCATATATTGGAGACTTGCTTGTGCCTCCTACTGGATTGATACCTTGGTTCTTAACTGAGGGAAATACTTATCTCTACTTTGCTGCATCACCCTTTCCTCTTCAAGGGAAAAATCAACACAAGTTCAAGAAGTAGCAGGAAAAATTTCTGGCGCCGTTGCCGGGGAGGTTCTACATCAAGCCTACCAAGTACCCATCACAAAATCTCATCTCTTGCACTTACATTATTTGCCATTTGCCTCTCGTTTTCCTCTCCCCCATTTCTAATACACTTTCAAAAAAATACAAAAATATTTGCCTTTTTATTCACCCTTTTCTCTCCGCTCGATCTTTTTGTTTGCTTGAACTCATCATTATGAGTGACTTCGGTATGGCAGAAACAGATAATGGCCTAACTCCTAAAATTGGATGATCTGGCAATCTGGATGCTAAAACTTTTGTTTTGGGGCAAGGGAACATTATGGGAAAAGAACATATCCAAGGATTTTTTAATTGTGTCGGCAATTTGCCTTTTGATGATGCTCCTATACTTAAAAGAACTAAAACTTATGTGGAGGCTATTTCAGCACTAGTTTTGAAATTTGAAAATAGATTTATCCGTACCCATCCTACCTTGCAAAGATTGTTTTATGAGCTTCCCATTATAAAAGATCCTAAAGCTAAAAAGATAGTTACCCATGTTCTTATGAATGAATTTGATCACATAGTGCGGGAAGCTAGGGAAATTTTTTATTTTTATGGGATGAGCCATGAAAAACCAATGATACATGTTGAGGAATTTGCTTGGAAATAATCAAAAAAATTATGAGAACCTTAAAAATCCCCGTTTTAGATTTGATCCAACAAGTTTTGAACGATGTTAATCAACAATATTCTTGGATTGTGGCCGGGAATCAAAGAGGATACGTAGATGGGCAACTTGATAATGCCAAAATTTCTATGGATAATGTGTTTCAAGTTATCTTTGCAAAACCCCCTGACAAGAACACATCTATGGTGAAGCATACCAAAGATGACAATACCTAGATCTATGTTTTATGCCTAGCTAGGGGCGTTAAACAATAGCGCTTGTTGGGAGGCAACCCAATTTTATTTTTATGTTTTTTTGTTTTTGGTTATATTTTTCAATAAATACACATTATTACCTCTGTAGTAATTTTGTTTTGGTGTTTTAATTAGTGTTTGAGCCAAGTAAGACATTTGGGATGGTCTATGGTGATAGTTGATTTGATCTTGCTGAAAAACAGAAACTTTAGCGCTCATTGCCAGAAATTTAGAACATCACAAAAACGTGATTTTGAAATGAATTTTTTACACAAGATTTATATACAAATTTCCTAAATTTTAATAATTTTTCAGAATTTTTGGAGTTACAAAAGTATACAAAATTTCCAGATTACTACAGACTGTTCTGTTTTTGACAGATTCTGTTTTCTATGTGCCATTTGCTTATTTTGATAAATCTATGGGTAGTATCGGGGGGTATGAACCACGGAGAAGATGGAATACAGTAGATATAACACCAATATAAATTTAGAATGATTTCACAACAGTACCTAAAGTGGTGATTTATTTTATTATACTAACGGATCTTATGAGTTTTCTGTTGAGTTTTGTGTTGTGAAGTTTTCAAGTTTTGGGTAAAGATTTGATGGACTATGGAATAAGGAGTGGCAAGAGCCTAAGCTTGGGCATGCCCAAGGCACCCCAAGGTAATATTCAAGGACAACCAAGCATCTAAGCTTGGGGATGCCACGGATGGCATCCCATCTTTCATCTTCAATCCATTGGTAAATTTACTTGAGGCTATATTTTTATTCACCACATGATATGTGTTTTGCTTGGAGCGTCTTGTATGATATGAGTATTTGCTTTTTATTTTGCCACAATCATCCTTGATGTACACACCTTTTGAGAGGGACACGCTTTAATCGTTAATTTATTAGAATACTCTATGAGCTTCACTTATATCTTTTGAGCTAGGCAGTTTGCTCTAGTCCTTCACTTATATCTTTTTAGAGCATGGCGGTGGCTTTATTTTATAGAAATTGTTGAACTCTCATGCCTCACTTATATTATTTTGAGAGTCTTTAAACAGCATGGTGATTTTCTTAGGTTATGAATTTAGTCCTAATATGATGGGCATCCAAGAGGTATATAATAAAAACTTTCATATAAAGAGCATTGAATAGATGAGAAGTTTGATTCCTTGCATTTGTTTTGAGATATAAAGATGGTGATATTAGAGTCATGCTAGTGATTAATTGTGGATTGGTAGAAATACTTGTGTTAAATTTGTGATTCCCGTAGCATGCACGTATGGTGAACCATTATGTGATGAAGTCGGAGCATGATTTATTCTTTGATTGTCTTCCTTATGAGTGGCGGTAGGGGACGAGCAATGGTCTTTTCCTACCAATCTATCCCCCTAGGGGCATGCGTGTAGTACTTTGTTTCGATGGCTAATAAATTTTTGCAATAAGTATGTGAGTTCTTTATGACTAATGTTGAGTCCATGGATTATACGCACTCTCACCCTTCCACCATTGCTAGCCTCTCTAGTACTGCGCAACTTTCGCCGGTGCATTAAACCCACTATATACCCTTCCTCAAAACAGCCACCATACCTACCTATTATGGCATTTTCATAGCCATTCTGAGATATATTGCCATGCAACTTCCACCGTTCTGTTTTATTATGACACGCACCATCATTGTCATATTGCTTTGCATGATCATGTAGTTGGCATAGTATTTGTGGCTTGGCCACCGTTCATATTTTTTATACATGTCACTCTTGATCATTGCACATCCCGGTACACCGCCAAAGGCATTCATATAGAGTCATATTTTGTTCTAGTATTGAGTTGTAATTCTTGAGTTGTAAGTAAATAAAAGTGTGATGATCATCATTATTAGAGCATTGTCCCATGTGAGGAAAGGATGATGGAAGCTATGATTCCCTCACAAGTTGGGATGAGTCTTCAGACTTTAAAACTAATAAAAGAGGCCAAAGAAGCCCAAATAAAAAAAGGCCAAAGCAGCTCAAAAAAAAATGAAAAAAAATGAGAGAAAAGAGAGAAGGGACAATGTTACTATCCTTTTTCCACACTTGTGCTTTGAAATAGCACCATGTTCTTCATGATAGAGAGTCTCCTATTTTGTCACTTTCATATACTAGTGGGAATTTTTCATTATAGAACTTGGCTTGTATATTCCAATGATGGGTTTCCTCAAATTGCTCTAGGTCTTCGTGAGCAAGCAAGTTGGATGCACACCGACTTAGTTTCTTTTTGAGATTTCATACACTTATAGCTCTAGTGCATCCGTTACATGGCAAATCCCTGCCCACTTGCATCGATATCAATTGATGGGCATATCCATAGCCCATTAATTTGCCTAGTTGATGTGAGACTTTCTCCTTCTTTTTGTCTTCTCCACAACCACCATATTCTATTCCACCTATAGTGCTATATCCATGGCTCACGCTCATGTATTGCGTGAATGTTGAAAAAGTTTGAGAACACTAAAAGTATGAAACAATTGCTTGGCTTGTCATCGGGGTTGTGCATGATGAAATACTTTGTGTGATGAAGATGGAGCATAGCCAGACTATATGATTTTGTAGGGATAACTTTCTTTGGCCATGTTATTTTGAGAAGACATGATTGCTTTATTAGTATGCTTGAAGTATTATTGTTTTTATGTCAATATTAAACTTTTGTTTTGAATCTTATGGATCTGAACATTCTTTCCAGAATAAATAAGATTGCATTGATAAATATGTTATGTAGCATTCCACATCAAAAATTCTGTTTTTATCATTTACCTACTCGAGGACGAGCAGGAATTAAGCTTGGGGATGCTTGATACGTCTCCAACGTATCTATAATTTTTTATTGTTCCATGCTATTATATTATCTGTTTTGGATGTTTTATATGCATTAATATGCTATTTTATATTATTTTTGGGACTAACCTATTAACCTAGATCCAAGTGCCAGTTTCTGTTTTTTTTCCTTGTTTTTGACTTTTACAGAAAAGGAATATCAAACGGAGTCCAAACAGAATAAAACTTTACGATGATTTTTCTGGGACCAGAAGACACCTACGTAACTTGGAGAGAGGGACAGAAGAGTCCCGAGGAGGCCACAAGCCTCTAGGGCGCGCCCCAGGGGGGCGTCCTGAGGGCTTGTGGGCCCCTCGGGAGTCCCCTAACCCTATTTCCACCTCTATAAATTCACAAATATTCCCAAAACATGAGAAGCGTCCACCAAAATACTTTTCCGCCGCCGCAAGCCTCTGTTCCCGTGAGATCCCATCTTGGGTCCTTTTTTGGCACCCTGCCTGAGGGAGATTCGATCACGGAGGGCCTCTACTTCAACCTTGCTGCCCTTCCAATGAAGCATGAGTAGTTCACCACAGACCTACGGGTCCATAGCTAGTAGCTAGATGGCTTCTTCTCTCTCTTTGATCTTCAATACCATGTTCTCCTTGATGTTCTTGGTGTTCTATCCGATGTAATCTTATTTTGCATTGTGTTTGTTGAGATCCGATGAATTGTGGATTTATGATCAGATTATTTATGAATATTATTTGAGTCTTCTCTGAACTCTTTTATGCGTTATTGAGATATCTTTGTATTTCTCTTCGAACTATCGGTTTGGTTTGGCCAACTAGCTTGGTTTTTTTGCAATGGGAGAGGTGCTTAGTTTTGTGTTCAATCTTGCGGTGTCCTCACCCAGTGACAGAAGGGGTAGCGAGGCACGTATTGTATTGTTGCCATCAAGGATAAAAAGATGGGGTTTATGTCATATTGCTTGAGTTTATCCCTCTACATCATGTCATCTTACTTAAAGCGTTGCTCTATTCTTATGAACATAATACTCTAGATGCAGGCAGGAGTCGGTCGATGTGTGGAGTAATAGTAGTCAGATGCAGAATCGTTTCGGTCTACTTGTCACGGACTTGATGCCTATATTCATGATCATTGCCTTAGATATCGTCATAACTATGCGCTTTTCTATTAATTGCTCAGTAATTTGTTTACCCACCATATGTTTTCTTTAAAGAGAGAAGCCTCTAATGAAACCTATGGCCCCCGGGTCTATTTTCCAGCATATATTTTCAGATCTATAAACAAAAAAACTCAAAAATACCTTGCTGCAATTTATTTATATTTACTTTAGTTTGCTCTTTTATTTATCTTTTATACCCATGTCTATTAGATCTCACTCTTGTTCGTGATCGTGAAGGGATTAGCAACCCCTTTTTCGCGTTGTGTGCAAGTTTTTGTTAGTTTGTGCAGGTGCATAGATTGGAGACTTGCTTGTGCCTCCTACTGGATTGATACCTTGGTTCTTAACTGACGGAAATACTTATCTCTACTTTGCTGCATCACCCTTTCCTCTTCAAGGGAAAAATCAACGCAAGCTCAAGAAGTAGTAGTGAGCATCATGAAATTGGCGATGGAGGAAGGTTGATGATGACGACATGGACGGATTCCACCCTCCGGAGCCCCACACGGACTCCAGATTAGCCCTCCTGATGAAGAACAGGAGGTGGCGGTGGTTCCGTATCGTAAAACATGATGAATCCTTCTCTCTGATTTTTTCCTTGGCGAATAGGTATATATGGAGTTGGAGTTAGGGTTGCCAGAGGTCCAGGGGGCCCACAAGCTCGTAGGGCTCGCCATGGGGGAGTGGGCGCGCCCCCTGAGCTTGTGGCTCCTGGGTGGCTCCCCTCTGGTATATTTTTCTGCCAGTATTTTTTTATATATTCTATAAAAAAAATTCTGTAAATTTTCAGGTCAATCCGAGAACTTTGATTTCTACACAAAAACAACACCATGGCAATTCTGCTGAAAACAGCGTCACTCCGGGTTAGTTTCATTCAAATCATGCAAATTAGAGTCCAAAACAAGAGCAAAAGTGTTTGGAAAAGTAGATACGATGGAGACGTATCATGGGGCCATCAGCCGGGGCACCGAGCCCTGGCAGTTGTCCTGGGACGGATTTCCCACAGCGGAGAGGGCGTTGTATGTGTCATCATCCAAGCGCATCCTGGATATGCTTATGTTTTCTTGGAGCTCGACAGTGCTGCAGAACACCCTTCTTAGGCTTGCAATGATGTTGGTCTCTTGGCGTATTTTTCAGCTTGTCTGCGAGTACTGCGGCTGCCTACAAGCCACGGGCTAGTATTTGGAGGAGAGTGGTGTCTCTATTGTTGTCGAAGACGATGCCGACCTCACAACCACGAGTTGTGAGTGCGTTGGTTATCGACCATGGATGTTGATGGAGTCGGTGTTGTCTTGCATTGGCCATTCTCTCCTGCCACCGTGTTTTTTGTACGTCGGCCTCCGTTGTGCTCTATTGGAGTTTTAGCTGAGCGGCCATAGTGGCCTGTCAGAAAGCCTCCATGGCTTGAGTTGTTGCGTCGCTTCCTGGCAAGGGTGTGTTGAGGAGCTGCAACACTTCTGTTGTGATTATCGGTTCTGTTGCTTTTGTCCCGGTGAGTCCGGAGATGCTTGCCCAGGAGTCATGAACCCCGGGGATCCTTTGCGAGGATGGTGAAGCCATTGGGGTGCCCCCCGAGCGGCACGGTAGCCGAAGGTACAGAAGGTGTGGCGACTATCGGTTCTGAAGCCACTGGTGTTGTCACGGGTAGGACCACGTATGTTGCCGCGGCATAGCTGGCGTTGTTGTCGATGGTGGTCATTCCTGGCGCCAAAGAGCTATTATCGTGGGACCGCTTGGTGCTGCCATCAAGACCTGCTCCAGTATGATAGCCTACGGGGCTGCCTCACATTTCGGTGCTGGAGCTAGGGTTGCCTGCCTGCAGCTAGTCTCTGAGATGGAGATGATGTCGGCCTCGCCGTCTCCTGCCTCTGAGATGGAGATGATGCTTGCCTCGTCGTCCTCCGTTCGCGGAAGCGAGACGAGACTAGCCGAGTTGAGGCTGTAGTCCGAGATGTACCCACCCAAGATGTAGTCCTCTAGTATGTGGTCGATGAAGCAATTGTCGCATACCATAGCGACCAGGTATGATGTCGGGGCGGGGTGATGGTAGTTTGTCAGGTTAGCGCGGCTGTCCGATCTTGAGGCCAGGACCCGGGCTTCCATCTACCAGGTTCGTTGGCCCAAGATCTCTGTCCTCCGAGTCAGAGGTTGGCGGTGTAGATGACGCGGATTCCGATGAGGCGGTGTATGCGATCTATTGGGGTAGCGGAATGCAAAAGCGAAGGTCGTCGTAGCGGTCGGTGACGAACGCTAGTGACCCAAAGAAGACAATGCAGGAGTGAGAGGATCGACCCGCCCCGCCCTGTCCGTGGAGAAGGTGAAGGAGAAGGAGCCGAAGGTGAAGCTGTCTCCCGACGGTAGGATGCCGAAAGCGATGGGAGATTCAGTCTCTTGCCCGCGCAACCCCTACCTGGCGGACCAACTGACGGTACATAGAACTGGAAGCACCCCTGGTAGGGTGGCGAATGAAATGGAAGTACCAGAAAGGAGTTCGCACAAGGGGGTTACCCAAGTCCAGGCCCTCAAGGAGAGGTACTACCCTAATCCTGCTTTTGATCTGTATTCATGGTGAAGTACCTCGTGTGAGGGTTTACATTGAAGATGAAGTATAAGCTACCGAGAGTTACGCACTACAAGAATAGATGGGAATGGCTACCCCTAGCCCCACCTTACATAGACTCCAGGGGCTAGGGTTTACATGGGGATTCATCCAATCTCCGTTGCCATCATCTTGGCTTGCACACCAAGATGGCTCTTACCTTTTTAGAGAGTAGTAGAGTAGCCAACTTTCCCATTTATTGCAACTCTTTGAAAATGTAAACACATGAGTGAACCAAATTTTTTATTTAAAACAAATTTTGGGTTCACGCAATCTCGAGAATTTGTACCAACTCTCTATGCAAGTAAACTATCAAGTCTACTCCCTCCGTCTAGATGTATAGGGCATGCACATAGTTCTAGGTCAGCAATTTAAGTAATGAAATATGTAATATATGGAACAAAAACATATATTTAGAAACTACATTCGCATATGAATCCAGTGATATGCTTTTGATGAGATATTATCCATTTTTACTTAGTCAAATCAATTACCTAGAACTATGTGCATGCCGTATGCACCGATCAGAGGGAGTATTATTTCAAGCACGATGGGGTCGAGCTACTCTAAAACTATTTCTTTAATATAATTCTAACATGGCTACAACCTAGCTATGAATCTCATATGGCTTTTTATTATTTTTGATATAAAGAGAAATAGAAAGCAAAATCATAAACTAAAGGGAAACGATTTGCTCCAGCCGACCGGACAAGCCTTGGGCCAATCACGTGCGAGCGACACGATGGAGATAAATTGTACGGATGCCACACATCCACGTTCTTTGTGGGGCCACAGGTATATCAATCCCCACCGACGCATCCTTGCTCTTATCCATTCCCCATCCATCTCAATCTCGTCCTCTCCCCCGAACTCTTTCTTCCCAGCGAGCCCCGATGTTACCGTCAGCATACACTGCCCTGGCCGTTGCTGCAACTCCTCACCGGCAAAGCTGCTACTGCACACGGACGGAGTACGAGCCATTGACGTGCTGGCGAGGGAGATGCAAACTACATCTAGTGGAGCTGCAACCAACAGAGGCAAGCTGGAAATGGAAACGGCCGCCGCTGCTAGTCGTCGACACCCAGCTGGACAGGTTGATAGTGGTGCTCGAACCAGCAAGACGGCGAGCACACCCCCACGCACGGCGGCACGGGATCGTAACCATGCAGCAGGGAGCTGGAACCGGACATGGAGTTTGCTGGAATCGGCAGTGGCAAATGCTGGAACCGGAAGAAGACTTTTTCGACAGCTAGGTTTTCGCTCCAACCAGCTAGCCTAGTGTTGTAACCGGCCAACCCAGGTGCTGCAACCCGCGACAGCGGCAGCTACCACCTGCAACGGTAATCGACGTTTTTGATGCAACCACGGCCATGGATGCTGGAACCAGAAAATGTGGGTGCTGCTACCGATGACGGTGACTTTTTTCTGCAGGATTGGTGATGGGTGGTGTTTTTGCTACGACAACGTGGGGATTTTTGCTACGTCTGGCAGTGATTTTTGCTAGGATTGACACCTGAAGATGTTGGCGACGACAGAGGAGGCGGGGTGTCGCAATTTTGTTGGATCCCACGACTGCCGGTGACGGGTCGAAATTTGGGCTTGTCCGCCAACGCGTAACGCTGCCCTAAAGTAAATTAGTACTAAACTAGCTAGTTCAACAAAGATTTTACAACTTTTTTTAGAATAAAGGCTCAAGAAGAGTCCGGCTTTGAATTAACAAAGCTAGCAACTGGCCAAGAGATACATCCATCCGCAATTATAATGAAGCAGAGCAAACAAGAAAAAAAAAGAAAAACAAAAAAAGGCAGATACAAGGTGATGCTCGAACAATTTACTAGCCCCAACACGTACAAGCAAACAGAAAATAATCAGTGCAGACTAGCTTGATGTTGCTGAAGCCCTTCAATGCGGTTGGAGCACCGTAACCCGGACAAAGAGCAAACTTCAGGGGGAGTTACATCCCAGCAAAGATGGACATGCCCTCATCTACTCCAATAGGTGAACATCGTCCGCGTACCGACCCTCTCCACTTCCGAAGGGGACCCCTCACTACTGGAATTTTCGTATACGCCGGGCACCAGGCTCTTCGCCGAGAGCCAAATAACGGGCACTCGACAAAGTAAGAGACGCCAAGCATGACTCTCGAAAGAAGGAGAACCTCGACAAGCACATGATATTACCAAGAGTAGACCTCGGCAAAAGGAGAACCTCGGTAAACACATGATATTTTCGAGTGTCCGTGTCCTGGCTCTCGGCAAATTCCTATTTGCCTGAGAGGTGTACGCCAGGTGGCCTTTGCCGAGTGCAACTCTCGGCAAAGACTTTTTTTTTAATGAAAGCCCCCCCCCCCCCCCCCGCCCCATTTTGGTAATGAAGCGAAAACAGAAACCAGAGTTCACCGCCATTACATAAAGCATCTAATCCACCTCACCAGGGGGACAAAGCACCCCAACCCACGCACCTAAGACCAGGAGAAGAAGTCTCTCACAAACATAGAGTGCCAGAACTGCTAATTTATTATAGACAAGGAAAGCAAAAGGCGCCCGAAAACTAACTAAAAGCAAGGCCCCAGACGAGTTTTCATCTTCCTGGCTTCGATGATCACACCCATGCAATCCGCAGCTGCTCCCCGCGATGCTTGTCCAGGAGGCGAATACATTGCTGTAGCAGGTTCGCCTGAGTGTCATCGCAGAGAACTTCCCATTGTTGCAGATGGGAGCTTAGTTTTGCTAGAACACATTTGGCACTTCTCCAAGCACGGCCCTGAAAACAGAATTCATTCCTCAGTTTCCAGATCCTCCACAAGGATGCACCCACTATCAAGTTAAGTAATGGGTTTTTGTTACAGTTCTGCCACAAGGAGCATACATCATCAAAACTAGAAATGTCAGGGTAATTAAAGCACTCAGAAACAAAATCCTAGATTTGCTTCACAACCACACATTCAAACAGTAAATGATGAACAATCTCATCTTCATGGCAAAAGAGGCAAGACAGGTCATCTACATGTCTTCTCTTAGCCAAGTTATCACGAGTAAGTACCTTGTTGTGGACACAAAGCCATAGGAACACATGAATTTTTTGTGGGCAGAGGACTTTCCAGAGCTTATCACCAATATTAGAAACTACCCCCCCCCCCCCAAAGTTTATCTGCTTATAAAATTATTTCATTGAATATATCCCATTAGCCTCTAAGGACCAAATGGGGAAATCAATTTCATCTCGTAGCTGAGACGTTTTAACCAGCATAACCAATTGGTTCCAGCGATCAAAACCTGCCTCATCAACACACCTTCTAAAAGTCAATTTAAGGTTGGTACCATCCCAGACTTGTGCTACAGAGCACTCAGGTTGATTACAGATGCAGAATAGTTCCCACAATTGTGTTTTCAGGGAACATTCCCCAACCCAGGTGTCATGCCAGAAACTAATATTCTCTCCATTTCCCAGCCTCCATTTGTAAAAGTTCATGGCAGCAGAGAGAGCCCAGGTAGCACTCTTCCAAAAGGTAGAGCCCACCCCACTCTTAGCCCAGAAAATATTTTTGGAATTAATGTCATATTTATAAGAAACAACTTTCTTCCACTCACTATCTTTACTGTCAAAAAATCTTTTTCCCCAATTGGCCAAAAGTGCCATATTAAACTCTCTGATGTTAGGAATACCTAGCTCCCAAATTCTTTTTTCTAGAGACCATGCCCCAATTGGCTAGATGGCACTTATGCTGATTATCCATATTCCCCTAGAAAAAGTGGGCCATCTGAGAGTTAATGGCATTAATAGCCCACTTAGGAAATTTGATCATGGACATCAAGTAAGCAGGAATGCTAATAATGCAAGCACACAGCAAAATGATCTTACCCCTATAAGTAAGGTATCTTCCCAACCAACCATAGATGTTTTTGATAATCCTATCTATGATAGGTTGTAAATCCTCTTTTTTAAGGTTATCATAGTGCAGAGGCACTCCTAGGTATTTAATTGGGAAATCCCCAAGTTTACAGCAGAAAAACTTGGCAAATTCTTTCGCCACTTCTTCCTCCACATTAATGGTGAGCAATTCACTTCTATGGAAATTAATTTTCATACCTGAAAGATTTTCAAAGCAAGACAGAAGCCATTTAAAGTTTCTAGCTTTGTCAACTGAATTTTCTAAGAAATGAATGGTGTCATCAGTATATTGCAAGCTGATAACGCCTCCAGGGATAACTTGAGGCAAAAGCCCCGAGATCAATCCTTGACTAGCAGCTTTATGTAACATCTTAATGAACACATCAGCAACCAAATTAAACAACAAAGGGGAATGTGGGTCACCCTGTTTCAGCCCTTTCCCAGGCAAAAAGTGAGGTCCCACAGTATCATCAATTCGGACACAAAATGTGCTCTGCAATAAGATAGTTTTAATCCAGGAAATCTATTTAGCCCCAAAACCTCTCGAATGCAACATATCAAACAGGAATTCCCAACTAACCCTGTCATACGCATTATCATAGTCTAGTTTAAGCACCAGGCCTTGAGAGTTAGACCTCTTAACCTCGTGAATAACTTCATGAGCCATAACCACACTTTCTAAAATGTACCTGCCTTTAATAAATGCCATTTGATTAAGGGAGATAAGTCTATGACTAGTGGGGGAAACCATGTTTGTCATAGCTTTAGAGAAAATCTTAACACCACAATTACTAAGGCTAATAGGCCTGAACTTCTTCATGTCCTTAGCATTAGGATCTTTAGGGATTAGCACAATTAGTGCAAAGTTAAGGTCATAGAGATCCAGTTTACCCTCTTCAAAGTCTTTCACTAGTTCCATAAAATCAGTTTTGATCACTTCCCAAAAAGTTTGATAAAATAAGAAGGACAACCCATCAGGACCAGGAGCCCCATGAGCATAAGAGCCAAAAATGGCTTCTCTAATTTCTTCTTCAGAAAAGTTCTTTTGAAGCATATCATTTTCCTCTTGAGTCACCAATTCTTCTTCCTTCCAGAAGGAAGGCCCTAGTTTTATATTAGGCTTCTCTTCATAACTAAACAAATCCTTATAAAAGCAAGTAGCCACCCCTAACATCTCCTCAGTAGTATAAACTAGACCATTCTCTCCAACCAGCTCCGAGAGATGGTTCTTCCTATGCCTATGATTAGCTAGGGCGTGAAAATAGGCATTATTTTTATCTCCATCCTTAATTCTACGATCTCTAGACCGTTACCACAAGGAAATCTCCTCTTTGTGCCATATATGATTCAATTCATTCTTAATCTCTGCCATGCGAGCTCTATCTCTATCGTCTAGTTGATTCTGCTCAGAGAACATATCTAAAATGTCAAATTCCAGAATCAGGTCTCTTTTTTTCTTTTTCATATCATCCTCCACATTAATGCTCCATCCCTTTGTTTTTTTCCTGAACAACTTAGCCTTGTTCATCCAGATATCCAAGGCACAATTTCCAGGAACTACAGAGTTCCAGACCTCACACACTAGTTCTTTAAACCCAGGTTGTTCCAGCCACCATTTTTCAAAATGAAAAGGTTTAGGGGAGGTAACCCTCCTAGCTCCAGTGTCCAGAATAAGTGGAGTGTGGTCACTCCCTAATCGAGGGAGGGCCGTTAAGACTGACAAGGGGAAGTGAGCGTCCTAGGAAACTGAAACAAACACCCTGTCTATAGTAGCAAAAATGGGGTTATTCAGGTTATTGCTCCAAGGTAAAACTCCTGTTAGCTATGCTAATTTCTAACAGAGCCCATTTATTCACCCAATCGTTAAACAAGGAGTTTTGTGAATTAATAACACCATTACTCTTATCCGTACAGGTCCTGACCAAGTTAAAATCCCCCTGATTGCTTGTATCTGCGTTGGTATTTCCCCGAAGAGGAGAGGGTGATGCAGCACAGCAACGGTAAGTACTTCCCTCAGTTATGAAACCAAGGTTATCAGTCCAGTAGGAGAACCAAGCAACACTATGTAAACGGTACCTGCACACAAAGAACAAATACTTTCAACCCAACACGTAAGAGGGGTTGTCAATCCCTCCACGGTAAAAAGATAGGTAAAATTGTATGAGATTGGATAAATAGATCTAGCAAAAACACAAAATAAAATAAGTAAAGAAAAAGTGTAGCAAGGTATTTTTGGGTTTTTGGAATAATAGATCTGAAAACAATATGATAAAAGATAGACCCGGGGGCCATAGATTTCACTAGTGGCTTCTCTCGAGAAAATAGCATACGGTGGGTAAACAAATTACTGTTGGGCAATTGATAGAAGAGCAAATAATTATGACGATATCCAAGGCAATGATCATGTATATAGGTATCACGTCCAAGATTAGTAGACCGACTCCTGCCCGCATCTACTACTATTACTCCACACATCGACCGCTATCCAGCATGCATCTAGTGTATTAAGTTCATGGAGAAACAGAGTAATGCAATAAGAACGATGACATGATGTTGACAAGATCTATTCATGTAGGAATAGACCCCATATTTTTATCCTTAATACCAATGATACATGTGTGCCTCGCTACTCCTTCTGTCACTAGGTGAGGACACTGCAAGATCGAACTCATCACAAAGCACCTCTTCCCATTGCAAGAAAAATAAATCTAGTTGGCTAAACCAAACCAAAGTTTCGGATAAGAAATATGAGGCTATAACAATCATGCATACAAGAGATCAAAGAAAACTCAAATAATATTCATAGATAGATCTGATCATAAACTCGCACTTTATCGGATCCCAACAAACACACCGCAAAAAGTCATTACATCAAATAGATCTCCAAGAACATCGAGGAGAACATTGTATTGATAATCAAAAAGAGAGAAGAAGCCATCTAGCTACTGCCTACGGACCCGTAGGTCTATGGTGAACTACTCACGCATCATCAGAGGAGCACCAATGAGGATGATGAACCCCTCCGTGATCGTGTTCCCCTCCGGCAGAGTGCCGAAATAGGGCTCTAGATTGGATCTCGTGGTTCTGGAACTTGCGGTGGCTGGAATTGTGTTTCGATCGCTCCCCTAGGGTTTCTGGAATATCTAAGTATTTATAGAGCTGAGAGGCGGTGGAGGAGACTCGCGTGGCCCCACAACCCACCTGGGCGCGTCAGGGGCCTCTAGCATGCCCTGGTGGGTTGTGGGCCCCATGGACCTCCCCTCTGGTGCTTCCTTGGCTCCCAAGTTGTCTTCTGGTCCAAAAAAATCTCCAAAAAGTTTTCATGGCATTTGGACTTCGTTTGGTACTGATATTCTGTGAAGTAAAAAACAAGCAAAAAACAGCAACTGGCACTGGGCATTATGTCAATAGGTTTGTCCCAAAAAATGATATAAAGTTGTTATAAAATGAATATAAAACATCCAAGAATGATAATATAACAGCATGGAACAATCAAAAATTATAGATACGTTGGAGACATATCACCCCCCCCCCCTCAAATAATAGGATGGTTAAGACCAGATATCACTTCATGGAGTTCAGCAATGAACTCAATTTTGCACTCATTGTAAGCAGTACCATACACAGCAACAAAGTGCCACAAAAAACCATCACTTTTGTTCTTGACAGTAACTATAACATAATATTTCTTATCAGAAAAACCTATAATATCAAACAAATCATTATTAAGGCCCACAAGGATCCCTCCAGCAGTTTTATCTGTGGGAAGCACATGCCAGCTAAAATTATTACTACCAGCTATCATATTTAAAACTCCATTATCTATCCTCTCTCTCTTAGTTTCAAACAAACCCACAAAATCAATGTGATTAGTATTAATAAAATCTTCCAGGCACTGTAGTTTACCAGGTTGACCAAGACCTCTAATATTCCAAAACGCCCCTATCATTTTACTTTAAAAGGGTGTGACAAGCCACAAGGCTGGTTCTTAGCATTAATAATAGGGCTATCTAGCTCTAGGACAGTAATGCCTCCTGTCCTAGGAACTATATCTGCACTATTAGCAATAGGGGGATTATTATTGATCAAGTCAATGTCTAAGGATTCAGGGAGAACAATCTTAGGATTAGAATCAGCAAACTGAATGCATTTAATAATCTCTCTCACCACCAGATCAGCAATGATATCATTGCACTCTTTACTATTGTCACCCACACAAATATCTACCATAGCAGTATGAGAAGCAAGAACTTTAGAATCTAAGTTAGCAAACGATTTACCTTTAAATTGTGACGTCCCAGATTCGACCATATACTAATCATACACACAAACATGTACGATCAAGATTAGGGACTCACAGGAAGATATCACAACACAACTCTAGACACAAATAAAATAATACAAGCTTCATATTACAAGACAGGGGCCTCGAGGGCTCGAATACAGAAGCTCGAATACAAACGAGTCAGCGGAAGCAACAATATCTGAGTACAGACATAAGTTAAACAAGGCCGCCTTAAGAAGGCAAGCACAAACATCAATGATCGAAGAGGCAAGGCCTCCTGCCTGGGACCTCCTAACTACTCCTGGTCGTCGGTGGTCTCCACGTAGTAGTAGGCAACCTCGGGGTAGTAGTAGCCGTCGGTGGCGGCATCTGGCTCCTGGGATCCACCAACTGGTTGCAACTACCGGAAAGAAGAAAGAAGGGGGAAAAGGGGTAGCAAAGCAACCTTGAGTACTCATCCAAAGTACTCGCAAGCATCAGATCTATACTAAGTATGCATTGGTACCAATTGGAAGGGTTGTATCTGTGAACTATACTATAGAATGCCAGAATAGAAGGGAAGGCCTAGCCTATCGAAGACTAGCATCTTCAAGCATCTTGCAGCATGTAGAAGAGTACATAATAGCATTTTATAATTAACAAACATGTTGTAGCATTAACGCCCAGAGATCCTTCCTTGACTCCCTACGAGAAAAAAATCCCGGAGCCAACATATCCATCTCATGTCTCAAGTATCCATTTCTAGTTGTAATATATCAGGATACCATTCCGAGCGTCCGTTACCGTCGACACGGCTATTCGAATAGATAATCTTTCCTACAGGGGTGCACCACATTTCCCAACATGCTTGATTACTCTGGACGGACACACTTTCCTGGGTCAATGCCCGGCCTCAGAAGATCAACACGCCACACCCCTACCTAGGCTTAGCAGAGAGGTCCCCGCCGGTCTACATCCTAAGCACTCCGGGGTCTTGGGCCCATCGCTCGTTGCACTCCGGGTCGTTGTGCGCAGGGGGATACTAGCACCACCTCTGCCTGGATGGCGCGATCCGGCCCGGCCACAAAACTGAACTGGACGTCTAACAAAGCTTTGGCTGATACTACAACGCTGAGTGCCCATATTTGTTCTCGCATGGTGGTTAGTGCGTAAAGGCTAGTGGCCAACTCAGAACAAATACCCAAACATGTTAGTGCATTATTAAAATAAGTGACGGCTGTCGGGACAAGTCCGGAGCTACCACCCCTCCTAGGTGATACCGCTAAACAACCAGCCGCCATCGTAACATCTCGCGGGTGCTCTCTGGGCCCGCCAACTTTCACAGGTACCTCTCACGGGTGCTCATTGGGCCCGCCCAACTTTAACAAGGGTCTGAAGTAAAGTCAAGGTAACCGTGTGTCCAAAACATCAAGGGGGAAAACCCGAGGAATCACCCTCGATGGATTCCACTCAAGGTGATCATAGGAGGAATCACCCTTGAGGTTCACACTTGAGGTGTTGCACGACAGAGTCGTATCGGGAGTGGTGAAGGAGGAATCACCCTCGAAGACCACGACCGATTAGCTACACTACAGAGTTGTCATCAGGAGTGCGTTGCGAGGTATCACCCTTGGCACTCGATAGTAGCTCTGCAGAGTCGTACAACTAAAGGGGGTAAGGTGAGGTGTCGGTCTTTGGACGTCGATCATGTTGATCGAGTCATCGGTCAACAAGTCGAGGCAACTGGGACAAGGTGGGGGCCACTGGTGAATCACTAACCAACCTATACTAAGCAGTTTAGGATAAGCAGGTAAGATACAATGAGCAGGTTACAAAAGTAGGCTATGCATCAGATAGGAGCAATTAAGTACAGTAGCAAAATCTAATGCAAGCATGAGAATGGAATTGGGCAATATCGGAATGATCAAGGGGGGTTTGCTTGCCTGGAAGCTCTGCTGAAAAGGAAGAAGAGTCGTCGGTGACGTAGTCGATCACAGTGGCATCAGCAGTGGTCTCAGGGTCTACCGGAGAAGAAGAGGGGGAAGAAACATTAAATACAAAGCACACAGATGCATGACATGACTACAGGCAAAGCTAGGGGTGTTCTAACGCAGTACTACACGATATAGGTGAAGGGGGAAAACATCCGGGAATGTTTTCCCGAAGCTTGGCATTTTCGGACAGATGAAACAGAGGGAGACGGTTCCATATTCGCTATGCTAAGGGCACGTGGCAAACGAACAAAATGCGTATTCTAATTTGTCACGTTTTTCTGAGCAACTTTCATGTATAAAACATTTTCATCCGAGTTATGGATTAATGTATATGATTTTTCAAAGTTTTAATAATATTCTAAAATTATTTTAATTCGAAATAAATGACTAAATTGCTAGGGGTACCCAGAAATGTACCCAACAGAGTACATGTGAGGCTGACATTGGGTCCAGGGGGTCCCCTCTCCTTTTCCCTTTTTTCATTTTTTTTTTAGTTTTCTATTTTCTTTTATTGTTTTCTTTTATTTTAGCTTTTGTAAAATATACAACTAGCCCCCTAAATTAGTATTAGTATTTATGCCACTGCCACTATTATCTTAGGTCCAAAATAAAATAGTTTAATAATTTAATATTTATAAAAGGCATTTAATTAATGTTTTAGCTACTGTTTTAATTACTTAAGGGCATTAAACCACTTTATAAAAATGTTGGTTCACCACCATAATTAGTTATGGAATATTTGCAACACTTTGAACATTTTAGTTTTGACATTTGAAAACTTTATTTGTTTGACTTAATTTTAAATTTGAATTTTGAATTAGGCCTTGGATCAAATGAGGATTAGCAACAGTAATGTGATGACATGGCATCATTAGCAGGGAATTACTGTAGCTTAATTATCCGGGCGTCACAATTCTCCTCCACTACAAGAAATCTCGTCTCGAGATTTAGGAGGTAGAAGGAAACAAGGCGGGGTATTCATCACGAAGACGATCCTCGCGTTCCCAAGTGGCTTCATCTTCAGAATGATTGGACCACTGAACTTAAAGAAATTTCATAGCCCTCTGACGAGCGCGACGTTTAGCTTGAACAAGAACGCGGATCGGATGCTTTCTGTAAGTGAGATCATCTTGCAGGGGTTGAGCTTTATAAGCCATGTGGTTGTTGCAATAAGACTTGCGACTCAGGGCATTGGCCATTACATTAGCCTTGCCAGGGGTATAAGAAATACTGTAGTCATAGTCTGTAATTTTTTTCATACATCGCTGCTGACGGAGGTCAGATCTAGCTGAGTAATAGATACTTCAGACTTTGATGATCGGTGAAAATCTCGCAACGAGTACAAAAAAGGAAATGCCACCACAACTTCAGTGCAAATTTAACTGCAGCAAGTTCAAGGTCATGGGTTGGGTAGTTCTTTTGGGAATACATCCTAGAATTCACAAACGACTGGAGCATTTTCAATTCTCAGAAGAGGAGAAGCGTTTAACGCATTCAAGGAATAAATCCGTGATTCGGCATTTCGAACAAGACGAGCATGGTAGCTTCTATCTCACTTGAAGGATGTAGTAGATGGACGGTTTTAGTGGCCTAAATGATAGAAGCGGTATGTGTTTTCAACCATTCCATACTCAGAATGAGGTCAATATTGGAAGACTTCAAAACAATGGGGGAAACATGTAATTCTAACCCTTCAATTTTAACTGGGACGTTGTGACTAATCATGGTGGTTCGACATTGGCCCGCAGAATGCAGCTTGGAATTCCGGCCAAGTGATGGCGGTTCCAACAGGTAAGGAACGCATGTGGCTGTCCCACCATTGAGCAGCAGGACCTTTAAAGTAATAAGCCGCGAATGTGACATAGTTGGCAGGGGCTACATCAGCAAACTCCACTCGAAAGTGATGTCACAGAGCCAGTCATCAGCATCAAGGGGCTGAGTTGAGCTGCGGTACCTGACAGGGTTGAGACGCACAAAGTATTGCAGTGTTATTGGGGCTGGTTGCTGATTCATATTGGGGTACGAAAACTGAGCCATGACTCCTTCCATGAACTGGCGATTCAGCTCAACTGTTGTATCATTCCAGCCATGTATTCGGGTGGCCATGACCAGCAGGTCTAACCATCCTGCTTAATGCAGCAGGGGTAGTTTAGCAAGGGGTGGAGCAAGTGTATGGAGTCATTCATGATGTAACTTGAACAATGAGCAAGGGCGCAGTATGTACAAAGCAGTAGTCATTAAGGACATACTGATACATATATAGAGCCAATTACATGCTGCTCATATGAGTTCGGACAAGAGTAACATCCTAGACATACTAGGCGGCATGCATGCACGCGATGGAGGACTACACTGGTAGAGCGAGGTGCTATACAAACGGTTTTTAACCCCTTTCCGCGACGGCATTTGGAACCGTCGCCTAGTGAGTGACTGCGATAGGGGGGTCCTTCCCACATGACCCAGAAACCGTCGGGGATAGGGAGCCTTGATGCATACAGTTGTCCCTATATAACTGTTTCCGATATCTCAAATATCCCAAACGCTTCATCCTTACTACTCGTTTGTGCTCGCATTGCCATCCCAGTCGGAGTTTTGTGGTTTTACCTAAAACCAGGCACATTCCAGGCACGGGAGTTTTCCAAGCACATACCAAACTGGCTCTACGTTTATGATGCCTGGCACATCACAAACAGTTCAAGATTGTAAACCATGTACGATAGGTAGACAATCACACACATTTAGTTTTCCTGCACCGTTTGTGATAGTGTCTGACATCACACACGCTTTGCAAACGGCAACTGTGTGCATTGTTACACACGTTTCCTCTCTGTGAACCATGTCGGATTATGATGTATATCGCACACGCTGTGCTTTATAGACCGTATGCGCCGTAATGACCTGCACACCATAATTTCACCCTAATTTAATTGCTGCTATTTAAAATTGTACCTAATTTGAACTTGAAAGTAGGCTATAGCTTTATTCGTATCCATCAGGTTCAAACAACCAATGCATTATTCGATTCACAGGTACATATGTTTAAGAATTACATAAGCACCAAATAAAGAATGATGAACCAGGGTTCTATACTTGTACTATTACAGATGGTAAAGAAAGAGGCGACAGACATTCTGGTTGCTGAACAAGGTGAAGCGGAATGGCCCTATTGTGCTCTCCTGGATGCAGAAGGCACGCACGACTCTAGTCCAACCCCTTGTGATGGCCGGGCGCCAATCATGGAGTTTGAGAGGTAATCTTGAGTAAACTGCTTCAGGATCCACTGCAAAGGAAAAAAGATTCAGACATTGTCATCTAACACAACTCATTACGGGCAGTAAAAAGAAGGCTACAGAGTTCTTACTTACCATCCTGCAGTTCACTGTTGTCTTGCATAAAGTGTAAACAAATAGTTCGATTGACATCTTTTGACCCATTTTAATAACAATCTTTATCAGTTTCCTCACTTGATGCTGGTTCATGAATATCTCATTGCCCCATACGCAGAAAGGGTCGAAGTGTGGATCTTTGGCAATGACATATGTACCTAAAAGCACCAAGTTAATATTAGAAGCTAAACAACAATTGCAAAATGATGTAGTACAACACTCCCTCCATCCCATTATATAAGATTTTATTACATGTATATCTAGACATCATCAGAACATTCAGGTAACACTCTTCCTTGTTGCTATGTAGCCTGGGATTGCATATTTAGTCATTCAGTACAATGCATATTGCTATGTAGCCTTAGATATATTAAATATGGCCCTAGTTAACCTACTGATAAATGGGTTACAGATATATTCAGTGAAATGTCCGATTCGACGGTTAATCCCTTATCAGCCCCCAGGCTATATGGTACCAGCTACCGATATCCTGAACAGTGAGTACATATAAGCAATGCGATGAAACTAACCTCGATGGAAAACAGCACTGTTCTCAATATTGTCCTATATGAGTACATATAAAGGCATGTTAAGCACAACAGGCTAAACATCAACCAAATATATATCCATGGTAGACAACATAATCTACAAATGATAGCTTCAGTGTGCAGGTTTAAGCACGCTAGTTAAGCAAAACAAGAAGTGGAAAGGTGTGTTAACTGCATCAGGCATAACATTTAAAAACAAGCAAATAGTCATTCAAACTGGTATTGTGCAGGTCTAAAGTACACTAGTTATTGTTAAAAAAACGAAAAGGCACTGCAACATCCTTAACAGCAACCAAATATCGTAATTCATAGTGGTATTGTTGAAACTGTTATTGATGAAATTGAACTGCACGGCAAATAGTTGCACATATAGAGCATCACATTGTGAAGAACTGAAATAAACAAGGCATAAGGCCATCTCTAGCCGATCCTTTAAAAGTTAACGGACTAAAACCCTTAGTGGATATATATATACTCCAGCAATTTTTGGCCGTTTCTAGTCGATCCCCTAAACTTAACGTTGTAAACTTCAATTTGATCAAGTTCAAAGCAGGTTCAACCGAAAGTAGCATGCATTCAAACATAAACATAGATAGTTTTGCATAACCGAACATAAAACATAAATTTAAACTAAGCTAAACTACTTTCGGTCAAAGTGGAGGTCGAGCCAATCCTTCCTCGTCAGGTACGGTGTGCCGCGAGCCGGGTCCGGGCCGGTGCCGTCGTCGGGGTCATTGGCGAAGACACTCCTCCACTCCTCGATGTCGATCTCCTTGTCCTCGCCGCCCACCTCGACGCCCTCCGCGCCACCGTCCTCGCCGCCTTCGACCTCATCATCGGAGGAGAGCACGATAACCTCGCCGCCCTCTGCGCCGGCAAAGATCACCCGCTCTGCCTCCACGAGCTTCGGGTGCTGCCGGCGGAGCTCTTGCATGTAGGCCTCGGCCTCGAGGCGCTCACACACCTCGCGGTCCTCCCGCGCCATAGCCGAGCTCACCACCCCTGGCTCCGGCGGAACGAGGTTGATCGGACATGTGCCGAAGGGGAAATTGAGCCTAGCCACTGCGCCGTGGTAGCGGACCTGCCAGCGGTCATACTCCATGGCCGCGAGCTCGGCTGTATGGAAGCTACCGAGCCACTGGCGGGTGTGGGTCTCCCGATCCGTAATCTCGGCGACCCACGTCCCCCACCGCCGCTGCCGAACCCCGAGGTAGGACCTCGTCGATGGCCGGGCCCGAGGGAGGACGGGGAAGTCCTCGAACCAGCGTAGGGGCGCGGCGGCGGGCGGATCGGGCGACCGGCAATGGCGGATCGATAAAGAGCCCGCGAAGGACGACGGGGACACCTCGGCGGCCAACTCACCGGTGTTGGGCGAAGAGGCCGTGATAAACCTCTTTTTGGCCATTGGCTCCTCGAGCTCCCCAGCACACAGGCAGAGGTTGAGGATGGAGGCGGCGGCGGCAGCGATGGCGGCGACCTACCAATGGTTTCAAGCGAGGGTGGGGTGGTGTGTGTCTGTGTGAGCGGAGGTTTTGGAGAGTGTGTGGTGTGTGTGGAGGGGGGGCAAAGTGGTGTTTGAGGAAATACCGCGGCAACTGAAAATTTTACTAGGCGGGAGTAACAAGGCGGGGCTACTGAAAATTTGGATCAAGGGCGAGCAGATATTTTTGAGATTGCGAGGGATGCAGAGGCGGGAGTAAAATGCCGGGGCAACTGAAAATTTGAATCAAGGGCGAGCAGATATTTTTGAGATTGCAAGGGATGCAGAGGCAGGAGTAACAAGGCGGGGCTACTAAAAATTTGAATCAAGGGCGAGCAGATATTTTTGAGATTGCGAGGGATGCAGAGGTGGGAGTAAAATGCCGGGGCTACTGAAAATTTGAATCAAGGGACTGAAGCAGAGCGGGAGTAACAGACATCGCACACGGTCCGCACATACTAATCGTGTGCTATCAAACATTAAAACCTTCCAGGCGATAGATATTTTCGAGATTACATGGCAGTAGATATTTTCGAGACCGGGAGGCAAGCCTCGTGGAGCCCAATCTAACTGTGCAGATGTGAGGGACTACAGGGCACGGGCGTGGCACACGGGTAGTCTGACCGAACTGTGTCTGCTGCGTACCCAATCGCAGACGGTTTCTACATCCAACTCGTGTGCTGTTTACAAATTTGGCAAAAAGAATAACGCGGGAGAGGGTCAGAACACGAACACACTTGCATGTGGACCAAATATATGTATGAAAAGGGTGGTTTGATGTTCGAATACCCAATGCACAACTTTGATGTGGCACCTGTCACACAAAAGCACAGTATTGCTAGTCAGCCACCCCCTATGAACCCCACTTCATGTCGGCGGTAAGGGAATCCTAGCTACGAATGCATGCCCCCAAATAGCTAGGTCTGAAATCTCACCCTACCGTAACACAAAACCTATAGGAGTCCATCATATATACATGGTCAAACTTCCCCTTTCGCTTCCCGACAAAGGTGGACCGTGTGCCGACCCACAAATGTGTGCTTGTGGCGCGAGATGGGTGAGACCACATACGAACCACATGCGGGTGGCCCTACTATATGTATGAAAAGGGTGTGGTGTGATATTTAACTACCATTCACAACTTTGATGTGGCACGTGTGCCTCGCAAATTAACCGGACTTCCCCGACCCCACGGAGGTTGCAGGTAGCGCGAAGTAGCCACCCCCCCCCACCCCCCACACACACACACACACGTCGGGGGGAGGGCATCTCACCAAGACGTACTGTAACACGGACCAAGCAAAATCCAACTTGGTCGTACAACCTCTCCAGCTCGTTGTTGGTCAAAGTGATGGACGTCCACACGGCCCCGCAAATTGGGCTAGCTTGTCGCCGATAACCTCGCGAGGGAGTACTGTATGAAGACAAACCCACTCTGTGCATGTGGCCCAAGTATGTATATGGAAGTGGTATGTGTGGTGTTTGAATACCCAATGCGCAAATTTGATGTGGCACCATGCTTTGGAACCATAAAGTCCCCACACTGAGCGAGGGTTCACGACACGTAGCATGCGCTCAAACTTAATTAGGCTTGGAATGGTCGACCTACTATACGGTAACTCGAAGCAAAGAAGAAGAATCCACCCTGGTAACCTTTCTTGTCGTTGGTCGAAATGATGGATGTCCACGCTGGCCCACGAATATATATAGGCTTGCCGCCCATAACCAAGCGAGTGAGAGTGTGTCCAAAGACAACCATTGCATGTGTGTGTCCCGAACAAATTTATGGAGGTGTGTGATGCATGCATATGTGTTGAATACCCGACCCAATGCACAACATTGATGTGGTGCATGCGTTGAAAATCGAAGAGGTCCCCACACAGAGCAAGAGGTCGTTCATGATGTGTCGTGTGCTCGCCCCACCCCCCCCCTTCGATCTAGCGGGATGGATTCATGTGTACACATGCGCTATTATATATATGTAATCTCACATCATGATCTATATCATGAGACAGACAAAAAATTAATCCCCTCCTAAGTCAAATTAGTTAACCTCTCTCGCGCTGTCAGTGAAAGTGATGGACCAAGCGGGCCGACAGATGGAAGCATCGCCGATAACCGCGTGAGTGAGTGCCATATATAGGACAACAACCATCGCGATTGCACATGTGCCAGAACATATATATGAAGAGGTGTGTTGTGATATTTTGAATACCTAATTAATGCACAACTTTGATGTGGCATTTGCCTCAAATATCGCAAAGTCCCCACACAGAGTGAGGTTCATGTGACACCTAGTATATATATATGCTGGTCACCCCCCCCCCCCTTCGACATGTACTATACACCTAGTAACACAGCCCTAAAAGAATTAATCCTCCTTGTTCGTCAAACGTACCTCTCTCTCACTGGGTCAAAGTGATGGACGACGAACTCGCGGGCCCAGCACAGAAGCGAAGCGTACATCGCACGCGAGTGATCATCCTATATAGGACTACGTACCACCGTCTGCATGTGGCCCAAAGAGGTGTTTGTGTGATGTTTGAATACGCGATGCACAACTTTGATGTGGCACCACATATATAGGAAACCAAAAAGTCCCCACAGAGAGCGCGAGGTTCATGATGTGTGGTATGTGCTATATGTACGCCCCCATTCGACGCGTGGTATATATGTACTTCTACTGTATAGCACAAACCAAAAAAGAATCATTCCTTGATGGTCAAATTAACCTCTCTCTCTCGTTGGGTCAAAGTGATGGAGGACAACCTCGCATGCCCACGGATGGAAGCGCCACACGCGAGTGAGTTCCTATAGGGCAACCACCGCCTGCATGGTATTGCATGATGTTTGAATACCAATATAGCGTACAACTTTGATGTGGCACCTGCCTCGGGAACCGGAAAGTCCCCACATGGAGCGAGGTTATGACACGCATATATATAGAGTATTCATGTTGTCCCCTCTTTGACATGTACATACTCCTACCGTGCATATACGTAACACAAACCAAAAAAGAACCATCCTTGTTGGTCAAATTAACCTCTCTCTCGTTGTACGTTCAACTGGTCGATGACGACCTCGTGGGCCCACAGAGAGAGGCACACGCGAGTGATGTCATAGGACAAACCACCGCGTGCATGCGCCCGTGTGTTATGTGATGTTTGAATACTACCCAATGCACAACTTTGACGTGGCACATGCTTCGCAAACCGGAAACGCACTACACCATGATGCATGTAGCCCCCACACTTCAAGCCGGTGGGAGGGTGTGTACGCACGTGCTCGAACTTTGATATGGAATCTCACCATGACCCACACCACACACATGCCAAGATGAATCCACCTTCTGGTCAAATGCCTCTCGTTCTCGGTGGAAACTGAAAACCTTTGCGGGCTAACGAATGGGCACGTCGCTGATAACCGCACGAGGGAGAGTGTCCGAGAGGACCACCAACGCATGCACGTGGCCCGAACATGTATGTATGAAAGGGTTGTGTAATGCTTTGAATAACCAATTCACGACTTTGATGTTGCATATATGACTCACAAAATGATCAATAATCCCACACGGAGGTTCACGACTCTTAGTGTACTGCCGGACCTCTCCCCCCCCCCTCACCCCCCCTCACCAGACACACACATCCCGCACCACCACAGCCACTCTGAGGCATGTAAAACTTTTTCTGCAGTGAACATGTGACCAAATGCGGAGTGTCGTGTTAAAATTTAAAAAAAACAGACATCATTCGACCGTTTTTATACATTGATTTATTTCCTAGGGATTTAATGTGCAAAAATCAAATTTGAGCTACATGTGCACCAAAATGGATTGCAAAATCATATGTATCCCTGGGTGCATGTTTCCCTGTGCAAGAGATTTCAAAACATTGAGAATATAGATTTTTAAAATTCAGTAAATCCAAAACTTAGTTGAAATTCATGAAACTTATCGTCGTGTCATATATGGACACTAGTAGACTGTGATATTGTATTTTTTCGTCAAATTTGAGACCCGTTTTGATATAATCTTCTTACAAACGGGAGATTATTAAAAACTGGCAACCAATATCTCATACGGATTATTTATTCGAACCGTGTGCGTTAGACCGTGCCATGCTTCGGTTAAGCAGTAAAGCGGCAGAATGAATCATCAATAAACCAAAAAATATATGTGCTGCCACACGCCCCGTGTGCCGTGCGAGCAAGCGTGAGTTGACAGGACGCATGCGAGCAGTCCGCCGCGCAGGCATACCAGGAGGCGTGCATGCGGGTGTGCGTATTGACGGGAGGCGTGCGAGTAGCTCTGTGAAATGATGGTAGGAATGGCAGAAGTCTGCCGCGCAGGCTCACCGGGAGGCGAGACAGCCTTTGACCGCCGCCCGCCTCGCTCCCACTGGCCCATATTAATTGCGCGCCCGAGCCGCCGGCCATAATAGACGGCCGCACCCCCGGTCCACAGTGGTCACCAACGTCTGAACTCTGGAGTGTATGAGAATGCCGCCGAAGCGCACCATCGAAGGGAGTGGCGAAGCCGGGGCTGGTGAAGCACCCGTGCAACACGTGAAGCTGGGCACAGAGGTTGCCGTCGCCACCTACGAGGTCTCACGCGGGCAGCAGCACGAACTTGACTTCGTCGGCGTCGTCGTGCCCCCCAGCCGGAGCCGGAGGTCAACAGCAACTCCGGCAATGACTGCGACTCCGACGGAAAACCGGTTAGTCATCTATATACCCATTTGTGCGGCAAACATATCATGTGTTTTCTCTGGTTACTCCCCCCCCCCCTCTATAATTTTTTTGGAATACAAATCCTATGGTTATGTTCTCTCAGTCCATGAAATCAGAGTAATTAAGATCCGTTAGATGCACATAGTGTATTGATTGTTTGAATGTTATCCGTATAGAGTTAGTGATTAATTGTTTGTTCTGTACAAATGATTTTTGCTAATAATCCGACTAGGGTTAGCTTGCGTGCTAATAATTCGTGGCCAGATCTTGAGAATTGATTTTGAATGTCCTACATATATGTTCCTGCCTTTTTTCTTCCAGATCTTGAGAATTGATTTTGAATGTCCTACATGTATGTTTCTGCCATTTTTTTTCTTTCAGATTGGTATGTACACAGATGAGGCTCCGGCCAGCGTCGCCGCCGGATGTAGATCTTGGACTCGGCAGCGCAGCTAGAAGCGGCCACGCCCCCTGGACCTGAGGAACCAGTAGAATCTCCGACGGACCGCATCAGCGATCTCCCGGACGCCATCCTTGGGGAGATCATCTCCCTTCTCCCCACCAAGGATGGCTGCCACACACAAGTCCTCGCACGTCGGTGGCGCACTCAGTGGCGCGCCGCGCCTCTTAATCTCGACTGTCGTCACCTATCTGTCGATGATGATTCTAAACTCCCCGGAGCCATCATCTCCTCCCACGAGGGCTCCGTTCAACGCATCTACATCCCGGCATGCTACCTGCTGGACAAACCCTGCATGGTGGCTGCCTGGCTGACATCCCGTTAACTCGAAAAACTCCAGCAGCTTGAGTTCTACCATTACTACAGCGATAGGTTACCACCAAAAGCTGCATCTGTGCCCTCACCACCGATGCCCATCTCATGGTTTTCCTCCTCTCTCCACACCGCCACCTTGACCCGGTGCCATCTAGAAGACAATCTGGTACAAATGCTTCGACTCCCACTGCTGAAAAAACTTGCGCTTGTGTTGGTTCATCTGTTGGAGGCCTCACTGCACAGCATCATCCACTCCAGCTGCCCTGCACTGGAGCGTTTGGTGCTTGTTTTTGGAGCAGGAATCGATATCCCTTGTCTCAAAATAGAGTCGCCTCACCTTGTAAGCATTGGAATTCCTTTTGAAGGAGAGGAGCTCATCATCGAAGATGCCCCTTCACTTCAAAGGTTGGTCCTTGATTGTTTTTATAAACCTTCACAAATAACTGTGGTCTCTGCGCCTAAACTGGAGACCTTGGGTGCAATTCGTGATCCGTTTAAATGGTTAGAGATGGTGTTTGCCTCCACACCTATTGAGGTACTGTATATTATTCACGTACACTATTGTAATTTGCATTTTTCATTTGTGCGCATAAGTTAAGTATCATCTTGGAGTACACTTTCAGTGCTAATATTATGTTCTATGCTCAATGAAGCGCTTGTCCATCCTATCAGTGGTGGTGGATTCTGTCAAGACCTTATATATCAGTAAGTGATGTTTTGATCCCAACATCATTATTGCCTTGCTGCAATGCTTTCCATGTCTGGAGAATTTGTATATAAAGGTGATGATTTCACGCACATTGAAAGCCCATATATAATGTACTATAATTAATCGTTCAGCTATCACTCTTTCAACATAATCTTTTTTAGACATTAACTGTTTTCAATCTTCAACTCTATTTAGGCAACAACACATGGAGAAAAAGGTATAACCAATCGATGGTTGATGAAGCACGGGGATTTTCTCAGATCTCATGACATTCGTTTGAAGACAGTAACGCTGGAACGATATTCATCCAACAGTGCAAACACTAGCTTTGTCACATTCTTCATGTTGAATGCGAGGGCACTATTGTCCGTGAGGATTAAGTTTTTCAACAAGAAATTACTCACGGCTGCAAGTGTTGAACAGCATAAAAAGAAGTTTCAGGTGGACCTAAGGGCTTCTGATCGTGTTCGGCTTCTATTTACAACAGCTTGTGGTCATCATGGAGCAGTAGAATTATTGTACTGGGGTCTTGATTTTATGGATCAGACTGGTCCATTTGATTGTAACTGCCAAAAACTTTGGTTGAGTTAGATGTCATTGTCTTGTTCAATCTGGAATTTGTCTAAACCTGATGAGCAATTAATCCTCGTGCTTTTGTACTGTTTGTAAGATGGAGTTAGATATCGTTGCCCTTTTCAACTCGGCTTTGACCCATATTTTGTTTCATACTGGGCCAATGGCTTGCCATTTCTTTAATTAACACACAAATATTATAAGTATTCACAACATAGGGAAAGAACGTCACTCTCGCGGGATCCTTGAGATCTTTTTTCATTACAGAACCCGCAAGTTCTTAGCGACCGCCAGCACCCACAAACTTATTTTCAGCTAGCACACCAAATGGGTTGTAATTCTTAATAAGAAAAGCTGCATGTTAGTTACAGATTAGGATTTTTCATTTGGGACCCACGAGGAAAAAGCCTATCTAGGGCGATGCCGACTCGATAGTAAACATTGAGAAACCTGGTTTTAAAATTACTGTAAATCCAAAACTCGCCTCAAAATCATGAAACTTGGCATGGTGTTATGACATGGCACCAACATGCTGTGGTAAAAAATTAGTCCAATTTGGGACAAGTTTTGGTATAAACTTCTTACAAACCGGAGCTTGTCTCAAAAAGGCTCATGGTTCCGAGAGGGAACTTGTCACCTATGTGTGCGAAACGACATATGCTGTCTCTTCCCGCCTTGATTTATTTTACAGAGGTAACATGCAACTATAGGAGCGTCGTCCTAAAAACATGAAATTATTCAGGGTTCGTTTTGCCTTTTTATACATTATTTGAGTTTTTTAGGCATTTTGGAACATACTTTGGTGTGTGCAAAGGTCATGTGTGTACTAGCCACCTATGTAATTGGATGTTCAATATGTTTATGGAATCAAGTACTTATAAGTTATAAGTACATATGCTGTTGTTCTGTGTGCAATGACATCGCACACGAACCATACTAGGGAACCTGTCGGTGATGATTTCATCAATCGCTGACAATTGTATACTAGCAAGCGTTTGCCCACAACACACATGGCTTATTAGCAGCAATCGTCTGTGTTATTATCGGTCTTCGCAGACATTTCTGATTACAGACCTGTTTGCCGCGTATCACACATATCTTGTTAAATTGAACCATTTCTGTTCTCTTGGCTCAACGCAAACAGTTCATCCGAGTGAATCGTATGTCGTATATCCCACACACCTTCATCTGGCTGCCCGTTTTTGTTGTTCCGCCTCATCACAAACAGTTCATCCGAGTGAACTGTATGCCATATATCGCACACGCCTTCATCTGGCTGCCCGTTTCTGTTGTTCTGCCTCATCGCAAATAGTTCATTGAACTGAACCGTATGCCTCGCATCGCACACGCAACTAAAATCTGAACCGTGTTTGATGTATCCACCATCGCAAATGTTTTGCACCTTTTTTGACGGGTTTTTTACATCACCGTTTGCGATTAATGCATCGCACACAGTTTCGTCGAAGGGTCTCTGATCGTAGTGTCGCGTTAGCAGCATCCTGCAGTAGTGCTAGAACAGCGGGACATAGCAAAGGCTACATCAGCATTGGAGAAAACCACTAGAGTGAGCGATTTGCAAGTGACGACGCAAGGTGCCCTTGATGAGAGGATCCTGCGGTCAATGAACAATGTGAAGCAGGTCTTGGCCCTTAATTCGAGGAAGGGTTAATACAAATCTCCGGGTGGATGTGATCACGAGATCCTAACGTTAGATTTAGCAAGAAAGAAGGGGGAAAAGGGGTAGCAAAGCAACCGTGAGTACTCATCCAAAGTACTCGCAAGCATCAGATCTATACTAAGTATGCATTGGTATCAATTGGAAGGGTTGTATCTGTGGACTATACTACAGAATGTCAGAATAGAAGGGAAGGCCTAGCCTATCGAAGACTAGCATCTTCAAGCATCTTGTAGCATGTAGAAGAGTACAGAATAGCATTTTATAATTAACAAACATGTTGTAGCATTAACGCCCAGAGATCCTTCCTCGACTCCCTACGAGAAAGCAATCCCGGAGCCAACATATCCATCTCATGTCTCAAGTATCCATTTCTAGTTGTAATAGATCAGGATACCATTCCGAGCGTCCGTTACCATGGACACGGCTATTCGAATAGATAATCTTCCCTGCAGGGGTGCACCATATTTCCCAACACGCTTGATTACTCTGGCTGGACACACTTTCCTGGGTCAATGCCCGGCCTCAGAAGATCAACACGTCGCAGCCCTACCTAGGCTCAGCAGAGAGGTCCCCGCCGGTCTACATCCTAAGCACTCCGGGGTCTTGGGCCAATCGCCCGTTGCACTCCGGGTCGTTGTGCACAGGGGGATACTAGCACCACCTCTGCCTAGATGGCGCGATCCGGCCCGGCCACAATGCTGAACTAGACGTCTGACAAAGCTTCGGCTGATACTACGACGCCGAGTGCCCATATCTGTTCCCGCGTGGTGGTTAGTGCGTAAAGGCTAGTGGCCAACTTAGAACAAATACCCAAACCTGTTAGTGCATTATTAAAAGAAGTGACGGCTGTCGGGACAAGTCCGGAGCTACCACCCCCTCCTGGGTGATACCGCTAAACAGCCAGCCGCCATCGTAACATCTCGCGGGTGCTCTCCGGGCCCGCCTGACTTTCACAGGTATCTCTCGCGGGTGCTTATTAGGCCCGCCCGACTTTAACAAGGGTCTGAAGTAAAGTTAAGGTAACCGTGTGTCCAAAACATCAAGGGGGAAAACCCGAGAAATCACCCTCGATGGATTCCACTTGATGTAATCATCAAGGTGATCATAGGAGGAATCACCCTCGAGGTTCACACTTGAGTGTTGCACGACAGAGTCGTACCGGAGTGGTGAAGGAGGAATCACCCTCGAAGACCATGACTGATTAGCTACACTACAGAGTTGTCATCAGGAGTGCGTTGCGAGGTATCACCCTCGGCACTCGACAGTAGCTCTACAGAGTCGTACAACTAAAGGGGGTGAGGTGAGGTGTCGGTCTCTGGATGTCGATCATGTTGATCGAGTCATCGGTCAACAAGCCGAGG
Organism: Thinopyrum elongatum; assembly: GCA_011799875.1. NCBI lineage: Eukaryota > Viridiplantae > Streptophyta > Magnoliopsida > Poales > Poaceae > Thinopyrum > Thinopyrum elongatum. Next base: position 83,330,234 of record CM022300.1, on the reverse strand, counting down.
CAACTGGGACAAGGTGGGGGCCACTGGTGAATCACTAACCAACCTATACTAAGCAGTTTAGGATAAGCAGGTAAGATACAATGAGCAGGTTACAAAAGCAGGCTATGCATCAGATAGGAGCAATCAAGTACAGTAGCAAAATCTAATGCAAGCATGAGAGAGAATGGAATTGGGCGATATCGGAATGATCAAGGGGGGTTTGCTTGCTTGGAAGCTCTGCTGAAAAGGAAGAAGAGTCGTCGGTGACGTAGTCGATCACAGTGGCATCAGCAGCGGTCTCGGGGTCTACCGGAGAATAAGAGGGGGAAAAACATTAAATACAAAGCACACAGATGCATGACATGACTACAGGCAGAGCTAGGGGTGTTCTAACGCAGTACTACACGATATAGGTGAAGGGGAAAACATCTGGGAATGTTTTCCCGAAGCTTGGTATTTTCAGACAGATGAAACGGATGGGGTGGTTCCATGTTCGCTATGCTAGGGGCACGTGGCAGACGAACGGACTGTGTATTCTAATTCGTCATGTTTTTCTGAGCAACTTTCATGTATAAAACTTTTTCATCCGAGTTACGGATTAATTTATATTATTTTTCAAAGTTTTAATAATATTCTGAAATTATTTTAATTCGAAATAAATGACTAAATTGCTAGGGGTACCCAGAAATGTACCCAACAGTGTACATGTGAGGCTGACAGTGGGTCCAAGGGGGTCCCTTCTCCTTTCCCCGTTTTTCATTTATTTGTTTTTTTTTAGTTTTCTGTTTTCTGTTATTGTTTTCTTTTACTTTAGCTTTTGTAAAATATACAACTAGCCCGCTAAATTAGTATTAGTATTTATGCCACTGCCACTATTATCTTAGGTCCAAAATAAAATAGTTTAATAATTTAATATTTATAAAAGGCATTTAATTAATGTTTTAGCTACTGTTTTAATTATTTAAGGGCATTAAACCACTTTTTAAAAATGTTGGTTCGCAACCATAATTAGTTATGGAATATTTGCAACACTTGAACATTTTAGTTTTGACATTTGAAAACTTTATTTGTTTGACTTAATTTTAAATTTGAATTTTGAATTAGGCCTTGGATCAAATGAGGATTAGCAACAGTAATGTGATGACATGGCATCATTAGCATGGAATTACTGTAGCTTAATTATCTGGGCGTCACATAAATGTAGTAGGAATTTCCAAGTTTTTCCTCAGGAGGTAAGCATTTGCCTTGTCCATGATCTTGACATTTCCATGTTCTCTGGTTCTAGGTCTATTGACCAGGACAGGCCCCCACACTGTACTCTTCTCAGTATTGAGCTTCTTCTTCTTTTCAGACTCTGCATTGTCCATGGATTCAATTAAGGATCTCTTCACAGAGCCAATGGCCATAGCAAGATCTTCAGGTAAACATTCCAGTTCAGCTTCCATGTCTTCCTCCTCTCCATCAGTTTCTTCCATTTCAAATTTGCTAATCTATTCAGAGCAGTAGTCCAAATGGACAGACATATGAACCTCATCAATATCCCCAGGTAGCAGCTGATAGGAGCAAGGGGTGCTGATCACATTCTCAATTTCATCAGTTTTGCTCTCTCTAGGGCCACTGTTTCTGACTTCCTCCAGGAAACTATCATGGGCCTCATTGTTCATGTTTCCAGGGTGAAACTCATCTGCAGAAATAGACACCTGCTGCACAATTTGTTTTGCACTAGAAACAGTGTTCTGTTTGGATGGGAAGTTAGCTTTATCCAACTTATCAATAGGTTCATCTCCATTATCTTCCATGGGATCCTTCTCAGTCAGGTCATCATCAAGCTCCTTTTTGTCCCCATCTTCATTGTTCTGGTCAGGATCATCATCATTTCCATCTGAATCTTCTCCAATCTGATCAAAGCCTTCCAAAGTGAAGAACAACAAGTAGAGCTTCTTCTTCATCTCCACCAATATCTCTCAAATGGGATTTTGCATGGGTCTCTGCATGCCACTTTAATTCTAATGGTCTCATAAAAACTCTTGAAAATGCCATTCCAATCCACATCCACAAGGATGCCAAAACAACCTGCAATTTGAGCGAAGACTTTCTAAGCACACCATTTTGGAGGAATTCCATCAATAATCACCCAAGCTTCTTTTAGCTCTCCAAACTCATCTAGCATCCCTTCCCATTCATAGATCTTAACCGAAACACCATCAATGGGTAAGTTGAACGCGGGAAATTCAATCAAATCATCAACATTTTTCCAAGGGGGAAATCTCAGCATGAACTTTTTCTCCTCAAGCTCTCTGATCTGCCAAGGCCACTCTTTGTTTTTGCAAAAAAAATCCATTCAACTGCACTAGCAACCCTAAAGTAGACACTTCTCCTTTAACTACTCTCAAAACTGCACAGTTCTTGTAGTTCAACCAACTAGATTCAGCATCCACGGGGACATCCACATGATAAAAACCCAAACCAGCAGCAGCACTACCAAAATAGGTGGCTGTAGGTTGAGGACGGGCCCAAGCCGCACAATTGTTCACATTGTGATTCCCACTACAGATGAAACATTTCTTCGGTTCGATGCAGTTACCAACGTAATGCCCAGGCCCACTACAGTTAAAGCAGGTCATGTCCTTGTACTTAGGATCTAGAGGCTGTACCAGCGGAGCGGGCTGAGAAGTAGGGGCAGATGGTGTAGGATTTGGGGCACGGTTCACCGGCTGCTTCCCCCCTCCCGCTGGCTTGACGACCCCCCACTACTAGGGAAAAGCCTAGCAGTAGCGAGGGTCTAAGGGCTATCAGTAGCGCGGGGTCCCGCGCTACTGATACGGCGCTACAGCTAACGTTTAGCAGTAGCGCATTTTGACCCGCGCTACTGATATACCTACAATACCAGCGCTACTGCTAAGTGGCTTAGCAGTAGCGTTTTCCTGTCCAGCACTAAAGAGCGCTACTACTATATTTTTCACATATCTTTTTTTTGCTACGTATTTGCGATGTTTTTGTACAGGTTTTATACAGTATTCTAATCATATCATAAACATGCAATATGCTCATCATATCATACACATAATAGTCTCATCATATCATCGAACACAAATCATGTCGTCACATCATAATCACGATATAGCGATACAAGTTAACTGACATGTCTCATCATACATAATGTAGTACTTCTTGAGGCACCGGTTCGCATCCCTCTCTCATCATACAGAAATTGAGCACCTGAAATTTGCCGGAACAGAAATGAATCAACATTCCAGCAAAACATAGGCCACTCGGAATCATTCCCTGCAAACAACAAAAGGCCACTTGGGCACAATCGAACCACTTCAATGTTGCATATAACAGGACCACTTAAGAACATGTACATGAGCAACTACAACAGTAGATATACATAAGCAAACACTATTGAGCAATTTGCATATAACATGACCACTTCAAATTTGCATCTCCTAGTGTTTGACACTTCAAGAAAATCTACACAAATCTCATGCTCTCTCAAACTCAATTCAAAAACCAAATATAGATGGATGAACCCTGGAAACCTAGAACCTTTACATATTTTTTTCCTAATAAAAATTATGTCCTAATATAAATTATGAACCCTAGAACTCAATTTCTGTCCTAAATTTCAAATTATGAACCCTAGAACTCAATTCAAATTATGTCCTAAATTTTTGTCATAATAAAAAATCAGTAAAAATTAAGAACCTACTAGACTTGCAGCACTAATAGAAATTTATATTTTTATATTGAATTTTTTTCTCTAAACTAAACCCTACTACCCTAATTAACATCTAGTTAAACCCTACTGCCATAACATTTCTAGTTAAACACTACTGCCCTAACCCTACTGCCCTAGTACTTATGCATCAACAAGTACTAACTAATTAGATGAACCCTAGCTAGCTACTTAAGCATCTACAACTAATTAAGCACCCATTGATGAACCCTAGGAATTATACAACTACTTAAGCATACATTTGGTGCAGAACAACTATACAAGTACTTAAACAACTATACAACCCTAAAATATATTTAGTTAACTACTTAAGCATATACAAATTTGTCCTAAAAATTATATTTAGTTAACTACATTGGGTGCACAACAACTATACAACTACTTAAGCATCTACACGTACTAGCTAATTTGATGAACCCTAACTAATTAGATGAACCCTAGCTAATTTGATGAACCCTAAAATTTGATGAACCCTAGGAACCCTAGCTAGGCAGAGGTAGGGGAGGAGGAGGAGGTGTAGGCGTGCTCACCTCGGGCGCCGGCGGAGTTAGGGAGCAGGAAGAGGCAGAGCGGCCGAGAGAGGGGGCGCGCGGCGTCGAGGTCGGGGTCGGGGCTCGGGCGCGCGGCGAGGGTGGGCACCAGACGGCCACCGAGGGCAGCAGACGGCATGCGGAGGGCGACGGGAGGGCACGCGGAGGCCGATGGCGATGTAGGGCGACGGCGGCGGCGACAGCAGAGGTTCGAGTGGGGATTTGGGGGTGGCCGGGGGGAAGAAAAACCGCGCGTGGGGGTTAAGTCAAACATAGCAGTAGCGCTTGTCCGGAAAAGCGCTATAGCGCCTGCTATCAAAACGCGCTACTGCTATAGGCAGTAGCTATTTATTTTCCTTTTTCTTGAGGAACTTATCTATAGCGGGGGTATACAGAATGCGTTACTGTTATATTAGCTATAGCGCTTGTTCTGAACGCACCCTACTGCTATGCCTTTCTCCTTTATTTTTCTTTTTTCTTTTATTTTCCTTTACATTTTCTTTTTTCCTTTCTCCTTTTTCTATTTCTTTCATTTTCATTTACTTTTGTATTTATTTTTTATTTTATTTTCTTTTCATTAGCAGTAGCGCTTGCCACAGAAAACGTGCTGCTACAACCAACTTAGCGGCAGCGCGTTTTACCTAAGATCGCTACTACTATTTCTAGCCTGCCGAGAACAGTGTGGAAATTTTAGTAGTAGCGTTTTTTCTTGCAGAGGCGCTACTGCTACCACCATAGCTGTAGCGCGTTTTCTTACCAAGCGCTACGGGTAAATAGCAGCAGCGCTTCTTTTTGTCCCGCGCTACTGTTAAGCTTCTGTGTATAAGGTTTTCCCTAGTAGTGCCCTGTTAGGCCGGGATCGTCGGGGGCGCCCCCGCAGCTTTCCCCTCCTATGTCGGGGCGGCCTTCTTCGCCGGCGGCGGACGCCGATTCCGGTTACCTTGGCCGCGATTCTCCATCCCTTTATTCACCACCTCCACAAACGATCTAGCCCTTGGAGGTATTCCCGTCACAGCTAGTTGGAACTTGGTGGGCATTGGGTCAAATCGACCAGGGTGGGAGTCAGGGAAGCAATCCTCAATTGTGAAGGATTTGGATTGGAAAAGATCCTTTCTCACCCAGAAGAGTTTAGGGATAGCAAAGCTAGGGTTCGGGGGCTGTCAACTGGATATATGAGCCCGGGGGTGGTGGCGGGGGGAGGGGATAACCCACAGTCGACCGTAGAAGTCCGCCACCTCCTCTCCCTTATCGTTACCCCACACAGGTCGCGTACTTTTAGACCCCACTTTCGTACGAACCACACGACCTGAGATCAACGGTGCTGGAAAAATCCAAGGCCAGACAGAGGATTATTCAAAATGTTAACGCTCTCACTCGCACATACGAGCTCACTATCGTTCCCAAACCTCACCGGAGCCGGCACCCACACGAAGAATGAATCGAAGTCAGGGTACTTGTGATCGAACCTGACAGAATCTCACGAGGGACAACCCCCATTCCTTCCTTACCAACCTCATCTACAGCCAGAAGGCTTCTCTCCCTAGCAATGTGATCGGCAAAGACTTTGCCGACGGTTATTGGCCCTTTGCCGAGTGTCCGTGGCACCTGGCGTATAGGACGATTCCAGTAGTGCCTGCCCCTCGCCCTGGATCAAAGGGCGCCGTACCGTCGGCAAGTGGCAATGCTCCCCTGAGCAAGGATTGGTACAGCTTCTAGGCCAAAGAACACCAAACACAGAGCCCCGCCGAGACACAATTATCCACACCCAAAGAAGAGAAGCTGTTGTTGAGTGAGGTTGATGAAGAACAGGTTTTACACCTAACTAACAAGTCTTACCAAATTAAAGCTACTCACACAAGACTTTAAGCATTTACTTAATTTCAGTTATCAAGAAAATCTAATGGGGACTCGTTGCGCAAGATCCAACGCCTTACATTGCGTCGAAATCGGATTTTAGGGACTAAGAGCATCTCCAGCCGTTTGGCCCCCCAGCGCACCCGGAGAAGGGTTCGGGCTCGGGCGTGGCGTCAGCGTGGGCGCAGCTTCAGTGCTCAGGCTCGGGCTCGGCATCAGCGTGGGCACAGCTTCAGTGCTCGGGCTCGGCGTCGGCGTGGCCGCAGCTTCAGTGTTCAGGCTCGGCGTCGGCGTCGGCGTAGGGGCGGTGGTCGCCGCCAGTCCCGACATCTGGTTTAAGATGAGGCCGCACTTCGCCAGGTACCACGCCTTCACCTGCTCGTCCATCGTCGACATGTCTGCCCCCATCAAGAACGCCAGGTCGGTGTTCCTCTTCTTCGCGGCGACGTTGCTCCTGAGAAGGTTGAGCTTGACATCCTGCTTCATCATCAACGCCGACCACCTCGCATCGGATTTCTCCTCCCTCTTGGCGGCGTTGCTCTTGGCGTCGGTGATGCACTGCTCGATCGACGATTGCAGCCGCTCGGCAGCGGGTGCCGCGTCCCTCGCCGCCTTGGCTCGTTTGTTGCCATCAGGGCGACCTTCTGTCGCCGACGGCGGCAGGCTTGTCCGGGTTGTAGGCGTCCTTCGCCTTGGCGAGAGCGAGCCGGCACTCCGTCCATTTCTCGCACGACTCGATCCTGGTGAACACATGAAGGAACTTGAACTCTTGATCACTGTTGTCCTGGCGAAACATGTTGAACATCCGAACCATCTGCACAGCCAAAGACAAAAGTGTCGGCGAAGTACACGGCGAAGAACTGTGCCGGCGAACGATGGCCATACCTGACCGTCGACATTGTCGCCGCTTTCCGGGCGAGCCGCGACCTCCTCTTGAATCCCATGCCACTTGTTGCAGGCCGCCTGGATGGTCGCCCAGTGGTTCGCCATGGCCTTCTCACCGCGGTCCATGTGGATGTTGGCGAAGTCGAGGTCGACCAACTTGCGCTCGTCGAACGCCGTCTTGATCCTTCTCCAGTATGTGTCGGCGTTCTGATTCGAGCCGGTGATCGGGTCGCTGCTGACGGTCTTCCATGCTTCGGCGAGGCACTCGTCTTACTTGGACGTCCACTTGACGCGAGGCTCGCCCGGCTTGGCGTTGGCCGCCCACTTCTTCTTTCTCCCTTTGGGCGCCGGCTCCACCTCCTCCTCGGCGTCATCGAGCTCGTCCTCCATGTCAACGGCGGTGTCCAGAGTTTCGTCTTGCGTGCGGAACCCGGGGCTCGAAGCGGCGGCAACCGAGCCGGTCGTGATGATCTCGTCCATGTCGGCGTCGGTGCTGCTGAACTGTGGGGCCGAGCCGTGTGCGAAGGGTAGGGCGCCAAGATGTAGAGGCGGTGCAGGCGAACCTGAGTAAGTCGGCGGCGAGTAGTTGTACTGGGTGTTGAGGCCGGCGGCGAACGCGGGGGAGGGAGTGCGCGGGTCGTTGTTGAAGCTGGACAGGGACGCGCGCGGCGCCGCGCCATGCGGGAAGGTGATGTTGGGGTTGAAGCCGCCATGTGCGTCGCCGTCGGCGTAGTCAGGCGAGGACGCGTACCCCCACAGTGGCGGCCAGAAGTTGGCCGGCGACTCGACGCTCTGCTGGCTCCCCCATGCAGCTTGTGGGCACTGGTTGGCCTGTTGATGAGGCGGAAGGTTCGCCGTCCCCGCGTGAGACGCCTCCTCCTGCTCCGCCGCCGCCGCCGCGTCCCTGGCCTTCTTCATGATGAGCCTGTTCCGCCGGTTGGTGGTGACCGCCTCCCGGCGATCAACGTCGGCCTTCCACTGGGCGTTCGACAAGCCCGGGGGCCTAGCCATCGGCGCCCTCGGCTTCCTCTGCTTTGGCTGGACGGAATCGGTGGCTAGGCGAGGGGCCGCATACTTTTTCGGCGGCATGGCAGGCGGATCTGGGGGAGAGAATGGCGGGAGCGGCGGGAGAGAAGGGGGCGACACTGGGGAAATGGAGGGAAAGAGGGAAGAAAACGGCGGGAAATCAGCCGGTGTCGCCGACACACCGGGCCCACGCGCCTTTTCGCTTCAGCCGGCGTCCCTAGGCGCCCCCCGGCGCGTTGGGTTTGGCTTGGGTTCGCCGGTTGTAATTTCGACCCAAACCGGCGATAAACGAGGATCTGGTGGGGCGGCTAGCCGTTTTTTCTAAACTCTGTTCAGCCCACGCTCGCTGCACTCATGGACGTCGCAGTACTCCTCCCTGGAGGATAGCCAGGGAACGTTCGTTACCTTATGATTTTCGTTCACTAGTTATCTCCCTGCATGACTAAGTTCAGTGAGAACGTTACGGCAAAATCCAACACATTTGCTTAATTAAGAGATAGTTGGAAGTATCACAGTATCAGACCATGCATAATATGTGTTCACCTAGTCCTCCCAGACGCATAGGCGCTTCATATAATTCTCAACTTCCATCACTGTAGGAAGGGGCTACTCCGCTCCTGGAAACAAGGGAAGCAGTTTCGGCTCGCCGTGGCAGCAGCGGCACCTTCCCGACGGAAGCAGGTACAACCTCCCCTCCTTGATGGCCTTCTCCTCTTCAGCGTCCACCGTCTCCACGTCCTCGGCGAGCATTGACGCCGATGTCATCGGGAACAGTGTGTTCACCTTCACCGCCTTGTTGGCGATGCACAGGCCCGGCATGTCCGACACCAGTGGTAGCGAGTGCGTATATGGCGACACGATGCCGGCCGCGCGTGGCAACTGTGGCGGCGGTGGCTGGTGCACGGTGGCACCATAGCGATGGACGACGGTATTTGCGGCCGCCGGCTGGCCGGTGAGACGCTGCACCACCTCCTTGAACGTCGACGTGGTCGCACGCACGAATGTTGTTTCCGGCGGGACCTCCGTGTACACCCGGGGAGCCGGTGTCCTGGGGTTGCGCTCCATGGCAGCTTACGACGTAATTAAGCCCGCATTTCACGGGGGGAAGACTGCGCAACAGACAAGACTTTGTCAGGGTTTAACGTAAGTTCAATTAGAATCAAATCCTAAATGAAAATTGAGATGTATACTAAAATGTCGACGATGATTAGCATTTAGTAGATTTTTCAAAAAGTGATAACATTTAGATGTTGATCATGGGGTTACTAGCTAATTAAAGAAAAGGGGAAACAGAAAGATGCTCTTTAACATTTCCAAAAAAAAACTAATTCAGTCATGTACACATGTACCAGTGATTTTTAGTGAGAAAACATGCTAATTGTGTTCTTCAAGTAAAAAAACACAAGAATGCGTGTCTAGAATAACAACTTTGTTGTGTTGAATTTGTTCCTTTTTCCACGTAACAGAAGAATGCATATTTTCATAGTCCCTCCTTTTTCTACTACATATTTGGTCTTGCTAGGACAAGCCTTTGACCAACAATTACTCTATGGTATGTACTTTATGTGACATAAAATTGACGCTGTTAGATTCGTATTCCAAAATACTTTTTTATGATTATGATTTGTATCACAAAAGTTTACATATTGATAGTGTAATTGTTGATCAAAGGCTTGCCCTAACGAGACTAATATGCAGAGTAAGGAAAAAAGAAGGTACCAAGAGCACATTGCCCTACCGTTCTTTTTTGCTCAAGCTCCCAAGGATATGAAATATGCATGTTCGATTATGCCTAGCTTATATCTAATTAAGTGTCAAATGTATATTAACTGATCCCTTACTAAAGGATAATCTGCATAGTTAATTTATAGTGCAACTATTTAGTAAGAATATAAATCAAATTTTCTTTTGTATTTTCCGTATAGATGTAATTAAGCATTTTATGTAGGTACAAAACTAGCTACCTAGCGTGCCGTTGGGCAGAAATTGACACGGGAGCTCCAATATAACGGGTCAAATCAACATCAATATATATGCATGTACAGGTTTAAAATCATGTATTAACTACCGGATGTCACAAGATGTTTCATGCTTCTTGTTAGCAAAGGAAGAAACTGGAAAATTGTCATTTAAACCCTAAACAATCGAATTCACTTTGCTTTAAGGAAAGATATCTAGGACTACGCACGTCTTTTCAAAAGAAAATAAGCCGTGATATATATAATCATGAGGATGATGGTTGTATGATGTGAAATATTTCAACAATTATACTGGACAAATACTACAGGAGACCACACCAATTAAATTGAAAAATAAAATGAAAATATTGTGATATAGAACGAATATAATGTGATATTATTGCTTAGTGTATATGGATGCAGGGAAAGATAATGGGCATTCTGAAGCCATCTCCTCGAAAAACATTTAGCTAGCTAAAGAAAACTCTAATACCATGGCATAAAGGTAGATATTAAGTTAGGTAACAGTATAGAAGATATCAGACAAAGTTCATGTGTAATTATTCTGATCACATGTCAGAAGAAAACACTGCCTTTCTAGCTTTGCTCCATTATATATGGTTGGAGTTTGACTTTCTTTTATATTGAATTGTTCATATTCGCCGGGGGGGGTGGGGGGGGGGGGGGGGGGGGGCGAGATTATGCCTATGTTTGAGCATGTAGGTAAAATACTGTAAATAATTATATTGTAGATTTAGTTGTCATGAAAAATATATAACACCCTTTTTACCTAACTTTATACTATTTAGATAGAAAATTGGATATATATTTTTTGCAGCGTCATACTGCTTTATGGAATAGAGGATATTTGTGAAATGAAATTGGAATCCAGTTCTGATTACACATCTAAGCTATGTTTTAGAAATGTACCACAAATCAGGACAACTAAACTTTGAGAAACAAAGGGAGCGTTCTATGATACATAACACCACATATGAAAGATCGATGACGGTAAAGAGCTCAGTTTCTTTCGAAACAATAAATTAAATAATACGAGAGAACCAATTTATTCAAAAGGAACTTTTGAAGAACTCAAATAATTGTCTTATATATAAGTACTGATAAAGACAAAGAACTTATGAAGCACTAAAATAAAAAATAACAAAAAGATAGAGGCACGGTAAATTTCCAAGTATGTACAACAGTAAACAGTAAGACCAGTCTACCGAAAATTATCAAAGTCGGCAAGAACAAAGTGTCCCATGTTACCTCCTGTAGTCTTGAACCCTAGAATCTCTGCAAAATTCTCGGCACCTCGGTTACCTGTGAAATTCGGAGAAAAGCCGCAAGCGTGTGAAAAAAACTGCAGTAAAAAGACATTATGTTTGACAACATACAGAAGCACACATACAAGAGCTAAGAATCGAGCTTAACTAGATATGTTATACTTCTTGAGTCTTCTGAGGAAGACAAAAGTTCTGAACTATGAAGCCTGCTGGCATACAATATTACATGCGGTAATTTTAGAGAGGCTATAAAAGGCCATCCTAGACATGACCACAACGACTTTTGCTTTGCATGTATGTGTTCCTCCGTGTTTCTCAATACAAATTACTAAAAGTTCATTATTTTTGTGTAGCTGATTTGGATGAAACACATTTACTGGGAACTTGCCTGATGCTCTAATGCATCATCCATGGTTATGTACCAGTGAAGAAGGCATGGATCAATATTTAACTTTGTTTAGTGCAAATAGTTAGCCTTTATTGCCTACACGCAATGGAAAGAGTCTTCGTTGCCAAGCTCTCGAAGTGCTAACCAGAAAACATCACATCAAATACGGTTAGCTAGGGCAATATGGACTGCATGCAGTTTTTTTTTTTTTTTGCGGGAAAAACTTCCAATCTATTCATCTTCAATCATGGTAGTACAACGAACACTAAAAATAATAAAAATTACATTAAGATCCGTAGATCACCTATCGACGACTACAAGCACTGAAGCGAGCCGAAGGCGCGCCGCTGTCATCGCCCCTCCCTCGCCGGAGCCGGGCAAACATTGTTGTAGAAGACAGTCGGGAAGTCGTCGTGCTAAGGCCCCATAGAACCAACGCACCAGAACAGCAACCGCCGCAGATGAAGAGTGTAAATCAAAAGGATCCAACCTGAAGACACACGAACGAAGACGAACGACGAACAGATCCGAGTAAATCCACCAAAGATAGATCCGCCGGAGACACACCTCCACACATCCACCGATGATGCTAGACACATCACATCACCGGAACGGGGGCTAGGCGGGGAGACCTTTATTCCATCTTCAGGGAGCCGCCGCCGTCTCGCCTTCCTGAGCAGGACACAAACCCTAACAAAGCTCGAAAAAAGATCTAAAAACGGAGCCCTCCCACCGGCAAGGGCCGAGATCCACTCCGTCTCCATGGCCCTAAGGCCACCGGAGACAGGACGGACCGGCGCCGGCGCTGGCGGGAGGCAGAGAACCCTAACTTTTTGGAGGCGGCGGCTGGCTAGAAAGAGAGACTCATGTTGAAGAGTAGTTTCATTTGGTCTTTGACATGGACTGCATGCAGTTGGAGAGGAAGACACCAAAATCTGATCAATTAATGGTTGTACCAGTCAAGAGACAAACTAAGTTGCTTAGGGCTCATTCGGTTTACACCATTTTCAAATCACAGGAATAAGAAAATTAAAGGGTTGGGATGTCATGCCCACTCAAAGCCTTAGGAAATTTCCATGAGGCGTCACCTAATGCTAAGAATGATTAGAAATAAAGACAATATGGACACAATCCTCAGGAATATAGTGACTCCATCAGTATGAAACGCCATAGTAAAAATTCCTGACGGCGTAAATAATGTAAAAATCCTCCACAAAAACTGCACATGGAATGAGCCCTTCTTTTTAGCCAACCCTTTTGACTAGATTTCTTCTTCATCAAGGACATCCAGCGACAGGTATCTATATACCAAAGGGAAGAAAAGTAGTAGAAGAAAAACAAGAGGAGGAGTCAAGGAGCTAGGTGTTAAGGAAAAGTGGTTGACATTCTGTAAGTTCTAAGGTGAACTGGCCAAAAAATTCAACTCTTTTTCTGCAACTTCTAAAATTCCTGGTAATAACCTGTTTCCGGGGAGGAGCAAAAGGAAAAAAAATCCAAACAACAATTATTTTACCTGCTAATATATACTGACAGTAGATGTAAAGAGATTTCTTTTACAGGTTATAGCAAAATAATGATTAATACTATTGTCTATAGACATTCATAGGACAAATCTTTTTACTGATTGGCATGGGATAGTTTTTAAGTGTTGTAGATGTTGACCTCTTGGAGGAGCAAGATTCTTTTAGATGGAACTTACATTCCACTCGGAAATTTTGGGCCTACTCCATGCATTCGGTGGAGAGGGCATGCTTTGCGGTTTTATTTTGGGCAAGTGGCGATTCGACATTTTATTTTTATTTTTACAATCACATATGTGATTGGCAGGTTGTTTACGTGGATTTAATATAGTTTAGCCTCATAATTTGTCCCATACTTCAAGGATGTCGAGTCTCTTTGCTCTCTGGTTTTTCTTAGTGTTGCAGTGGTGTTTTCGTCTATTTGGTAGTTCCGGAATGATATAGCGTTTAATAAGAAAAACCTTATTTTAACGCTGCATGCAGGAGTTTCTCTCACATCTATCAGTTGGTTGCGATCATAAGGTTTGCTACAACGATCATAACACAGAGTCGGTGGAGCTTGGCGCCAAGAGGCTATAATTGCTTAGCATGGAATTTATGTCCCACTTCGGTTGGCATGCATGTAATATGCCTCTTATTACTTAGACTTGTGTTTATGCAGCACACCTTTTAATTAGGCTAATTGTTTTTTGTCTTAATAAACAATGTAATAAATATCCATTCATATGTTGAAACCTTCTATTTGATAAAAAAACATTTGGAGGTTTTTGACACGCCAAGTATATGTTCTAAAATTTTACACATAGAACCATGATTTTCCTTTTTTTTTCTTAAATTGACAAGTATGCGAACCGAACAGCGTGCATGTATTGCAATACACTAGCGTTTTTTGGAACGATTTTCTCGGCTTCCTTGAAAAATGTGTATTGTTGTCAATTCCTACCTTCTAGGTAGTGGTATATTGGAAAGTGAATCGTTATATGACTGTTGATGGTTAATGTGCTACCAACCTTACAATCTACTGGAGGTCGTGGAAGACAATAGAGTGAAGGGTGGTGGTGTCCAGGGAGATATCGATGTGGACGAAGGAGACGTTGTGGTTTTACCCAGGCCCCCAGCCAGATGGGTAAAAGCCATGTGTCGTTCCTACCTATCTTTATTGATCGACATGAGGATTACAAATTTACAATGGAGTAGATCTTATCTAGAGAGCTAGCTAGGGCTTCGTCTTCTAGAATCAGCTTGATCCTTGTTGGAGGTTTGCATGTCCCTTATATAGGTAGACAGATGCTGGAAGTTCGCTATCTTCTAGAAATATGATAGCGTTGGGTGATCTCGCTGTTACGAGGAACATATCTCTCGTAATCACAGAATCCCTGACTTAGCGCACCCGTCTACTAGGTTAAGCGCAATTGGACAGGATCTACTAGGTGTAGTTTCTGTGATCGGGACGAGACCATTAAGCATCTCTTCTTTGAGTGCCCATTGGCGAGAATTTTGTGGCACACCGTGCAAATTGCCTTTAACATTACTCCTCCGAGTTCGGTCGGTTCGTTATTTGGAACGTGGCTTGATGGGATAGAGTCCGATACAGCTAGACACATTCGTGTAGGAGTTTGTGCGTTGTTATGGGCAATTTGGAATTGCAGAAATGATTTGGCTTTTAACAGAACAACAACTATTCATTTTTTGCAGGTTTTATTCCGTGCTACGGCGCTGATCCGTATGTGGTCCTTACTCACTCCGACGGAGGCCAGGGAGCGTTTGGTTACTGGATCTCTCCGGTGGAAGATGGTAGCGCGGGATATCTTCAACCGGTTTGGATGGCGGTCATGTAATAGGATAGACGATTAGTTTTCCTATCTTTATTTTGCCAGCCGGTTGTGACTTTATGGCCTTGTTATTTTTGGCGTTGAGGCTCTCTGTGAGCTAGCCTTTATTTTGTTTCACGACTTTAAGACCTTGTTGAACCTATTTTATTTATCAATGTGGCCGTATGCATCGTTCTGATGCAGAGACCGGGGAGTCCCCCTTTTCGAAGAAAAAAAAAAGCGCACCCGTCTGAGTGCCTACTAGAGTACAATGGGGTGCAGGACTCGAGAGCCCTTAAACAATCGAGTGAATCAATTCAGGAACGCCCATAGGGCATCCTCCCCCGAGTAGGTGTCATTACTCTCCAACAATAACCATGACCTAGTAGTGAAGATCATCCTTCTTCAGCTTGAGGTTCTCATGTCCCCATATTGAGATGATTCAGTTTAAAATAATTTCACTCCTTAGGAATTGTTTCTATAGAGTTTGTTTGGTTTGTAGGATTATAAACAAGTATATGATTTCTTCGTATTGTCTTATTTGTAGCAATTCCAAGAAAAATACCGCGTTGAATCAAATCTCATGGAACGTTGTTGCCTTGTTTCTATGAGAACAATGCAGTGTGCCTAATCCTTAAGGATAATTCCTGCATTTCTCCAATGAATTGAATCATGTCTTTTCATAGGAATCAATCTGTCATGGCATGTCACTCTATTCCTACGTTTTTAGAATCATGTGAACAAAAGAGGGCTTAAGTGGACATTGAAGACATTTTAAGTTCCATGTCATATATGTTTGTAAAAGGTTATGATATTTATTTCAAATAACTACATCTTATGGGAATCTATACTAAAAATAATATGTTACAAACTTTCATTTGAATAACCATGCAATAAAATCTTCATCAATGTAGTGTGCAATAGCAAATATTCTGCAATGGAAAAGGACAAGTAAGGGACGCAAACTATGCATGTATTACTACTAATATTGAAGATTTTGTAAAGTAGTACTTTTATATATATCATGTCCCCTTACATCAAATATGACGTTGTGAATCTGATTGACTACTGAACAGTTTTTTCCGCAGTTAAATTTGCTTTTGTACTACCGGCTTTACATCAGCTATATGAGTTAGATCTATATACTTGAACTAATGTCGTCGATTTACTGTTCTGATCAAACGATGGGCCTAAGAACCTTTGATTCTTTTTAAAGAATACATATTCTTTGCCTGCAAAGAAAGAAAAATACTGTGTGGGTCTCTAACTCTATTGCACACCTTTTTTTTGCTAATAACTCTATTGCACACTTGATATAGCTCAGAAACTTACCGAGCTTATACTGGAGTATATATATAGACAAAGGTAAGGTCGTACAAGTCGATATGTATGTACGTCAGACCAGATTTGTAGTTGAAACATTCTCGCAACTACAAGAAAAAAGGGTTTTGGTTGAAACAAAATACAAGAAAGCAATCGGGGAACCTGGCATCAGAAAACTATAGCCGTTGTTGAACTTACGTGTGTGCTTGCCACGAATATTATTACGTTTTTTAAGAGATCTATAAGAAAGCGTTGAAGTGGACAAAATCACTATATCTGCAGTATCACCTCAGTTTCAAAAGAAACTATACCTAAAGTATATAGTTAAACAAAAAGGACGCTGGCAGGCATAGAAAAGATAAAGATAAAAACTACTTAACCATGTAAGTAAGTAAGATCATTTCTCTTCAAGCAAAAACTGACCTTGATGATGGAGGTAGAGAGAGATCCTGTGGCTGTTTGCTCGAACAGTCCCCGCTTCCTCTCCTAGGCAACGAAATATGGAGAGGAATAGTACTACAACGAGGTAAATAAAGACACGTGGAATTAGAAAATTATTAATGGCTGCTAGCTGCCAAGAAGAAGAGGCGATTTTTTTAAAAGGAAATGTGTAATGGGTGCATTTTCCTTCAAAGTCTGTTTCTTGCTAGATTTGAATCTGTTTTGGAAGGAATGAATGCGGGAGATATAGATGTATCTTTTTGGTTTAAATGTTGTACAATTTAGGAGTCAACGACATATTCGAGTTAGACTTGTCTACCTTGTTCTGATATTGACCGTAATAAAAGACAACATCAAAAAGATCCTCTGATAAACTCAAATGTTAGTACTAAGATTCTTTGAAGTCAACTTCTCTAGCTTCGCTGCACCCATCTTGAGCTTCCTGCTTCTGGGGACTGAAATTACAGAAGACTAGGTTTTGAAGAGCTGCATGATTCTTCATTTCAAAACCCATTATCATTGAAAGTATTATGGTTCGGGATACACCCTTCAAAAGACAGGTTAACAAGATGTTGTTTCAACGTAAACTAGTCTTTCGTACATGCCATAGAAATACAATAATTTGTGAAGTAAGCGTCGCTCAAAGATTATTTTCCTTGTGATGGAACCAATCCACCCAGGTTCAATACCCGGACATGCGATGGGTGTTCGCATTTTCCTTGAATTATTTCAGGCATTCCAGGGTTTAGCATTCAGTGGGAGACGACGTTTCCGTCGACTACGAGGTGCATGTGACGACTTCGTGAATCTCAAGATTTACCAGCTCGGTCTTCTGAATGTGCTCATAGGGGTAGGGTGTGCGTGCGCGTAATAGATCAAACCTATTTATATCCCTTGCTTCCATTTATTGAGAAAAGTTCCATACTTTTATGCAACAAGTGTTCATGGTAAGAGCATCTACAACTAGAACCCCCATACCTGCCCCAAATGCTCGGACAGCCTGTCCGGTCAGTGCCCGGACGAATTTTGGCCACCCAACCGGGCTCCCCGTAGCCGGGTGAAACGCCCGACTGCCGGCATTCCCCATATCCGGCCCAAATCTAGCGCGGATTTGGGGAGGCCCGGATGCACCCGGGCACGCCCGCCACGTCGGACTGACGGATAGGGCCCACACGGGGACGCGGAGAGATCGCTCCGCGTCGTGTGGCGCCGCTCTGGCATGCCACCCGAGGGAGGAAGCCGGACAGCGGCAACATAACCCTAGCCCGCCCCATTTATTCCTCTTTCTCCTCTTCGCCGCCGACACTTCCACTTCTGTCCATGCGCCGGTTCACCACGTACGCTATGCTCACTCCGGAGCGTCCGGTGCAGTGGCTGGAGCAGATCCAGGCGAGGCGGGCTGCTTGTTTCACCATGGGCCTTCCTTCGGATTTGTCGGAGTCGTCGGAGCAGGAGGAGGAAGAGGAGGAGGATCCGGAGGAGGAGCCGGAGCCCATGGACGAGGAGGCGGCGGAGCCAAAGGAGAAGGCATTACCGGATGCGGGCTTCGCCTGGCGGACGCGGAGGCGAAGTACGAGGCCGCCCAAGCGATGGAGATGGCGGAGCAGACCGCCATCCTCGAGTCCATCCAGGACGAGGCCTACGTCGAGGCTAACAGGTAGTTCATCTGGCAAGAACAGACGGCGACAGAGGCGCAGTTCGCCGAACTGGACGCAGAGGCGGAGGAGGTGCCGGAGCTTCCACACTTGCCCATCTACCGAGCGCCGGGCACGGAGATCGTCGAAATCTCCGACGATGAGTAGGTTTTACTTTTACCTATGTACATAATATGTAGGCTTTTATTTGCATATGTATTATGGATTTGAGGTGTGAAGTTTGAGTTTCATCATTGTGGAGAACGTTTTTGGTGTAGTGTCCGGTCACTGTCCGTGGACGCGCTGGGGGGGGGGGGGGGGGGGGG